>CM038676.1:18900301-20100301 GCA_021605205.1 Aegilops longissima | reverse complement strand
AAATCCTTTTCTGTAAGGTACAAATTCAAAGTGGTGTTACTCACCTTCTTTGTCTTGGAGATGCTTCTGCGGCGGCGAGCTCTTGCCCGACCGCCGAGCTCTCGCTTCAGCGCGCACCTCCCTCCGCAGAAGTGTGGGCAGAGGTCAGCAGCGCAGCCTGCAACCCATATTGACATAATTTTTAGCAACCCTGCGTATATCTTTTTAAGATCCTCATCCGCTTTTCTTTCCGAACACCGAACCGAGCATCGGGGCTACTGTCTATGCGGTATTACATTGCATATTTTAACTTCATACCTCAAAGCCTCGATAGAAGGCTATTGCAGAAGCTTCGGTCAGCCCGCCTTTGGCGAAGCTGCACCTTCTGAATCACCGCACTCATAATAGTGCGGTGTTCTTCCTCGATGGAAGCGCTCTGCAGCGCCTCCAACAAATTACCCGGCGCCTCCGGTTGGACGGAAGCCGCCGGCGTCACGGTCTTGCCCTTCGAACGAAGGGGCCGCCTGCCGGACTCCGGAACCACTGCGGGTTCTGTTGTGGAGTCCGGCGCAAAGTCCGGGAGGGCGCCTTGTGGCGCCTCCGGAGCCTCCCCCTGATGGGTCCTTCGGGATCCCACCTCGGCGTCTTCAAGTCGCGAGGGTGGAGGCGGTCGGGATGGAGCCTACATCCGACGAAGCCAACGACCCGCTCGATGAAGCGGGAGATCATCACCGCCGGACTACAAGCAGTATGCGGCATTAGAATGACACTATGTGACGCAGAAAAGAAATTATAAATCATTCAGAATCCGGATACTTACGATCTCGCCGAGGCCTGGCCCTTGAAGGCCATTCTTCCTCGCCAACGTTGATGTTGGCAGAGCTGTCCGGGAATAGTCCTTCCCTCTTGACCCTCCGCCTCCCCAGTTGGGGAAGCCTTCCTCTTCCTCTCTCCTCCTCGAGAGAATCCTCCTCCTCCTCATTTTCGGGAGGAGTCAGCCCAGTCGCCGGACACTGAAAACGGGCACTCTTTGAGCACCCGTGGCCTCCTTCTTGGCCTTCTTCTCCGCACCACGCAGCGGTGCGGAACCAGCAGCCTCGCTAGACGAAGCGTCTCATCGGATTTCCGGCATAGGAGCCGGACAGGTAATCTGCTCCGCCTTCCTCATCCAGTCCTGTCAAAGGAAAAGGGAAATTAAAACCCGCATAGAGTCAAACTATGGAAAACGAGTGTCCCGTAAAGGGGTAGAATCACTTACCTCGTCAGCCTGGCGCTGCGAGCGAAATCCGCGATCTTCAGTCGCGGATGCGGGGCTTCGGCGCCCTTGAACAGCACCTTCCAGGCGCCTTCGTACGTTGTGTCGAAGAGCTTGTTCAGCGCCTGGTGCTGTTCCGGATCGAACTCCCATAGATTGAATGCCCGCTTGGCATGGGAGAATCCGCGGACGAGCATGACTTGGACCACGTTAACCAGCCTGAGCTTCTTCACCAGCTTCTTGATACAGGTTTGGAGTCCCGTCAGCTCCTTCAAACTGCCCCACAGCAAGCCGTTCTCTTTCCAGGAGGTGAGCTGCGTGGGGATACCAGATCTAAATTCGGGGGCCGCCGCCCATTTAGGGTCACGTGGCTCGATGATGTAGAACCACCCCGATTTCCACCCCTTGACGGATTCTACGAAGGCCCCTTCGAACCAAAGGATGTTGGGCATCTTGCCCAACATGGCGCCTCCGCATTCCGCTTGAATGCCCTTCACTACCTTCGGCTTGACCATTGAAGGTCTTGAGCCACAAGCCGAAGTGGGGCTGGATGCAGAGGAAGGCCTCGCACATGACGATAAACGCCGAGATGTTGAGGATGAAGTTCGGCGCCAGATCGTGGAAATCCAGGCCATAGTAGAACATGAGCCCCCAGACAAAGGGGTGAAGTGGAAAGCCCAGTTCGCGGAGGAAGTGGGAAAGAAAGACAACCCTCTCATGGGGCCTGGGGGTGGGGATGAGCTGCCCCTCGTCGGGCAGCCGGTGCGCGATGTCGCCGAAAGGTATCCGGCGCCGCGCAGTTTGGCGATTTGCTCCTCCTTAACGGTGGAGGCCAACCATTTACCTCCCGCTCCGGACATGGTCGGAGAAGGTTGAGACGAGATGCGCGAACTTGGGCGCTGGAGCTCGAGTGCGCGGAGATGGATAAGCAAAGGAGGAAGAAGGCGTAGTTGAGAAGGTGAATCCTTATCCCTTATATGGGTGGGCGAAGTCTTACGCGTCCTCCACCGCCCGGTAAAACTCGCTTATCTCCTGCGCCACCATCAATGACGCGGTTGGGTTACCCACGCCCGTATTGATGAGAATCCCGGATTAAGGGGAAACACGATCTCTGCTTCGACAAGACGTGCCAAGGAAACCGCTTCGCTAATGCGCTGAGGTGGTAAAGTAAAAAACAATTCGAGTAATGGCTTGGTAGTGGTGTGACGTCATGCCACGGAAAACGTCAGCAGATTGAACTTGTGTATGTATTATTATTCTCTCTACGGTGGAATGTGGAATATATTTTGCAGAGCGGACACTATCCCGGTGTTCCCAATCTTCTATCATTTGGAGGAGGAACCCGCCTTGCAATGCCAAGCAATATACACGCCGGACTTATCATCATTGAAGCCTGGTTCAGGGCTACCGAGGAGTCCTGGATTAGGGGTGTCCGGATAGCCGACTACCATCATCAGCGAACTATCATCTGCCGGACTATCATCATCGACCGGACTCCAAGACTATGAAGATACAAGATTGAAGACTTCACCCGTGTCCGGATGGGACTTTCCTTGGCGTGGAAGGCAAGCTTGGCGATACGGATATGTAGATCTCCTACCATTGTAACCGACTCTATGTAACCCTAGCCCTCTCGGTGTCTATATAAACCGGATGGCTTTAGTCCGTAGGACAACAATCACAACAACCCTTACAATCATACCATAGGCTAGCTTCTAGGGTTTAGCCTCCTTGATCTCGTGGTAGATCTACTCTTGTAAACATCCACAATATCAATATCAATCAAGCAGGACGTAGGGTTTTACCTCCATCAAGAG
The DNA here is from genome assembly GCA_021605205.1 of Aegilops longissima. Taxonomy (NCBI): domain Eukaryota; kingdom Viridiplantae; phylum Streptophyta; class Magnoliopsida; order Poales; family Poaceae; genus Aegilops; species Aegilops longissima. The sequence continues at coordinate 20,097,250 of CM038676.1, read as the reverse complement.
GGCCCGAACTCTGGTAAACATCGTGTCCCTTGTCTCCTGTTACCATCCGCCTAGACGCACAGTTCGGGACCCCTACCCGAGATCCGCCGGTTTGACACCGACAACGGTATCTCCGAAGTGTCTGCGGGTTGGCACGAATCGAGATCGATTTGTCACTCGCGTGACGGAGAGGTATCTCTGGGCCCACTCGGTAGGACATCATCATAATGTGCACAATGTGACCAAGGGGTTGATCACGGATGATGTGTTATGGAAGGAGTAAAGAGACTTGCCGTAACGAGATTGAACAAGGTATCGGGATACCGACGATCGAATCTCGGCAAGTACTATACCGTAGGCAAAGGAATTGCATACGGGATTGCTTGAATCCTTGACATCGTGGTTCATCCGATGAGATCATCGTGGAACATGTGGGAGCCAACATGGGTATCCAGATCCGCTGTTAGTTATTGACCGGAGAACGCCTCGGTCATGTTCGCATGGTTCCCGAACCCGTAGGGTCTACACACTTAAGGTTCGGTGACGCTAGAGTTGTTATGGGAAATAGTATGTGGTTACCGGTTGTTGTTGAGTCCCGATGAGATCCCGGACATGATTTGAGAAGCTCGGAATGGTCCGAGGTGAAGATCGGTATATTGGACGAAGGGTATTGGAGTCGAGCATTGTACCGGGGTACCGGTGATGACCAGCGTGTCCGAAAGGGGTTTCGGAGGCCCCGGCAAGCTTTGGGTGCCCTTATGGGCCAAGGGGAGAGGGCACATCAGCCCACTAAGGGGCTGAGCGCCCTCCCACCCCATCTCACGTAACTGAGAGGTGGGGCGCCACCCCTAGGGCAGCCGCCTCCCGGCTTGGGGGCAAGTTTCCTAGCGGGTGGGGCGCCAAAACCCATCTAGGGTTTCCCCTATGGCCGCCGCCCCCTAGGGAACCCTAGGCGCCCCCCCCTCCTTCCCCTATATATAGTGAGAGAGGGGCAGCCGCACTTTCCCTCGGCGCAGCCCTCTCCTCCTCCAACACCTCCTCCTCCTCCGTAGTGCTTGGCGAAGCCCCGCCGGAGAACCACGAGCCCATCACCACCATGCCGTCGTGCTGTCGGAGTTCTCCCTCAACTTCTCCTCTCCCCTTGCTGGATCAAGAAGGAGGAGACGTCCCCGGGCTGTACGTGTGTTGAACGCGAAGGCACCGTTGTTCGGTGGTTAGATCGTAATCAACAGCGATCTGAATCGCTGCGAGTACGACTCCTTCATCCGCGTTCTTTGAACGCTTCCGCTTAGCGATCTACAAGGGTATGTAGATGCACTCTCCTCTCTCTCGTTGCTAGTTTCTCCATAGATAGATCTTGGTGACTCGTAGGAAAATTTTGAATTTCTGCTACGTTCCCCAACAAAGAAGCAGGCTATGATTATGATGGCTTCGGTGACCCAATGAGGGTGCAAGAAGGAGACCGTGAGGACGGCTCCGGTGACCCAATGACGGTGCAAGAAGGAGACCGTGATGACGGCTCCGGTGACCGAACCGAGTCTGGCCAGGTATATATATTAGTTAAGCCTGTGCTGACTAGCTAATTGATGCATTCATTGTTTTGGTATATGTACACATATTAATTAACTCTCGTCTTTCTTCTTTTTTCTAGACCTCCGGATCGAGCACAACTTCGGTAAGGAGACGAGGCCCGAAGAAAAAGTTGAGCTCGGATGAAAGGTTTGAGATCACAGCAATCACGCGTGACGGCGAACCGATTGAACCCATACGGACAAAGAACACATTTGTTGCTCAGTGTGGGGTTCTTGTTAGGAACAGGATCCCGATCAGCATCCACCAATGGTATAAGCCAAAGAACGAAGACCCTGAGGTGTCTTATGTCAATGATATGCAGAAAGATGATCTTTGGACTGAGCTGAAGGCAAATTTCACCCTACCGCCAGAGGAGGATCCGAAGAAGCCAGTTATAGAGCAATTAATCAAGTCTTTTGCTCTTAAGAAGATGGCAGGCCTATTCAGGAGGTGGAGGAAAGATCTGAAAATGTCTGTCGACAAAGAAGAGACACCAGAATTCATCGACAAATATGAGAAGATCAGAGATCACTGGCCCGCATTTGTGGCCCACAAGACATCGGAAAAGGGTAAGAAGATGTCGGCGACAAACAAGCAACATGCTGCGAAGAAGAAGTTTCACGATCGCACGGGGTCAGGTGGCTACCTCAAAGCCCGGCCTAAGTGGGCCAAGGCTGAGAATGATCTGCTTGATAAAGAGATCGAACTAGAGACAATGAACTGGCCATACGGTTGCCGGACTTGGTTCTTCGGGGCTGGCGGAACCTTGGACCCTGTATCAGGGAAGTGCCGTTGGACGGACGAGCAACTGAAAATACCAGTCAAGAGGCTTCGGCACTATATCAATGCAGCGCAGCAAGGGACGCTTGTTCCAGCAAGGGAGAACGACGAGCTCACAATGGCCCTCGGGAATCCTGAGCACCCTGGATGGACACGAGGCACGCCAGGCTCCATTCCGTGGAAGGTTGGTTTTACAGACGCAGGGGGTTACAAAACCCAGGAGAAGAGGAAGAAAGTGGAGCATAGCCAACTGCAGGCGCTGCACGCAAGGGTACAAGGGCTAGAGGAACGAGAAGAAGCAGATCGCAACAAAAGACCCGCCGAAGCTTCCCCCGAAGCTACCCCGCCATCTCAGCGGAGAAGCAGTGTGGCTTCCACCGAGCTGCTTCAGCCGGAGCATGTCTTGACGGCTCCTGCTAGCTACCCCGTGGATTTTATCATGGAGTCTCAAAATTGCCACCTTATGGCGCAATGGCAGAACTTAAAAGTCAAGGCGGCTGTCGGCCAAGTTCGACCTTTTGAACCCGGCTCAACTTTTCACCGTCGTCCGATTCCAGAAGGATATGCTAGGGTGACGGTGGACGAAATAACGGAGGGATTTGAGGACCTCCGGCCTGACCACCCTACCGGTGAAGGGGAGACTCGGCTGGGTTCTGCTCTGAAGACTCCAGGCCTATGGCGGAAGGATCTCATCAACCTTCCAAACTGGACGCCTTCTCCTCCTCCTCCGGCGAGTCAAGGCACTCCGCCTCCTCCACCGCCTCCTCCTCCGGCAAGTGACGATCATGGCAGTCGGCCTCCTTCTCCGGCGCGTGGCGGCACTCCGCCTGCGCCGGCGCGCCCGAGCAGCCAGCAGCCTCCTCCTTCTCCGCCTCGCCAGCAAAGGGCGGAAGAGACCTACCGCCGCCCGGCTTCTCCGGCGTCAGAGTCCTTCTCCTCCGCCTCGTAAGCAAGCACGAAGAAGACAGCCGCAGCCGCTCCGCTCGCCAAGGCGCCTAGCAAGACAACCAGAGGAGGGAGGCAATACAGATCGGTCCACCTCTCAATCATGTAGAGAAGTTACCGTACGAGATGACCGTGGAGGAAAACAAGAAGATCGTGTGGACCGAAGTGAAGGACTTCTTTGAAGGGTTGAAAGCGCAGAGGCATCCACCTCCGGAGGAGAAGATAGATCCGGTGAAACTGAAGCGTACTCTGGCTGCCCTGAGGAAACCACCAAAGTCTCCGCCGAAAGGCAACTATGAGCACATCCTTGAAAAGTCATTTGTCCAAGCGAAGCGGTCCGAAGTATCACACGATCAAAGGTTAGCAGAATGACGAGCTGGGAAAAAATTGCCCAGCTCGCGAACAAGCAAACCAATTGCTCCCCGCCTCCAGGAATCAAGATAGCGCCGCTAATGATCCGGGCAGGATGGTGCCGGTTTATGACAATCCTGCAGATTACCTGCCCGATGATGTACATTATGATTTCTTGGAGGCGGACGAACACGATACGCGTAATGGAAGCCTCTCGTCAAAGATGAAAGATCTCTAACAACGATGATGTTCAGATTCCATAATTGGTACATGAAAACCTGCAGAGTCCGAGGGGAGGAATATTTTGACGCTGAGAGTTAGAGAGGAGCATGACCTCGTTGGAATTGAACAGTTGAATGTTCCATTTGAGGAGTTCTTCGCTTTTCAATCTAAAGGCCCTCGATAAATTAATGGTCACTTGCTACCGCCTGTAAGTAGTACTACTTCGTCATTAATTAAGTCTCTATATATAGGTCAGCTCTTTCATTGTATGTATTTTTAATTATCCTCACTATATTAATTATGCAGATTGAAGATTGCCGAATTGAAGAAAAGACAAGTCGGTGATATTGGGTTCATTAACACAAATCTCATAGATGTATTTATGGTTAAATCTCATGCCAAAGATACCGAGGCCAAGCTGCTACAATCGTTTCTATTAAATCAAAACAAAGCTATAATACTCTTCCCTTACGAAGTCAAGTGAGTGTTACTGTCTTCTGCATCCCTTATTAGTCGAGGTTGTAGTAATGTAATTGATGAGTTATGCATGCTTGCGCAGGTTCCACTATATTCTGCTAGAGATTAAGCTTGAGCAGGGACAAGTAACCGTCTTAGACTCGAGACGAAAAGATCCCACAGAGTATGCGGACTTGACTGAAATTCTAGAGAAGTAAGTTAAACCGATCATTATCGCACCATATCGGCAACTTTGTTCATTTCGTGATATCAAGTAATTGTTTTCTTTGTCTGGCAGGGTTTGGAAAAAATTCACATCAAAAACTCCGGTACTGCCGAAGAAGCTGCAATTTAGATACCCGAAAGTAAGTACTATAGTAGCATGTTCCACACATATCCTAGTGATTCAAGCTGCTAGTTTCATCAATACCATTTAGCATGCTTGCTAATTATCAGTTTGATTGACCTCTATTCCTTGTAAAGTGGTTGTGGCAGGAACAAGGGAATGATTACTGTGGATACTACATTTGCGAGTCCATCCGCCACACGACCTGTGAGCGGGGCTACTCTGACAAACAATATGAAGTGCGTAAATAATAAGATTCAAAATTTTATTTTATTATAATCATTTGTGTTCAGTTTCATTTATTCATATATATGTATTGACCCCCTTCTTCAAATTAGATGTTTCGGATGCGGGATGAACTACTACCACCAGATCGTATGTGAGCAATTCAAGAGGAATTGGCGCCATTCTTTCTTGACCACGTGATCGCTAAAGACGGAGAATATCATGTGGACCCTTAGTTTGTTTGGAATTAGGAGATTATATTGTAAGAGATAATTATATTGTATATATGTAGCCAGTAGCGTCGGATAGATATACGAGAACTTGTTGTTCGACCAATCTCTCAGAGAAGGAGAGGTGGTCGATATCACTTCTCTCTGTATGCATATATGTTCATGACGATCTTCTGCTTCCTTCATTTGCTTACTAGCTAGCTAGAGTGTCTAGTCCTCTCAGATACGATATATATAGTACGAAGGCCGACCTAGCACGGAGATAAGAGAGGACAATTCTCTATTAATTAGCTAGCTAACACAAACACCTAAATTAACCCTCCAAAACCCCCAAACCCCCCTTTCAAAACAAAAACAAAAACACCAGCCATCGAATGTCGACGCTGGAAGCCTTTTGGTCCCGGTTTATGTCACCAACCAGGACCAAAGGCCCCCCTGCTGGGCTGCCCGCAGCGCCACGTTGATGTTTGATCTGTCCCGGTTCGTAAGAACCGGGACTAAAGGTGGAGGCATTAGTAACGACCTTTTAGTCCCGGTTCAAGAACCGGGACTAAAGGCCCTTACGAACCGGGACAAATGCCCTGCTTTCTACTAGTGATGGTGAAAACTAAACGTTGTTCGGGATCCAGGACATCACGAGGATCTCTGGAATGATCTAGAGGTAAATATTTATATATGGGAAGTCATATTCAGGGTTCCGAAAAATGTTCTGGTTTTTTCAGTGTTGTACCAGGAAGGTTCTAGAAGGTTCCGGAGTGAGGCCCACCTGCATGGGGGACCCACATGGATGTGAGTAGTGGAGAAAGACCCCACACCCCTAGTCTAGGCGCACCAAGATTACCCTTTACAAGGAATAGGACCATATCCCGAAGGGATAAGATCAAGATCCCTAAAAAAGGAAGGATAGCGATCGGCGGAGAAAGGAGGGATTTCCTCCCCCTTTGGTCAATGGCCCTGGACCCTTCCATCCTTGCCTATCTCCCTCCCATTACACCTTCTCCACCTCGCGCAGACGCTTGGCGAAGCCCTGCTGCAGTTCTGTTGCTGCCACCACCACCACGCCGTCGTGTTGGTTCAGATCTCATCTACCTCCTCCCTCTCGCTTTCTCGATCAAGAAGGATAGGATGCCACCGAGCTGAACGTGTGCTAAATTCAGAGGTGCCACACGTGCGGTACTTGGATCGTGATTGGATTGCGAAAAGTACGACTATATCAACCACGTTATATACGCTAACGCTTTCGGTCTACAAGGGTACGTAGCCACATTCCCCTCTCGTTGCTATGCATCTCCTAAATTAGATCTTGGGTGTTTCGTAGGAAATTTTATTTTCATGCAACGTTACCCATCACCTAGGGGTGATGGTGCTTATATGAAGGCCTCCTGGTGTCTCCTTCGTTGATGTGGTCATCCAAGGGCTCAAGATGAGACTTATCCTCTCCCAAAGGCTTTCTTATTGTCCAAGGATCTCGCGGAAACAATTGGGGACGAAATCGGTAAAGAATCCCGTCTCGAGTCAACTTTCGGGCCTGATTTCCTTCGAGGTCGTATGGTACGTCGTCTTTTGCTATGTCCCTCTTCAGTAAATCGTCCGCCATTTCTTCATACGAACTCGGTATTTGGCGTTCTTGGGCTCGTTCGATTCGTATGAATGACACTGATCCATTTGTAGTATTAGATATTGCTTTTGATCACTTTTGAAAAAAAATGATTTTTCGCTAAGTCTGGTATTGTGAGTCCTCCGTAGTGAGCCCGTCCTTATTCCTTTCATCATGCTTGGTCCTAGATTGCTCCAATACACCTGTAGACACAAGAAAACAAAGAAAACTGATAAAAACCAAATAAAATACTAAATATGGACACATATTTGGTTCAATGTGACATAATATATGGAGAAAACATGAAACAAATGAGCTCTAAAAATGCATAAAATATAGAGCCATCAACGGCTCTGCTGCAGGAGGCGAGATCGCTCCCGTTTAGAGTAGATCAGTTGAGTAGTAGCGAGTAGTTAGCATGCGGTGTCTTGGCTGGTGCAGCCGAGGTAATCTGTAAACGAACTTTCTGCCATCTTGGGATCTTCTATTTAAGATCTCGATATGTCAATACGTACCCATGAAAAAAAGGCGACTTTGCTATGAAGTAGGAGCCAGAGGGCCGTTATTTCAGTCGACATCAAAACCTTGGACCGATTGATTCGGAGTTTCTGCGAGCAGTGCCTTTATATTTTTAAATAAATAAATAAAATAAAACATACTAGAATATAGTGATCTAAAAAGATCTTACATTTCTTTACATAGGATTATTAGTTTGTCAACAGGTCAAAGAATTTGAGAGTCTCCCGCCCGAAAACCAACCACGCCCAATTTTTTTCTTTTTGCTGTGAAGCACTCCCAAATTTGTTTTGGGTTCCCGAAAACCAACCACTCTAGACCAAATTTGGTTTTTGGGTTCCCGCTTTGAGTCGCGCGAAAATCACTTTGTTTCTCGATCATGTGACCCGGCCCAACACCAAAAGCCCAAATCAAATCACAATCCTCCCTACCCTAGCAAATCGTCCATTCCCACGCCGCCGCTCCTCCCTCCCCCCTCTCACGCCGCCGCCACCACCGCACCCTCTCCGGCGAACTGTCCCTTCTCCCAGTCTTGTATCCAACAAAGGGAACCTGTGTCCACCATCTGTAGATGAAGAAGAAGCACGTGCACCAGCAGCAGCCGAGCCTTCCCCTGGACCATGACTGCACGGAGCAGGACCACTCGCCGTCGACCGGCAACCAAGGCCGCGACGGCAAGGCGCCGCCATTCCCCTCCACCGAGGAAGCGTCTGAGGTATGTAATATGTTCCCCTCCCCTTCCTTCTTCCAATTTTGAATCCAATCCAATACAGGGGCCGTGTTGAACCTGAACGTAAACGAACTGTCTCCACCATTTCTGACAACCAGCAGCAGCAGCCGCCCGGGGTGGATCTTCCTGAAGGCGCCATCGTCGAGATCCTGTCCAGGGTGCCCTACAGGTCTCTCTGCCGCTTCAAGTGCGTGTCCAAGCCATGGCTGGCCCTCTGCTCCGACCCGAACGTCCGCAGGAGTTCGCCGCAGACCCTGTCCGGCTTCTTCTTCATGGACCGTGGCCGCTTCAATTTCCGTAATTTGTCTGGAAAAGGGCCCCCTTTGGTCGACCCTTCGCTCCGTTTCTGGCGCGGGATCTACGACTGCTTCTCGGTCGAGCAGTGCTGCGGCAGCCTCCTCCTTTGCAAATGTCTGAAATCACGTCACAAGGAAGACGAATGCGATTACGTCGTGTGCAATCCTATGACAGGGCAGTGGACCGTGCTGCCTCCCATAGGATGGCTGGACGAAGAGGATGGTGCTATGACGTACTTCGAACCGATAAGGGACATCTTCCTGGGCTTCGACGCGGCAGCTCCGTCCCGCTTTGTGGTGTTTGTGCCCCTGACCAACTGTTTCTGCGAATTCACAGAGGTGGCCATCTACTCGTCGGAAACCGGATGCTGGACCAAGGTGCAGAGTGAGTGGGGTTACAAAACTATTCTGGTTGGGAATTCAGAATGCGTCTTCCTCAACGGCACCATGCATTTGGCTACCCATTATGCTTTAGTGGTCGCCGTCGACATGGAGGGGAAGGCTTGGAGGGAAATTGAAATGCCTGAGCACTCGCCAGACACAAATCAGTTGGCTTCCATTGGGAAGTCACAAGGACGCTTGTATGCGTGGCAAATTGAAGACGATCATGATTGCCAACTCTATGTGTGGGTACTTGAAGATTATGGTGGTGGAAAGTGGACCCTCAAGTATACTGTTAACGTTCCAGAACTGTTTGGGAGGCAACCTGGCCAAGATGATATGTCCTATAAGGTGTTTGCGATTCATCCAGATTGTGATTTGATTTTTCTTACAGACGAGGAGGAGATGGCAGTGTCGTATGATATGGAGAATCAGAAAGTCAATGCTACCTGCACTTTTTCTCAAGAATTCGAGGATGTTCTACCTTACGTCCCATGTTTTGCGGAATGGGCTTCAGATGCTCACTGAAAGCTAGTACTACCTGCAGCTTAGTGCCCTTAGCGTGGCACTTCAGAAAAAGCGGTTGTTGGGTATTGGGTATTGCCTGATCTTCTTGTTTTGTGGCACTGGATTGGATGTGTCCTAGCGTCTATATCTGCTTCAGTTTTATCTTCCCATCTCTTTGTGCCCTTAACTTCTAATGGGTTTTGTCGCTTTGAACCGTGCTGGTTAAGCATAAAGAATCTGCAAGGGACCCTTAATTGATCATTATTGTCTTATTGATGTCACCTTGCTAGCTCCTATGTGGGGTAAATCTAAGAGATGTCAAACTCCTTTTATTTCCATTTACATAGTACAAGTTTCTAGTATTAAATTGCTTATCTTTTGATGTCATGTTGTTATTCTGCATTTGGAACTATCACTCTCATTTGCCAGATTTGGAAGGTTTTCAATTTAGAAATAGAACATGTCAGAGTAAATGCAGAGGTGGTAAAAATCTGCATGGTGTTCCATTGTTGTTTCAGTCTATATATATGCAGCTTAACAAAGCTGGACAAATTATCATTTGTTTTTTATGGGAAGAGAACTCCCCTTCCCAAGGGGTAGATAACAACATAATTCACTGAAATGATATGTTTGTAAGTAAGACAGGTGTAATGATGCACACAAGTTAGCCGCTCATTACTACTACTAGAGTACTTACTAGTCATGCAGCTCCACTTTTCATTTTTGTTTTGATTAAGCTATCCGTGGCTGATATTTGGTTTAAGCTGCCCATGACCAATATTTTTCTACTTGACTTCTCACTGGTCTGTTAAGATTCTAAGTTGTTGTCCTACTAAATCTAGTATTTCTGAGGAATGTTATATTTTTGCTGACCATATCATAACCTGCAGATTCTTCTCGTCCTTTACCTACGTGTCATTAGCATTCCAAGGCTTGCATTGAGTTGCTAATTCGCAGAGTGATTTGGTTTGTAATTATATTTTCCCCAAAATTGGGAGCTTTACTGATTAGTGAATAGGTTTACAATCCATAGCCAACGGCTTTTGAGATTCTCAGGGTCATCTTGTAAACACAGGTCGGTACGATGCTCTGAGCACGAAAATTTAGCTAGGAAATCTTCCACCCTATTCTGGCTTCTATCTAATTTCATGATGATCAGCTCCCTTTCTTCCACGAACAACTTCGCATCTCTAACTAGATGGCCCGCTTTCTTCCATGAACAACTTCTTCACCTCTCTAACCAGATGGCCTATTCGTGACTTCTCTCGGCTCGGGTTCTTGAGCGTCTTAATCATATTCCAGCAGTCAGTTTGAAGAACAAACGGCCCTGTTGCGTAGGTGGTGGCTGCCTGAATCCCTTCCCTGTCTGCCAACAGTCCTCCTTCAAAGGGATCTTCACACCTAGCCACATACTTGTAGAATGCAAGAACCAAGTCACCAACCGAGTTTCTAATAATCACGCCGAGACCTGCACCTTTGTTCTAGACATGGTAGGCTCCATCCACCGAGATAGCCAATTTTCCTTCTGCTGGTGGTGGCCATGGGGCATGGGCCGTCGCCCTAAGCTTGTGTTCACGCTGCACACAATATTCATCTGCAAGTCATTTCCCCTTGATAGGATCCTGTCCATCTTTGTGTTTAATTTGGGATAGCGAATTAGTGTAGCTACCAAGAAACTCCTCGTTACGTGCACCGGTGGCACTGGTTTATTATGCACTTGATCATTCCTTTGTTGCCAGTTCCTCCAGATTATCATGATCACGTTCTTTCTTTCCCTCTCATTAATTAGCGCTAGAAGATCTAGTAACCATTCCGGTCCAGTATTGACAAATTCTTCCTTTTTTGACTGGTAAATTTGAATCGGAGAAGAAAGCCAAGTCCAATCTGAGCATTACTTGTAAAATTTGTGACATCGTACTGCAGTGGACTACCAATTGTTACTTTGCTACATAGTACTTCCATTGAATCAGGATTCAATAGTCAAATCAAATTGTTCAAAGTTCAAACATTGTCTTTTGGGGCGGGGTGCACTCCCTTTCTGGTTAGCAGAGCCAAGCAGCCTATTCTGGTGCCTTCATTCTTCAAATCTTTGTATTTTGTTCGATGCAAGTTGTTGGCGGATGAGGACATTCAGTGTGACGCCCGGGTAATTACGCTACAGTAATCCCCGCTAATGATGCCACGTCCCCTCGGTTACTGTGGATAAACTCGCGCTAGTTCGAAACCTGTTCGAATTCAAATTCAAAATCAAGCAAACAATAAAAGTTTTCAAATATTAAAACTAAAATGTTCGGAGTGAGCCAGATAATGCATAGGTAATTATGGTGGTGAAACCACACTTTTATAAAATGTTTAAATACTCTAAAATGAATAAAACAGTAGCAAATACGATTATTTAAGTGCTTTAAAAATAATAAACATTTTCAAAACTAATTTGTTATAAGTATTAAACTATTGTGGCAGTGGCATAATTTGTAAAATCTATTTAGGTGCCACTTTAGTAATTTACTAAAACCAAAATAAAAGAGAAACTAAAAGTAAAACGGTAAAAGAAAAATTAAGAAAAACAAAATACAAAGAAAAGAGAACACCCCCCACTGGGCCACCCGGCCCAGCCAGCGGCCTACCAGGCCGGCCCACCGGCCCAGCCTGCCGACCCACCCAGCCTTATCCCCAGGAGGGGGGAAACCCTAATCCCCGACCCCCTCATTCCTCTCGCCCCCCACGCCCTTCCCGATCCACCACCCCCCACCTCGATCCCCTCCGATCGGGCAGCGATCACGACGCCTGGCGTCATGCCGCCGACCCGTCGGCCAAACCCCTCCTCACACTCCTCTTCCCCGATCCAGATCGGATCGGGCCGACCCCATGGCTGCCGCCGATGCCACTTCCTTCACGGACGACTTCCCTCTCCTCTCGCCTTCCCCGATCTGATCGGGCAGTAACCGTCCCCGCCGCCCGCCACCTCGGTCCCCGACGCCATTGTCAGACTCGCGCCCATCCCCACTTCGTCGCGCCGAGCCCCACCACTGCTACGGGCCCGTGCCGGGATCCTCCGCCTATCGCCGTCCTCGCACCGCCACGCAAGCTCCCGCCATGGCCGCACCCGCCTCGGTCCTCCGTGTCCGTGCCGCGCCAAGCCGCCTCCTCGCCGGAGTGGGGACGGATCCCGGGCCCTGTCGCGATCCGCCTCCTCCTCGTGTGCCACCATCGCCGCCTAAAGGCCTCGCCGTCGCCGACCTCCTCATCTCCTCGTTGCGGTCTACCCCAGCCTCGCCGCCTCTTCCCCGCAACGCTGGTGAGGCCCCGCCCTTCGCCTTCCCTACTTCCTCGCCCTCCGCTTTCCTCTCTATCACCGCGCCATCACGCTTTGATGGGTCCGCCACGCCGAGGTCACTGCGCCCGCCGTGCCCCTACTCCTAGTTGCTGCCTGCTGACCTCGCCCTCGCCATCGCTGTCGGAGCCGCCATGACGCGCCAACCCGGCTCCCTGTTTGTCCCGGCCCAACGGCGCCTGCGACGCCCAACCGGTGTGCCTCAGGTAGCGCGCCTGTGCTCGAACTCGCATGCCCGTTAGGCCCCTAGAGCCATTGACATGTGGGACCCACCCCGAACGTAATAAAGAAAATAGAAGATAAAATCAATTAATTAATTAGACTAATTAATCATGTTTAGTTAATCTAATCAAACTTAATTAACCTAAATATCTAATTAATCTAATTAATAAATCCTGTTTAGTTAGTTTGAGTCAATGACGAACGGACCCACATCGTCTGTTGACCTACCAACACACGGTTGATCGATGACATCATGCTGACATCACGCTGACGTCATAATTACATTTTCTAATTTAATTAATTCTGTTAATTCTAAAAATGAGTTAAAACTTTAGAAAATAATATAAAATAAGTAACTCAGATGAAAATACTTTGTACATGAAAGTTGCTCAGAACGACGAGACGAACCCGGATACGCAGCCTGTTCGTCCGCCACGCATTCCTAACCTATCGAACACGCAACTTTCCCCCTTCGGCTCCTCTGCCCGAAAACACGAAACACCGGGGATATTTTCCCGGATGTTTCCCCCTTCACCGGTATCACCTATCCCTACGTTAGATCACCCCTAGCACAACGTATTGCCGCGTCTTGCTTTGTGTTACATTTGATTGCTCGTTATTTATTGTGTTCCTCCGTTACTCCTTTCCGGTAGACTCGAGACCGACGCTGCTGCTGCCCACTCGACTACGGAGTTGATTTACCCTCTCTCTTGCCAGAGCAACCAGCAAGCCCCCTTGATCACCAGATATCGCCTACTCTTATCTACACCGCTTGCATTAGAGTAGTGTAACATGTTACCGCTTTCAGATATCCTATACCGCTGCATAGCCTGTCCTTGCTACTATCAAGTTGTTACCTTTATCTCGCTATCCTACCGCTTAGTATAGGATGCTAGTGTTCCATCAAGGGCCCTACACTCTTGTCCGTCTCCGCCATGCTATACTATCGGGCTGTGATCACTTGGGAGGTGATCACGGCATATACTATATACTTTACACTATTACATTACCTGTGATATCTGTTCGGAGATGGGGGCTGAAAGGACGTGGTTCCATCCAGTAGAGGTGGGCCTAGGTTCCCGACGGCCCCGATCGCTACTTTGTGGCGGAGCGGCAGGCAGGTTGAGACCGCCTAGGAGAGAGGTGGGCCTGGCCTGCTCGGCGCTCGCGTTTACTGCTTAACACGCTTAACGAGGTCTTGGTATTTGATCTGAGTTGGCTACGAGCTTATACGCACTAACCATCTACGCTGGAGTAGTTATGGGTATCCCGCGTCGTGGTATCACCGGCACTTCAGACGTCGGCGACGGAGTGGCGCGCCACGGATTGGACTGAACGCTTGCTGGGCTAGGTCTGCTTCCGTCACAGACGCGTGCAGTGTGTGTGCTCGTGGCGATGGGCCTGCACCCTGCAAGGCTTAGGTTTAGACCGCGTGTTGGCCTCTCTCACAGTGCCTAGGTGGGCTGCGACGTGTTGATCTTCCGCGCCGGGCATGACCCAGAAAGTGTGTCCGCCAAATGGGATCAAGCGTGCTGGGTAAGATGGTGCACCCTGCAGGAAGTTAATCTATTCGGATAGCCGTGATCTTCGTAACAGGACGACTTGGAGTTGTACCTTGAGCTTATGACAACTAGAACCGGATACTTGATAAAACACACCCTTTCAAGTGCGGATACAACCGTGGTCACTCTCTCTCGTGGATATGAGGAGGGATCGCGGGTAGGATTATTGCTATGTGATGTTACTTGGAGGACTTCAGATTGTCCCTCCTACCTGCTGCAAGACAGTGTCCGAGGTTTAGTCTTCGTTAAGACTAGCTATCCCCTCTTATTCGGCATTCTGCAGTTCAGTCCACGATATGGCCCTTTACACATATATCCATGCATATGTAGTGTAGCTCCTTGCTTGCAGTACTTTGGATGAGTACTCACGGTTGCCTTGTTCCCCATTTCCCCTACCTCTACTCGATTGCTGCAACCAGACTATGGAGCCTGGAGCCGACGCCACCCTCGATGACGACTACTACTCCGGAGGTGCCTACTACTACGCAGCAGCCCGGCGACGACGACCAGGAGTAGCTAGGAGGATCCCAGCAGAGGCCTGTTCCTCTTCGATCCAGATCCCAGCTTTGTGCTAGCCTTCTTAAGGCAAACTTGTTTAACTTATGTCCAGACTCAGATATTGTTGCTTCCGCTGACTTCGCCTATGATCGAGCACTTGTATTCGAGCCCTCGAGGCCCCTGGCTTGTATTATGATGCTTGTATGACTTATTTTATTTGTAGAGTTGTGTTGTGATATCTTCCCGTGAGTCCCTGATCTTGATCATACACATTTGCGTGCATGATTAGTGTATGATTAAATCGGGGGCGTCACAAGTTGGTATCAGAGCCGACTGCCTGTAGGAATCCCCCTTCCAACTCCTTGGCCGAAGTCGAGTCTAGACATTGCAAAGCTTTTACTAACATGACTGTGTGTCTTATGGGCACACGTCGCCATTGGGTGGTATTAGGATCTTTTACTCCTCGATCTTTACTCTGGGATTCTGAACTCTCTTTTATTCGGGTTAAATGAATTTGCTGAAAACAAAACTAACTTTAGGTTCTCGCAAGTACTTTCTCCCGGAGAGCCCCTCACTTCGGATGATCGTCTGCTAATCAGAAGATTCCGAAGATACTCTCTTATGTTCTCTCGAGACTTTGTGCCCATCATTTTTGCTATTCCTGACCACCGATAAATCCGTATGGATAACTACTTACACTTGCCATTCATACGATCATCCCCCATTGATCTTGTTATTACAAGATACCCTAAGTTTTCTCTATTGTTCCGAGAATACTTTGTGCCTACTGCCTAGCAGTTCTTTGCCACATGAATACCCCTTCAAATAGATCCTCGCACTTGTCGAGTATCCGCTCATTCCCAGTTGTTCATGTGTTTCACAAAAGTCTTCAAAATACTATTCGATCTTCCGAAAATCCTCTGAAGCCTTTGGCTCTTGAAATTCTTGCTTGCTTGCATTATGGTTAATCCCATAAGTCTCAGAGTCATATTGACATTCCTTGTCATTATCATTTTGAGTCTGTTGACTCAATATGTTTCTGAATACTGCAATCATCATTGATCCTTATAAATTACCTTTCCGCTGAGCTGCCATTCTTTTAACTGGAATTGGTTCTCGACCAATCCAAGTGTCGCTGATTGTACCCTAAGGCTATTCAACTTATCCATCCCTAATCGAGCATTGCTTCACCCCTTGATTTGGGAATCATAATTCATTTGCATTTGACAATTGAGTTAGTCAGTTGTTTCTATAATTTGATCTCCTTGCATCCATCTTCCTCTAGTTGAGTACTGATGCTCACGTCAGATCCCTTGTGGACCACCAGATCCTTTGTTGGATTTTATCTGACAACGCCCTTCATATTCAATAACCTTGTGAGCCTTTCCCCTGATACATAATGCCTTTGGTAAATTGTATCCTCTGCTTTCTCAACCATGCTCGCCTTGAGCTTGAGTTAATTATTTCTAAAGATTCTGGTATATGATTCCAAGAAGCCCTATGGGTAGAACATATGCCTTCACTAAACCGTGTGAACCCGAAAGTTTTCACGAATCATACTCTTCTGGTGCTTCACCAGATAAAATTTTCAACACTGCAACTTCATCGAACGTGAGAAGTGAATGAAGGGTTATGCATTGGAGAGGTGGGAGTCGACCTTGAACTTGTGTTCATGCCCATGGACACGATGTAGATCTTATCATTAAAGCTTCTCTTAAATTAATTATTCCTTTGGTATAAGTTCATCTTATATCAGGGATCTGACCTTTTGCAATCGTGGTTCCGACCATGTTCTCTTTTAAATACCATTTCTCGTGCAAGTTTTAGCACTTGTCTTCTGTAGAGCAATAACCCCCGTCCAACCTCTACTTTGATATGTCATCGAGTATTACCCCTGGTATCTCGAGATTATCATGGAACTGCATAACCTCTTATGAGTTCTTCATCAAGTGCTACCTTCCCCCTGTTTCCAATTTTTCACGGGCTCTGAGTTGTTGAACACTCAAAGACCCCGATAACTGAACCGAGTCCGCTCTACGGTTCAACAACTCTACAGTAAGCTTCTATAAGTACGAGTTTGTACCCGATCACGCCGTGCCTAGCCTGTTGGGCTATATCATTGTCGTGATCGTCAACATTCTGAGCTCATCTAGGATATCAATTGAATTCATGATGAGGAATACCATCCTTGCCCTCGATGAATTGTATTATCATCGACCACCTTATTGCCTTCCCACCAACACAAACTTGTTCGTGTTTCGTATTATACCTTGAGTTCCTTGCTACCCAGCAATCGTTCTTCTTTACCTTGGAGTAATTACCATCCTTTATGTCAAGGATGTTCTGAGATTGTTCCACCTCTTGAGAATTCTTGACATAGAAATACTTCTCTGAATCACCATTCTGACATTGGTCGTGCAACCCAACCCATTGGGCGCACCTTTCAACCAATGTTTACTTGTGTATGTTTTCCTCGAGCATACTTCCTTATATCATTTGATCTGACAAATGTTATCTCCTGTTCACTTAATTGTGGAAATCCATCTTTTGGGAATCTCGGTAAATTACCGCTGAGTTCACCGTACACCTCCTTGCCCTCTCCTTGGGTTAATGATGGACTCTTGTTAACGGAAATCACTTCATAGTTCCTTTCCACCGAGAATCTTACATTGTCATCTCGTAAATTTGCGTTGCACCTTTTCTTCTCAGGTATCCTAAGTCTGAGGTATCCTGACACCAATCGGATCTGAATCTCGGTCAGATATGATGGTTGGGACAACTTCCAAGAGTTATGATGTTGATCCTTTGATGAACCGGTAGTATGATGTCATGCCTAGCACTTCCGGCCGGAGGACCTATCATTATAGTTTCCTTTTCAGCAAGGTTATCCGTTCATCCATGAGGAAATTGTAAGACTTATTCTACAAGTTATTCCTGATGAATCCTTCGTGTTTCCAAATTCTGATCTTCACCTGAAGACCATGTCAATGCTATCTCAAAGCATGTCTGTGTTACTCTGATTTTCAACAAGAACATTCGAAGCCCAATGCTAAATGTTTCTTGCTCAATTATCCGAACACCGTTGTATGGGTAATGTCATGAAATTTCTCTCCCCTTACCTAAAGGGTTTTCTACATTATATCCTGTCATGGATATCATGCTCTGCTTATCCTTGGTAAGGATATATCCCTGAAATATGTGTTTAAACACATTTTCCTTCCCATTGTTCTGTTTAATATGATAATCATATTTTACTTTCCATTGGTTGTTTGAACCTTTCTTGGGATATATATAATCTAAGCAGTGATAATCCCCTACTTAGGTAAGCACCTCGTTGTACCACTCTGTAAGTAAGGCCCTATTACTATTTGTTGATGACATTCCGGTAACCACCGATGGACGAGAACCTTGCCTATTGGTCCGCCTCGTTCAACGAGCAGGAAAATGGTTCTCTTCGTCCCTCGCCCTTGGTACCTATGTTGTTGCCGACATGACCTCGCACTCTCCTCCGACATGCCTTGCTTACATGATCGTAGGATGTCAACAACCTTCTACTTTTAACCACATGGTGGGCCCATAACCCACAGTCACAGGATCGAAACCTGACTGTCCTGTACACCCCGATTTCCAAAGTTATTCCTCGCACGTGGCCTCGTATGTAATTCACGAGCCACCGCCATAGTGATCTATTCGGTATCGACGCGATACTTACTCTCTCGCTACTCAACCCCTTTCTCTCGTTCAAGCTTCGAGCCGCTACCTACCCGCTTGGAGCCTATTATGGTACCTTCAGTACCTTACTCTCGAGGTATTTCATATGTTCAACTCGAGATAATTTTATACTAATTCATGGGTTAACCCCAGATTGTTTCCCTTAAAAGCATTATGTCGTAGTGAGCTGCCCTTACCTTTCGTAAGTACGATAGAGTTCCCGAAGAAATGATGACCAGTTTATCATGATGCATCGGAATAAAGGATTGAAGACATCAACGAAAGGATTAACTTCTTCGAGAAGATCCGTTAGATTATCTTAACCAGACCTTTCCCCTTGTTCTCTTAAATCTCGGACGAGATTTCTTGTAGTGGAGGAGAATTGTGACGTCCGGGTAATTACGCTACAAGAATCCCCGCTAATGATGCCACGCCCTCGATTCTCGTGGATAAACTCACGCTAGTTCAAACCTGTTCAATTCAAATTCAAAATCAAGCAAACAATAAAAGTTTTCAAATATTAAAACTAAAATGTTCGGAGGAGCCGATAATGCATAGGTAATTATGGTGGTGAAACCACACTTTTATAAAATGTTTAAATACTCTAAAATGAATAAAACAGTAGCAAATACGATTATTTAAGTGCTTTAAAATAATAAACATTTTCAAAACTAATTTGTTATAAGTATTAAACTATTGTGGCAAGGGCATAATTTGTAAAATCTATTTAGGTGCCACTTTAGTAATTTACTAAAACCAAAATAAAAGAGAAACTAAAAGTAAAACGGTAAAAGAAAAATTAAGAAAACAAAATACAAAGAAAAGAGAACACCCCCACTGGGCCACCTGCCCAGCCAGCTGCCTACCAGCCGGCCCACGCCCACCGGCCGACCCACCCAGCCTTATCCCGGAGGGGGAAACCCTAATCCCCACCCCCCTCATTCCTCTCGCCCCACGCCTTCCCGATCCACCACCGCCCCCCACTCCCGATCCTCTCGATCGGGCAGCGATCATGACGCCAGCGTCCACTGCCGACCCTGGCCGGCCAAACACCTCCCCGCCACTCCTCGTCCCCTCTTCCCGATCCAGATCGGATCGGGCCACCTCATGGCGCCGCCCGATGCCACTTCCTTCGCCGGACGACTTTGGCCGCCTCTCCGCCTTCCCCGATCGATCAGGGCAGCTAACCGTCCCCGCCGCGCCCGCCACCCTCGGTCCCCGACGCCACCCGCACTCGCGCCCCATCCCCACCCACGTCGCGCGGAGCCCCACCACCGCTACGGGCCTGTGCCGGGATCCTCCGCCATCGCCGCCCTCGCACCGCCGCCACGCAGAAGCTCCTGCCATGGCCGCACCCGCCGGTCCTCCGTGTCCGTGCGCGCCAAGCCGCCTCGCTCGCGGAGTGGGGACGGATCCGGGGCCCTGTCGCGGATCCGCCTCCTCCTCGTGTGCCACCATCGTCGCTCAAGGCCTCGCCGTCGCCGGACCTCCTCATCTCCTCGTTGCGGTCTACCCCAGGCCTCGCCGCCTCTTCCCGCAACGCAGGAGGCCCCGCCTTCGCCTTCCCTACTTCCTCGCCCTCCGCTTTTCCTCTCTATCACCGCGCCACCGCGCTTTGATGGGGTCCGCCACGCCATGGTCACTGCGCCCGCCGTGCCCCCCTACTCCTAGTTGCTGCCCTGCTGACCTCGCCCTCGCCATCGCTGCTCGGAGCCGCCCGACGCGCCAACCCGGCTCCTGTCTTGTCCTGTCCAACGGCGCCAGACGCCCAACCGGTGTGCCTCAGGCTGCGCCTGTGCTCGAACTCGATGCCCGTTAGGCCCCTAGAGCCATTGACATGTGGGACCCACCCCAACGTAATCAAGAAAATAAAAGATAAAAATTAATTAATTAATTAGACTAATTAATCATGTTTAGTTAATCTAATCAAACTTAATTAACCTAAATATCTAATTAATCTAATTAATAAATCCTGTTTAGTTAGTTTGAGTCAATGACTAACGGACCCACATCGTCATGTTGACCCAGTCAACACACGGTTGATCGATGACATCATGTCGACATCACGCCGACGCCATAATCACATTTTCTAATTTAATTAATTCGTTAATTCTAAAATGAGTTAAAACTTTAGAAAATAATATAAAATAAACCGTAACTCGATGAAAATACTTTGTACATGAAAGTTGCTCGAACGACGAGACGAACCGGATACGCAGCCTGCTCGTCCGCCACGCATTCCTAACCTATCGAACACGCAACTTTCCCCTTCGCCCTTTGCTCGAAAACACTAAACACCGGGATATTTTCCGGATGTTTCCTTCACCGTATCACCTATCCCTACGTTAGATCACCCTAGCACACGTATTGCCGCGTCTTGCTTTGTGTTACATTTGATTGCTCATATTTATTGTGTTCCTCCGCACTCCTTTCCGGTAGACTCCGAGACCGACGCTGCTGCTGCCCAGTTCGACTACGGAGTTGACGACCCCTCTCTCTTGCCAGAGCAACCAGGCAAGCCCCCCCTGATCACCAGATATCGCCTACTCTTATCTACACTGCTTGCATTAGAGTAGTGTAACATGTTACTGCTTTCAGATATCCTATACTGCTGCATAGCCTGTCCTTGCTACTACTGTTGTTACCTTTATCTGCTATCCTACTGCTTAGTATAGGATGCTAGTGTTCCATCAGTGGCCCTACACTCTTGTCCGTCTGCCATGCTATACTACTGGGCTGTGATCACTTCGGGAGGTGATCACGGGCATATACTATATACTTTACACTATTACATTACCTGTGATACTGTTCGGAGATGGGGGCTGAAAGGACAGATGGTTCCATCCCGGTAGAGGTGGGCCTAGGTTCCCGACGGCCCCCGACTGTTACTTTGTGGCGGAGTGGCAGGGCAGGTTGAGACCGCCTAGGAGAGAGGTGGGCCTGGCCCTGTTCGGCGTTCGCGTTTACTTAACACGCTTAACGAGGTCTTGGTATTTGATCTGAGTTGGCTACGAGCTTATACGCACTAACCATCTACGCGGGAGTAGTTATGGGTATCCCGGCGCCGTGGTATCACCAAGCACTTCAGACGTCACGACGAGCGGCGCTACCGGATTGGACTGGAACGCTCATGGGCTAGGTCTGCTTCGTCACAGACGCGAACGCAGTGTGTGCTCGTAGGCGATGGGCCTGCACTGCGCGCTTAGGTTTAGACCGGCGTGTTGGCCTCTCTGTTGTGCCTAGGTGGGGCTGCGACGTGTTGATCTTCCGCGGCCGGGCATGACCCAGGAAAGTGTGTCCGGCCAAATGGGATCAAGCGTGCTGGGTAAGATGGTGCACCCCTGCAGGGAAGTTAATCTATTCGAATAGCCGTGATCTTCGGTAACAGGACGACTTGGAGTTGTACCTTGAGCTTATGACAACTAGAACCGGATACTTGATAAAACACACCCTTTCAAGTGCCAGATACAACCGGTGGTCGCTCTCTCTCAGGGATATGAGGAGGGGATCGCCGGGTAGGATTATTGCTATGTGATGTTACTTGGAGGACTTCAGATTGTCCCCTCCTACCTGTTGCAAGACAGGTGTCCAGAAGCGTAGTCTTCGTTAAGACTAGCTATCCCCCTCTTATTCTGGCATTCTGCAGTTCAGTCCACTGATATGGCCCTTTACACATATATCCATGCATATGTAGTGTAGCTCCTTGCTTGCGAGTACTTTGGATGAGTACTCACGGTTGCCTTGTTCCCCCATTTCCCCCTACCTCTACTCGATTGCTGCAACCAGACTATGGAGCCCAGGAGCCAGACGCCACCCTCGATGACGACTACTACTCTGGAGGTGCCTACTACTACGTGCAGCCCGCTGACGACGACCAGGAGTAGCTAGGAGGATCCCAGGCAGGAGGCCTGTTCCTCTTTCGATCTGTATCCCAGTTTGTGCTAGCCTTCTTAAGGCAAACTTGTTTAACTTATGTCTGTACTCAGATATTGTTGCTTCCGCTGACTCGTCTATGATCGAGCACTTGTATTCGAGCCCTCGAGGCCCCTGGCTTGTATTATGATGCTTGTATGACTTATTTTATTTGTAGAGTTGTGTTGTGATATCTTCCCGTGAGTCCCTGATCTTGATCGTACACATTTGCGTGCATGATTAGTGTATGATTAAATCGGGGGCGTCACATTCAGTTTAGGGGCTATTAACTAGATCAAAATTGGATCTTGTTCTGGTTTGAATTTCCGCTGTCTCGAACTTCCACGCAGGATAGATATCACCCTTGCTATTCTTTGTTGAAAGCTGCCTGCATTTTGCTAAAACGGAAAATTGTCCATTTGCTTGTCTGGCCAAGTCTTGACATGAGATGAGTGTGACCGCCTGTGACAGTTTTATCTTCCGGCACAATCTGGTTAGAATTCATGCTACATTGTTCCTTATAAATGATCAATTCTCAGTTGAAAAGCTCCATAATGTGATCTTGTGATCTTGTGGCTGCTAGCTACTTGTTGCATGTGCTATCTATTTGGTTGGGCGGCCACTGTGGTGTTGTGTCATTGACAACAAACCACGGATCTCAATGTAAGATCTCACGAATATAGCATTGGCGGGCGGCCACTGTGGTGTTGTGCCATTGACAACAAACCACGGATCTCAATGTAAAATCTCACGAATATAGCATCGGTAGAGACTTCACGAAGTCTCAGTCTAGCAAGACTGATTATGAAAACATTTGCATGTGATTCCCCATGCCGCAGACTCCTTTTCTTATTGTTTGCAAGTAACTGCTATTTGCAGCATATATTCTGTTAAAATAAACCATACAAGGTTTAAAGTAAACCATCAGGCTTGTTACAGGCAGGACAAATGGGACAAAAACAGAACTGAGACTAACTGTCAACAAAAAATAACCCGAAACTATGAGGATGGGTGGAAACAGTATCAGGTTTAATTGTTCATACGTGCTTGGTAAAATCTTTCACCAATCAAAGGATTGCAGGCTATGATTTTTGTTACCAGGTCGAACCCCACATAAGTAGGTCTTCTAGTTACATTATAACAAGTTCAGAACAAAGTGTTTTTTTTGTCTAAACATAACAAAATGTTTGTGAACCCATTCTTCCCCTTCTCATTATAATAGACCCTATGCTAGAACAAGAAATGGCATCAAGTAACAAGGTAGGATTAGGCATAACAAATAAAGTAGAGACCCAGAACCACACATAAAATAGATATCGTGTAGAGCTACCATCCATGTTGCTGCATCATGAGAAAACAAGGAAGACAAACTTTCTACAAGCAACCAAAAATTCATTTATCAAAAATCTAGTGAGTCAGGCAGACTAGATTTGATTATTATATACACTAGATTGCATAGGTGTAGGCGGAAATACAAGCATGGAAGACAAACTTTTACGCCCATTCCGTTAGAATCCTGTTGGAAACAAAGGAATTTCAGATTGTTTCTGATGTACTTTTACTCTTTTCCTACAAAATAATCGCACAATTCTTTATTATGAGCGTCTATCTGAAACCTCTAATAATGCAATTACGTCTCCATGCATCTGCACCTATGATCGATGACTGCTATAGTTTTTCCACATGGCACTATTTATGAAACATCAAAAGTGGTACCAATTCAGGTAGAGAAAAGCAGAGTAGTCGTTGGTTGCATATATGATGATTGTTGTAGTATTTCACAAGGCACCACTAGAAGATGTAAAGACCGACTAAAAGCAAGTACAATAGAGCTGAGTCAGCGCGCTATAAGAAATAAACTAGTAATATATTTCTGCTTAGTTGGAGGAAAGAGAAGAGGAGAGAGAAGGTAAGCGGGCTCTTCTTGAAGAGTCAGCTCTAGCACGTGCTCCTAGGTCAGGGTGGACACGGTCCGGGCCGGTCCGGTCCCGCTCCGAGCCGTCGTTTGGACCGGCCGCCGGCCGTCCGGTCCTGTAACGCCCGGATAATCATGCTACAGTAAACTCACGTTGATGGTGCCACGTCACCTCTGTCACTGTAATTAATCTCGGGTTAATTCAAAACTGTTTCGAAATTCAAATTCAAATTTATGATAGCAATAAAAGTTATCAAAAATTAAAACTAAAATGTTCGGGGGTTGCCAAATATTGCATCGGTAATTATGGTGGAGTAGACACATTTTTATAAAATGTCTAAAAAATTTAAAATGAGTTAAAACAGAAAAGAAAATAAATAAAAAAAAGAAAATACAAAAGAGAGAAACTAAACTAACAAAGAAAAAAAGAAAGAGAGCCCCTCTGCTGGACCATGCCCACTGGCCATCGGGCCAACCAGGCCGCCCAGTCGGCTCCCACCTCTCCTTATCCACTCCTTCCCCCACGCCCCACCGACACCCCCACTCCACCCACTCCCCCTCCTCTCGCCTGATCTGATCGAGATCGGGCAACGAACCCCCCACCGACGCCGACCTCGGATCCCACCACCGCCGCTCGTCCTCACCTCCTCCTCGCCGGACGCCGTGGACGCTGCCGCCGTCCATTGCTGCCCATCGCTGACCTCGCCGTCCCGTCCTCCACTCGCTGGACCACGCCGCCACGCCACTGCCCCCGCCGCCCCGCCGGGCGCTTCCCCACCGGACGCCTCCTCTACGCTGCCGCCAGATTCCTCCTCAACCTCGCTGCTTAGACCCCACTGTCCCTGGTGAGCTCTCGTGCCGAGCGCCCACCCTCTCGTCCCGTGTCCGCCCGCCCTCACTGCACACCCGCTCCAGCCCCTTCGTCGTGCTCGCACCACCGACCGTGCCTCGCCTCGCCTTCCCTCTCTCAGACTGCTGCTGGCCTCTCGAGCAACACCGCGACTGGTGCGGGCGGCGCCCTCTCTGCCTCCTCGCCAAGGCTGGCTGCGCCTTCTTGCTGCTTTGCTCCTGGCGACGACTGGCCGCCCCTGGCGTCCGCTGCCGTGGCGGCCGTGCGAGCCTCGTGTGGCCACGGCTCGCCCCTGCCCCGGGCGAAAGGCCACCATGAGGGCTATCGCTTGCTCGGGTGCGCCAGAATTCGGCGCCTGCTATGCCCCTAGGGCCAATAACATGTGGGGCCTAGCCCCCAGAACATTAAAAAAATATAATAAGAAAATGATAATAATAATAATATTAATTAATTAACTAAATTAATTAACTTAATTAATTGAGTTTAATTAACTCGATCAATTAACTAAACTAATTAACCTGTTAGTTTAATTAAACTGTAATTAGATTAACCTAAACCCTAATTAACCTAACGATTACAGGTGGGTCCCACGGGACCCACATGTCAGGTTGACCAGGTCAACGGTCAACGCTGACTGCCGACGTCAAGATGACATCATGCTGATGTCATAAATCCATTTTCCTAATTAATTAAATAATTAATTAAATTTCGAAATTAATAAAATCTTTAGAAAATCATATCTTTTAACCGTAACTCGATTAAAATATTTTCAACATGAAAGTTGCTCGTAACGACGAGACGAATCCGGATACGCAGTCCGCTCGTCCGCCACACACCCCTAACCTATCGAACTCGCAACTTTCCTCCGCCCTTCCGCTCGAAACACGAAACACCGGGATATTTTCCTGATGTTTCTTAACCGTACCACCTCATACCACGTTAGGGCACACCTAGCATCGTTATTTGTCTTGTCATGCATCGATATGCATCTATTTACATGGTATTCATTGTTTCTTCCCCTCTTCTCTCCGGTAGACTACGAGACCGACACGCTGCTGCTGCCCGAGTTCTACAAGGTTGACGACCCTCTCTCTTGCCAGAGCAACCAGCAAGCCCCCCTTGATCACCAGATATCGCCTATTCTACTCTATACTGCATGCATTAGAGTAGTGTAGCATGTTACTTGCTTTCATTATACCTATCCCGATGCATAGCCTGTCCTTGCTACTATCATGTTGTTACCTTTACCGCAATCCTATATGCTTAGTATAGGATGCTAGTATTTTCATCTGTGGCCCTACATTCTTGTCCGTCCGCGTGCTATACTATCGGGCCGTGATCACTCGGGAGGTGATCATGGGTATATACTATATACTTTATACATGATACATGTGGAGACTAAAGTCGGGTCGGCCGGTGGAGCACCATGAGTGGATCTTTGTGGCGGAGCGACAGGCAGGTTGAGACCGCTAGGAGAGAGGTGGGCTGGCCTGTTCGGCGTCATGGATACTTAACACGCTTAACGAGATCTTGGTATTTGATCTGAGTTGGCTACGAGCCTATACGCACTAACCAACTACGTGGGAAAGATATGGGCACTCGGCGTCGTGGTATCACCGGCACTTCGTGACGCCAATGATCGAGTGGCGCGCTACCGGATTGGAACGTAGCCTGCTCTTGTATTAAGGGGCTAGTTCGCTTCCGCCACAGACGTGCAGCAGTGTGCTATGGGCGATGGGCCTGCACTTCTGGCGCTTAGGTTTAGACCGGCGTCTTGGCCTCTCTGTTGAGCCTAGGTGGGCTGCGACGTGTTGATCTTCCGCGGCGGGCATGACCCAGAAAGTGTGTCCGCCAAATGGGATCAAGCGTGTTGGGTAAGTTGGTGCACCGCAGGAAGTTAATCTATTCAATAGTCGTGATCTTCGTAACAGGACGACTTGGAGTTGTACCTTGACCTTATGACAACTAGAACCGGATACTTAATAAAGCACACCATTCCAGTGCGATACAACCGTGGTTGCTCGCTCTCGTGGCAATGAGGAGGGATCGCGGGTAGGATTATTGCTACGTGATGTTACTTGGAGGACTTCAACCTACCCTCTTCTGCTTGTTGCAAGACGGAGGTGACCGTAGTTTAGTCTTCGATAAGACTAGCTATCCCCTCTTATTCGCATTCTGCAGCTTCACCACCGATATGACCCTTTACACATATATCCATGCATATGTAGTGTAGCTCCTTGCTTAAGTAGTACTTTGGATGAGTACTCATGGTTGCCTTGTTCCCCTTTCCCCTATCTCTACACGATTACTCGCAACCGCACGATGGAGCCCAGAGCTGACGCCACCGTCGATGACGACTACTACACCGGAGGTGCCTACTACTACGCAGCAGCCCCGACGATTTACCACTGAGTAGTTTAGGAGGATCCTGTGCAGAGGCCTGCGCCTCTTCGATCTCAGATCCTAGTTTGTGCTAGCCATCTTATGGCAACTTGTTTAACTTATGTCTCGTACTCAGATATTGTTGCTTCCGCGACTCGCCTATGATCGAGCACTTGTATTCGAGCCCTCGAGGCCCTCGGCTTGTATTATGATGCTTGTATGACTTATTTATGTTTTAGAGTTGTGTTGTGATATCTTCCGTGAGTCTTGATCTTGATCGCATACATTTGCGTGCATGATTAGTGTACGATTGAATCGGGACGCCACAAGTTGGTATGAGAGCCGATCGCTCGTAGGAATTCCCTTCCACACTCCTTGGTCAAGTCGAGTCTAGACATTGCAAAACTTTTACTAACTTGGCTGTGTGCCTTACGGGCCCACGCCGCCATCGGGTGGTACTAGGATCTTTTACTCCTCGACCTTTACTCGGGACTCAACTCTCTTCTACTCGGGTTAAACGAATTTACTAACTAACACTAGGATCCCGTGACCACATTCACCCCAAAGTTGGATAAAGCCATAGTTATTCCTTGAATTGTATTTTGACCAATTTCCACACCGTCATTTGACTCCTTTGAAACATCTTTGTTTTCAGATGGAACCCACGAGGCAGGTCGTGCGCCACACGACGGCCATTGGTGCCTCGGGATCACTGCATGTGCTAGCAGAGATGATGACCTATTTGGGTTATCGCTGGCACCCCGAGTACACCGCCTTTGAGGAGTACCAGACTTTAACCAGAGCAGCACCGAGCCATCGTCCACCTCTACTCTCGGAGTATGACTCCACTCACTGCTGCACACCGCACATGGTGTTGGGGTGACTATCGATATGGCCGCCCACGATGCTGCTTATGCTGCTCTTACCCGCCTTCGTGGAGAGTATCGGAGTTGGACACCTCCCCTTCGTGCACATTGCTATCGCCTCGATGTTGGTGAGGAGGGTTACTACACCGCTGCCTACTCCATCGTCACCAGAGAGCCCTTCTACCATCGTAACTTTGTTCTGCATGCTGATGGGCTGGATCGAGCTAACCGAGCTCTTCGCCACGAGTTGTACATCACCCGTCAGCTCCTTTACTGTGCTCCGACGCTGTTGCACCCTTTGTCCGATCCAGAGAGCTGTCGTTCTCATGATCTACCCAGCCAGACCGTGATGCCCTCAGGTGTCGGTTGGCGAGGTGGGAGGCTACTCTCCCGCACTTGGTCCTCTTCGCCACTTGGGCGCCGGTTCTGCACTGAGTATCCATGCCCCTGTGTCACTGATGTGGAGGACTATCCGCTGCCACACTACCAGCTTTCAGGCTACAGCTACCTCCGCAGCACCGTGGGACTGATGTAGGCTTGCTTGTTAATGTTAGATGCATTCGCCATGAGCCTGCGTGTCGCCTATGATGTCTTAGTCTATGTAATGAACTCGTAAAATCGAACTCTATGCATGATCCCTTTGTAAGATATGCCACTACTATGTAGTTTCTATCGTGTTGCTTTCATTTATGCATGTTTCATCATGAATGATTCTTGTCCTTGCATAATTTCTCAAATGCCAACTACCCCTGTTATATATTAGCAGGATGGTTAGACCAGTTGGTCATGGTCGTGGTGGCAACTTCCCACCACCGCCTGAGTACATGGCTGGTATGATCCAACAGCTTGAGATGAATCGCCAGTTCATGGAAAACATGATGGCTCAGTTTCCTCGCCCAATATGAACCAGCAGCCAAACACAACAACTCTGCAGGATTTCATACGCCTCAACCCAAGTGTGTACCGCAGCTCAACCCAGCCGCTGGATGCTGATGACTGGCTCCGTGACATCACCTATGAGATGGAGTCTGCTGATGTAGCCCCTGCCAGCTATGTCACTTTTGCTTCCTTCTTCCCGAAGGGACCCGCAGCTCAATGGTGGGACAGCCACAGGCGTACTCTGCCAGTTGGAACAATCATCACCTGGCCAGACTTCCAAGCTGCTTTCCGTGCCCGCTTCATCCTGTTGGGGAACGTTGCAGAAAATTAAATTTTTTTCTACGGTTTCACCAAGATCTATCTATGAGTTCATCTAAGCAACGAGTTACGAGAGAGAGTTTGCATCTACATACCACTTGTAGATCGAGTACGGAAGCGTTCGAGGGAGTGGTGATGATGAAGACGTTCCCAACGTGATTCCGATCACCGATGACCAAGCGCTGAACGGACAGCACCTCCGCGTTCAACACACGTACGGGACGACGGCATCTCCTTCGTATTGATCCAGCAAGGAGCAAGGAGAGGTTGAGGAAGACCACTCCAATGGCAGCACGACGGCGTGATGCGATGGAGGACTGATCTCGGCAGGCTTCGCCAAGCTCACGCGGAGGAGGAGAGGTGTTGGGAGGGAGGGCTGCGCCTTCAATGGTGTATCCAGCCTCCCTCCACCCCTCTATTTATAGGGGAAGGAGGAGGGGCTGCCCCTCTAGATGCATCTAGAGGGGGGGCGGCCAAGGGAGGGGGCTTGCCCCCAAGCAAGGGGGCCCCTTAGGGTTCCCCCTCAACCCTAGGCGCATGGGCCAAGGGAGGGTGCGCCCAGCCCACCAGGGGCTGGCTGCCTCCCACACAGCCCAAGTGGCCCCCCAAACGGGTGGCCCCTCCCGTGGTCCTCCGGAACCTTCCGGTGGAGCCTCCATAAACCGATATGACCAAACTTTTCCGTGTCCGCTTAACGACTTCCCATATATAAATCTTTACCTCCGACCATTCCGAACTCCTCGTGACGTCCGAGATCTCATCCGGACTCAACAACATTCGTAATCACATACAAGTCTTCCTATTAACCCTAGCGCCACCGAACCTTATGTGTAGACCCTACGAGTTCGGGAGACATGTAGACATGACCGAGACGCTCTCGGTCAATAACCAACAGCGGATCTGGATACCCATGTTGGTTCCCACACGCCTCGATGTTGTCATCGGATGAACCACGATGTCGAGGGTTCAAGCAACCCCGTATGCTATTCCTTTGTCGACGGTATGTTACTTGCCCGAGACTCGATCGTCGGTATCCCAATACCTCGCTTAGTCTCGCATCGCAAGTCACTTTACTCGCATCAGAATGCATGATCCCGTGACCAGACACTTGATCACTTTGAGCTCATTATGATGATGCACTACCGAGTGGGCCCAGTGATACCTCTCCGCCATACGGAGTGACAAATCCTCGCCTCGATCCGTGTCAACCCAATGACACTTTCGGAGATACCTGTAATGCACCTTTATAGTCACCCGATTACGCCAGGACGCTTGGTACACCCAAAGCATTCCTACGGTATCCGGGAGTTACACGATCTCACGGTCTAAGGAAGAGATACTTGACATTGGAAAAGCTCTAGCAAAACGAACTACACGATCTTTGTGCTATGCTTAGGATTGGGTCTTGTCCATCACGCCATTCTCCTAATGGCGTGATCCCGCTTGTCAATGACATCCGATGTCCATAGTCGAAACCATGACTATCTGTTGACCAACGAGCTAGTCAACTAGAGGCTTACTAGGACGATTGTAGTCTATGTATTCACACGTATTACGATTTCCGGATAATACAGTTATAGCATGAATAAAAGACAATTATCATGAACAAGGAAATATAATAATAATGCTTTTATTATTGCCTCTAGGGCATATTTCCAACAGTCTCCCACTTGCACTAGAGTCAATAATCTAGTTTACATTGTGATGAATCGAACACCCATAGAGTTCTGTGTTGATCATGTTTTGCCCATGAAGAGGTTTAGTCAACGGATCTGCGACATTCAGATCCGTATGCACTTTACAAATTTCTATGTCTCCATCCTGAACATTTTCACGGATGGAGTTGAAGCGACGCTGATGTGCCTGGTCTTCTTGTGAAACCTGGGCTCCTTGGCAAGGGCAATAGCTCCAAGTGTTGTCACAGAAGAGTTTGATCGCCCCGACGCATTGGGTATGACTGCTAGGTCGGTGATGAACTCCTTCACCCAAATTGCTTCATGCGCTGCCTCCGAGGCTGCCATGTACTCCGCTTCACATGTAGATCCCGCCACGACGCTTCGCTTGCAGCTGCACCAGCTTATCGCTCCACCATTCAACATATACACGATCCGGTTTGTGACTTAGAGTCATCCAGATCTGTGTCAAGCTAAGCGCCGACGTAACCGTTACGGCGAGCTCTTCATCACCTCCATAAACGAGAAACATGTCCTTTGTCCTTTTCGTGTACTTCAGGATATTCTTGACCGCTGTCCAGTGTTCCTTGCCGGGATTACTTTGGTACCTTCCTACCAAACTTACGGCAAGGTTTACATCAGGTCCGTACACAAGATGGCATACATAATAGATCCTATGGCTGAGGCATAGGGATGACACTCATCTCTTCTTTATCTGCCGTGGTCGGGCATTGAGCTGAGCTCAATCTCACACCTTGCAATACAGGCAAGAACCCTTTCTTGACTGATCCATTTTGAACTTCTTCAAAATCTTATCAAGGTATGTGCTTTGTGAAAGACCTATGAGGCGCCTCGATCTATCTCTATAGATCTTGATGCCTAATATATAAGCAGCTTCTCCAAGGTCCTTCATTGAAAAACACTTATTCAAGTAGGCCTTAATGTTATCCAAGAATTCTATATCATTTCCCATCAAAAGTATGTCATCTACATATAGTATGAGAAATGCTATAGAGCTCCCACTCACTTTCTTGTAAACGCAGCTTCTCCATAAGTCTCAATAAACCCAAACGCTTTGATCATCTCATCAAAGCGAATGTTCCAACTCCGAGATGCTTGCACCAGCCCATAAATGGATCGCTGAGCTTGCATACTTTGCCAGCATTCTTAGGATCGACAAAACCTTCGGCTGTATCATATACAGCTCTTCCTTAAGATAACCGTTAAGGAACGCTGTTTTGACGCCCATCTGCCATATCTCATAATCATAGTATGCGGCAATTGCTAACATGATTCGGACGGACTTAAGCTTCGCCACGGAGAAAAAGTCTCATCGTAGTCAATCCCTTGAACTTGCCGATAACCCTTAGCGACAAGTCGAGCTTTATAGATGGTGACATTACCATCCGCGTCCGCCTTCTTTTTAAAGATCCATTTGTTTTCTATCGCTCACCGATCATCGGGCAAGTCACCAAAGTCCACACTTTGTTTTCATACATGGATTCTATCTCGGATTTCATGGCTTCTAGCCATTTGTTGGAATCTGGGCCCGCCATCGCTTCTTCATAGTTCAAGGTTCACCGTTGTCTAACAACATGATTTCCGTGACAGGGTTGCCGCATTCACTCGTGCGGAACGTGTCCTTGTGGACCTCACGAGGTTCAGTAGCAACTTGATCCAAGTACCTTGATCATCATCATTAATTTCCTCTTCGCTTGGTGTAGACATCACAGAACACTTTCCCGAGCTGCACTACTATCCTGTTCAAGAGGTAGTACTTCATCGAAGTTCTACTTTCCTCCCACTTACTTCTTTCGAGAGAAACTCTTTTCCGTAAAGGTTCCGTTCTTGGCAACAAAGATCTTGCCCTCGGATCTTAAGTAGAAGGTATACCCAATGGTTTCTTTAGGGTATCCTATGAAGACGATTTTTCCGACTTGGGTTCGAGCTTTTAGGTTGAAGTTTCTTGACATAAGCATCGCATCCCCAAACTTTTAGAAACGACAGCTTAGGTTTCTTTCCAAACCATAATTCATACGGTGTCGCCTCAACGGACTTAGACGGTGCCCTATTTAAAGTGAATGTAGCTATCTCTAGAGCGATCCCCAAAATGATAGCGGTAAATCAGTAAGAGACATCATAGACCGCACCATATCCAATAGAGTGCGACATTTACGCTCGGACACACCATTACGCTGAGGTGTTCCAGCGGCGTTAGTTGTGAAACGATTCCACATTTTCTTAAGTGTGTACCAAATTCGTGACTTAAATATTCTCCTCCACGATCTGATCGTAAGAATTTTATCTTTCGTCACGTTGATTCTCTACTTCATTCTGAAATTCCTTGAACTTTTCAAAGGTCTCAGACTTGTGTTTCATCAAGTAGACATACCCATATCTACTCAAGTCATCTGTGAGAGTGAGAACATAACGATATCCTCCATGAGCCTCAACGCCATTGGACCGCACACATCGGTATGTATGATTTCCAACAAGTTGGTTGCTCGCCCATTGTTCCGAGAACGGAGTCTTGGTCATCTTGCCCATGAGGCATGGTTCGCATGTGTCAAATGATTCATAATCTAAAGACTCCAAAAGTCCATCAGCATGGAGCTTCTTCATGCGCTTGACACCAATGTGACCAAGGCGGCAGTGCCACAAGTATGTGGGACTATCGTTATCAACTTTACATCTTTTGGTATTCACGCTATAGACATGTGTAATACTACGCTCGAGATTCATTAAGAATAAACCATTGACCATCGGAGCATGACCATAAAACATATCCCTCATATAAATAGAACAACCATTATTCTCGGATTTAAATGAGTAGCCATCTCGCATTAAACGAGATCCAGATACAATATTCATGCTCAAACTTGGCACCAAATAACAATTATTAAGGTTCATAACTAATCCCATAGGTAAATGAAGAGGTAGCGTGTCGACGGCGATCATATCGACTCGAACCATTCCCGACGCCAAGATCGTCACCTCGCCCTTTGCCGCCTCCGCTTATTCCGCAGCTCCTGCTGTGAGTTACAAATATGAGCAACGGCACCGTATCAAATACCCAGGAGTTACTACGAGTACTGGTAAAGTACACATCAATTACATGTATATCAAATATACCTTTGGTATTGCCGGCCTTCTTGTCCGCTAAGTATTTGGGGCAGTTCCGCTTCAAAGGACCCCTCCCTTGCAATAAAAGCACTCAGTCTCGGTTTGGGTCCATTCTTTGACTTCTTCCCGCAACTTGCTTACAGGGCGCGCAACCTCCTTGCCGTCCTTCTTGAAGTTCTTCTTGCCCTTGCCCTTCTTGAACTTAGTGGTCTTATTGACCATCAACACTTGATGTTCTTTCTTGATCTCAACCTCGCTGACTTCAGCATAGAGAACACTTCAGAATGGTCTTTACCATCCCTCGCATGTTGTAGTTCATCACAAAGCTCTTGTAGCTTGGTGGGAGCGATCGAGGATTCTGTCAATGACCGCCTCATCGTGGAGGTTAATATTCAGCTGGGTCATACGGTTGTGCAACCTGACATCTTCAGATTGTGCTCACCGACAGTAACTGTTTTCCTCCATCTTACAACTATAGAATTTGTCGGAGATGTCATATCTCTCGACCGGCGTGAGCTTGGAAAACAAGTTTCAGCTCTCGAACATCTCATATGCTCCGTGATGCTCAAAACGCTTTTGGAGCCCCGGTTCTAAGCTCGAAGCATGCCGCACCGAACGAGGGAGTAATCATCAGACGAGACTGCCAAGCATTCATAATGTCTTGGTTCTCTCGACGGAGCGCCACCTAGCGGTCCTTCTAGGACATATTGTTTCGGCAGCTATGAGGATGATCTCAAGTTCCGGACCCAGTCCGTATAGTTGCTGCCGCCATCTTTCAGCTTGGTTTTCTAGGAACGCGTTGAAGTTCAAGTTGACATGAGCGCTGGCCATTTGATCTACAAGACATATCATTCAAAAGTTTTAGACTAAGTTCATGATAATTAAGTTCATCTAATCAAATTATTTAAATGAACTCCCACTCAGATTAGACATCCTCTAGTCATCTAAGTGTTACACGATCCGAGTCGACTAGGCCGGTCCGATCATCACGTGAGACGGACTAGTCATCATCGGTGAACATTCTCATGTTGATCGATCTTCTATACGACTCGTGTTCGACCTTTCGGTCTCCGTGTTCCGAGGCCATGTCTGTACATGCTAGGCTCGTCAACTAAACCCTAAGTGTTTTCGCGTGTAAATCTGTCTTACACCCGCTGTATGTGAACGTAAGAATCCATCACACCGATCATCACGTGGTGCTTAGAAGCGACTTAACTTTAGCAACGGTGCACAGTAGGGGAAACACTTCTTGAAATTGTTGTAAGGATCATCTTATTTACTACCGTCGCTCTAAGTAAACAAGATGTATAAACATAATAAACATCACATGCAATTATATAGTAGTGACATGATATGGCCAATATCATAAAGCTCCATTGATCTCCATCTTCGAGGCTCCATGATCATCTTGTCACCGGCATGACACCATGATCTCCATCATCATGATCTCCATCATTGTGCCTCCATGAAGTTGTCACGCCAACGACTACTTCTACTTCTATGGCTAACGCGTTTAGCAATAAAGTAAAGTAAGTTACATGGCGTTCTTCAATGACACGCAGGTCATACAAAATAAAGACAACTCCTATGGCTCCTGCCGTTGTCATACTCATCGACATGCAAGTCGTGATTCCTATTACAAGAACATGATCTCATACATCACAATATGTCATTCATCATTCATCACAACTTGGCCATATCACATCACATGACAATTGCTGCAAAAACAAGTTAGACGCCCTCTAATTGTTGTTGCATCTTTTACGTGGCTGCAATTGGGTTCTAGCAAGAATGTTTTCTTACCTACGAATAACCACAACGTGATCTTGTCAACTTCTATTTATCCTTCATAAGGACCCTTTTCATCGAATCCGCCCAAATAAAGTAGGAGAGACAGACACCGCCAGCCACCTTATGCAACTAGTGCATGTTAGTCGGTGGAACCGGTCTCACGTAAGCATACGTAAGGTTGGTCCGGCCGCTTCATCCCACAATACCGCGAAGCAAGATAAGACTAGTAGCGGCAAGTAAATTGACAAGATCCACGCCCACAACTAAATTGTGTTCTACTCGTGCAATAGAGAACTACGATAGACCTAGCTCATGATGCCACTGTTGGGGAACGCTGCAGAAAATTAAATTTTTTCACGGTTTCACCAAGATCTATCTATGAGTTCATCTAAGCAACGAGTTACGAGAGAGAGTTTGCATCTACATACCACTTGTAGATCGAGTACGGAAGCGCTCGAGGGAGTGGTGATGATGAAGACGCTCCCAACGTGATTCCGATCACCGATGACCAAGCGCTGAACGGACAGCACCTCCGCTCAACACACGACGGGACGACGGCGCCTCCTTCGCCTTGATCCAGCAAGGAGCAAGGAGAGGTTGAGGAAGACCACTCCAATGGCAGCACGACGGCGTGATGCGATGGAGTGACTGATCTCCGCAGGCTTCGCCAAGCTCACGCGGAGGAGGAGAGGTGTTGGGAGGGAGGGCTGCGCCTTCAATGGTGTATCCAGCCCTCCCTCCACCCCTCTATTTATAGGGGAAGGAGGAGGGGCGGCCCCCTAGATGCATCTAGAGGGGGCGGCCAAGGGAGGGGCTTGCCCCCAAGCAAGGGGGCGCCTTAGGGTTCCCTCAACCCTAGGCGCATGGGCCAAGGGAGGGTGCGCCCAGCCCACCAGGGCTGGCTGCCTCCCACGCAGCCCAAGTGGCCCCCAAACGGGTGGCCCCTCCCGTTGTCCTCCGAACCTTTCCGTGGACCCTCCATAAAACCGATATGACCCAAACTTTTCCGTGTCCGCTTAACGACTTCCCATATATAAATCTTTACCTCCGACCATTCCGAACTCCTCGTGACGTCCGGGATCTCATCCGGACTCAACAACATTCGTAATCACATACAAGTCTTCCTATTAACCCTAGCGCCACCGAACCTTAAGTGTGTAGACCCTACGGTTCGGAGACATGTAGACATGACCGAGACGCTCTCCGGTCAATAACCAACAGCGGATCTGGATACCCATGCTGGTTCCCACACGCCTCGATGTTGTCATCGGATGAACCACGATGTCGAGGGTTCAAGCAACCCCGTATGCTATTCCCTTTGTCGACGGTATGTTACTTGCCCGAGACTCGATCGTCGGTATCCCAATACCTCGCTTAGTCTCAAGCATCGCAAGTCACTTTACTCGCATCAGAATGCATGATCCCGTGACCAGACGCTGATCACTTTGAGCTCATTATGATGATGCACTACCGAGTGGGCCCAGTGATACCTCTCCGCCATACGGAGTGACAAATCCTCGTCTCGATCCGTGTCAACCCAATGACACTTTCGGAGATACCTGTAATGCACCTTTATAGTCACCCAGCTTCGCCAGTGACGCTTGGTACACCCAAAGCATTCCTACGGTATCCGGGAGTTACACGATCTCACGGTCTAAGGAAGAGATACTTGACATTTGGAAAAGCTCTAGCAAAACGAACTACACGATCTTTGTGCTATGCTTAGGATTGTCTTGTCCATCACGCCATTCTCCTAATGACGTGATCCCGCTTATCAATGACATCGATGTCCATAGTCGAAACCATGACTATCTGTTGACCAACGAGCTAGTCAACTAGAGGCTTACTAGGACGATTGTAGTCTATGTATTCACACGTGTATTATGATTTCGGATAATACAGCTTATAGCATGAATAAAAGACAATTATCATGAACAAGGAAATATAATAATAATGCTTTTATTATTGCCTCTAGGGCATATTTCCAACACATCCCTCAAGGAGTCATGGACCGGAAGAAGCGTGAGTTCCGCAACCTCACCCAAGGCAACAAGACTGTTGAAGCTTATCAGCGAGAGTTCCTGGACCTGTCTCGCTATGCTGAAGAGGACATTGCAACTGATGCACGCAGACAGGAGAAGTTTCATGACGGCCTTCGAGCTGACATCAAGCTCGCACTTCTAGTGCACGACTTTGCTGATTTCGCCACCTTGGTGAACAAAGCTATCAATGTCGAAACTGGTCTGCATGGAATACCAGAGCTCTAACAGGCGCAACCGTGACACGGGCTCATCTTTGGGCCCGTCCTCGCAGAAGCGTAAGATATGGATTCCCAACAGCATGTACCAGCCAAATGCACCTGCCCCAAGGCAGAGCTATGCTGCACCTCGTCTGCCTACTCCAACTAGGCAGCCAAAGCTTCCAGCTCCACCACCCCAAGCTCCTGTTCCCACTCCCAATAATGGTCTGTGCTACAAGTGTGGTCAACCAGGTCACCGTGCTAGGGATTGCAATCAGAATCAGAATCAACTGGCACTTCCCGCAACTGGCCGTGGAAGCAACCAGTCCCGCAACAACAATGCCAAGCCTTATGGTCGAGTTCATGCCAACCACGTTGATCTGAACGAAGCTCAAGACCAGCCTGCTACTGTGATGGGTACACTCCTCGTAAATTCAGTACCTGCATCTATTTTATTCGATTCAGGAGCATCACATTCGTTCATGTCAGAAGATTTTGCATACAAGCACGACGTTAAGTGTGAGGAGATGAACTCTTCGGTAGTGGTAAAAACCCCCTTGGGACAATGTCAAACCTCCATGGTTGGCGTCGACGTCCCCGTGGAAATCGAAGGGCTGGAATTCTATGCCTCACCCATTATCCTGAAGACGTCTAACATGGACCTCATTTTGGGGATGGATTGGTTGAAAGCGATATCGCTTCAATCGCTTGCACCACTAAGACCGCCCATCTGCTACACCTTCGATGAAATAATAAGCTACAATGCTCGTCTGGTTCAGGATGCCGAGGCAAGGCTCTATGCATTGAATGCATTGAACGCCGCACCCCTCGAGGGCATTGAAAACATTCCTGTCATTCGCGATTTCCAGGACGTCTTTCCTGAAGAACTTCCAGGGATTCCCCCTGCTAGAGCTGTCGAATTCGTCATCGACTTGAAACCAGGCACCACTCCTATAGCCAAGCGACCCTACAAGATGCCGCCGCATGAACTCATTGAGCTCAAGGAGGAAATCGACAAGTCTCTTCGCAGTGGTTTCATTCGCCCAAGTTGCTCTCCTTGGGGAGCACCTTCTCTCTTTGTCAAGAAGAAGGATGGGACAAACCGATTGGTCCAAGACTACCGTCCTATAAATCAAGCTACCATTCAGAATAAGTATCCTCTTCCTCGGATCAATGATTTGTATGATCAACTGGCTGGTTCATCAGTGTTCTCTAAACTCGACTTGAGGTTGGGTTACCACCAGATCCGTGTTCGCGAAGAGGATATCCCAAAGACCGCATTTGTGACTCGTTATGGTTCATACGAGTACATCGTCATGTCTTTCGGCTTAACCAATGCTCCAGCCACCTTCTCTCGCCTGATGAACTATATATTCATGGATTACCTCGACAAGTTCGTCGTGGTTTATCTGGATGTTATCCTGATATTTTCCAAGAATGAAGAAGAACATGCTGAACATCTTCGTCTTGTGCTGAAAAAGCTACAAGAGCATCAGCTTTATGCCAAGTTCTCCAAATGTGAATTCTGGCTTCCCGAAGTGACCTATCTCGGGCATGTCATCTCTAAGGATGGTATTGCCGTCAACCCTGAACGAGTTCAGGCTATTCTTGATTGGACTCCTCCGAAGAATGTCAAGCAAGTCAGAAGTTTTCTCGGTCTCGCCAGCTATTGCCGTCGGTTCGTCGAGAACTTCTCCAAGATTGCCAGGCCTCTGACTAAC
The DNA here is from genome assembly GCA_021605205.1 of Aegilops longissima. Taxonomy (NCBI): domain Eukaryota; kingdom Viridiplantae; phylum Streptophyta; class Magnoliopsida; order Poales; family Poaceae; genus Aegilops; species Aegilops longissima. The sequence continues at coordinate 20,057,121 of CM038676.1, read as the reverse complement.
CTGTTGCATAAGGGCGTCAAGTTCCAATGGACAGATAAATGTCAGGAAAGTTTCCAGGCACTCAAAGATAAGTTGACTTCTGCCCCAGTACTAGCTCCTCCTGATACTAAGAAGGACTTCGTCATTTACTGCGACGCTTCCCGTCAAGGACTAGGCTGTGTCCTAATGCAGGAGCGCAAAGTGGTTGCTTATGCCTCTCGGCAATTGCGCCCTCATGAAGAGAACTACCCAGTTCACGACCTCGAGCTTCCTGCTGTCATTCATGCTTATTGAAGCAAAGGATTTACATTACCTATTCGGTAATCGCTATAGATCTTCACCGACCACCAAAGTCTGAAGTATCTGCTTACTCAGCCAGACCTGAACCTCCGCGGCAGAGATGGATGGAGACTGCTGCAGACTTTGATTTGGGTATTTCCTATACGCCAGCAAGGCTAATGTAATGGCTGATGCCTTGAGCCGCAAGTCTTATCGCAACCACCTTCAGTTCACAAAGTTCAGCCTCACTGCTTGAAGAATTCAGAAAGCTGAACCTCCATATTGTTCCTCCGGGTGCACTCGCTCCCCCTCCTCCGGAGCTTCGCAAGATGAACCTCCATGTTGTTTCCAGGGGTTCTCTCAATACCCTGGTTGCGAAACCAGATCTTGTGGACACCATCAAATGGATACAGAAATGTGACGATGAAGTCGAGAGGATTAAACTTTATCTCGCAGAAGGAAAGCCCTCATTCTTCACTGTGGATGACGCAGGCACCCTATTCTTCAAAGGTCGCCTAGTGGTTCCGAGTAAGAGGGAAAACCTGAATCTGACTCCAAAGGTTATGAAAGAAGCTCATGATACGCCTTTGTCTATTCATCCCGGTAGCACCAAGATGTACCAAGACATTCGTCAGAGATTCTGGTGGTCTAATATGAAGCGAGACATTGCTCGTTATGTTGCTGAATGTGACGTTTGCTGTCGTATCAAAGCAGAACATCAAAGGCCTGCTGGAACTCTGCAACCTATCTCTATTCCTGAATGGAAATGGGACCATGTTGAAATGGACTTCGTCACTGGATTTCCCAAGTCGCAGAAAGGTAATGATGCTATTCTTGTCGCCATTGACCGCTTTCTAAAGTTGCACATTTTCCGCGGTCAAAGAAACGATCATCGCTAGTCAGCTTGCAACTCTCTATATGTCCAGAATTGTTTCACTTCACGGTATTCCACTGGTTATCAGTTCGGACTGTGGCAGCTTATTCACTTCAAGATTCTGGGCAAGTTTTCAAGAAGCTATTGGGACTCACTTATCTTTCAGTACTGCGTTTCATCCGCAGTCACAAGGGCAAGTTGAACGTGTCAACCAAGTTCTCGAAGACATGCTTCGAGCTTGTTTATTTCCTTCGGCAAGAAATGGGAGGAATCTCTCCCGTATGCTGAGTTCTCTTATAATAATAGCTATCAAGCTAGTCTGAAGATGGCCCCTTCAAGTGTTATATGGACGAAAGTGCGAACCCTCCGAACTGGTCGAAATCGGGAACGCCCACTCTTCGTCCGGATATTATCCAACATGCCAAGAACAAGTCCGCATTATTCGCGAGAATCTCAAGACTGCTCACCACGCTAAAAGAGTAATTATGACCGTCATCATAAAGACATGGTCTATCAACTCGGCGAAAAGGCCTATCTTCGCGTTACACCAATGAAGGGTGCTCACCGCCGGGATCAAGGGCAAGCTAGCTCTCGCTATATTGGCCCATTCACTATTCGGAAAGGCGGAAAAGTGGCATATCAATCGGAGCTTCCGTCGAACCTTTCTCGTGTTCACGATGTGTTCCACGTGTCACAACTCCGACGCTGCTTCAAGGACCCAATCCGAGCAATGGACCATGAAGTGCTCGAATTGCAACAGACCTCTCCTATAAAGAGCATCCGTCCGCATTCTCGACCAAGCTGAACGCCGCACACGCCGAAGGCGATCAAGTTCCTCAAAGTCCAATGGTCGAATCACTCAAGACGGCCACACGGGAACGCGAGGATCGCCTTCGTGATGAATACCCCGCACTCTTTCCTTCTACCTCCTAAATCTCGGGACGAGATTTCTTGTAGTGGAGGAGATTTGTAACGCCCGGATAATCATGCTACACTAAACTCACGTTGATGGTGCCACGTCACCTCTGTCACTGTAGTTAATCTCGGGTTAATTCAAAACTGTTTCGAAATTCAAATTCAAATTTATGATAGCAATAAAAGTTTTCAAAAATTAAAACTAAAATGTTCGGGGGTTGCCAAATATTGCATCGGTAATTATGGTGGAGTAAACACATTTTTATAAAATGTCTAAGAAATTTAAAATGAGTTAAAACAGAAAAGAAAATAAATAAAAGAAAAGAAAATACAAAAGAGAAAAACTAAACTAATAAAGAAAAAAAGAAAGAGAGGCCCCCCTCCCTGCTGGACCGCGGCCCAGCTGGCCATCGGGCCAACCAGGCCGGCCCAGGTCGGCTCCCACCTCTCCCTTATCCACTCCTCCCCCCCATGTCCCACCGACACCCCCACTCCACCCACTCGCCCCCCCTCCTCTCGCCCGATCTGGATCGAGATCGGGGCAACGAACCCCCCGCCGACGCTCGACCCCCGGATCTCGACCACCGCCGCTCGTCCTCACCCCCCCTCCTCGCCGGACGCCGTGGACGCCTTGTCCGCCGCTGCCATCGCCAGATCTCGCCGCCCGTCCTCCACTCGCCGGGACCACGCCGCCACGCCGCTGTCCCGCCGCTTCGCCGCCGGCGCTCCCCACCGGACTGCCTCCTCTCGCCGTCGTCACCGTCTTCCTCCTCAACCCCGCTGCCTTAGACCCCACCGTCCCTGCTGTGAGCTCTGTCGAAGCGTGCCACCCTCGTCCCGTGTCCGCCCGCCCTCACCGTGCATCCCGCTCAGCCCCCCGGTCGTGCTCCGGCACCACCGACCGTGCCCTGGCCTCGCCTTCCCCTCACAGACTGCTGGCCGCCCTCTCTGGCAACACCGCGACCGGTGCCGGGCCGCGCCCTCTCTGCCTCCCTCGCTCCAGCGCGTGGCTTGCTTGCTGCTGCCTTGCTCCCGGCGACGACTGGCCGCCCCTGCGTCCGCTTGCCGTGGCCGGCCGGGCGAGCCTCTGCCGTGGCCACGGCCTCGTCCCAGCGTCTGGCGAGCAGCGCCTCACTGTGAGGGCCATCGCCCGTTCGGGTGCGCCCGTAACCTGGCGCCCGTTATGCTCCTAGGGCCAATGACATGTGGGGCCTAGCCCCCAGAACATTTTAAAAAAATATAATAAGAAAAAAATAATAAATAATAATAATAATAATATTAATTAATTAACTAAATTAATTAACTTAATTAATTGAGTTTAATTAACCTGATCAATTAACTAAACTAATTAACCTGTCAGTTTAATTAAACTGTAATTAGGTTAACCTAAACCCTAATTAACCTAAAATTGTATGACAGGTGGGTCCCACGGGACCCACATGTTAGGTTGACCAGGTCAACGGTCAACGCTGACTGCTAACGTCAGCATGACATCATGTTGATGTCATAAATCCATTTTCCGAATTAATTAAATAATTAATTAAATTTCAGAAATTAATAAAATCTTTAGAAAATCATATTTTTTAATGCGTAACTCGGATTAAAATATTTTCAACATGAAAGTTGCTCAGAACGACGAGACGAATCCGGATACGCAGTCCGTTCGTCCGCCACACACCCCTAACCTATCGAACTCGCAACTTTCCCCCTCCGGCTCCTCCGCCTCAAAACACGAAACACGGGATATTTTCCGGATGTTTCCCCCATAACCGTACCACCTCATACCACGTTAGGGCACGCCTAGCATCGTTACTTGTCTTGTCATGCATCGATATGCATCTGTTTACATGGTATTCATTGTTTCTTCCCCTCTTCTCTCCGGTAGACTACGAGACCGACGCTGCTGCCCGGTTCGACTACGGTGTTGACGACCCCTCTCTCTTGCCGAGAGCAACCAGCAAGCCCCCCCTTGATCACCAGATATCGCCTATTCTACTCTATACTGCATGCATTAGAGTAGTGTAGCATGTTACTTGCTTTCTCATTATACCTATCCCGATGCATAGCCTGTCCTTGCTACTATCATTGTTACCTTTACCGCAATCCTATATGCTTAGTATAGGATGCTAGTATTTTCATCTGTGGCCCTACATTCTTGTTCGTCTGCCGTGCTATACTATCGGGCCGTGATCACTCGGGAGGTGATCATGGGTATATACTATATACTTTATACATGATACATGTGGAGACTAAAGTCGGGTCGGCTGGTGGAGCACCCGCGAGTGGATCTTTGTGGCGGAGCGACAGGGCAGGTTGAGACCGCCTAGGAGAGAGGTGGGCCTGGCCCTGTTCGGCGTTCGCGGATACTTAACACGCTTAACGAGATCTTGGTATTTGATCTGAGTTGGCTACGAGCCTATACGCACTAACCAACTACGTGGGAAATATATGGGCACTCGGCATCGTGGTATCAGCCGAAGCACTTCGTGACGCCAGCGACTGAGTGGCGCGCGCCGGATTGGAACGTAAGCCTGCTCTTGTATTAAGGGGGCTAGTTCTGCTTCCGGCCGCGTACGCAACGTGCAGGTGTGCTATGGGCGATGGGCCCAGACCCCTGTGCGCTTAGGTTTAGACCGGCGTGTTGGCCTCTCTGTTGAGCCTAGGTGGGGCTGCGACGTGTTGATCTTCCGCGGCCGGGCATGACCCAGGAAAGTGTGTCCGGCCAAATGGGATCAAGCGTGTTGGGTAAGTTGGTGCACCCCTGCAGGGAAGTTAATCTATTCGAATAGCCGTGATCTTCGGTAACAGGACGACTTGGAGTTGTACCTTGACCTTATGACAACTAGAACCGGATACTTAATAAAACACACCCTTCCAAGTGCCAGATACAACCGGTGGTCGCTCTCTCTCAGGGCAATGAGGAGGGGATCGCCGGGTAGGATTATTGCTACGTGATGTTACTTGGAGGACTTCAACCTACCCTCTTCTGCTTGTTGCAAGACGGAGGTGACCAGAAGCGTAGTCTTCGATAAGACTAGCTATCCCCCTCTTATTCTGGCATTCTGCAGTTCAGTCCACTGATATGACCCCTTTACACATATATCCATGCATATGTAGTGTAGCTCCTTGCTTGCGAGTACTTTGGATGAGTACTCACAGTTGCCTTGTTCCCCCTTTCCCCCCTATCTCTACATAATTGCTGCAACCAGACGATGGAGCCCAGGAGCCAGACGCCACCGTCGATGACGACTACTACACTGGAGGTGCCTACTACTACGTGCAGCCCGCTGACGACGACCAGGAGTAGTTTAGGAGGATCCCAGGCAGGAGGCCTGCGCCTCTTTCGATCTGTATCCCAGTTTGTGCTAGCCATCTTATGGCAACTTGTTTAACTTATGTCTGTACTCAGATATTGTTGCTTCCGCTGACTCGTCTATGATCGAGCACTTGTATTCGAGCCCTCGAGGCCCCTGGCTTGTATTATGATGCTTGTATGACTTATTTATGTTTTAGAGTTGTGTTGTGATATCTTCCCGTGAGTCCCTGATCTTGATCGTACACATTTGCGTGCATGATTAGTGTACGATTGAATCGGGGACGTCACAGGTCCGGACCGGACCGAGCAGTGCAGCGGTCTTGATTTCGGGGACCGGACAGGCAGACGTGAAGCTCGGTGCAGACCGGCGGTCCTCACGGTCCCGGCGATGTCTAGTCACTGCCATATGGGCCCAGGATGTCGGAGAGGTGGCCGGAGAAGACGCACCTGATGTGTGGCGGCGCGAAGGAGAGGCGCGGGGGAGAGAGGGAGCAGCGTGGCCGCGCGGGGGAGTGGGGGAGCGGCGGCGTGACGCGTGAGGGAGAGGGGCGAGGGAGAGAGGGGCGGCGCGGCCACGCAGGGAGAGAGAGGCTGGAGGTAGAGGGGGGTTGCTTTGGCGAGGTGGAAGACGTGCACGAGAGCTAGTGGCGAGAGGGAGACGACGTGCCGTGGAAAGTGGTATTAGCCACGAACCTGCGCATGATTATTACTTAGCAGTTTTGTTTGTTGCATGCAAGCAATCTATCAGGTGCATGAGCCCACGATTATGCGTTTACAGCGTCGCCGTGACGAGTGGATCAAATTGGACGTGGAGTTAATTCTGGGATGACGCCGTGACTATCGGATCGAACCTGTTTCTCTCGTTAGTCGCGAATAAAAGGAAACAGCGGCATGGAGTTAATCATGGGATTGACACAATCGTGCTAGGATAACTACTTTTACGGAATGAGTATCCAAGTTGACGTGGAAATCAAGGGAGAATTGGTTGAGATCATGGAGTAATGGTATTAGATTAATTGAAAACAGAAGGAGATTTAGTCCGTAGAATCCTCTAGGCAGTTATTCCCATATAGGTGTAGCAACAGAGTATCGTGGATGGAGCCATGATTATGGGATAACCCCGTTTCTCTCGTTATTTCTATTTTTTGCTCGACTGAATAGAGGAAAAAAACGGTAGCGCGTGCCTGAGTCTTCTTCTACCTCTTGCGGTCGTCGCGTGGAGGAGGGAGATGATCGCGTGGGCACGATGTGCGGGCGTTGCCTCCTCAGCCTGGGCTTCTTCTTCGGTCCGACCGAGCGGACCGGGCTTTAACCGGACCGGACCGAAGATTTTTCGGGCCATATTTGACGGACAGGACCGGCTATTTTCTTGAGCGGGCCAGGACCGAGCCGGGCGGGACCGAGCGGGCCACGAGCAGGCCAAAAAGCCTGCTCGTGTCGTCCACCCTGACTCCTAGGCACTTTGTGAGAATGAAAGATGGGCCACATAATAAAAAAGTAGTACATTCTTTTGATCTACTATTATACATGTTCGCTAAAGATGGGCTGTAGATGACATTTCACTGGCTTATAGCCAGCAACTGGCTATACAATTAACCATGCTCTAAAGAAGGCATGCACGCAGCAAAAAAAAATTGAATTACCCTACGTGACGAACGAACAATCGTTAAAAATGTGTATGCATTTGCATGGTTGCCATCGCCAATGAGTTGGCATGGTTGTCGGCCTCTTCATCTTGGTCACCATGGCCAATGCCGTCGGCCTCTTCATGTTGGTTGCCATGGCCAATGTCGTCGGCCTCTTCATGTTGGTCGCGCCTGTCTTCGCTTTGGGTATTGTCGGGATTGAAGCCTTGCCCTTGGCCCTCGGTGTGGAAGGCTTGGCCATGGCCTTCGTAGATGATGTCCTCCATGAAAGCGTTGAAGTTGGGGCCGTCTTGCCCAGCGTCGGTACGGCGATCCATCAAACAGGTTGCGGGCGTCGGGAAGGTTAGCCATAGGAATCGCCCGTGGCCACTTGCTTTGTATCCCGGTGGCTTGCTGACCGGCGACACCCAACCCAGCGCGTGACATTGGGGTCGATGAAGGCCGCGGGGGTGGGGGCGGCCGGCGTGATCACGCCATCGTCCTGCAACGTGGGGAAACGGTCTGCACCATGCTCTTGTGTCAGATAAACACAACCTATTTGCCGTGTTGTGGAGGATCTCGTCAACTGGACCTGTGGAGGGCGAATGGCCGACGAGCATGTGGCTGGCGCGGGTCAGCTAAACACTAGCATGAGGAGGGCTTGCGTCGCGCTGCCTGTGTGGCCTTGACGACAAGGGTCTCGTTCTCCTCAATGGCGTCCTTGTGTTGTGCGGCAGCGGCCTTGAGGGCATACTGGGCTGCGGCTTTCCTCTCTGCAGTAGCGGCCCTCCGGGTTATCCTCTTGGATGATTCTTGAATGAGTCGTTCGAGCCCCACCTTTCGCTTCTTTTTCATCGCGGGACAGGTGAAGGTGGCGCCCGGGAGGATGGCGGTTGGTTGCTGCCGGGCGGCGGCCATGGAGCTGGGAAGGAGCGGGGGAGGGCGAGAGGGTTTTTGGGAAAGAAGGTGGAAATGATAGCATTGTATTCCCCATGGGCTGGCCAGGCGAGGGCAAGGGCTCGCGTCCCGTTCGTCCGTGTGTCCTGTCCATTTCGACCCAAACGCGAACTAATTTCAGGCTGGAAATGGGTCGCAAACAAACAGAAAACAGACTCAAACGAACGCGATAACCCAAACGAACGCGGCTGGACGAAATGGGTCGTGTGTTGGAGTTGGCCTAACAGGTAGCAGTTTGCAGGCAGTCGGTCAACACAAAACATTTTCTGCATTTTTTTCTACAAAAATATTTGATCCAAATGATCATCGCACACACGCTTTATCGTTTCTTTTCTACATTTTTGGTGAGGCGCCCATTCCACTTCTCAAGGGGGAAAACGAAGCCATAAAGCATGAAAGCCACGATGTCCCTGAAAACCCTCGAGACTCAGCGAGCCACGCCGAGTGCGCTGCATGCCTAGGACAAACCACCATATGCAGTCCAGTGCCTCGATCTAGGAGGCTATGCCGCAAGGAGGACGAGGAGGAGGCAGACATGGAGAAGCTGCTTGGAAGAAACAGATGAGACCCATGCATGGTGGATTGCATTCCGGGTCTCCTCTTGGATGATTCTTGGTTGAGTCGGTCGAGCTCCACATTTGCCTTCTTTTTCATCGCGGGACGGGTGGAGATGGCGCCCGGGAGGATGGCGGCGGGTTACTGCGGGGTACCGGCCATGGAGCTAGGAAGGGGCGGGGGAGGGCGAGAAGGATTTTGGGAAAGAAGGTGGAACTGAGAATGTTGTGTTCCCCATGGGCTCGCTAGGGGAGGACAAGGGCTCGTGCCCCGTCCGCCTGTCATGTCTGTTTCAACGCAAGTGCGAACTAATTTCGGGCTGAAAATGAGTCGTAGACGAATAGAAAACGGACGACCGTCTGTTTGTGGGCGCGCTTAGGGCCACGATAATCCAAACAAACGCGTCCGGACAAAATGGGTCGTTACTTGGAGTTAGCCTAACAGGTACTACTGATGTCCTGGTTTATTAGTCTTTTTAGTATTTTGTGTCAAATTTTGACTAGAGATTCAACTAACAAAATATTAATGAATGTCACAAAAAATTATATTGTTGTATTCGTACATGAATATAGTTTTCAATTATATTATTTTTTATAACATACATTAACGTTTTGTTCGTTAAATTTAAAGTTAAAATTTGATGTACAATGCAAAGAGGATCAATAAATCAGGACAGAGATAGTAGCGGTTTGAGGTGTTACTAAAAAAAAGGTAGCAGTCTGCAGGCGGTCGGTCAGAACAAAACATTTTCTGTATTCTTTTTTTAGAAAAATATTTCATCCAAATGGCCATCGCACACACGCCTTTTCATTTCATTTCTATATTTTTTGGTGAGGCGCCCATTCCATTTCTCAAAAGGGGGAAAACGAAGCCATAAAAGCCACGATGTCCTTGAAAACCCTCGAGACGCGGCGAGTCGCGCCGCCTGCCTAGGACGACCCACCATATGCAGTCTAGTGCCTCGATCGAGGAGGCGATGCCGCGAGGAGGACGAGGAGGCGGCGAGCAAGGCTGCACGGAGCAGGGCCACGAGCCGGCGACTCCCCACCCAGGCCAGGGCGAGGAGGCTCCATGCCATTCGCCGCCGTCGTTCCCCATCACCGAGGTAGGTTCAGACTTACAGAGGTTTGCTCCCTTTTTAACTATTCCTTCTCCCGATCTTCTATCCAAGAAAGGAACCTGTATGAATCGTGTCCACCCTCCACCATCTGTAGATGAAGGAGGAGCATGGGCACGAGCAGCAGGCCAGCCTTCCCCATGACTGCACGGAGCAGTACCATAAGCCGTCCACCGGCAACCATGGCCGCGACAGCGCCACGCCACCATTCCCCTCCACCGATGAAGCGTCTGAGGACATGCCAATCTTGACTCCAAATATCCAATCTCACGTTGAAACTAATTAAACCAACTGTCTCTACTATATGTAAGAACCACCAGCAGCAGGAGCAGCCCGGGACGGATCTTCCTGAAGGCGCCATCGTCGAGATACTGTCGAGGGTGCCCTACAGGTCGCTTTGCCGCTTCAAGTGTGTGTCCAAGCCATGGCTGGCCCTCTGCTCCGACCCGAACGTCCGCAAGAGGTCGCCGCAGACGTTGTCTGGCTTCTTCTTCATCGACCGCGGGCGTTTCAATTTCCGTAATCTGTCGGGAAGAGGCCCCCCTTTGGTCGACCCTTCGCTCAATTTCTTGCGCGGTAGCTACGATTGCTTCTCGGTCGAGCAGTGCTGCAGCAGCCTCCTACTTTGCAAGTGCTGGGAATCGCGTCATGATGAGGAAGACGAATACGATTACGTGGTGTGCAATCCTATGACCGGGCAGTGGACTGTGCTGCCTCCTGTAGTATGGCTGGACGAAGAGGATGGTGACATTGTGTATTTCGAACCCATAATGGATATCTTCCTGGGTTTCGACACAGCAGTTCCGTCCCGCTTTGTGGTGTTTGTGCCTCTGACCAACTGTTTCTGTGAATTCACCGAGATGGCCATCTACTTGTCGGAAACCGGACGGTGGACCAAAGTGCAGAGCGAGTGGTATTACAAGACTATTCTGGTCGGAAATTCAGAATGTGTCTTCCTGAATGGCACCATGCATTTGGCTACACATTATACCTCAGTGGTCACTGTCGACGCAGAAGGGAAGGTTTGGAGGGAGATTGAAATGCCAGAGGACATGCCAAACACAAGTCATTTGGCTTCCATTGGGCAGTCCCAAGGACGCCTGTATGCGTGGCAAATTGATAATGATCATGATTGTCCCAAGGACGCCTGTATGCGAAGGCTCTGTCTGGCCGTGCATCTCGTCGACGCCAGCACTTTGTCGCCCGAGGCCGGCTCTTCGTCTGGAGCTCCTCATCATCATCGCCCGAGGATGACTCTCCTCTCCATGCCGTGGCCAAGCCAAGTCCAAAGTCCTAAGTCGCACGCGCATCCCGCACGCGGATGAATGACTCTTCCTAGTATATATAGAGATGGTCTTGGAAGAAAACATGGTGGAGAGAAGGAGCACGCCACGGATTAGTGAGGTGGCACAATTCAGTGCCATGGATCAGTGAGGTGGCACAATCTAGACCCCTGCTGGATGATCGGTGGGGATCCCTAGGCCGTTTAATCACATGATGAAGATGATCTTTTTTGTTTCCAAGGAAGGAAATTATTATGGGACACGAGTTTCTAGTGGCTCTTACGGTCTCAAGAATGTTGTACCAAGTCCAAGTTCCTCTATTTTTTGGCAAACTTTCCAAATCAGTCAGAGCTACTCCCTTGGTAAAGAAATATAAGAGCATTAGTGTTCTAAACACTCTTATATTTCTTAAGAGAGGGAGTACTATTTTGGTTTCTTAGATGATGTCAAAAAAGAGCTCGATTGTTCTAGAGTTTATTGTTTCTTTATGTTTCTAATGTTCAAGCCTCGGTATCTTTTCTCTTATATTTCACAAGAATTACAAGGAGCTCTCTTATATTTCATCTGGTAACAAAGATCATCAATTTAGATGGAATATCACATCATTTCTGCTTACTCACCAACAATCATGTTGCTATATCCAAAGCTGGTAGTTTTAACAAGTGACGGATAACTGATTTTTAACAAGGGTCCAAAGTTCTCTCATGGTCCAAATCCAAACAGGATACTCGCTTGCTTCCCCAGATTGATAGAAACAAAATGTATGAATAATCGTGAGAAATCTTTAATCATCAAAGCAAGACAAAAATAGCTGGGGGGTACAAGCAAGCATCAGCTATAACTGGTCTACAGGCTTGTAAAGACTACAAAATATGTATAATCCAAACAAGATGTTGTTGTACTCCAACATATTGCTTCCAGAGCCCTGAGAAAATCACTCGCTATTGGGTTTACTCAAAACAAAAACAAAAAACAGGGAACCAAAGCCATACATATCACAAGCATGCATTAGCCACAACCAAACCCAACACTACAGGTTTGTATCGGATCATGGTCAACACCAACTGACTGGCGGTGCAAAAGGACCAACTCCAGTGCTCAGCAATGCCGACCAAAAGGGCTTTTGGTATGTCTTCGACGGTTTGGTGGCGAGGGTCCAAAAGATCGCTGCGTCTTGGTACTCCATACAGTCCTTCGTCGCTGCACTACAAACAGCACGGAGTACAGGGGTCAGCTCAAATATCACATCATTTTTGTTAGACCGGGGGTCCTAAATTCATGTTCAATAAGTAGTTGAAACACAAAGAGAAGAGCTACAAGCACAGTATACTACTATACTTTTCGAGTGAAAGCAAGTGTACCAGTATTCTTTTTTGAGTGAAAGCTGGCATGCATTCAAGCATATGGGCCAGCAAAATTAACGCTACAGTAACACAATGTAATAATTCAAGGCTATTGTGAACAAAAAGCCAGGCCGAGTTCACCTAAAAAGACATGCTGAGTTGATTGCAGCTATAGTGCTGCTACGGGTGATGCTACTACCATGGATAGATGCATTATCAAGCAGTTACATTAAACTCTGGCCAAAGAAAAAGCAGTTACATTAATCTTCACAAATCCAAAAAACAAGCACAGGTACCAAGACAAACATCGTACAATAATCATGTCTTCTTGGAGCTATCTATCAATCTGCATTGCTAACTCATGGTGCATCTCCAGAGTACAACTTAACACGACGCGATTGCCATGGACACACACAGCTGAGGAGAAAGCAGAGAAAAGGAAGTGAGTGGCTTACCTAGAGTCGGAGAAGGAACAACCGCCCGAGGTGCAGGGGAAGCCACACGGGATGCTTCATCACCGCTGCCTCCGGAGGTCACCGGAGCTCATCGTCGTCCCGAGCCCTCCGAGGGCGAGGCGGCTATCCTGCTGCTCAGAGCTGCATCCAGTGTAGCTGCTCGCTTCAACTTCTTCCTGGCAGAGCACGGAAACAAGGAAGAATATGAAGAATCGAAGACTATGCATGACAGAGGAAATGCTCAAACAAACAGTGGTCATATGGACCAAACCAGAATATAAAACAAGAGATATGTTCTCCCCTTGTCATCTAAGAATCACATACACATCGTTGCACAACACCTACACTGCACCTGCCTTTCTTAGTAAGACGGCTCAAAAAACATGCTGAGTTGTATTGTACCATTGCAACTCAAGTGCCGCTACGGATGATGCTACTACCATGGATAGATGCATTATCAAGCAGTTACATTGATCTTCACAAATCCAAAAAGACAAGCGCAAGTACCAAGACGAACATCATACAATAATCATGTCTTCGTGGAGCTATCTATCAATCTGCAATGCTCACTCATGGTGCATCTACAGAGTGCAACTTACCACGGCGCAATTTCCATGGACACACATAGCAGAGGAGAAAGCACAGAAGAGGAAGTGAGTGGCTTACCTGCACTGGAGTCGTAGAAGGAACAGAAGTCGGAGGTGCAGGGGAAGCCACGCGGGAGGCTTCATCACAGCAACATGAACATGACCCGTTCATCAAAGCAACAAGAACATGACTTGACTCGTTCATCACAGAGACGATCAACTCCGCAAGAGGAAAACACAAATGAATAAAGAACCAACTTTGGGCAAGCAATAACATGACCAATCCAGTAACCTCAAGCAGCGAGATGCTTTCCTGCAGAGGAAGGAGCTTCTCGACGGTTCGTCGCCCTGGAGGTGTTGTGACTTCAAATGCTTCGATGAGCTGCCTGTTGCCATGGTGCTTGTTCCATAGCACGAAAATGGTGGAGCCAAAGGCGGGGGAAATGTACCATATCAAGCCTCTGCAGATGACATATAAATAAAAAGAATCACAACAGTTATCTTTAAAGTGATGGGGAGAAACTATGTAGAGGAAACAGAGAAAGAAAACATATGACTTGAGTGGGCCTTTTGCCGATTTCAATGAAAGGAAACAACAGTTCCATCATGTTAAGATGGACCAATAAAACATTAGTAATCCCGAGCTATTGTTGTTTTAGCAACGGCGGCATACTATAAACCTAACAAGTATTACTAGCCTAACAAGTCTACTAAAAAATGATGAGTTTAACAGTAAGGAACTGAAGACAAGGACAAGACTTTTTTTTCGAAATTAACCGCCAGCATGTGGATATATAGCTAGCTAACGACCCAAAGGAAAACACCTAGTTAAGTAGCGAGACCATGAGCACCAGTGCACTACCACGTGCATAGCTAGCTACCTGGACCTAAAGCGGAGGGAAGATCTTCTTTCTTGCATGGCTGCTACTAGTGTCAATTACGACTGAAATTGGATTTAGATAGTACAGCGCACAACTTGAAGGTTTCAGTTGTAGTTCCCAGTTTTCACTGGATCCACCTACAAGCACACTCTTATTGGGGGGAAACTGATTCCAGGAGGCTCCAGGAGGCAAGAGTCTAGTGTAATGGAGGCCAAGACTGTCGGGATTACTGCACATGCATGGTTTCACAAAATATAAATATCTGGCCATTGTTCCAAACACGCAACTCCGACTCAAACAAACAATAATTCAAAGATCCCATATTCTTTGAGTACAGGCAGAGAAATTCAGACTTGAGAGTAGCAAAATAAAATGGCAGCAAAGAAATAAATTCAGTTCAGTACTTCAATGTAGAAACTGTGCTAAACCACAACAGCAAAAACTTGGAAAATATTTGGACCCGAGCAGGAGAGTAAGTAGAGGAGGCTCACCGACGTCGGAGTCGAAAGAGTTGCGGCTAGGGTCCGGCCTGGTGCGCGCAGATGATGGTTGTGACTTTCATGACCGTGCGTACAGAGGACGGCGACCAGACTGCGAACACGCATTCGGACTCGTCCGGCCTGGGAGCTCGCTCCTTCCTTCTCAAAATTTGCAGTTTCATCCTAAAAAATGGTGGTTATTTTCATTCCCATGCTACATGACAGAAAGCATTCCACGATTCATCCAAACACAAGCAAAAAACATGCCATGATTATTTCAATAGCATGAAAATGGTGTAGCCAAAGCTGGGGAAGTGTACCATTATCAAGCCTCTGCGGATTGCATAAAAATAAAAATAAATCACAACAGTTATCTTTAAAGATATAGGGAGAAACTGTGGGCCTTTTGCCTATTTCAATCAAATGAAATAACAATTCCAGCATGTTAAGATGGAACCAATAAAACATCAGTAATCCTGAGCTGTTGTTGTTGTTGTTGTTGTTTTAGCAGCGGCGGCATACTAGAAACCTAACAAGTACTAGTACTCTGCTGTACTAGTATTAGTACTCAAGGATGAATTTGACACCAAGGAACTGAAGACAAGGACAAGAATTATTTCTGCTAAATTAACCGCCAGCATGTGCATATATAGCTAGCCAATGACCCAAAGGAAAAGCCCCAAATTAAGCAGCGAGGCCATGAGCACCACCATGTGCATCACTAGCTACCTGTACCTAATGGGTCATATCAAGGAAAGAACTTTTTTCTTGCATGAACTCTGATTTCTGTTTTTCTTGCATGGCTGCTACTAGTGTCAATCAAGTTGTAGATTACGACTGAAAGATTTGGATTTACATAATACTGTCTCTGTCCGGAAATACTTGTCGGGGAAATAGATGTATCTAGAACTAAAATATGTCTAGATACATCCATTTCTCCGACAAGTATTTCTGGGCGGAGGGAGCATAAAAATTGAAGGTTTAAGTTCTAGTTCCCAGTTTTCACCGGATGCACCTACAAGCACTCTTATTGGGGGGAAACTGACTCCAGAAGGCACGAGTCCAGTGTAATGCAGGCCAAGAGTGGCAGGACTACTGCACATGCATGGTTTTACAAAATATAAATATCTAGGCATTGTTCCAAACACCGAGCTCTTATTCAAACAAATAATAATGCAACGATACCCGTAATCTTTCAGTACAGGCAAAGAGATTCAGACTTGAGAGTAGCAAAATAACATGAAAGCAAAGAAATAAATTCAGTTCAATACTTCAATGAGCAGCAAAACCTTGGAAAATATTGGGGCCTGAGCAGGAGAGAAACTAGAGGAGACTCACCGACGTCAGAGTCAAAGCAGTTGCGGCTAGGGTCCGGCCTCATGTGCGCAGACGATGGTTGTGACCTTCACCACCGTGCGTACAGAGGACGGCGACCAGACTGCGAACACACATCCAGACTCGTCCGGCCTGGGAGCTCGCTCCTTCTCAAAATTTGCAGTTTCATCCTAAAAAATGGTGGTTATTTTCATTCTCATGCTACATGACAGAAAACATTCCACGATTCATCCAAACACAAGCAAAAACATGCCATGATTATCATGCATCTCTAGAACAACACAACAACTTAATTTTCATCGACTTCCAATCCTACTTAATAAAAGAAGAGCATGAAATATCTGCATGTGGCAGACATGGAGAAGCTGCTTGGAGAAGAAACAGATGAGACCCATGGTGGATGGCGTGTTTTAATTTTGTATACGTGTACAAAAAATATGGTCTTTTTACTCTAGTTACACGGAATTGAGAGATCATCATGTATGTCTGTATGTGAAAGTATAGAAGCAGCAAGGAATGCAAATCAATAATTGCTTTGAATGCTATATATCACAAGAAAACGGCATGAACTGCAAATCAACCAAAAACAACAACCACATGAGCATGTTGGCCACTTAATGTCGGAAGCCTATAACGTTCACATGGGAAATGCAGCAAAGAAGCATGGCATGATTGATTTGAGAGGTACAAGAACCCTAGGAATCAAACAACCATAACATCACCAGTAGATAAGTTAAGAGCTAAACTTGAGGGGATACCCCACTAAACCGGTGACACTAGCTAGCTATCATGCATGAGGAGAAGCAGTTACATTAATCTTCACACATCCAAAAAGACAAGCACAAATACCAAGATGAACATTGTACAATAATCATGTTTTCTCGGAGCTATCTATCAATCGGCAATACTCACCCATGGTGCATCTCCAGCGTAGGACTTACCATGTCGGGATGGCCATGGACACACACAACAAAGGAGAAACTACAGAAGAGGAAGTGAGTGGCTTACCTGCACTGGAGTCGCAGAAGAAACAGCCCCGGAGGCGCAGTGGAAGCTGCGCGGGAGGCGTCATTCCAGCAACATGAACATGACCCGTTCATCACAACAATGATCTCCTCTAAGCACCTCTGCAAGACGAAAACACAAATGAAGAAATAACCAACTTTGGGCAAACAGTAACATGAGCAAACAAATTGAGTATTATCTTACATCATCGAACTTGTAGTTTCTCCAATTCCACTTTTGGGGCAAAAATCACAGGCAAGCAGCTCCTGCAGTTCCAACCAAAACGACACCGAATTAAACACGCATACCCAAAATAATACTCAGACTAAAAGGAGACAAAATAAAGCCTGTTAGGAGGTGACGCGGTAGTATCCTGCCAACCAAAATTGTGAATTTACTTTCCAGTTTAGAAGCATGATGGAGGGGAATAGGTTTTAATGGTCATGTATATAAACACAGGTGAATAATTTTGCAGAACAAAAGTCTATCATGTCTATCTTGACTTGCATGACTTTAAAGTACTGCAGGTAGGATAATGGATGAACCACATTCAGTTCATCCTTTAGATGGACTATGACTATGCTCAACCCATGAACTGGACAGGAGGTGGTTTGAAACAGACGCAGTTAAGTTGACACTGAATACAACAAACACTTTTGTTGCTTAAACATTCAAATAGGAACATGTAGTGATACCCATGTCTCGGAAAACCAAAAGATAGATTCTTTGTAGGCTGACATAGGCAAACTTCAATATAAATTCGATGATGCCCACCAATGGGGAGGGGAGAGAGAGAGAGAGAGAGAGAGAGCTGAGAGAGAGAGAGAGGGGACAGAGAACCAAAGTCTTGAGCTATAAGATCATGGACAAACAGTACGTCATGTAAATATCCCTGTGTTTTGCTATCAAGTACACAGCTGCGAGCTGCTAGCCACAGCTACCAACATAAGCAGCTAGATGATTTTATTACTGTTTTACTTGTGCAACTAAAAACACCATGGAGGATTCACAGTCACCAATGAAAAGAAAATAAAGGTCATAGTTGGGGAGCAGACAAACAGTATGCACCTTCTATAACTTTTTCTTATAGGAAATCCACCTTCTGTCACTAGTGATATAACAAAAAAACATAGCTACTATCACTGAAACAGTTATTCCAATAGGAACTGTTGGTTTGAGCATTGACGAATATGAATAAATCATAGCTGCATGCTGGTTGTGCCCAGAAGGGCGTCAATTCCTGAACCAATCGAGTACGGTCAGCACATTTCTCTTGAAACCATCTAATCAAGGATCTAATCTAATTGATGGTTGCTACATTAATTGGTCGAATCCTGCACATGCACATGAGCGTGAGGGGAGAGAGCAGAGCAGAGGAGCGGAATCTAACCACATATGACACAAAGTGAAGTCAGGGCGCCGGCGTGAGCGCAAACATCAATGATTCAGAGTTGTTCCTCCGTGAGCTGCTGCAGATGGAGCTCCTCCTCCTCCTAGGCTTGTTACCCCCGTCCTGCTCGTCCCCAACGCTGTGCCATCCCTGTGGTTGTGGAGTTGGAGCACATGAGGAAACGAGGAAAGGGAAGAAGATCAAATTGAAACCTTATGGCGTCAGTGCTAAGGTTGTAACTTGATGAGCGGGAAGAGGATGGTCCGTACCGTTTGCATGTGGCCGAGTAGAGAAAAAAGGAGGAGGCCGCCATGGATACTTGGAGTTCGGGGGAGGAAATGTTGACATGGTACAGTTAATCTATGTACCTGTTCAGCAACCAATACTAATCATCACCGACGAAGATCAACTTTACACTTACAAAAATCAAAAGAAAGGGAAATAACAAGTGATCGGTTCTCCGGCAAACGTACGTAAAGTAGTACTTACAGATATACAACTGCACACGGTGCATTGCTTCTAAGGCAGGTCAAGCATCTCGGGCACATAATGTTGTTGGCAGTTTTCTTGCCCAACGATTCATTCTTTGGGCTGCTTGTTCGGAGGAGATCGAGTCTTCTTTGTTTTCTTTTCTCAGATGTTTTCTCCTCTAGTTCGGATAGTAAGTTGTGTCGATTCAAAGTATTCTGAGCACCCTTTCGAGGAAGACAGGGATAACTGTATTTTACTTGTGATGTCATCATCCACATTCATGAATAAAGAGACTAAAAACACAACAAAGAACAAAAAAACAGCGGAATCGATCAAATCTTCCTATCAATGTGAAAGAACCGACATGGACGCTTTCCCTTTTGTAGTTTTGCATCATTTAGATACCAAAAACTGAGTAAAACAATAAGAAAGAACGTGAATATATGTGACGTTTCCAGGGTAAGCTGGCACCAAGAACGCCACCAATCAGGATATCACCACAGAATCGCTTCTAGCGTCCGAGCCATTACCTCGTGAGGAAAACAAATCATCAACCGGGATTGGTAATGGACACACATCAACTAATCCAACAAAAACCATCAGGAAAAAATGCGTCATTTTGGAGAAAATCTAGGAGCTCAGACAGCCAAGGGTTTGTCTTCAAACACACTGCTGAAGAGGCAGCATCATAAGCTCTAGTCCACATAGATGTCACCGCTTGAACCCCCTAATCAGCTGATACAAACAGAAAAGAAATAACACCGATGGAACAGAGAGCAAGAAGAACAAATTGGTCGATGGGATGAGATCTGGGAGCTCAGACAGGCCAAGGTTTTTTCTTGAAAAACACCGCTGAAGAGGCAGCATCAGAAACTTTCAAACCGCCTAATCGGGGTATGATTCAAACAGATGGAAGAGATCCAGCATGCAGTTATATTAAGAGGCGGTGGCGGAGAAAGAAACCATTTTTGTTCCTTTTTGTGACGGCGTGATCACAGTTACATTAAGTTTATGTTCATTCAGTACAATAAACAGAGAAAGAAAACATATGACTTGAGTGTGTCTTGGGCAAAAATCACAGGCAAGCAGCTCCTGCAGTTCCAACCAAAACGACACCGAATTAAACACGCATACCCATAATAATACTCAGACTAAAAGGAGACAAAATAAAGCCTATTAGGAGGTGACGCGGTAGTATCCTGCCAACCAAAATTGTGAATTTACTTTCCAGTTTAGAAGCATGATGGAGGGGAATAGGTTTTAATGGTCATGTATATAAACACAGGTGAATAGTTTTGCAGAACAAAAGTCTATCATGTCTATCTTGACTTGCATGACTTTAAAGTACTGCAGGTAGGATAATGGATGAACCACATTCAGTTCATCCTTTAGATGGACTATGACTATGCTCAACCCATGAACTGGACAGGAGGTGGTTTGAAACAGACGCAGTTAAGTTGACACTGAATACAACAAACACTTTTGTTGCTTAAACATTCAAATAGGAACATGTAGTGATACCCATGTCTCGGAAAACCAAAAGATAGATTCTTTGTAGGCTGACATAGGCAAACTTCAATATAAATTCGATGATGCCCACCAATGGGGAGGGGAGAGAGAGAGAGAGAGAGAGAGAGAGAGAGAGAGAGAGAGAGCTGAGAGAGAGAGAGGACAGAGAACCAAAGTCTTGAGCTATAAGATCATGGACAAATAGTACGTCATGTAAATATCCCTGTGTTTTGCTATCAAGTACACAGCTGCGAGCTGCTAGCCACAGCTACCAACATAAGCAGCTAGATGATTTTATTACTGTTTGACTTGTGCAACTAAAAACAACATGGAGGATTCACAGTCACCAATGAAAAGAAAATAAAGGTCATAGTTGGGGAGCAGACAAACAATATGCACCTTCTATAACTTTTTCTTATAGGAAATCCACCTTCTGTCACTAGTGATATAACAAAAAAACATAGCTACTATCACTGAAACAGTTATTCCAATAGGAACTGTTGGTTTGAGCATTGACGAATATGAATAAAGCATAGCTGCATGTTGGTTGTGCCCAGAAGGGCGTCAATTCCTGAACCAATCGAGTACGGTCAGCACATTTCTCTTGAAACCATCTAATCAAGGATCTAATCTAATTGATGGTTGCTACATTAATTGGTCGAATCCTGCACATGCACATGAGCGCGAGGGGAGAGAGCAGAGCAGAGGAGCGGAATCTAACCACATATGACACAAAGTGAAGTCAGGCGCCGGCGTGGCGCAAACATCAATGATTCAGAGTTGTTCCTCCGTGAGCTGCTGCAGATGGAGCTCCTCCTCCTCCTAGGCTTGTTACCCCGTCCTGCTCGTCCCCAACGCTGTGCCATCCCTGTGGTTGTGGAGTTGGAGCACACGAGGAAGCGAGGAAAGGGAAGAAGATCAAATTGAAACCTTATGGCGTCGATGCTAAGGTTGTAACTTGATGAGCGGAAGAGGATGGTCCGTACCGTTTGCATGTGGCGAGTAGAGAAAAAAGAAGGAGGCCGCCATGGATACTTGGAGTTCGGGGGAGGAAATGTCGACATGGTACAAGTAATCTATGTACCTGTTCAGCAACCAATACTAATCATCACCGACGAAGATCAACTTTACACTTACAAAAATCAAAAGAAAGGGAAATAACAAGTGATCGGTTCTCCGGCAAACGTACGTAAAGTAGTACTTACAGATATACAACTGCACACGGTGCATTGCTTCTAAGGCAGGTCAAGCATCTCGGGCACATAATGTTGTTGGCAGTTTTCTTGCCCAACGATTCATTCTTTGGGCTGCTTGTTCGGAGGAGATCAGAGTCTTCTTTGTTTTCTTTTTCTCAGATGTTTTCTCCTCTAGTTCTGGATAGTAAGTTGTGTCAGATTCAAAGTATTCTGAGCACCCTTTCGAGGAAGACAGGGATAACTGTATTTTACTTGTGATGTCATCATCCACATTCATGAATAAAGAGACTAAAAACACAACAAAGAACAAAAAAACAACGGAATCGATCAAATCTTCCTATCAATGTGAAAGAACCGACATGGATGCTTTCCCTTTTGTAGTTTTGCATCATTTAGATACCAAAAACTGAGTAAAACAATAAGAAAGAACGTGAATATATGTGACGTTTCCAGGGTAAGCTGGCACCAAGAACGCCACCAATCAGGATATCACCACAGAATCGCTTCTAGCGTCCGAGCCATTACCTCGTGAGGAAAACAAATCATCAACCGGGATTGGTAATGGACGCACATCAACTAATCCAACAAAAACCATCAGGAAAAAAAGGCGTCATTTTGGAGAAAATCTAGGAGCTCAGACAGCCAAGGGTTTGTCTTCAAACACACTGCTGAAGAGGCAGCATCATAAGCTCTAGTCCACATAGATGTCACCGCTTGAACCCCCTAATCAGCTGATACAAACAGAAAAGAAATAACACCGATGGGACAGAGAGCAAGAAGAACAAATTGGTCGATGGGATGAGATCTGGGAGCTCAGACAGGCCAAGGTTTTTTCTTGAAAAACACCGCTGAAGAGGCAGCATCAGAAACTTTCAAACCGCCTAACTGGGGTATGATTCAAA
Organism: Aegilops longissima; assembly: GCA_021605205.1. Lineage (NCBI taxonomy): Eukaryota > Viridiplantae > Streptophyta > Magnoliopsida > Poales > Poaceae > Aegilops > Aegilops longissima. The sequence continues at coordinate 20,034,668 of CM038676.1, read as the reverse complement.
CAGATGGAAGAGATCCAGCATGCAGTTACATTAAGAGGCGGTGGCGGAGAAAGAAACCATTTTTGTTCCTTTTTGTGACGGCGTGATCACAGTTACATTAAGTTTATGTTCATTCAGTACAATAAGCTACTATGATCTCAGTCTTTCGATTCTTAACTTAGCGGAAACACATGAATTCATCTCACATGAGTAAATAAGATGTGCAGTACACTGTCCAAATCTCCTATAATTTTTAATTTATCCTTGTTTGGTGTTATTCAGTGATGTGAGACACAAACAAAACAGCACAACCAAAGCGAGAAAATAGAAGTATGGTATACTCAATCCCACCCCATGACACTAGATCTGCGCACAAACATTCTACCTGTTGTTTAATTGCTATATGAAACAGATATTCAGGGTCAACAACCAGAGCTTCTTTACAGTAAAGAAATCGTTTTGGTGACAGAACAAAAAACTTAGAAAAGCTGGCCGCAATCTTAACGCACGCAGACTCAGAGATTCATGGCCCTACAGAACAAAGACATTTGCAGATGTCCAAAATCTAGAAAATATATATGTAGGATTGACAGAACTTAAAGTATTACTGTTTGGCTTGTGCAACTAAAAACGCAATGGAGGATTGACAGTCACAATGAGAAGAAAATAAATGCCTCAAATGGGTGTCAATTCCTGAACCAATCAAGCACGGTCAGCACTTTCCTCTTGAAACCATCTAATCTAATCCAACTGATGGTAGCTACAGTAATTGGTCAAATCCCTGCACATGCACATGCACATGCACATGAGCGTGAATTGAAGAGTGGACTGGAATCAAACCGCCTATGCCGTGAATTGAAGCCAGGACACCAGAGTGAGCGCAAACAGCAACAATTCAGACGTGTTCCTCCATGAGCATGAGCTGCTGCTGATGGAGCTCCTCCTCCTCCTCCTAGGCTTGTTGGCCCCGTCGTGATCATCCCCAATCGAGATGCCATCCCTGTGGTTGTGGAGTAGGAGCGCATGAGGAAACCAAGGAACGGAAGAAGAACAAATTGAAACCTCGATGGACTCGACGCTAGAATTGTACCTTGACGAGCGGGAAGAGGGCGGTCCTTAGCGTCTGCACGCACGCTGCCAAGCAGAGGAACAAGAGGTATGATATTCCTAGAGGAAATACGTGGAGTCAAAATACAAGATTGTATACAGGAAACATTTTATATGAGAAGTTGCATCAACTCCTTGACGGGACAAAATATACCTTTCCGCAGTCTTGCTTTCTCTTTTGATCTACTCTCACCACCCATAACATACCGAGGGACAAGCCAGCGAAAGCGATGCACCAAATAAACCTACAAGCACAACCCTCGCGTTGGAACAATTACCAGCGCTGCAGTCAAATAATTAGTAACATCATTCAGAATATCAAGGGTTCTTCACAAGATAACTAGAGTGATTCACAATTTTGCAGTTCCATCAAAATTTGATAGAAGAGTTTAACCGGGGACCCTTCATATAGCAACTGATAGTGTTGAATTATATAGGTATATGATCTGGTTTCTTTTGGACCTTTCGGTTATTTTGCAGCCGACATATAAATCATCTTATCAGCAATTTTCCTTACAGAGACTGGTAACATAGCTGAACTCCATCAGATATAACCACCAACCAGATTTAATGACCAAAAAAAGTACCCTGATAAAAACAGAGCATATCCACGTATATGCAGCAAAAATAAAAAAAAGGAATAAGAGCAGAGCACAACGAGGCATTACCAAAAGTTCCATGAGTTCTCTCAACACGAGGCTCCCTCATCTGGAGAAGGTGGACGATCGGCACAAGGTACGCGAGCGTCTTGCCGGTGCCAGTCGCCGCCTTCACGAGCCTGCAGTTGGCAGCGCAAAAACAACAAATAAACCTTTGAATACAGAAGCAGTGCTGCAGTTTATGTAGTTGAGCAAAATGAGGTTCTGATGGGTGAGTACAGGTGGTGCCCTGACATGGCGACGGGAATCGCCTGGGCTTGGATCTATGTCGAACCTTCGAAACCCATCTTAATTTTCTACGCTAGAGAAACAAAACCGGTAGACTATCAGCAAGCAGAAGGGAGTAAGTACTAAGTACTACATTAGTTTCTGCAGAATGTGTTGGGAGCCCATCCCTATTCATGCAGGCTGTGCTCGGCAGGATAGAGATACATCCTACGGTGGCATCCCATGTACAAAATCTCACCTCAATATGTCTCAAGAACTGTTTGTTCCTCGATGAGCATGAGCTGCTACTGATTGAGCTCCTCCTCCTCCTCCTCCTCCTCCTCCTCCTGGGCTTGTTGGCCCCATCCTGCTCGCCCCCAATCGATGTGCCGTCCTTGTGGTTGTGGAGTAGGAGCGCATGAGGAAACCAAGGAAGGGGAGAATATCAAAATCGAAACCTTGGTGGCGTCAGCGCTAGGGTTGTACCTTGACGAGCGGGAAGAGGACGACCCATGGCGTCTGCACGCAACGCGGCCGAGCAGAGGCAAAAATAGGAGGCCGCCATGGATAGTTGGAGCTAGGGGGAGGAGATGGTCGGGCCTGGCCGAACCCCAGGCAAGCACTCGTGCGCGCACCGGGCCGCCATCATCACCGCGCACCGGGCACCAGATCGGATCTGGACTGCAGTGAACGGCTGTGAGAAGAGAACGAGAAGCTGCGAGATGGGGGAAAGGGGAACGGAGGGGTCTTGGGGCGACGGGATCCTTCCGGCTAAGGGAGAGAAGGTGGGTGCGGCGGCGGTGGATGGTGGGTGGGGCGGCGGCGAAGAGGGACTCGCGAGAGAAGGAAGGAAGGAAGAGACGGACTGGGCTTGGGCTGCGGGGGTGGGTGGCTTTCACGTTCTCTCTTTTCATTTTCATTTCAACTCCCCAACCACCAAAACTTTCGCGCTCCTCTCCTACTTTCGGTGACTGATGCGCGGCAAACTTTTCGGCATGTCCTCTTTCCCCGCATGCGTTAACTTTTGATGTGTCCCATGAAACAGGGAAACAAAATGAGACGATCGATCTCATTGGCCCATCCCCTCCTCCCACGGATCGCCCCCATGGACTCGATCTCAGCCGTTCCTCCGTCCTAGATCCAACGGCAGAGATCCCACATCACGCGGATCACGCCCACACGAATCAAACCCAGTAAATCCAGTCAAATTTTTTTACCGCTCAGGCCTATGTTTCTTGATAGTTACTCCCCCCGTTCTAGAATATACGGTGTATTGCTTTCCGTACAAGTCAATCATTTCAATGTTTGACCAAGATTATAGAATAAAGTAACAACATCCCAAATACTTAATAGATAAAATATGAAACTATTTTTTATATATGATGGATCAAATGATATAAATTTTGCATTGTGGATATTGATATATTTTCCTAAAAAATTGGCCGAACATGCACTCGTTTGACTTTTGAAAAAAAAATACACCTTATATAAAGGAATGGAGGGAGTATTAAAAAACTCGAAGAAAACTCTTTGAAACGGCTTCAATATAAATAAATGTATGAAACTATAAATATTGTGGTGAACTTTTGTAATTGCAAACTCTAGAATTATTGTTTTTTTTTGCCACTATGGGACCCAATCACCAATTTGTTACCTTTTTTTCTCCCCTACACTAAATTCTAGTTGTGCATCTCATCGGACCGGCCTTTGAGTTGGCAATGCCCCGACACCGACGAACTTGCCCACAAGGACATAGGTCCAATCCATGCATCATGTCGCCATCCCAAAGCTTTGTGATGCCCACTAAGCTCTACGAAGCTCGACATAGTACGGCCACGGCACACCTCCTATCACCGCCCTTGTTAAGCACTTAGCCCATGGGGTGTTTGTTCACGGCCGAGGAGGCGAGCCCGTTCAACATGCACTGTGAATTGCGGAACCGTGACGTAAAATAATCAATGTGCATATCTCATGAAATAAGACCCCCACCCCCATTGCATGCGGTCGCTTTTGTTGGTGTTTGCGAGACGGTAGGGGCACGCGAAGCCTCAGTTTCGCCCGTATGCAAGGTGGTGGGTCCAAAAACTATAGGGTTGCCTTTCCGAGTGCATGTGTGTGACACATTTCTCATTGCACACAACCGCCCAAAACAATCGTGTCTGGCAATCCTGGCCCTATATAACACCATTCAACCCCCCCAAAACTTCTCTCTCTCTCTCTCTCTCTCTCTCTATTGGGAAGCTTTGGCACTGCAGACAACGATGTTGTCCATGGTGGGTCTAACCATGGCATGTCTACGGAGGACTACCATTGTGGTTCCTATCGACTAGTACGTTGGCTCAAAACCCGAACTAGGGTACATTCTGTGGTCCACCGTGGAGGGAGTTGTCCGGAAGGATGTCGTCCTCGCCGTCAGGCTCGTGTGTCTATATATTCTACAACGACCGCATTTGTCCGAGCACACGCATGCATCATATTATGTCATGGGCCTCAAATAGCGAGACCGTCGTCCATTGCATGCATTTGCTCGAGATTAAAAAAGTGCGTTATGAGGAAGGAAAAAAGGAAAAGAAACAGAGAGAGCAGAGCTCGTCGTCTCTTGTCCCGTTGCTCTGCTCTGCTCGATCCCCACCCAACCCAAACAACGCCGTCGTTGCATGCAGAGCTCTTCTTCTTGTTCCTTGCAGGCGAGCGAGCGAGCGAGCGAGAGAGAGGAAGGAAATCTCTGGGTCCGTCCGTATTCATACGCGACTGACGTCATGCATGCATGCTCCTGCGTGCGCGGGTTGTACGCCACCGATGGATATATATGTCAAAAAAAAGAAAATGGACAGCGTCTCCATATTCAATCGACAGCTACCATCAAGCGCGCCGCCATGCCGAGGTTGCGTCGCGTCGGCGCGCAAGGCGAACCTCGTCATCCGGTTCACCGGCTCCAAGAGATGGATTGGATCCGAGGAACTAGACAAGCCTTTGCTCCACCTGAAAAGGCTCCTTATTGCCGACCTGCCTTCCAACTGGGACGTCTCATGGACGCACACCTTCCTGGTGGAGGCGCCATCGCTCGAGGTCCTGCACATCCATGTGGCTCACTCGGAGGAGGTTCCAGAGTCGTTCGGGATAATATGGTCAACGGCGAGCCCTACACAATGCCACCCTCACATGAAGGAGCTGGTCTTGATCGGATTTACGCTCACGCGACGCCAAATGCAGCTTCTGAAGTACCTCGTGAGCACTTGCACGTCCTTGCAACGCCTTGTTCTTCTCAAGGATGGCCATGTTCGATACGACGGACTCTGGGATTGGGACATGGTCGGTGGACAACAAGAATGCCAGTGGACAGATCATGATAAAAGGGCGCTGAGAAGGATGATCAAGTCTGGGCCCAGGCCTCTCACTCAACTCATATTGGCATGATCAATCTTTGTATGACCTTGTTCGTCCTTATAAACAGTTGTTGCTTCAGCTAGCGTAGCTAGAGGGCTCGATTGATTTACCAAAAGTGCGCTCTATGTAAAACATGTTTAAAACTGATGTGCACTGTTGAGTTCTCTAAAAGCAAAAGGATCTTGCATATAAATATGTCCTTGCATGTTTCATGACGTTGTGTTGCTTGACTATTGTTCAAATATAGTCACAATGCTCTGGATAGGCTTCCTTCCAACCTGTCCTATTCCATGTGCATATATAGGTCAAAGAGGTAACACAATGATTGGAATATGCTAGTAACAAAATTAGGCAGTGTCAGTTGTCAAGTCAGTCCCCTTGCTACGACCACCGCCCGACCCCGCCACTACCCGCACGATGCGACCGAGCTTGTTCCACCGCCCGAATTCGCCACCGCCCGCAACCTTTGGCTTTCTATCTATTATCACAATATTGATGCCACCACAGAGCAGTAAGCGCAATAATGCTTCCTTTTTTTTTGAAAAGGAGGATGACCCCCGGTCTATGCATCAAGATGATGCATGCAGTAAGCAATAATGCTTTCTAGAATGAATGAGACCACAAGTAATGCCTAAAGGTCGATCTTGGTGTAACCATGAATGCCCAACGTGCAGACGACAATCTGCACTACAGCCCACCACAAACATTTTAAGATCACAACTCTTCACAAATGGCAAATTTTGGTGTAATCTTGCTTTTGGTGCTCTGCATGGTAATATACAATCGATCTATATGCAACTCGAAGGGAATATTAATGAGAAATATCTGGAAAATAGGCAGCACTATAGTCTTGAACCTTGATGCAGTCTGTGAGGCATCAAATGACCATAGTGGTATAACATGCATCCAGTTGAAACATGGTATTAAATGGGAACCATTCTGTGCATAAGTTTTCTTCTTTTGCATCTATATTTTATTGTGTTAAAAATGATTTTTAGTGGTTACAGTGACTGAAGATTTCAAATCATACCTCTGCTTTTCTCCTTGTGCATAGTCTACTACCAAAATCATAGAACCTGCAAAGAAATGCTGAAAGAATAGTTTTAACAAACACAGCTCAAACAGACGATAGTTTAAAACCAGTGATGCATATAGAATAGAGCATCATATATTTCTCAAGAAGATGACAATGAAATCATAAGAAGTGCAATGCATTCTTTGACGATGGCATAATGCAAGAAATGGAACAGCTTGGCACCTGCAATAGGATTAACCAGTGCACCTAGGTGTTGAACTAGGTGTTGAACTGCTATATACCATCGTAATACACTCTTGTGCATGACTAGTGGGTGAGTTCCACACGTCCTCCGTAAACAATGTGATGTACCGTGCGAGTTCTCAAGAAATGCACTTTACACAACTAACTAAAATACCTCTTTAAACCATATTGCAATGAAATAAACAATATAATCAACCTACACATTGTTCACATTTAGTGGGCAGAAAAATTAATAATTTTACAAATACAGAAGGAAGCAAAAGTTTAATATATAGCTTATCTATACATGCAACATTGTCAGTTATAACCACCACTGTGTGCTGCAAATCGGCTAAATGCTTCAAGGTAGAGAGCTTCCTTTAAAAAAGAAGGAAATATTATCCTAGCTCCTAAATTAACACTTAGAAATCAATATGTTCAAACCTCAAGCAAAACAACCCATAATGAATTAGAACCAGACCCAGACATAGGCCTAGTTCAATCAACATTTGAACTTGAGTAAATTCAAACAAATATAATTTATACTAAACTTTTATACTTATTTTGAATTTATTTTTAATGCTACCGCCAAAAAGAGTATACTTTTGTCTTATTTATTTGTCATAGTTAACCGCACAATATAGTTGCCAAGAATATTTTGTACTGCAGTTTACACAGGTGTGTTCTATATATCATTGTAAAATATGCTCGCATTGTTCTAAACCGAAACTATATATTTTAAAGATAATATTTTTAATATATTTTCACAACTACAAAACTTATATATTGTTTATATATTTACGCTAGAGATCTCTAGCTAAAGCACATGGTCTAAGATCCGCAAAAAAAAGCACATGATCTAAAAAATTGTATATATATGCCTTCTAAACCATTGCATTTTTTGCCGTGGTAATTCTTTAAATTGTCAAAAATAACACAAAATGACAAATATTGCTATGGCAAGTTTTACCATTTATTTTGACCTTTATTAACATGATGAATTTTACCTAAACCCCCACGGCAATATTTAACTTTAATTGACATGGCAAGTTTTACTATTTATTTTCCATGGCAAATTTGCCTTTATTAACGTGGCAAATTTACGTAAATCCCCATGACAATATTTAACTTTTATTGCCATCGCAAGTTTTATTATTTAGTTCACCTTCATTAACATGGCAAACTTCATCAGTTACCCATGAAAAAAATCATTAATCATTGTAAATTTAGTTAAAAAATGCGGGTGGTAAATCTAGTAATTGACCATGAAAATTTTAAATTTATATATCATGGCAAATTTTAGCTCCATGTCTTATGGCAGTGCCAAAATTATTCACTCGTGATAATGTTTTCACTTTTTCAACACATGCTAGTGCATGGGGTAATGTGCATCACAGTAAATTTAAAACAATGGAAAATTTACACCAATTTTTGGCCACAATTTGACAAACTTATAGGTTTGCTTTTGGCATCAATACATGTTTTTATGACGATGGCAATTTTTCTTTCTTTTTGCATCTTGTCAATTTTTTTATGCAACCATGGCAAATTTAGTTTTATGGTCACGGGAATTTTTTCTATGCATCATGGCATTTTTTTCCTGTGTAGACCATGGCAATTTTTCTTGCGCCCACGGCAATTTATATTTGAACAATTTTAAAAAATCATACAAACCATGGCAATTTATTTCCTATAACACGGAAACTTTTTTATTTTTGTACATCATGATATTTTTGCTAGTTGCCATCTATCATGGCGTTTTTCATTTTATGTAGGTACTATGTGGTAGCCTCAACAATTATAACAATTGATGGCAATTTCTAGTTTTTTGTGGCATTTTATTGTACAATTTTTCTCATTTTTTCAGTTGGCTTTTCTTCATTGTTTTCGTGTTTTACCGCTTTTTTTAATAGAAAAGCAAAGTGAATCGTTTGGGCCAGCAGGCTTAGTAAAAGGCCCAGCTGACGTGGGATTAGGTGGATGGTTCGGGCTCTGGGAACATCGGAACGAACGAAACCATTCGCTAATACTTCCCTCCCGCATGGAACGACTTGTTCGGATTCGATCACCTCCCAACCCGAACATTCAGGTGTTATCGGGGTCCATTTCCTGTCATATTCCGGGCGTACCGAGGAGACGATATCAGGAGGAGGAGGAGATGGCGTCAGGGAGCAGGATCCCCCACCGGCGACCAACCCCCATGGCTGTGGCGAGGACCCTCCGTCCCGTTCGCCACCGCTCCCTGTCGTTGGTCAAGTGGTTTGTTCTTCCGCATCTTCCTTCTTCAAATCTTCCAATCTTCAGTATCACCACAGCGAGCTGCTCGATGACGAGTGCTTGCGGTGGGGTTTCCCAGTGGTGCTTCGAACTCGCTTTCCCCTTTCTAGTCTCCTTAAGTCAGTTGGTCTTGGGAGTGTGGTGATACTGAACTATGTGTATTTCCGTTATGATAAGTAATGGAAAGGGGTTGTGCCCGGTTCAAAGAAAGAAAAAGAACTGAAAAACTGAACGATGAGACTGGTTTTTCAACTCCCGAGTATGTAGGGTATGAACAGTAAATTCAAAAAAAATCAAACAAATCTGAAACTTTGCGACGTCAAATATGCTGAAACTTTGAAGGTGCTCGCAAGTTTTCATGTAGAAAAAACACTCAAGGAGCTCTAAACAAAAGAAAGATTTCAGTACTCAAAGTTTTGAGCACTTTTAGCTCTGAAATATGAACGCGAACTAATTTCAGGCTGGAAATGGGTTGCAGACAAACAGAAAACAGACTCAAACGAACGCGATAACCCAAACGAACGCGGCTGGACGAAATGGGTCGTGTGTTGGAGTTGGCCTAACAGGTAGCAGTTTGCAAGCAGTCGGTCAACACAAAACATTTTCTGCATTTTTTTTCTACAAAAATATTTGATCCAAATGATCATCGCACACACGCTTTATCATTTCTTTTCTACATTTTTGGTGAGGCGCCCATTCCACTTCTCAAGGGGGAAAACGAAGCCATAAAGCATGAAAGCCATGATGTCCCTGAAAACCCTCAGAGACTCAGCGAGCCACGCCGATCTGCGCTGCATGCCTAGGACAAACCACCATATGCAGTCCAGTGCCTCGATCTAGGAGGCGATGCCGCAAGGAGGACGAGGAGGAGGCAGACATGGAGAAGCTGCTTGGAAGAAACAGATGAGACCCATGCATGGTGGATTGCATTCCGGGTCTCCTCTTGGATGATTCTTGGTTGAGTCGGTCGAGCTCCACATTTGCCTTCTTTTTCGTCACCGGACGGGTGGAGATGGCGCCCGGGAGGATGGCGGCGGGTTACTGCGGGGTACCGGCCATGGAGCTAGGAAGGGGCGGGGGAGGGCGAGAGGGATTTTGGGAAAGAAGGTGGAACTGAGAATGTTGTGTTCCCCATGGGCTCGCTAGGGGAGGACAAGGGCTCGTGCCCCGTCCGCCTGTCTTGACTCTTGTCTGTTTCAACGCTAGTGCGAACTAATTTCAGGCTGTAAATGAGTCGCAGACGAATAGAAAACGGACGACCGTCTGTTTGTGGGCGCGCTTAGGGCCACGATAATCCAAACAAATGCGGCCGGACAAAATGGGTCGTTTCTTGGAGTTGGCCTAAGAGGTACTACTTATGTCCTGGTTTATTAGTTCTTTTAGTATTTTGTGTCAAATTTTGACTAGAGATTCAACTAACAAAATATTAATGAATGTCACAAAAAATTATATTGTTGTATTCGTATATGAATATAGTTTTCAATTATATTATTTTTTATAACATACATTAACATTTTGTTCGTTAAATTTAAAGTTAAAATTTGATGTACAATGCAAAGAGGATCAATAAATCAGGCGGTCGGTCAGAACAAAACATTTTCTGTATTTTTTTCTAGAAAAATATTTCATTCAAATGACCATCGCACACACGCCTTTTCATTTCTTTTCTAGTACATTTTTTGGTGAGGCGCTCATTCCTCTTCTCAAAAGGGGGAAAACGAAGCCATAAAAGCCACGAATCGTGTCCACCCTCCACCATCTGTAGATGAAGAAGGAACTTGGGCACGAGCAGCAGGCCAGCCTTCCCCATGGCTTTACGGAGCAGGACCATTCGCCGTCGACCGGCAACCAAGGCCGCGACAGCGCCACGCCACCATTCCCCTCCACCGATGAAGCTTCTGAGGTATATCACTGCCTTCTTCCAATCTTGAATCCACATATCCAATCTGACGTTGAAACTAATTAAACCAACTGTCTCTACTATATGTAAGAACCACCAGCAGCAGGAGCAGCCCGGGACGGATCTTCCTGAAGGCGCCATCGTCGAGATACTGTCGAGGGTGCCCTACAGGTCGCTCTGCCGCTTCAAGTGCGTGTCCAAGCCATGACTGGCCCTCTGCTCCGACCCGAACGTCCGCAAGAGGTCGCCGCAGACGTTGTCTGGCTTCTTCTTCATCGACCATGGGCGTTTCAATTTCCGTAATCTGTCGGGAAGAGGCCCCCCTTTGGTCGACCCTTCGCTCCATTTCTTGCGCGGTAGCTACGATTGCTTCTCGGTCGAGCAGTGCTGCAGCAGCCTCCTGCTTTGCAAGTGGCAAATTGATAATGATCATGATTGTCCCAAGGACGCCTGTATGCGAAGGCTCTGTCTGGCCGTGCATCTCGTCGACGCCAGCACTTTGTCGCCCGAGGCCGGCTCTTCGTCTGGAGGTCCTCATCATCATCGCCCGAGGATGACTCTCCTCTCCATGCCGTGGCCAAGCCAAGTCCAAAGTCCTAAGTCGCACGCGCATCCCGCACGCGGATGAATGACTCTTCCTAGTATATATAGAGATGGTCTTGGAAGAAAACATGGTGGAGAGAAGGAGCACGCCACGGATCAGTGAGGTGGCACAATTCAGTGCCATGGATCAGTGAGGTGGCACAATCTAGACCCCTGCTGGATGATCGGTGGGGATCCCTAGGCCGTTTAATCACATGATGAAGATGATCTTTTTTGTTTCCAAGGAAGGAAATTATTATGGGACACGAGTTTCTAGTGGCTCTTACGGTCTCAAGAATGTTGTACCAAGTCCAAGTTCCTCTATTTTTTGGCAAACTTTCCAAATCAGTCAGAGCTACTCCCTTGGTAAAGAAATATAAAAGCGTTAGTGTTCTAAACACTCTTATATTTTTAAGAGAGGGAGTGCTATTTTGGTTTCTTAGATGATGTCAAAAAAGAGCTCGATTGTTCTAGAGTTTATTGTTTCTTTATGTTTCTAATGTTCAAGCCTCGGTATCTTTTCTCTTATATTTCACAAGAATTACAAGGAGCTCTCTTATATTTCATCTGGTAACAAAGATCATCAACTTAGATGGAATATCACATCATTTCTGCTTACTCACCAACAATCATGTTGCTATATCCAAAGCTGGTAGTTTTAACAAGTGACGGATAACTGATTTTTAACAAGGGTCCAAAGTTCTCTCATGGTCCAAATCCAAACAGGATACTCGCTTGCTTCCCCAGATTGATGGAAACAAAATGTATGAATAATCGTGAGAAATCTTTAATCATCAAAGCAAAACAAAAATAGCTGGGGGTACAAGCAAGCATCAGCTATAACTGGACTACAGGATTGTAAAGACTACAAAATATGTATAATCCAAACAAGATGTTGTACTCCAACATATTGCTTCCAGAGCCCTGAGAAAATCACTCGCTATTGGGTTTACTCAAAACAAAAACAAAAAACAGGGAACCAAAGCCATACATATCACAAGCACGCATTAGCCACAACCAAACCCAACACTACAGGTTTGTATCGGATCATGGTCAGCACCAACTGACTGGCGGTGCAAAAGGACCAACTCCAGTGCTCAGCAATGCCGACCAAAAAGGGCTTTTGGTATGTCTTCGACGGTTTGGTGGCGAGGGTCCAAAAGGTCGCTGCGTCTTGGTACTCCATACAATCCTTCGTCGCTGCACTACAAACAGCACGGAGTACAGGGGCTCAGCTCAAATATCACATCATTTTTGTTAGACCGGGGGTCCTAAATTCATGTTCAATAAGTAGTTGAAACACAAAGAGAAGAGCTACAAGCACAGTATACTACTATACTTTTCGAGTGAAAGCAAGTGTACCAGTATTCTTTTCTGAGTGAAAGCTGGCATGCATTCAAGCATATGGGCCAGCAAAATTAACGCTACAGTAACACAATGTAATAATTCAAGGCTATTGTGAACAAAAAGCCAGGCCGAGTTCACCTAAAAAGACATGCTGAGTTGATTGCAGCTATAGTGCTGCTACGGATGATGCTACTACCATGGATAGATGCATTATCAAGCAGTTACATTAAACTCTGGCCAAAAAAAAGCAGTTACATTAATCTTCACAAATCCAAAAAAACAAGCACAGGTACCCAGACAAACATCGTACAATAATCATGTCTTCTTGGAGCTATCTATCAATCTGCATTGCTAACTCATGGTGCATCTCCAGAGTACAATTTAACACGACGCGATTGCCATGGACACACACAGCTGAGGAGAAAGCAGAGAAAGGAAGTGAGTGGCTTACCTGCACTGGAGTCGGAGAAGGAACAACCGCCCGAGGTGCAGGGGAAGCCACACGGGAGGCTTCATCACCGCTGCCTCCGGAGGTCACCGGAGCTCATCGTCGTCCCAAGCCCTCCGAGGGCGAGGCGGCTATCCTGCTGCTCAGAGATGCATCCAGTGTGGCTGCTCGCTTCAGCTTCTTCCTGGCAGAGCACGGAAACAAGGAAGAATATGAAGAATCAAAGACTAGCATGACAGAGGAAATGCTCAAACAAACAGTGGTCATATGGACCAAACCAGAATATAAAACAAGAGATATGTTCTCCCCTTGTCATCTAAGAATCACATACACGTCGTTGCACAACACCTACACTGCACCTGCCTTTCTTAGTAAGACGGCTCAAAAAACATGCCGAGTTGTATTGTACCATTGCAACTCTAGTGCTGCTACGGATGATGCTACTACCATGGATAGATGCATTATCAAGCAGTTACATTGATCTTCACAAATCCAAAAAGACAAGCGCAAGTACCAAGACGAACATCAAACAATAATCATGTCTTCGTGGAGCTATCTATCAATCTGCAATGCTCACTCATGGTGCATCTACAGAGTGCAACTTACCACGGCGCGATTGCCATGGACACACATAGCAGAGGAGAAAGCACAGAAGAGGAAGTGAGTGGCTTACCTGCACTGGAGTCATAGAAGGAACAGAAGTCGGAGGTGCAGGGGAAGCCACGCGGGAGGCTTCATCACAGCAACATGAACATGACCCGTTCATCAAAGCAACAAGAACATGACTTGACTCGTTCATCACAGAGACGATCAACTCCGCAAGAGGAAAACACAAATGAATAAAGAACCAACTTTGGGCAAGCAATAACATGACCAAACCAGTAACCTCAAGCAGCGAGATGCTTTCCTGCAGAGGAAGGAGCTTCTCGACGGTTCGTCGCCCTGGAGGTGTTGTGACTTCAAATGCTTCGATGAGCTGCCTGTTGCCATGGTGCTTGTTCCATAGCACGAAAATGGTGGAGCCAAAGGCGGGGGAAATGTACCATATCAAGCCTCTGCAGATGACATATAAATAAAAAGAATCACAACAGTTATCTTTAAAGTGATGGGGAGAAACTATGTAGAGGAAACAGAGAAAGAAAACATATGACTTGAGTGGGCCTTTTGCCGATTTCAATGAAAGGAAACAACAGTTCCATCATGTTAAGATGGAACCAATAAAACATTAGTAATCCCGAGCTATTGTTGTTTTAGCAACGCGGCATACACTAGAACCCTATAAACCTAACAAGTATTACTAGCCTAACAAGTCTACTAAAAATGATGAGTTTAACAGTAAGGAACTGAAGACAAGGACAAGACTTTTTTTTCGAAATTAACCGCCAGCATGTGGATATATAGCTAGCTAACGACCCAAAGGAAAACACCTAGTTAAGTAGCGAGACCATGAGCACCAGTGCACTACCACGTGCATAGCTAGCTACCTGGACCTAAAGCGGAGGGAAGATCTTTTTTCTTGCATGGCTGCTACTAGTGTCAATTACGACTGAAAGATTTGGATTTAGATAGTACAGCACACAACTTGAAGCTGCGCGGGAGGCGTCATTCCAGCAACATGAACATGACCCGTTCATCACAACAATGATCGCCTCTAAGCACCTCTGCAAGATGAAAACACAAATGAAGAAATAACCAACTTTGGGCAAACAGTAACATAAGCAAACAAATTGAGTATTATCTTACATCATCGAACTTGTAGTTTGTCCAATTCCACTTTTGGGGCAAAAATCACAGGCAAGCAGCTCCTGCAGTTCCAACCAAAACGACACCGAATTAAACACGCATACCCAAAATAATACTCAGACTAAAAGGAGACAAAATAAAGCCTGTTAGGAGGTGACGCGGTAGTATCCTGCCAACCAAAATTGTGAATTTACTTTCCAGTTTAGAAGCATGATGGAGGGGAATAGGTTTTAATGGTCATGTATATAAACACAGGTGAATAATTTTGCAGAACAAAAGTCTATCATGTCTATCTTGACTTGCATGACTTTAATGTACTGCAAGTAGGATAATGGATGAACCACATTCAGTTCATCCTTTAGATGGAATATGACTATGCTCAACCCATGAACTGGACAGGAGGTGGTTTGAAACAGACGCAGTTAAGTTGACACTGAATACAACAAACACTTTTGTTGCTTAAACATTCAAATAGGAACATGTAGTGATACCCATGTCTCGGAAAACCAAAAGATAGATTCTTTGTAGGCTGACATAGGCAAACTTCAATATAAATTCGATGATGCCCACCAATGGGGAGGGGAGAGAGAGAGAGAGAGAGAGAGAGAGAGAGAGAGAGAGAGAGAGAGAGAGAGAGAGAGAGAGAGAGAGAGAGAGGGGACAGAGAACCAAAGTCTTGAGCTATAAGATCATGGACAAACAGTACGTCATGTAAATATCCCTGTGTTTTGCTATCAAGTACACAGCTGCGAGCTGCTAGCCACAGCTACCAACATAAGCAGCTAGATGATTTTATTACTGTTTGACTTGTGCAACTAAAAACACCATGGAGGATTCACAGTCACCAATGAAAAAAAATAAAGGTCATAGTTGGGGAGCAGACAAACAGTATGCACCTTCTATAACTATTTTTTATAGGAAATCCACCTTCTGTCACTAGTGATATAACAAAAAAACATAGCTACTATCACTGAAACAGTTCTTCCAATAGGAACTGTTGGTTTGAGCATTGACGAATATGAATAAATCATAGCTGCATGCTGGTTGTGCCCAGAAGGGCGTCAATTCCTGAACCAATCGAGTACGGTCAGCACATTTCTCTTGAAACCATCTAATCAAGGATCTAATCTAATTGATGGTTGCTACATTAATTGGTCGAATCCTGCACATGCACATGAGCGTGAGGGGAGAGAGCAGAGCAGAGGAGCGGAATCTAACCACATATGACACAAAGTGAAGTCAGGGCGCCGGCGTGAGCGCAAACATCAATGATTCAGAGTTGTTCCTCCGTGAGCTGCTGCAGATGGAGCTCCTCCTCCTCCTAGGCTTGTTACCCCCGTCCTGCTCGTCCCCAACGCTGTGCCATCCCTGTGGTTGTGGAGTTGGAGCACATGAGGAAACGAGGAAAGGGAAGAAGATCAAATTGAAACCTTATGGCGTCAGTGCTAAGGTTGTACCTTGATGAGCGGGAAGAGGATGGTTCGTACCGTTTGCATGTGGCCGAGTAGAGAAAAAAGGAGGAGGCCGCCATGGATACTTGGAGTTCGGGGGAGGAAATGTCGACATGGTACAGGTAATCTATGTACCTGTTCAGCAACCAATACTAATCATCACCGACGAAGATCAACTTTACACTTACAAAAATCAAAAGAAAGGGAAATAACAAGTGATCGGTTCTCCGGCAAACGTACGTAAAGTAGTACTTACAGATATACAACTGTACACGGTGCATTGCTTCTAAGGCAGGTCAAGCATCTCGGGCACATAATGTTGTTGGCAGTTTTCTTGCCCAACGATTCATTCTTTGGGCTGCTTGTTCGGAGGAGATCAGAGTCTTCTTTGTTTTCTTTTTCTCAGATGTTTTCTCCTCTAGTTCTGGATAGTAAGTTGTGTCATATTCAAAGTATTCTCAGCACCCTTTCGAGGAAGACAGGGATAACTGTATTTTACTTGTGATATCATCATCCACATTCATGAATAAAGAGACTAAAAACACAACAAAGAACAAAAAATACAGCGGAATCGATCAAATCTTCCTATCAATGTGAAAGAACCGACATGGACGCTTTCCCTTTTGTAGTTTTGCATCATTTAGATACCAAAAACTGAGTAAAAAAATAAGAAAGAACGTGAATATATGTGACGTTTCCAGGGTAAGCTGGCACCAAGAACGCCACCAATCAGGATATCACCACAGAATCGCTTCTAGCGTCCGAGCCATTACCTCGTGAGGAAAACAAATCATCAACCGGGATTGGTAATGGACGACATAAACTAATCCAACAAAACCATCAGGAAAAAAGGCGTCATTTTGGAGAAAATCTAGGAGCTCGACAGCCAAGGGTTTGTCTTCAAACACACTGCTGAAGAGGCAGCATCATAAGCTCTAGTCCACATAGATGTCACCGCTTGAACCCCCTAATCAGCTGATACAAACAGAAAAGAAATAACACCGATGGAACAGAGAGCAAGAAGAACAAATTGGTCGATGGGATGAGATCTGGGAGCTCAGACAGGCCAAGGTTTTTCTTGAAAAACACCGCTGAAGAGGCAGCATCAGAAACTTTCAAACCGCCTAATCGGGGTATGATTCAAACAGATGGAAGAGATCCAGCATGCAGTTACATTAAGAGGCGGTGGCGGAGAAAGAAACCATTTTTGTTCCTTTTTGTGACGGCGTGATCACAGTTACATTAAGTTTATGTTCATTCAGTACAATAAGCTACTATGATCTCAGTCTTTCGATTCTTAACGTAGCGGAAACACATGAATTCATCTCACATGAGTAAATAAGATGTGCAGTACACTGTCCAAATCTCCTATAATTTTTAATTTATCCTTGTTTGGTGTTATTCAGTGATATTAAACAGTAATGAGACACAAACAAAACAGCACAACCAAAGCGAGAAAATAGAAGTATGGCATACTCAATCCCACCCCATGACACTAGATCTGCACACAAACATTCTACCAGTTGTTTAATTGCTATATGAAACAGATATTCAGGGTCAACAACCAGAGCTTCTTTACAGTAAAGAAATCGTTTTGGTGACAAAACAGAAAACTTAGAAAAGCTGGCCGCAATCTTAACGCACGCAGACTCAGAGATTCATGGCCCTACAGAACAAAATCACAAGGCATCTCCATGTTACTTGCAGGAAGCAAAAGAACCAAAATTGACACAAACAAATTTGGAAGTCGAGTACATGAGACATTTGCAGATGTCCAAAATCTAGAAAATATATATGTAGGATTGACAGAACTTAAAGTATTACTGTTTGGCTTGTGCAACTAAAAACGCAATGGAGGATTGACAGTCACAATGAGAAGAAAATAAATGCCTCAAATGGGTGTCAATTCCTGAACCAATCAAGCACGGTCAGCACTTTCCTCTTGAAACCATCTAATCTAATCCAACTGATGGTAGCTACAGTAATTGGTCAAATCCCTGCACATGCACATGAGCGTGAATTGAAGAGGAGTGGACTGGAATCAAACCGCCTATGCCGTGAATTGAAGCCAGGACACCAGAGTGAGCGCAAACAGCAACAATTCAGACGTGTTCCTCCATGAGCATGAGCTGCTGCTGATGGAGCTCCTCCTCCTCCTCCTAGGCTTGTTGGCCCCGTCGTGCTCATCCCCAATCGCGATGCCATCCCTGTGGTTGTGGAGTAGGAGCGCATGAGGAAACCAAGGAACGGAAGAAGAACAAATTGAAACCTCGATGGACTCGACGCTAGAATTGTACCTTGACGAGCGGGAAGAGGACGGTCCTTGGCGTCTGCACGCGACGCGGCCAAGCAGAGGAACAAGAGGTATGATATTCCTAGAGGAAATACGTGGAGTCAAAATACAAGATTGTATACAGGAAACATTTTATATGAGAAGTTGCATCAACTCCTTGACGGGACAAAATATACCTTTCCGCAGTCTTGCTTTCTCTTTTGATCTACTCTCACCACCCATAACATACCGAGGGACAAGCCAGCGAAAGCGATGCACCAAATAAACCTGCAAGCACAGCCCTCGCGTTGGAACAATTACCAGCGCTGCAGTCAAATAATTAGTAACATCATTCAGAATATCAAGGGTTCTTCACAAGATAACTAGAGTGATTCACAATTTTGCAGTTCCATCAAAATTTGATAGATGAGTTTAACCGGGGACCCTTCATATAGCAACTGATAGAGTTGAATTATATAGGTATATGATCTGGTTTCTTTTCGACCTTTCGGTTATTTTGCAGCCGACATATAAATCATCTTATCAGCAATTTTCCTTACAGAGACTGGTAACATAGCTGAACTCCATCAGATATAACCACCAACCAGATTTAATGACCAAAAAAAGTACCCAGATAAAAACAGAGCATATCCACGTATATGCAGCAAAAATAAAAAAAAGGAATAAGAGCAGAGCACAACGAGGCATTACCAAAAGTTCCATGAGTTCTCTCAACACGAGGCTCCCTCATCTGGAGAAGGTGGACGATCGGCACATGGTATGCGAGCGTCTTGCCGGTGCCAGTCGCCGCCTTCACGAGCCTGCAGTTGGCAGCCCAAAAACAACAAATAAACCTTTGAATACAGAAGCAGTGCTGCAGTTTATGCAGTTGAGCAAAATGAGGTTCTGATGGGTACGTACAGGTGGTGCCCTGACATGGCGACGGGAATCGCCTGGGCTTGGATCTATGTCGAACCTTCGAAACCCATCTTAATTTTCTACGCTAGAGAAACGAAACCGGTAGACTATCAGCAAGCAGAAGGGAGTAAGTACTAAGTACTACATTAGTTTCTGCAGAATGTGTTGGGAGCCCATCCCTATGCATGCAGGCTGTGCTCGGCAGGATAGAGATACATCCTACGGTGGCATCCCATGTACAAAATCTCACCTCAATATGTCTCAAGAACTGTTTGTTCCTCCATGAGCATGAGCTGCTACTGATTGAGCTCCTCCTCCTCCTCCTCCTCCTGGGCTTGTTGGCCCCGTCCTGCTCGCCCCCAATCGATGTGCCGTCCCTGTGGTTGTGGAGTAGGAGCGCATGAGGAAACCAAGGAAGGGGAGAATATCAAAATCGAAACCTTGGTGGCGTCAGCGCTAGGGTTGTACCTTGACGAGCGGGAAGAGGACAACCCATGGCGTCTGCACGCAACGCGGCCGAGCAGAGGCAAAAATAGGAGGCCGCCATGGATAGTTGGAGCTAGGGGGAGGAGATGGTCGGGCCTGGCCGAACCCCAGGCAAGCACTCGTGCGCGCACCGGGCCGCCATCATCACCGCGCATCGGGCACCAGATCGGAACTGGACTGCAGTGAACGGCTGTGAGAAGAGAACGAGAAGCTGCGAGATGGGGGAAAGGGGAACGGAGGGGTCTTGGGGGCGACGGGATCCTTCCGGCTAAGGGAGAGAAGGTGGGTGCGGCGGCGGTGGATGGTGGGTGGGGCGGCGGCGAAGAGGGACTCGCGAGAGAAGGAAGGAAGGAAGAGACGGACTGGGCTTGGGCTGCGGGGGTGGGTGGCTTTCACGTTCTCTCTTTTCATTTTCATTTCAACTCCCCAACCGCCAAAACTTTCGCGCTCCTCTCCTACTTTCGGTGACTGATGCGCGGCAAACTTTTCGGCATGTCCTCTTTCCCCGCATGCGTTAACTTTTGATGTGTCCCATGAAACAGGGAAACAAAATGAGACGATCGATCTCATTGGCCCATCCCCTCCTCCCACGGATCGCCCCCATGGACTCGATCTCAGCCGTTCCTCCGTCCTAGATCCAACGGCAGAGATCCCACATCACGCGGATCACGCCCACACGAATCAAACCCAGTAAATCCAGTCAAATTTTTTTACCGCTCAGGCCTATGTTTCTTGATAGTTACTCCCCCCGTTCTAGAATATACGGTGTATTGCTTTCCGTACAAGTCAATCATTTCAATGTTTGACCAAGATTATAGAATAAAGTAACAACATCCCAAATACTTAATAGATAAAATATGAAACTATTTTTATATATGATGGATCAAATGATATAAATTTTGCATTGTGGATATTGATATATTTTCCTAAAAAATTGGCCGAACATGCACTCGTTTGACTTTTGAAAAAAAAATACACCTTATATAAAGGAATGGAGGGAGTATTAAAAAACTCGAAGAAAACTCTTTGAAACGGCTTCAATATAAATAAATGTATGAAACTATAAATATTGTGGTGAACTTTTGTAATTGCAAACTCTAGAATTATTGTTTTTTTTTGCCACTATGGGACCCAATCACCAATTTGTTACCTTTTTTTCTCCCCTACACTAAATTCTAGTTGTGCATCTCATCGGACCGGCCTTTGAGTTGGCAATGCCCCGACACCGACGAACTTGCCCACAAGGACATAGGTCCAATCCATGCATCATGTCGCCATCCCAAAGCTTTGTGATGCCCACTAAGCTCTACGAAGCTCGACATAGTACGGCCACGGCACACCTCCTATCACCGCCCTTGTTAAGCACTTAGCCCATGGGGTGTTTGTCCACGGCCGAGGAGGCGAGCCCGTTCAACATGCACTGTGAATTGCGGAACCGTGACGTAAAATAATCAATGTGCATATCTCATGAAATAAGACCCCCACCCCCATTGCATGCGGTCGCTTTTGTTGGTGTTTGCGAGACGGTAGGGGCACGCGAAGCCTCAGTTTCGCCTGTATGCAAGGTGGTGGGTCCAAAAGGCTATAGGGTTGCCTTTCCGAGTGCATGTGTGTGTGACACATTTCTCATTGCACACAACCGGCCCAAAACAATCGTGTACGGCAATCCTGGCCCTATATAACACCATTCAACCCCCCCAAAACTTCTCTCTCTCTCTCTCTCTCTCTCTCTCTGGGAAGCTTTGGCACTGCAGACAATGATGTTGTCCATGGTGGGTCATGGCATGTCTACGGAGGACTACCATTGTGGTTCCTATCGACTAGTACGTTGGCTCAAAACCCGAACTAGGGTACATTCTGTGGTCCGCCGTGGAGGGAGTTGTTCGGAAGGATGTCGTCCTCGCCGTCAGGCTCGTGTGTCTATATATTCTACAACGACCGCATTTGTCCGAGCACACGCATGCATCATATTATGTCATGGGCCTCCCATAGCGAGACCGTCGTCCATTGCATGCATTTGCTCGAGATTAAAAAAGTGCGTTATGAGGAAGGAAAAAAGGAAAAGAAACAGAGAGAGCAGAGCTCGTCGTCTCTTGTCCCGTTGCCTGCTCTGCTCTGCTCGATCCCCACCCAACCCAAACAACGCCGTCGTTGCATGCAGAGCTCTTCTTCTTGTTCCTTGCAGGCGAGCGAGCGAGCGAGCGAGAGAGAGGAAGGAAATCTCTGGGTCCGTCCGTATTCATACGCGACTGACGTCATGCATGCATGCTCCTGCGTGCGCGGGTTGTACGCCACCGATGGATATATATGTCAAAAAAAAGAAAATGGAAAAACGAAGAAGGAAAAACAGATGGATGTAGGATCCATCCATCGCGCGGTTTTCTTCTTCCTTTTCTTCTTCCTGCGATGCGACACGTACGTGACTGTTTTGGTTTGGTGCACGACCACGAGGAGGCTGCCTAAACAGGGTCCTATTCGGACTGCAACTGCAACACAGCCTATATATAGGCCCATCGCATCCCGCTTCAGCGCATCCAGATTCAATCGACAGCTACCATCAAGCGCGCTGCCATGCCGAGGTTGCGTCGCGTGCGGCCGCGCAGGGCCAGCCAAGAGGACCGCCTCAGCGCGCTTCCCGACGGGCTGATCCGCCGCATACTGAGCAAGCTGGACACCCGCAGCGCGCTCTCCACGGCCGTCCTCGCCAGGCGCTGGGCACGCGTCCCCCGCGAGCTTCCGGCGTACGACTTCAAGGTCGGCGACGTACTCCCGCCGCAGTACGACCGGACCGTCGCCCTCCGCCGTCGCAACCTGCCGCGCGACGCTGCCCTGGCCAGGGTCCTCGACGGCCTCATGGCCAGCTGCGAGATCACCACCATGCGGACGTTCGTCGACGGCATCACCGGTTTCTTAGACGCGGACGGCGGCGCCGCACGCCGGTGCGTCAAGACACTCCGTCTCGAGTTCTTCCAGACACACGACGGCGGCTGCATGGCAGACCGCCTCATCGCCGACGCGGTAGGCGCGTGGGGAGTGGAAGATCTGGAGGTGGTCGTCAGGCCTGCGTCCCACGCGCCCGCGCCGGCCTACTGCTTCCCCCACGGCCGGCTCAAGGACGGCGGCATGTCGCGCCTCCACAGCCTGACGCTAGGCAACTGCACGGTCCCGCCGAAGCTGCACTGCTACGACGCGCTCACCACGCTGGTCCTGCGAGACATGCCCGCTTCCACGCCCGTCGCCGTGTACGAGAGGGTCTTGAGCGAGTGCAAGCGGCTGCAGGTGCTGCACCTCACGTCCTGCCGCTGCGCCGAGGACCGTCTGGTGGTGTGCTCAGGCATCAGGGAGCTCGTTGTGGACGCTTGCTCCTTCATGGTGATCGAGCTGCGGGACCTCCCGATGCTTGCCCGCCTGGCCTGCCTAACCAACACCGTGGAGCTCGTGTTCGGCTCGGTTCCATGCCTCACGCACACTAACCTCTCCTTCTCCGTAGAGGAGGATACGTCGGTTCTGCCGCCCCGGCCGCACCACCACGATGAGCTCAACCATTTCCTGGGTACGTCGCCAGCCATGGCGAACCTCGTCATCCGGTTCACCGGCTCCAAGAGATGGATTGGATCCGAGGAACTAGACAAGCCTTTGCTCCACCTGAAAAGGCTCCTTATTGCCGACCTGCCTTCCAACTGGGACGTCTCATGGACGCACACCTTCCTGGTGGAGGCGCCATCGCTCGAGGTCCTGCACATCCATGTGGCTCACTCGGAGGAGGTTCCAGAGTCGTTCGGGATAATATGGTCAACGGCGAGCCCTACACAATGCCACCCTCACATGAAGGAGCTGGTCTTGATCGGATTTACGCTCACGCGACGCCAAATGCAGCTTCTGAAGTACCTCGTGAGCACTTGCACGTCCTTGCAACGCCTTGTTCTTCTCAAGGATGGCCATGTTCGATACGACAGACTCTGGGATTGGGACATGGTCGGTGGACAACAAGAATGCCAGTGGACAGATCATGATAAAAGGGCGTTGAGAAGGATGATCAAGTCTGGGCCCAGGCCTCTCGTTCAACTCATATTGGCATGATCAATCTTTGTATGACCTTGTTCGTCCTTATAAATAGTTGTTGCTTCAGCTAGCCTAGCTAGAGGGCTCAATTGATTTACCAAAAGTGCGCTCTATGTAAAACATGTTTAAAACTGATGTGCACTGTTGAGTTCTCAAAAAGCAAAAGGATCTTGCATATAAATATGTCCTTGCATGTTTCATGACGTTGTGTTGCTTGACTATTGTTCAAATATAGTCACAATGCACGGGATAGGCTTCCTTCCAACCTGTCCTATTCCATGTGCATATATAGGTCAAAGAGGTAACACAATGATTGGAATATGCTAGTAACAAAATTAGGCAGTGTCAGTTGTCAAGTCAGTCCCCTTGCTACGACCACCGCCCGACCCCGCCACGACCCGCACGATGCGACCGAGCTTGTTCCACCGTCCGAATTCGCCACCGCTCGCAACCTTTGGCTTTCTATCTATTATCACAATATTGATGCCACCACAGAGCAGTAAGCGCAATAATGCTTTCTTTTTTTTGAAAAGGAGGATGACCCCCGGTCTATGCATCCAGATGATGCATGCAGTAAGCAATAATGCTTTCTAGAATGAATGAGACCACAAGTAATGCCTAAAGGTCGATCTTGGTGTAACCATGAATGCCCAACGTGGAGACGACAATCTGCACTACAGCCCACCACAAACATTTTAAGATCACAGCTCTTCACAAATGGCAAATTTTGGTGTAATCTTGCTTTTGGTGCTCTGCATGGTAATATACAATCGATCTATATGCAACTCGAAGGGAATATTAATGAGAAATATCTGGAAAATAGGCAGCACTATAGTCTTGAACCTTGATGCAGTCTGTGAGGCATCAAATGACCATAGTGGTATAACATGCATCCAGTTGAAACATGGTATTAAATGGGAACCATTCTGTGCATAAGTTTTCTTCTTTTGCATCTATATTTTACTGTGTTAAAAATGATTTTTAGTGGTTACAGTGACTGAAGATTTCAAATCATACCTCTGCTTTTCTCCTTGTGCATAGTCTACTACCAAAATCATAGAACCTGCAAAGAAATGCTGAAAGAATAGTTTTAACAAACACAGCTCAAACAGACGATAGTTTAAAACCAGTGATGCATATAGAATAGAGCATCATATATTTCTCAAGAAGATGACAATGAAATCATAAGAAGTGCAATGCATTCTTTGACGATGGCATAATGCAAGAAATGGAACAGCTTGGCACCTGCAATAGGATTAACCAGTGCACCTAGGTGTTGAACTGCTATATACCATCGTAATACACTCTTGTGCATGACTAGTGGGTGAGTTCCACATGTCCTCCGTAAACAATGTGATGTACCGTGCGAGTTCTCAAGAAATGCACTTTACACAACTAACTAAAATACCTTTTTAAACCATATTGCAATGAAATAAACAATATAATCAACCTACACATTGTTCACATTTAGTGGGCAGAAAAATTAATAATTTTACGAATACAGAAGGAAGCAAAAGTTTAATATATAGCTTATCTATACATGCAACATTGTCAGCTGTAAACACCACTGTGTGCTGCAAATCGGCTAAATGCTTCAAGGCAGAGAGCTTCCTTGCAAAAAGAAGGAAATATTATCCTAGCTCCTAAATTAACACTTAGAAATCAATATGTTCAAACCTCAAGCAAAACAACCCATAATGAATTAGAACCAGACCCAGACATAGGCCTAGTTCAATCAACATTTGAACTTGAGTAAATTCAAATAAATATAATTTATACTAAACTTTTATACTTATTTTGAATTTATTTTTAGTGCTACCGCCAAAAAGAGTATACTTTTGTCTTATTTATTTGTCATAGTTAACCGCACAATATAGTTGCCAAGAATATTTTGTACTGCAGTTTACACAGGTGTGTTCTATATATCATTGTAAAATATGCTCGCATTGTTCTAAACCGAAACTATATATTTTAAAGATAATATTTTTAATATATTTTCACAACTGCAAAACTTATATATTGTTTATATATTTACGCTAGAGATCTCTAGCTAAAGCACATGATCTAAGATCCATAAAAAAAGCACATGATCTAAAAAATTGTATATATATGCATTTATGATAGAGTTCTCTGAAGTGTATGGCTTAGCAAATATCTTAATATCAGGTTTTAGTGTGTGATTAGATAAATATATTTCAATACACTTCTAGAGTATATATTAAACCATTGTCATGATTATCTGCCCCAATTTTAGTGGTGAAAAGTGTTATGAAAATTGATAGTTCCATAATAAGCTCATAACATGAGTATATTTGTTCTATCCGGTACTAAAATACCGAAAATTCTACACTTACGGACAAGTTACAGGCTGCAGCCTACGGACTACCTCTCCTAACCAATCTCTCGCCCCCTCTTATTTGCATGGTGGGGCCGGCCATCATGATTTCCCAATCCTTTAATCCCACGTCTGTCCGTAGCGCATCGTCCGTTAAAATCTGCGCGTAGTTGTAGCATTTCTCCTAAAATACTATTGTTAATAGTAATAACGTATAAAAAATTATAGTTGACACTACTACTTTTTTATACATATGATTCAATATTTGACATTGAAAGAACATCAAAGCACCTAAAGGGTTTTGGTGATAATGACAAGTGATGAGAAGGCTAATGTATTTAACATATGAACATGTTTAGCTCCATTGAGGTGATGAAAAAGTGCTGGAAGACCCCTCATACTATTGTTACAGGTAGTTTTTCTTGACAATAGTTGTTTGGCCCTGTGCAAGGCTTTGTAGGTAACAGTAGGTTCCCCATTAGTGAAAATTTAACAAAAAGAGGTGTACCTTATTAAGGTAAAACCATAAAAGGAAAACTCATTTCATGGCTGAGGGTACAGAACCAGTTGACGACAAGTGTTTGGCGTCCCTGCTGTCGGCAATGCTTGGTACTACAGGATATCGCTTCTTCATCCTCAATATGGAAGAAGCACCTGCTACAAAAAAGATGGATACATATAAGATTGCATGGTTAATAGCTATCATTTGTAGATAGAACGCACTTGTGATGTTATAATTAGTGAGGCCGTGAACCCGTGCTACTGCTAATGTTCACCAGCAGTGTTGGGTAAAATACCGCGCTACTATTAAGTAACAGCATTGAGGTCTACCTATCCCGCGCCACTGTTATGTGGCTGTTTATAGGGGTTTTCCTAGTAGTGGGCACCTAGGGTTTACAACCCAATTACCATAACTTTGTCCCAAATGCTAGAGGAGTAGCTTTGTAGCCATTACAGCAAGGCACCAGATGAAAAGAAAACCAAGGAAGAAGTGTCGGGGAAGTCTGTGAGACGTTTGATCCCCTATCAACGACTTTAACGAATACAACTAGGCGAACTGATATCCTGTCTTGCGAGCCGTTGGATGGCAAATGAACGTCAACAGCATCATCCGATCGACATGCCGAAACAGGGAGGTGTCAATAATCTTCCGACTAAATTCAGAGAGGGGCCTGACATGCTCGTCTCAGATGATCGATCTGCCCGCAGATGTCGCGCCAATCTCCTACTCCTGCAGGTGCGTCTTCACCCTCGACCCCTCGCCGCCGTAGGGGCTTGAGTCCTTGTACAGATGCTGCCCGGAGATGGAGGACGCCACCGCCGTGGTTTCCACTCTGGATGACCGCCTCGGCCGGGCATCCTTATGCCTCCCCCGCAATTCTTCGCCGTCTGCAACAGCCACGGCGGCGCCCATGTCGCCGGCTAATGTAGGTTCATGCTCCAGACTACACTTGTCGAGGAGCTGGATGAGTCGGCGGGGGTACAGGTGGGAGTCGTGGGTGATGGTGAATGCATGCGTGGCTTGCCGTTTTTGGTTTTTTTAGCTGTTTTTTTGCGTCGGATTTTTTCCGTGCCGGATCGGAGGGATGTAGGATGGGAGGATAGTAGACGTACATAAAATACAATTTGCTTCCAAATAAGTCGATCAGGCCAGTATCAATTTCCTGCGGAATAGATAACGGCCGAACATCTGGATTTTAGGATCCCATTCCCGAACATGTTTTGTACCATTCGATCATTTGCACAAATCCTAGAGCAAGGTGATTAGCCACGTCAGATTTTTTTCGTTCGGGAAAAAGGCACATCGCCACGAACACCCCCCCCCCCCCCCTCCTTTGTCTTTTCTCCCTTCTCTCCCATTCTTCCCGCATTTTTTCTCCCCACCGTCTCACACACAACCAACGATTCCTTCATCCTCCCCTTCCCTTTTCTCCGGCGAGGCACTGCCGGCAATTCCCACAGGTGGCGCAATGAAGCGGCGCGGAGACGGAGGTTCGCCATGTTTTTAGTCTAAAAACATCCTGTACAGTTTATTTCTTTTCCATATCTCAACATGTCCCATGTACCATCTTTTTTACATGTCTCCACATTTTGACACTTTGCCTTCTAAACCATTGCATTTTTTGCCGTGGTAATTCTTTAAATTGTCAAAAATAACACAAAATGACAAATATTGCTATGGCAAGTTTTACTATTTATTTTGACCTTTCTGAACATGATGAATTTTACCTAAACCCCCACGGCAATATTTAACTTTAATTGACATGACAAGTTTTACTATTTATTTGCCATGGCAAATTTGCCTTTATTAACGTGGCAAATTTATGTAAATCCCCATGACAATATTTAACTTTTATTGCCATCACAAGTTTTACTATTTAGTTCACCTTCATTAACATGGCAAACTTCATTAGTTACCCATGAAAAAAATCATTAATCATTGTAAATTTAGTTAAAAAATGCGGGTGGTAAATCTAGTAATTGACCATGAAAATTTTAAATTTATATATCATGGCAAATTTTAGCTCCATGTCTTATGGTAGTGCCAAAATTATTCACTCGTGGTAATGTTTTCACTTTTTCAACACGTGCTAATGCATGGGGTAATGTGCATCACAGTAAATTTAAAACAATGGAAAATTTACACCACTTTTTGGCCACAATTTGGCAAACTTATAGGTTTGCTTTTGACATCAATGCATGTTTTTATGACGATGGCAATTTTTCTTTCTTTTTTGCATCTTGTCAAAATTATTTTTTTATGCGACCATGGCAAATTTAGTTTTATGGTCACGGGAATTTTTTCTATGCATCATGGCAATATTTTTCCTGTGCAGACCATGGCAATTTTTCTTGCGCCCACGGCAATTTATATTTGAACAATTTTAAAAAATTTCATACAAACCATGGCAATTTATTTCCTATAACACGGCAACTTTTTTATTTTTGTACATCATGACATTTTTGCTAGTTGCCATCTATCATGGCGTTTTTCATTTTATGTAGGTACTATGTGGTAGCCTCAACAATTATAACAATTGATGGCAATTTCTAGTTTTTTGTGGCATTTTATTGTACAATTTTTTTCTCATTTTTTTAGTTGGCTTTTCTTCATTATTTTCGTGTTTTACCGCTTTTTTTTAATAAAAAAGCAAAGTGAATCATTTGGGCCAGCAGGCTTAGTAAAAGGCCCAGCTGATGTGGGATTAGGTGGATGGTTCGGGCTGTGGGAACATCAGAACGAACGAAACCATTCGCTAATACTTCCCTCCCGCATGGAACGACTTGTTCGGATTCGATCACCTCCCAACCCAAACATTCGGGTGTTATCGGGGTCCATTTCCTGTCATAGTCCGGGCGTACCGAGGAGACGATGTCAGGAGGAGGAGGAGATGGCGTCAGGGAGCAGGATCCCCCACCGGCGACCAACCCCCATGGCCGTGGCGAGGACCCTCCGTCCCGTTCGCCACCGCTCCCTGTCGTTGGTCAAGAGGTTTGTTCTTCCGCATCTTCCTTCTTCAAATCTTCCAATCTTCAGTATCACCACAGCGAGCTGCTCGATGACGAGTGCTTGCGGTGGTGTTTCCCAGTGGTGCTTCGAACTTGCTTTCCCCTTTCTAGTCTCCTTAAATCAGTTGGTCTTGGGAGTGTGGTGATACTGAACTATGTGTATTTCCGTTATGATAAGTAATGGAAAGGGGTTGTGCCCGGTTCAAAGAAAGAAAAAGAACTGAAAAACTGAACGACGAGACTGGTTTTCAACTCCCGAGTATGTAGGGTATGAACAGTAAATTCAAAAAAAATCAAACAAATCTGAAACTTTGCGACGTCAAATATGCTGAAACTTTGAAGGTGCTCGCAAGTTTTCATGTAGAAAAAACACTCAAGGAGCTCTAAACAAAAGAAAGATTTCAGTACTCAAAGCTTTGAGCACTTTTAGCTCTGAAATATGAAACGCATATGTACACCTACTTGATGTTTCATTATGAAAATTTGCTAGAACCTAAAACGTTTGAGCATATTTGATGCCGCAAGGTTTCAGTTTTTTTTATGTTTATTTCTATTTTTTGAATTATTGTTCATAGAAGTTGTAGGGGCACCCTGTTGGAATAATCCAAACATACCTATGTGAGTTAGTGCTATGATGACTAAGCTAAGTGATGGTTAATTAGGAAGCCAGTAAATTAGTAGGGAAACGTTTATACCTGGCGCACCGGCTGAGTCTTCCGCCGGTCGCGCATGGGGCATGTGATCCGTTTTTCCTTATTGCGCCAAATCGCTCGTCCACGCATCCAGGCCCACATGCAACACCCTCTTTCCCTTCCCTAGCCACGCATCTACGGCCTTATCCATCTGCCAACCGCTCTTCTTCCTCCCCAGCTCTTTCTCTCTCCATGAGCGACAAAAGCACATGCCATGCCGATGAAAGCCAACCGGCTAGACCAGATCCCACTCGCCCGGGCGGTGCTCCTACCCCCCCCCCCCCCCTGGTCCTCATGGCGCACTCCGTCCATCCATCTAGCTCCACTCCAACGACGACCTCCCCCCTGGAAGCTACAACCAGCTGAGACAGAAGCTGCAACCGTCGTCTTTTTTTGTTACTACCGGCGACGGATTTTGCTACATTCATCACGGCGGGTCTGCGACCTACTAGCACGGTGGCTTTTTTGTTGCAACCGTCCTAAGATTTTGCTACTACCGGCGGGATTTTTGCTACATCCATCATATGTGGGGGAGACCGCGACCTGCGACGGCAACGGCGATGAAAAATTGGTGCAAACGGACATGGAAAAAAGCTTCAACCGGCCTAGTATAAGTTCCAACCGATGGAGAAAAAAGCTTCAACGGGCATGACAGAAAAGCTTCAATCCTCATGGAAAACCCGGAAGCAGCTACGAAAAAAGCTTCAACCGACCATAAAAAAAGCTTCAAGCTAGAGCCAACAATGGTTATGACGGCGAGGCTACGATGGGTTGACGGCGAGGAGCTGCACGCGATTTTTTGTTGCAATCGACAACGGGAAAAGCTACAACCGGTGCCACGTCTTGCTACTCCCGGCAAAACCCGACGAAGGTTGAATCAAATCGTGGTCGGCGCCGTGACTGTCGACATGAATGGTTGTAGCGATTCCTGTCACCGGTCGTAGCAAAAATGAACCATGGTTGAAACAAAATATATCTGCACGTGGATGATGAAGGAGAAAAGATTGGCTGGGCGTGGCCATGGCGACAGGGCTACGGCGAGGGACAGCGGCGGAGCTGCAACCTGAGCTTCACCCATTGCTGCTGAGAGCTACAACCGCAGGCGTAGCTGTTTCATGGGTCAAGGCGGCGACGAGGACAGACGGCGAAGATGGAGACTGGCGACGAGGACGGCGACGAGGATGGGGACCGGCGACGAGGACGGCCAGCGGGAGCGGGGACCGGCGACGAGGTCAGGCACCGGAGGAGAGAGGATGCGCACACTGAGTGGGAGATGTGATTTCCAGCGAGAGGAAAATGAAGCTGCGGGGCAACCCTTTTTTTTCCGCCAGATCCAATGGGCCACGCGGCTCAAATCCAACGGCCCTGACGCGACCGGCCGAACGGTTGGGCCGGTGCGTCGGCGCAAATTAGTGCCCTACTAGTATGTCCGGTTGGCTTACACGCTAGTAGTACTATGGTTCAGATTCATCTAGTATTAGCAGAGTCCATGTAAAACTTTGCCATACGTGGTTAGGTTGAGTCAGTTTAGAAATTCGTAGTTAGAAACCAATACGGTTTGGATAGTTGAGTCGGTCAGGTAGCCGGTCCAGGTTGTGCATATATATATATGCATCGGTGGGGCTTGTGTTTGTACCGTGGAGAGAAATCAAGAAAAGAGAAATAAAGAGGAAATAAGGGCACGACAAGGGCCTTTGGCTATTAAATTTTAGTGTGCGTGTATTCATCGTATTTGATGTGATCGATCTTGTGGGCGAAGTTTCAACACACCCGGGAGCCATCAGACCTTTCTTCTGAACGAATTGTCTCTTCCCTTTGTAGAAGAAGAAGAAGCTGATGCGCGAGCATGAGCAGCAGCCCGCGGCGGACCTCTCCGACGACATCATCATCGAGATCCTGTCGCGGGTGCGCTACAAGTCGCTCTGCCGCTTCAAGTGCGTGTCCAAGCCGTGGCTCGCCCTCTGCTCCGGTCTCGACATCCGCAAGAGGTCACCGCAGACCCTGTCCGGCCTCTACTTCTTCGGAGAGGAACACGGCGAGGGCCTCAATTTCCATGATCTGGCAGGGGGTGGGCCCCCTTTGTTTGATGCCGGTCTCTCTTTCTTGGCCAGTTATTACTATGAACAAGCCGGTGTCGAAAAATGCTGCGGCGGCCTTCTACTTTGCGTGTGCTGGAAACCATGCTCAGTGCAAGTGGATTTCGATTATGTCGTGTGCAATCCGGCGACTGAGAAGTGCACCGTATTGCCTGCGATAGAGGTCGGGAACCGACCAGAGGCTTTCCGTATGCTGGGAGGTCACCTTTGTCATATAGACCAAGCTGAACGTTTTTTGGGTTTTGATACAGCCAACCCCTCCAGTTTTGTGGTGGTCGTGCC
Source organism: Aegilops longissima (assembly GCA_021605205.1). NCBI lineage: Eukaryota > Viridiplantae > Streptophyta > Magnoliopsida > Poales > Poaceae > Aegilops > Aegilops longissima. The sequence goes on along the minus strand of CM038676.1, from coordinate 20,001,670 downwards.
CCTGGCAACTTGTTTTGATGTAATCAAAGAAGTGGCGATCTACTCATCGGAGACTGGACAATGGACTTTTGCGCTGAATGAGTGGAGACGCGACGCTATGGTGCGTGGTGATCAATCTGCCATCTTTCTGAATGGAATTGTGCATTTGACTACCTTTGATTCTTCAATAGTAACAGTGGACAGCGAGGGAAAGATTTGGAGAGAAATCAAGGCGCCATACTTGTCGGCTGCCATTGGACTGTCTCAGGGATGCTTGCATGCTTGGAATGTAGATACTCATTGCCAACTCTTTGTTTGGGTTCTTGAGGATTATGGCAGCGGAAAATGGACCCTAAAGCACACTGCTAATGTTTTGGGACTGTTCGGAAGGTATTCTCGCAAAGATGACGAGTCCTACAAGATGCTGGCAATTCATCCAGATTGTAATTCATTTTTCCTTACTGATGGGAAGATGACAGTCTTATACAATATGGGTAGCCAGAAATTGCAAGTTATCAGCGCTTCCCAAGAATTTGTGGGCTGTGCGCCTTATATCCCTTGTTTTGCAAAATGGCCATCGGTAAAAGTGGCAGTAGCGCCCTCGTAACAGGATTAGAGGGTGCCGGGACTCCCGGGTGCTGTTTCACCTTTCCGCTCATAAAAATGGCCTAATCTTCTTGGTGTGGCACTAGCTTGGATAATGTACTAACTCATATGCCCCTAAATCCCTAATGAAGGAAATGGCTCAGTTTTACAATACTCTTATTTTCTTTTTATTGTTTTCTCTTTTTTTTTTGGTTCTTTCTTTCTTCTTTTAGGGGAAGATAATTTTTTTTTCTTATAAGGGGCGTGGAACAGCATAATTTTTTCAATGATATACTTACTAGCCTAGACTGCGGTAATAGCACACAGATTTGCCACACAGATTTAATCAGTCAATTACGACAAGTTAAATATTTGGTGTTGAATCTAGAAGAAAAAAGGATGCAGCATGTGTAGTAGTTCCCTTCGATCGGCCCTATATGATCCTTTGCTTCTTTTTAGGACGCCGATAACTGCCACACGTGTGGCATATACGACATGCGCCCACACACCGTGTGTGGTGTACGCAGGAGGCAGCCCACACGGGGTGTGTGTGAGCGGACATTAGAATTGCCCACACGTGTGGGCACGGCTATTTCCTGCCACATGCCCAACAAGTAGTACTCATCTTCACCCTGTGTGTGTGGCACGAAGCAAAAATGCCCACACGTCCTGGCGCGGCTACGTTAAGTATTTCGCGGGATGACGATTTAGTTGCCATCCTGGTTGGCAGATGTAGTTATCCGGGATGGCAAGTGTAGTTATAAAAGCATGGCAACTCTATCTGTTTTGGTTAACTATAGTTGCCATTTCTAATTTATGATAGTTGTCGCGTGTAATCAAACCGTAGTTGCCATGTGTGATTAACTACTTGCCACATATGGTCAAAACAGTAGTTGCCATGTGTGTTTACCTAGTTGCCACGTGTGGTCCAACCATAGTTGCCATGTATTGTTAATCACAGTTGCCATGTGTGTTTATCTGGTTGCCACGTGCGCGCAACTGCAGTTGCCGTGTAGCAAAGAATCATAGTTGCCATGTATGTGTACCGAGTTGCCACGTTCGCGTAACTGCAGTTGCCGTGTAGCAAAGAATCACAGTTGCCATGTGTATACCGAGTTGCCACGTTCGCATAACTGCAGTTGCCATCCACAAGGTAGGAGTGTCGTGTGGGCGAAAAGCAGTTCGCCCACACGCGCAGCTGGCAAACAGCATGGTGCGGGTGTGTGGGCAAACTCTCCAACGCCCCACACACCAGCCCCGTCCTACGTGGCACACCAAATCCACCTTTTCGTGTCAAGATTCGTGCAAAAGACAGTGAACGACGATTCAGGCGTGTGGGCGAGTTGGGTAACGCCCACACGTGTGGGCGTTAGTGTTTTCGTCTTTTTATTATTATTATGTCGACATTACTTGGTAGAGATTACTCATGACATAACGATTTGCATCATTTTGTGAAGTTACACTCATTGCCCTGACACTATTCTTGCTTGTCTCAGAACATCTATGAACTAGGTATGTATGGTTCAGCAACAGAGCATTTGGTCCTTCCATAAACATGCGACGGCAGCCTCTCGTCATTTCCAAAGATGTATGTCCGGTTTATTATTTTTTTTTTTGATACAGGACATTTTCATTCAGTCGATATGTCAAGATAATACACAATGCTAAGTGAATGCCCGGCCTCTGAATCACACAATGCACAGAGTCAACACGCCCAACCCAATCAACACGACCAAGCTGTATGTTCGGTTCACTTACTCGATGGACAGACTATTGATGACTAGTGAGCTGACTATTCTGTTCGGTTTCATGTCTGGATAAATAAAATGCCACATCACAAGGTAGCATTTGTGAGGTTTCTCTCGGCCCCCGCGTCGCCTGACCGGGCGACTCGGGCGGCGGCTAGGGTTCCCGAGCGCCGCCTTCCCCACCCCTCCTCTCCCTCCTCGTCGCCACCTGAGGTGGTCGCCGGGCAAGCCCGCGCGGCCGCCAGTGACGGTGGCGGCGAGGCCTTCGTCGTTCCTGCAGCGGAGGATCTGGATCCCAGGGGCGGCGGCCCCTGCCGGCGTGGCGTCGCCGTTCTTGCCCTGAACGGCGCTCGCGGAGGGCTCTGGCCGGCGTCTTCGACTGCGGGGGCGGTGGGGCGTCGGCGGCCGGTGGTTACAGCGTGGAGGCCTCCTCTTCCTCGCCAGATCTGGAGGTTTGCCGCCCCCAATTCGCTCCCTCCCCCTCTGCGCTTGGTTTCCCGCGGCTGGTCGTTGGATCCGGTGGAGTTTGGGGCTGGTGTTGCAGATCGGGACCGGGGGAAACCCCTGGCCAGTTGGTTCGGCCCGGCATCGACGTCGGCCTTGGGCGACGTTTCTTTCTTGGAGGCGATGTCGTGGTCTCTTTCTCCCCACCTCCGTTCCCTCTCCCGGGTGAAAACCCAAAATCCGGCAGGATTGGGCAGCGGCGGCGCTGTGTTTGTCATTCCCTCCATGGAGGCGTTGTCTGGGGAGTGTGGTTTCGGGCATAGGGTTGCTGAAGGTGGGGTTTTTGGCCGGCAGCTGGTGCAGTGCCTCTCGCTGTCCCGCTGTCCGCCTCCCTGTTGTTGCTCAGCGGCTTTCCTGCAGCCTTCAGACGTTCTTGGCGCGTGATGGTGTGGCCGGCTTGGTGTTTGTCCCAGCGGCATTCCTCCTGTGTCTTTAGCGCCTGAGGGTTGCGGTCATCGGTTTATGCTAGCAGTGCCCTCTTGATGCGGAGCATCCCACGATCATCCCCATGGACCTACAACCGTCTCATCAAGAGCCAAGAGGACCCATGACACGAGCTAGAGCTAGAGCTCTCGAGAACGAGGTGACCTCTTTCCTTATTGATATCCCATATGATCCACTCGAGACATGGCTACTACCTAAGTCCGATATGCTATGCATGATTAGGTGTCAAGGGGAACCTCCGAGGATGCACGTGAAGACGGACAAGCCGCCAAGTCCATGGATGAAGAGAACCAACGGAAACGAGCAAGATCAACTTCCAGGCCCCGGACATCCGGCCATGGCCCCGGACATCCGGCCCCTGGAGCTTCTACCTCTACAGCCTCCAAACTGCCCAAGTCTCCAGGGCCCGGACATCCGGCGTCCAAGCCCGGACATCCGGCCCCCAGCCCGGATATCCGGCTCCCAGCCCGGAAATCCGGCGCCCCTCTCCCGATTCTGCTGAAACGGTCACCCCAGCCCGGACATCCGGGCTGATAGCCCGGACATCCGGCGCCTCGCGAAGGCCCGGACATCCGGCCCGACGCCCGGACGTCCGGCCTCCCCTGCCTGCGTGCAGTACTTCCGGGACTTGTCCCTTGTACCCCTTCGTCCCCGAGACTATATATACTTCATCCCCTTCCTCTTTCTAGGGTTAGCATTGGATTAGCTCATATTTTGGTGTGAGAGCCTTTGCTCATCCACTTGGCTACTTCTCCTCGGAGATCAGGACCTCTACGGAGAAGATCCCCCAAGCTGATTCAAGACCCCCTTCTAGGGTGGACCCCATCAAGACCTCCTCTCGGAGAAGAACGGCTACTCGTGTATCCTTACCTTTGTTGATCTTGAACCTTGTGCCACTCTATGTGTTCGATAATCTAGCACTTGTGTGATTGATTCCTTGTCGGTTGAGTGTATTCTCTCTCGTTTTCCCCGTGTTTTCCCTCTTGTTCTTCCGCGTGTCCCTCGTGATTCCCCGTAGGATCCGCTCCAACGTGAAAGATCGCCCACGTAGGGTTCCGCCCTACATCACCTCTCTTAGTACCTCTTGTAACTAGCTCTCCGATGTGTTGTAAGTTCAGAGTGCCCCTTGTATCTTTTGGGCTTTCCTTGTTTTCTTGTTTGCTTGGAGTTGTTCTAGCGTAGGTGGTGGTCGTCATTTGGCGTCATGGTGGCGTTGATGGCAGAGGAGCCTGCCAAGGTTGGCACCTCAATCTGCTTGGAGATGGACCAGTGGAAGATGGTGGTGACGACACCTGTGAGTGCGTTAGACCGGTTTATGCCCCAGACCCGGTATGTGGCTAGGCTGAGGATTCCGGCTTTCGATGTTAGGATTAGGTGAGTGGTCTGGGTAGTGGCCCAGCTAGCACCCCTTCATCACATGGATAGAAGTAGCGGCATATGTTGCCTAGATGGTGGATTCAGGCTTATTGTTGTAACACTTTGTAGGGTCCTCGAGAATAATCAATAAAGTGGCCGTATGCATCTTTCAGATGCAGAGGCCGGGGGTCATCCTCCTTTTCTAAAAATAAAATGCCACATAGCATAAATGGAATCCTAAACTAGTTTTCTATACAAAGGGCAATATACACACAGAACCTGAAAGCTCCTATGTCAAGAAAATTTTGACGTGACTAAAAATCAACAGGACTCCTAAGGATCCCAAGGGTATCTATCCTTCATGTGTTAGAATCAGCAGCAGCTCAAAACGGGCCACCGACCAAAAGAATGAAAGAATGATATGATAAATCGAGCAGAGAGCACTTCGTCAAACGGACGGTCCCTCGGCGCAGCTGATGATTTCCACATTTGATACGCGAGTTGTGCATCGAACTGGCGGTGCAACACATTTTCGCCATCGTCATGGCACGTTGCAGCAATGAATGCTACCAGACTGCAGTTTTCTCCGCATAGAGATCATGTGCTGGGGGACTGATAGTGTGCGGTGAAGTAAGGGTTAATTGTAGAAAACTACCACATTTTCGGACAGGTTTATGGAAAACCATCAAGTCGGTAATCCGTTGCAAAAAAAAAAATAGTGCGATTTCACTAAACACTTTGCAGAAAGCACTGATCGGGTGATTTGGCCCGTTTGTTCACTTTCTGACAAGTGGGGCTGAATTGCGAGCTCGTTGTGGAAGCGTGCTTCTTCATGGTGATCGAACTGCGGGACCTCCCATTGCTTGCCCGCCTGGCCTGCCTAACCAACACCATGGAGCTCATGTTTGGCTCCATGTCTCACCCACACTAACCTCTCCTTCTCTGTAGAGGAGGATACATTGGTTCTTCCGCCCCGACCGCACCACCACAATGAGCTCAATCATTTCCTGGGTATGTCGCCAACCATGGCGAACCTCGTCATCCGGTTCACTGGGACCGGGAGATGGATTGGATCCGAGGAACTAGCCAAGCCTTTGCTCCACCTGAAAAGGCTCCTTGTTGTCGACCTACCTTCCAACTGGGACGTCTCATGGACGCACACCTTCCTGATCGAGATGCCATCGCTCGAGGTCCTGCACATCCATGTGGCTCACTCGGAGGAGCTTCCAGAGTCGTTTGGGATAATTTGGTCAACGGCGAGCCCTACACGATGCCACCCTCACATGTAGGAGCTCGTCATGATCGGATTTACGCTCACGGGGCGCCAAATGCAGCTTCTGAAGTACCTCGTGAGCACTTGCATGTCCCTGCAACGCCTTGTTCTTCTCAAGGATGGTCATGTTCGATACAACGGACTCTGGGATTGGGACATGGTCTGGGGACAACAAGAATGCCAGTGGACAGATCATGATAAAAGGTCATTGAGAAGGATGATCAAGTCTGGGCCCAGGCCTCTCGTTCAACTCATCTTGGCGTGACCAATCTTTGTATGATCTTGTTCATCTTTATGTACTACTTTAAATATATAGTTGTTGTTTATATCTAGCTCTAGTATTTATGAAAGGTGTGTCCTATGTAAAACATGTTTTAGTCAACTGATGTGCATTGCTAAAATAAAATGAATCTTGTATATGTCCTTGCATGTTTCATGATGTTGTGTTGTTTGACTATTGTTCAAATGTTTCCAATGGCTGGGATGAGCTTCCCTCGAGTGAACTGAGCCAAGCAGCCTATTCTATGTGTCACTAACCATGTGTATTGAGTCAAGATCGCAATGGGCCCCCTGAAACATGTATCCCCGCGGGGTTTTACCTTATCGGAGGACAAGGATGAGCGTGTTTCTAACCCCCACGGGGCTGTTGTTCGGCAAATTATAAAACCTGGCTCGTTTCTCGGGTCCAAACCCGTTCTAGCAGTACCCAAACCCGAAATCTGTCATACCCGTGAAATAAGCTATTGTTTTGAGATGTTGAATCTAAGTTTGTACATATTGAAAACACCATTATGGATTTTTTTGTGAATGAATGTTGAATGCTTGATGGATTATGTTAATTTTCTATGAATTGATGAATTATGTTATTTAGTCATCTATTGGTTTTGTGATGATAAAAATTCGAAGTTGAATACTTTTACGATTATACATTTAAAATATTAGAAATAAAGCATGCAATAGTTTGGAATATCACCAAATATTACCGAGTTGTACTTGAGCGAATCGGTGGTAGCAGTTGGAGCATTTGAATATACCAAAAAGAGCTTTGGAACATGATAGATGTAGTGCCTGCCATTCATGTTGATTTAGTGCTGCTGAACAGATGCATGGGAAAATAAATGTCAAATATAAGTTTGAATAAAATATATTGTAGCCGTCTATAGGTTCTTCACGTTATATACTACAAACTTAGGCACAAATCATGTGTATTACTAATTGTTGTTACCATAGATCAAAGAATGGCAATTGATATAACTATATTCTCGTGTGATCTAACCTACCTAATTTCGATTGTCAATTTGAATAAGAATTCATGAAAGCAATAATATCTGAGTGACTATAAAGGTAGTGCGCAATTTCTTGACATATTGTAATGTCAACATAATCTTTGATATAAGATACCTAAAAATGTTGAGTGCAAACAATAGCAATCCGCACTCCCCAACTTCACCTATCTGTATGGAGGACTTCAGTGTGAAAGAATCCCGGCAATTCGAACAGATCGAGTGGGCAAGCCGGGCCCATTAGCAGCGCCCCCAACTGAAAAAGACTGAACATTGTATAATAACCACAAAAGTCATGGGGCGCAGTAGGAATCAAACGTAGACTTATAAGATACCTAAAAATGTTGAGTGCAAACAATAGCAATCCGCACTCCCCAACTTCATCTATCTGTACGAAGGACTTCAATGTGAAAGAATCCCGGCAATTCGAACAGATCGAATGGGCAAGTCGGGCCCATTAGCAGCGCCCCCAACTGAAAAAGCGTGAACTGTAACAACCACAAAAGTCGTCGGGGCACAGTAGGAATCGAACATAGACTTTCTCATAGGAGACGCTTATCACCAGCCACCACACCACACAAACTTCTTTGTACAAATAAGGCAGCGCACATCATAAGAACTATAAGCTAGGACAGATATAAATAGTCGCATTATATTTTTAAAGTGAATAATTTTTGTAATGCCAACATTTTAAAAACAAGTCACACACTTTTTTACCTGTGAACAATTTTTTGAAAAAAGGAATTGTTTTAATTTTGAACAAAATTTGAAAACGCGAACATTTTTAAAATGTGTGAACAATTTTAAAATGGGAACATTTATCACAGTTCTGAGAAAACTTTAAAAAGGTGAACATTTTTGAAATGTGGAATTTTCTTTAAACTCTGAACAAAATTTGAAAGAAATTTTTTTTTCAAATTGGTGAACAATTTTATAAATGTGTTCATTTTTTGAAGAGAACAATTTGATAAATTCATGAAAAAATTACATCGGTGAACATTTAAAAAAAATTGTAACCAACATGGGACAGCTCACTTGTTATGCCTAGTTACTTATTTTACCTTCTTGTTGTGTATCTTCTCAGCCTAGTTTTTTCACCTTTTTAAGTACCTATTTTAATTATGATTTTAGATAAGTTTTCCCTTCAAACCAGGTATCAGTGCCAACCATGGGCATGTCCACCTGCTTGCAAAACGTGAGGTCATTTCATGAATATAAAAAAAAACATCATGTTTGACGAAGGGTGTTTGGGTAGGCCACAAGGCTCCACCTCAGAGCACGTGGTATCCCGACATCCTTAAAATGATCCCAATTTTTGTCCATGGCCTTGTATGTCCAATTCAAGGTACTATGCCAAGTTGTTTTGATTTTTGACAAATTTTTCATCATCAAAAGTTTTCTTGGTAAAAAAAAGGGTGATAAATTGCATGACATGTGGCAAGTTGCATACAGTGTCTGAAATCGTTCAAAGCTGACATTGATGCCTACCATGGGCATGCCCACCTGCTTGCATCCGTTTGAGGGTACATTGCTTCTCGACCTTCGTCAAATGACCCCAATTCTTTCTCATTGGCTTGTATGAACAATTCAAGGCACCATGCCAAGTTGTTTTGGTTTTTTATATATTTTGCATTTTCTAGAATTTTCTCGGTCAAAAAAAGGCCGATAAAATGGTCGGACATGTTGCAACTTGCATATAGTGTCGGAAATCGTTCAAACCTGAATACCTAACATGGGCCAGAAGGCTCCGTCTGGATCCCTTTGTTTCTCGGCATCCTTGAAATGGCCCAACTTTTTTCATGGCCTTGTATGACCAATTCAAGGAACCATGACAAGTTATTTTTGCTTTCGACAAATTCTACACTTTCTAGAGTTTTCTTGGTAAAAAATGTCGATAAATGGCCGGACGTGTCACAACTTGCATATGGTGTCAGAATTCGTACAAACCTAGCATGCAAGCCTAACATGGGCATGCCCACCTTCCTGCAAAAGTTGGAATCATTTTAAGAATGTCCGAAACTAGACTATGTTCAACGAAAGATGTCTGGATAAGCGGTCAAAAGGCTCCGTCTGAGAGCCCGTTGTTTCTCAACATCCTTGAAATTGGCCCAAAAAATTTCATGGTCTTGTATAACCAATTCCATGCACCATTCCAAGTTGTTTTGGTTTTTGACAAATTCAGCATTTACTAGAGTTTCTCGGTCAAAAAAAGCCGATAAATGGCCAGAGGTGTCGCAACTTGCATCCTATGTTGTACATCATTCAAACCTCACATTGATTCCTACCATGCCCACCTTCTTGGAGAAGTTGGGGTCATTTCAAGAATATCCAAAACTTGACCATGTTTAATGTAGGGTGTCCGGGTAGGAAAAAAGGCTCCCTCTGAGAGCATGTTGTTTCTCGACATCCTTGAAATGGCCCTAATTCTTTTCATGGCCTTGTATAACCAAATCAAGGCACCATGCCAACTTGTTTTAGTTTTTTATATTTTTTGCATTTTCTGGAGTTTTCTCGGTAAAAAAGGCCAATAAATGGTCGGATGTGTCACAACTTGCATACGATGTTAAAAGTCATGAAATCTGGCATGGATGCCTACCATGAGCATTCCCACCTTCTTGAAAAAGTTGGGTTCATTTGAAGGATGCCCAAAAATAGACCATGTGCAACCTATGGTGTTTGGGTAAGGCCAGAAGGGTCCGTTTGAAAGCACGTTATTTTTTGACATTCGTCAAATGTACCCAAATTTTTTCCACCAGCTAATTCAAGGCACATTGCCAAGTTATTTTGGGTTTCGTCAAAATTTGCATTCTCTGAAGTTTTCTCGGTCAAAAGGACCGATAAGTGACCGAAAGTGTCGCAGCTTGCAAACAGTGTCCAAAGTCATTCAAACCTGGCCTGCATGCCATGTCCGTGCCAGGCTGCTGCAAGAAGTTAGGGTCATTCATCGATAGTCCAAAGAAAACACCAGGTGAGAGGAGTGTGGTAGACTAGGCCAGAGGGGTGTATCCGCGAGCATGTAGTTTTCCTAATTTGAATGCTTCCGTTATTTACTATTTTTTCATTAATCAACATGAACATTTTCTTATATCCCAACTATTTCTTGAAATTTGTCCATAATTTGAAATTTCAAATTATGTATGAAAATTTTATAAACTTGAACACTCTTTTCAAAATTGTTACCAAATTCTCAATAATTGACCGAATCAGACTGATATAGCATAATAACCCGAACAAGTTGTCAGGCCTGAAGTGGCACTTGGAACATCTATTAAAGTACTTTTTCACCTTGCATAAGGAGAAAAATGGCATAATAATCACTAAACTAACAAAGTAACGTAATTAATTAACTGCATAGGCAACCTCTGTAGGTCGAAAATCGCAAAAGCGACATGTCTCAGCTGAATCATGTGGTTGGCGGAGGCTATGTTTTACTTGACAAGCTCCATTAACTGAACAAAAACATTGTTTCGCAACTAAAAAATTGTTTAGACAAATGGAATGTCCATTAACTGAACAAGAACAGAACCCGCACAAGGGTCTGGAGAATGTAGTGAAGAACGGTTTCTATATGCTGTGCACTGGGCACCTTATGGCAAATTTTGTTTAAGAAATTTCATGTTATATATATAGCCGCATATGGCCGATAGCAATGCAGTAACAAAGACACCATACAGTTTAGAGCAAGCATTTGAAACCTTACTTAAGCTACTCGACAATAGTTTGGCACCAGAGTTAGAAAGGGGAACGAGAAATACGTCAGACATTACCAAAACTCTAGCAAAACAACCCACAATGAACTAGAACCAGACCCAGACATAACACTAGTTCAATCAATATTTGAACTTGGGTAAACTTGAACAAATATAATTTATACTAAACTTATATACTTCTTTTGAATTTATTTTTAGTGCTACCGCCATAAAGAGTATACTTTTGTCTTATTTATTTGTCATAGTTAACTGCACAATAAAGTTGCCAAGAACATTTTGTAGTGCATTTTACACAGTTGTGTTGTATATATCTTTGTAAAAAATTCTCGCATTATTCTAAACCGAAACTATATTTTTAAGGCAATATTTTTAATATATTTTCACAACTTGCAAAAAGTATACATTGTTTGCATATTTATGGTAGAGATCTCTAAAGCACATGATCTAACAAATTGTATATATGCATTTATGATAGAGTTCTCTAAAGCATATGGCTTAGCAAATATCTTAATATCAGGTTTTAGTGTGTGATTAGGTAAATATATTTAAAGACACTTCTAGAGTGTATGTTAAACCATTTTCATGATTCTCTGCCCCAATTTCAGTGGTCAAAAGTGTCATGCAAATTGAAATAGTTCAATAATAAGCTGGTAACATGAGTATATTTGTTCTACCTGGTACTAAAATACAATTGTTAATGTAACAACCTATAAAAAATTATTGTTGACGCTACTACTTTTGCATACATATGATTCAATATTTGATATTGAAAGAACATCGAAGCATCTAAAGGGTTTTGGTGATAATGACAAGTGATGAGAATGCTAATGTATTCAACATATGAACATGTTTAGCACCATTGAGGTGATGAAAAAGTGCTGGAAGACCCCTCCACTAGTAGAAAAAGGCCCATCTGTCCCGGTTCCAGATGCCCATTTGTCCCGGTTCTGGAACCGGGACTAAATGGTCGGTACTAAAGCCCGTGACCTTTAGTCCTGGTTCGCTCGCGAACCGGGACAGATGGGGCTCCACGTGGCCGATGCGGCTTGCCCAGGCAGGAGGGCCTTTAGTCCCGGTTGGTAACACCAACCGGGACCAAAAAGCATCCACGCGTCAGCAGTTCAGAGGCTGGGGTTTTTGTTGTCGACCTGACTTCCAACTGGGACGTCTCATGGACGCACACCTTCCTAATGGAGACACCATCGCTCGAGGTCCTGCACATCCATGTGGCTCACTCGGAGGAGCTTCCAGAGTCGTTCGGGATAATTTGGTCAACGACGAGCCCTACACAATGCCACCCTCACATGAAGGAGCTCGTCATGATCGGATTTACGCTCACGGCACGCCAAATGCAGCTTCTGAAGTACCTCGTGAGCACTTGCACGTCCTTGCAAAGCCTTGCTCTTCTCAAGGATGGTCATGTTCGATACAACGGACTCTGGGATTGGGACATGGTCGGGGGACAACAAGAATGCCAGTGGACAGATCATGATAAAAGGTCGTTGAGAAGGATGATCAAGTCTGGGCCCAGGCCTCTCGTACAACTCATCTTGGCGTGATCAATCTTTGTATGATCATGTTCGTCTTTATGCACTACTTTAAATATATAGTTGTTGTTTATATCAAGCTCTAGTATTTATGAAAAGTGCATCCTATGTAAAACATGTTTCAGTCAACTGATGTGCATTGCTAAAATAAAATGGATCTTGTATATGCCATTGCATCTATCATATTCAAATGTTTCCAATTGCTGGGATGAGCTTCCCTCTAGTGAACTGAGCCAAGCAGCCTATTCTATGTGTCACTAACCATGTGTATTGAGTCAAGATGGCAATGGGCCCCCCGAAACATGCATACCCGCGGGGTTTTACCTTATCAGAGGACAAGGATGGGCGTGTTTCTAACCCCCACGGGGCTGTTGTTGGGTAAATTATAAAACCTGGCTCGTTTCGCGGGTCCAAACCCGTTCCAGTAGTACCCAAACCCGAAATCCGTCATACCCGTGACATATGCTATTGTTTTGAGATGTTGAATCTAAGTTTGTACATATTGAAAACACCATTATGGAATTTTTTGTGAATGAATGTTGAATGCTCGATGGATTATGTTAATTTTCTATGAATTAATGAATTATGTTAATTAGTCATCTATTGATTGATTTTGTGATGATAAAAATTTGAAGTTGAATAGTTTTACGATTATACACTTAAAATATTAGAACTAAAGCATGGAATAGTTTGGAATATCACCAGATATTACCGAGTTGTACTTGAGCTAGTCGGTGGTAGCAGTTGCAGCATTTGAATATACCAAAAAGAGCTTTGGAACATGATACATGTAGTGCCTGCCATTCATGTTGATTTAGTGCTGCTGAACAGATGCATGGGAAAATAAATGTCAAATATAAATTTGAATAAAACATATTGTAGCCGTCTATATGTTCTTCACGTTATATACTCCAAACTTAGGCACAAATCATGTGTATTACTAATTATTGTTACCATAGATCAAACAATGGCAATTGATATAACTATATTCTCGTGTGAGCTAACCTACCTAGTTTTGATTGTCAATTTGAATAAGAATTCATGAAAGCAATAATATCAGAGTGACTAATTAAAGGCAGTGCGCAATTTCTTGATATATTGTAATGTCAACATAATCTTTGATATAAGATACCTAAAAATGTTGAGTGCAAACAATAGCCGTCCGCACTCCCCAACTTCATCTGTCTGTACAGAGGACTTCAATGTGAAAGAATCCCGGCAATTCGAGCAGATCGAGTGGGCAAGCCAGGCCCATTAGCAGCGTCCCCAACTGAAAAAGAGTGAACACTGTATAACAACCACAAAAGTCGTGGGGGCGCAGTAGGAATAATCGAACATAGACTTTCTCATGGGAGACGCTTATCACCAGCCACCACTCCACACAAACTTCTTTGTACAAATAAGGCAGCGCACATCATAAGAACTATAAGCTAGGACATATATAAACAGTTTTTGAAAATTCGAACACATTATATTTTTAAAGTGAATAATTTTTGTAATGCCAACCTTTTCAAAAAAAAAAATAAGTCACACATTTTTTTACCTGTGAACAATTTTTTGAAAAAACGAATTGTTTGTAATTTTGAACAAAATTTGAAAACCAGAACATTTTTAAAATGTGTGAACAATTTTAAAATGGGAATATTTATCACAGTTCTAAGAAAACTTTAAAAAGGTGAACATTTTTTGAAATGTGGAATTTTCTTTAAACTCTGAAAAAAATTGAAAGCAAACTTTTTTTTCAAATTGGTGAACAATTTTATAAATGTGTTCATTTTTTAAAGAGAACAATTTGAGAAATTCATGAAAAAATTACACTGGTGAACATTGAAAAAAAAATCTTAACCAACATGGGACAGCTCACTTGTTATGCCTAGTTACTTCTTTTACCTTCTTGTTGTGTATCTTCTCAGCCTGTTTTTTTTTTCCTTTTTAAGTACCTATTTTAATTATGATTTTAAATATTTTTTCCCTTCAAACCAGGCATCAGTGCCAACCATGGGCATGTCCATTTGCTAGCAAAACGTGAGGTCATTTCATGAATGTCCAAAAAAACATCATGTTCGACGAAGGGTGTTCGGGTAGGCCACAAGGCTCCATCTCAGAGCACGCGGTATCCTGACATCCTTAAAATGATCCCAATATTTGTCCATGGCCTTGTATGTCCAATTCAAGGTACTATGCCAAGTTGTTTTTATTTTTGACAAATTTTTCATCTTCAGAAGTTTTCTTGGTAGAAAAAAAAGGGTGATAAATGGCATGACATGTGGCAAGTTGCATACAATGTCCGAAATCGTTCAAACCTGACATGGATGCCTACCATGGGCATGCCCACCTGCTTGCATCCATTTGAGAGCACATTGCTTCTCGACATTCGCCAAATGACCCCAATTGTTTTTCATTGGCTTGTATGACCAATTCAAGGTACCATGCTAAGTTGTTTCGGTTTTTGATATATTTTGCATTTTCTAGAATTTTCTCGGTCAAAAAAAGGCCGATAAAATGGTCGGACGTGTTGCAACTTGCATATAGTGTCGAAAATCGTTCAAACATGAATACCTAACATGGGCCAAAAGGCTCTGTCTGGGAGCCCGTTGTTTCTCGGCATCCTTGAAATGGCCCAATTTTTTCATGGCCTTGTATGACCAATTCCAGGCACCATGCCAAGTTGTTTTGGTTTTTGACAAATTCAGCATTGACTGGAGTTTCTCGGACAAAAAAAGCCGATAAATGGCTAGAGGTGTCGCAACTTGCATACTATGTTGTAAATCATTCAAACCTCACATGGATTGCTACCGTGGGCATGCCCGCCTTCTTGCAGAAGTTGGGGTCATTTCAAGAATATCCAAAACTAGACCATGTTCAATGAAGGGTGTCAAGGTAGGCAAGAAGGCTCCCTCTGAGAGCACGTTGTTTCTCGACATCCTTGAAATGGCCCTAATTCTTTTCATGGTCTTGTATGACCAAATCAAGGCACCATGCCAAGTTGTTTTAGCTTTTTGTAATTTTTGCATTTTCTGGAGTTTTCTCGGTAAAAAAGGCCAATAAATGGCCGGATGTGTCACAACTTGCATACGATGTTGAAAGTCATGAAATCTGGCATGGATGCCTACCATGGGCATGCCCACCTTCTTTAAAAAGTTGGGTTCATTTGAAGGATGCCCAAAAATAGACCATGTGCAATGGATGGTGTTTGAGTAAGGCTAGAAGGGTCCGTTTGAAAGCACGTTATATTTTGACATTCGTCAAATGTACCCAAATTTTTCCCACCAGCTAATTCATGGCACCATGCCAAGTTGTTTTAGTTTTCATCAAAATTTGCATTCTCTAAAGTTTTCTCGGTCAAAAGGACCGATAAATGACCAAACGTGTCGCATCTTGCATACAGTGTCCAAAGTGATTCAAACCTTGCCTACATGCCATGTCCGTGCCAGGCTACTGCAAGAAGTTAGGGTCATTCATCGATAGTCCAAAGAAAACACCAGGTGAGAGGAGTGTGGTAGACTAGGCCAGATGGGTGTATCCGTGAGCATGTAGTTTTCCTAATTTGAATGCTTCCTTATTTACAATTTTTTCATTATCAATCAACATGGACAATTTCTTATATCCCAACTATTTCTTGAAATTTGTCCATAATTTCGAATTTCAAATTATGTATGAAAATTTTATAAACTTGAACACTTTTTTCAAAATTGTTACCAAATTCTCAACAATTGACCGAGTCAGACTGATATAGCATAATAACTCGAACAAGTTGTGAGGCCTGAAGTGGCACTTGGAACATCTATTAAAGTACTTTTTCACCTTGCATAAGGAGAAAAATGGCATAATAATCACTAAACTAACAAAGTAACGTAATTAATTAACTGCATAGGCAACCTCTGTAGGTCGAAAATCGCAAAAGCGGCCTGTCTCAGTTGAATCTTGTGGTTGGCCGAGGCTATGTTTTTACTTGATAAGCTTCATTAACTGAACAAAAACATTGTTTCACAACTAAAAAATTGTTTAGAAAAATGGAATGTCATCAAAGTACAACATATCATTATGTTTGCAGTTAGTGATCAGCGTGCCCGAGATTGTTAGTTTCCTGTAGGATGTGGCGGCGGCCCTCTTCTAGCCATTGCGACCTTCCTACGGTAGGCAAGGCGACTTGGGGCAGTATGAGCGATGGGTGGCTTCGCCTGGATTAAGGGGCGATGTGAGCTGGCAGGACAATGTGTATTGTGTGCCCCCCTTCTATCTCGCCGAGGAGGAAGAAGGCGGGCAACAACGGTCACATGCCGCGATCACTCATGTTTGGCTGCCGGCCACGGCGAGCCTGGGTGTGCCCTTGGTGTGCCGCTGCTGGTGAGAGCCGGAAGGAGCAGGAGAGGACGAAGAGGGTGAGGGAGGAGATGAGGAGGAGGAAGAGGAGAGCATCCACGGCCAGTTTCAGCTGAATCCTAGGTTAGCCGAGGCTATGTTTTTACTTGATAAGCTCCATTAACTGAACAAAAACATTGTTTCGCAACTAAAAATTGTTTGGACAAATGGAATGTCATCAAAGTACTCCCTCCATTTTTATATACAAGGCCACAAACTGAAATTACATGTACCAATGTAAAATTTAATGTCTACTTTGCAAGTCAACATTTTTTCGTTTACTGGGATCATTAATACACCACATGTATGCAAGGAAACTGAGTGGAGGAAGAAGCTGAATGTCATTATGACTGTATTCATGCAAGTATTAAACAGGCTGCTAGCGCGAGAAAATATCATTACTTTTGCCTCGATCACTGTTGGTGCCCTTGTATAGATGCAAAATGTATATTCCGTAGTGGCCTTGTATAAGTAAATGGAGGGAGTACAACATATCGCTATGTTTGTAGTTAGTGATGCAGCCTGACCGAGATTGTTGAGGGGTCAAAGGTGAGTTCTGGGGGCCAAAATGATAAGTTGTACATACACTTCTGAGTAATCTTCAAGACTTAAGCCTAACAATTAAATTAAGGGTATGCTAGAGGATTTTCTTGAGAGTAGGGGGGCCATACCCACCTTGGCCCTTAGGAAGTTCCGCCCCTGTGTGTAGTGTGGAGAGCATGCAAACAGATCCTGGTGAAGCTACGCCCCCGCAACCGAATGAGAATAGTATATGAAGATACAACCGGAGATGATTTTTAGAGAATTTCTATCCCAAATAGATATCTATTAGATATGAAAAACAAATTATGATACCACAAAACAGAAGACTATGAACCATCATTAAAAGCATGATGTACATGCGAAAGGATCGATATAGTTGATAGAGGGGGGGGGTGTGAATAGGCAACTAACATTTTTTAGCTTTTCTTTACCAAATTAAACTTTGCATCAAAGTAGGTTGTCTAGATAAGCAACTAGGTGAGCAACCTATATGATGCAACAACAACAAGCACACAAGCAAGCAAGGGATACAACACAAATAAGCTTGCACAAGTAAAGGCACGAGATAACCAGGAGTGGAGCTGGAGAAGACGAGGATGTGTTACCGAAGTTCCTTCCTTTTGAGGGGAAGTACGTCTCCGTTGGAGCAGTGTGGAGGCACAATGCTCCCCAAGAAGCCACTAGGGCCACCGTATTCTCCTCACGCCCTCACACAATGCGAGATGTCGTGATTCCACTATTGGTGCCCTTGAAGGCGGCAACCGAACCTTTACAAACAAGGTTGGGGCAATCTCCACAACTTAATTGGAGGCTCCCAATGACACCACGAAGCTTCACCACAATGGACTACGACTCCGCGGTGACCTCAACCGTCTAGGGTGCTCAAACACCCAAGAGTAACAAGATCCCCTAGGGATTAGTGGGGGGAATCAAATTTCTCTTGGTGGAAGTGTAGATCGGGGCCTTCTCAACCAATCCCGAGCAAATCAACAAGATTGATTTGCTAGGGAGAGAGATCGGGCGAAAATGGAGCTTGGAGCAACAATGGAGCTTGGGAGTGGAAGAGGTAGTCAACTAGAGGAAGAAGACACCCCTTATATAGTGGAGAGACAAATCCAACCGTTATCCACTAACCAGCCCGCGACCTACGGTACTACCGCCCCAGGCAAGAGGTACTACCGCGGCGGACCGCGGTACTACCGCTGCTACGGCAGGAGCTAGCCCAGGTCCGAACCGCAAAGGCTGAGGGCGGTACTGCCGCTCTGCGGTACTACCGCAAGGCAGGATTGGACTAGCCTGGGAAAGGCACGGATGAATAAAAATACATTCGTGCCAACTTCCGCTGAAAACCAAACAATGCAAAAATCCAACACGGTACTACTGCACATGGCATGCGGTACTACCGCGCAGGGAGCGGATGTAAAAAATTACATCCGGCCCTACTTCCACTCATGTTGCTGTGCCAGAACAGGACACACGGTACTACCTCATGCATGGGGCGGTACTACAGCGTAGGGCGCGGATGTAAAAAATTACATCCGCCCCTACAGCCGCACGAGCGGCTGAGTCTGGTTTGAGGCCACGGTACTACAGCTCCTTAGGAGCGGTACTACCGTGGGTACCTACGGTACTACCGCAAGGGCGTGCGGTACTACTGCGGGGGCCTGCGGTACTACTGCTCCTAAGAGCAGTACTACCGCATGCCTCAGAACAACAACACTAGGAATCCTTCTCTTTGCACATATATGAAGAAAACGGAGGATGCTCCAAAGCGCAAAGGGAAAGGCAGTGCAGAGGGAGTAAACGTGTACGTGATGATTCCACCCGAACCTTTCCAACGTGGACCCGCTCTTAATAGTACGGCTTTCCTACAACTCCAATCCACCGAAAAGAAACGTAGAAAAACGCCGTCTTCAATAGTCTTCGAGGGGCACCAAACCGTCTTGTGCCTAGTGACGAAACGTCTCAAATACTCAAGGCACACGATTAGTCCGCAAAAGCATTGTCATCAATCACCAAATCACCTTACAGATAAATATGCCCTTACAATCTCCCCCTTTTTGGTGGATTGATGACAATACGGGATTTGCACAAGGGGAAATAATATAGAACATAAGAAAACCCCACATCTCTAAAATATAGATGAGCTCCCCCTAGGTGTGTTATATCTAGATAAGTGCTTTGGACTGCACAACACGTATACTAGGATCAACACTCCCTCTATATTTTATAAACAATGAATATATTGCAAAAATAAGGCTAACACTAAACAAGGTAGTATATATAAGCATAGCATAAATAGCGCAATATATCATAAGCTCAATAAGGTACGATAGAGTGCATATGTCTTACACCATATGATAGAGCAAGTCTCACGAGCAAACTAAGCCAAAGCAAGCAAGGTTCAACGGAACAAATGCGAGCAAAGCAAACACAAGCATGACACAAGAAGCATGACAGAAGACTCGCAAATCCCTACACTCTCTCCCCCTTTGGCATCGAGATGCCAAAAAGGCAGAGAGGACACCTACAACACAAGTGGTGGCTCAAGCGAAGTAATCAGTCACACGCTCCTCGTCAGACTCGGCAGCGGGAACGCTCTCCTCGTTGCCCTCCTCAGAATTAGTCCACCTGAAGCCTTGTTTTGCCATCCACTCAGCCTCTGGAGTGATGCGCTCCTCAGAACCGCCAGAAACATCCTCTCCAAAAAGCCTCATAATCTTGTTGTCGCGGCGGCGACTCTCCTTGGAGACAATTTGAGTCCGGTACTGCCCCTTTGCCTGCATGCAGAACAAGGCCTTCATCTTGTTCTTCAGCCTCTTAGCCCAAGATGGCTCAGAGGTGGGAGGGATGTAACCCTCAGAGCTGTCCTCGTCCGCTGCCTCCTCCTCGTCCTCATCCGCATCCACATCCATGGCAGCCGCAGCCTCAACACGAGAAGTGGTGTTAGCCCATTGAGTCTTGACACGGAGCCTGATGGACTCATGTCGAATCCAACCAGGGGCCTCAAACTCATCCTGAGGGTAGAGCTTCTCCCAAGTTGCCGAGATCAAATGAAACAGATAAGGTCCATAGATGGGGACCTTGCGGTTGTATACCGCAAAACGAAGCTCACACCACATGATATGTGAGACATCAAGTGGTAGCATCTGAGAGTTGCGCGCTTCCTCACACAGGAGCATCATGTCCACAAGATAAGCATGCACCTTGTCCTTTTCACCAATGAGTGGAAAGAGAGTGTTGTGGAAGATCCGGTACATGATGTCAAGGAAGGAGTTGAGCACCCAAGATGACTTGCCACTGGAGAGTTTCTTCTCAACATAGAAGGGCTGAATCTTGTTCTTGTTGGCTGACTCGGGATTGGCATGAGGACAAACACCTTGGGGTGTGGAGAGCCCCTCATCCTGAACACCAAGTAAGGTCATGAACTCCTTCCACGTAGCATTCAGCTGCTGACCATTGGTCATCCAAGTCATAGTCTGTTCCTCATTAGGATGAAAGTGCACCGAGGCAAAGAACTGAGCCACAATATCAGGATCAAAGTCTTTGTGAAAAGAGATGATGTGCTCAATGCCAAATTGCTCCACTAGATCCAAAGCCTCACCAAAGTAGTCCCGGTGCTTCTCTTGCCTCATATGATGCATGTTGATCTAGTGCACATCCACATAGATGTTTTGCTTGGCCTTGATCACATCCAGATAAATGAGATTCTGCTGCTTGGTCCAGAACAGGTCATTCCCTTGAAAGTTGGCACGAGGATGCACATAGGGATTGATCTTCCTTCAAGAGATGAACTCAGCAAGTGGCATCTCATCCATGCCCATGGCGGGGTCCTTGTCCTTGGTGGCGGTGGTCTTGGTCCTGCGTTGGGGGGGGGGGGATTGGAGCCCTCTGGAGCTTCATCTTGATTTCGCAGACGCTTGGAGCCCGTGTCACGACTGGGATTGGAACGGCGTGCAGGGGCACCGGAGCCACCACCTAAGACACAAAACACAAAACACGCACAAAAAGCGAGAAGGATCAATGCAAAGAACACAACAAAGCAGGTGAAACAAGTAGAAGTAGCACGTGATAATTGCCACATGAGGGATTTGAGACAACGGTAGTATCGCAGTGCTGTGCGGTACTAAAATTTTAGTGCTTCTCCTAGCCATGGTAGTACCGTGCCAGGGAGGCACGGTAGTACCGTGTCTAGGTGCGGCAGTAAAATTTTAGTGCCGTGCCTCGCGCGGTAGTAGCGCTCTCGAGGAGCGGTAGTACCGGACGAGCGGTAGTACCGCACCGGAGATGCGGTGGTACCGCACGGTTGCAGATCCGAAACCACAGCTTGATCTGTGCACAGCCGTGACAACAACGCGGTACTACGGTCGATCAAATCCATCACAGGCCAACATAGCAAGTACCATCTCTACGCATTACTACTCTCCTACATTCTACTCTTGCAAAGATTTAGCCTAAAATCTCAAGAACAACATGCATCTCCCCAAAAACCTAGAAGCAAAATAACGAACCAAAAAGAGAGGGATTTGGGGAGAAACCTTGTTCCATGGCAAGAAGAAGTGGTGGGGAATGATCCCACCTGTCGGAATCCGAGGAGAGCGGCCGGAGACGGATATCCGGCGAGGGCCTCCGGCGCCGTTCTTGGGCAGGAGAGAGAGAGGAGGCGTGGGGAGAAAGAGTGAATGGGTATGGGGGAGTTGGAACTTCCCCTGCCCGCTCTTAACCCCACGCGCTCACTACTCCGCGGTAGTACCGCGCGTCCTTGCGGTAGTACCACCCAGGCGGAAGTACCGCGCCATGGGCGGTAGTACTGCTCCACCAGCGGCAGTAAAAATTACTGCCGTGCTGGTTGCGGTAGTACCGTGTCCTTGCGGTAGTACCGTGGCATGCCACGGTAGTACCGTGAACCCAAGAAAATGCAGTTTCAAACAGAAGGAAGAAACACCTTTGCACGGAAACTTCAAGCGAACGAACACACCAACGAGCTAACAAACGAGACACCACAAGCACAAGCTCGGCACGAAGAAGGACAAGCAAGAGACAACAAGGACCAAAAACGAGACACAACCTCTCCAAGGAGAGGGCGGTGGCCGGAGCCACCTATCTTTGAGTCGATTGGTATGGCACCACGAAGAATTATCCTTGGGCCCATGACCAAAACTCGTCTTTGAAGCACAAGGACCATCAAAAATGGCTACTGTGAAAGATTTGATCAATTTATGCATAATGGGGGGAGGGAGAGTTCATTGAGAGAACAACACTCCCCCTATGTCCATGCCTACACCTAAACTAGATAACAAATTGAGTGTGGTGTGTTGTGCAAGGGTTTAAGTCACATTGCTCGAATCAATGATATTTAGCTCATGCCTTAACTCACGAAATCTTGATTCATCCAAGGGCTTCGTGAAAATATCTGCAAGGTTATCATGAGTATTGACATAGTTGAGCTCGATCTCCCCTCGCCTAATATGATCCCGGATGAAGTGATACCTAATCTCAATATGCTTCGTCTTGAAGTGTTGCACCGGGTTGAGAGAAATCTTGATGACACTTTCATTGTCACACCAAAGAGGCACTTTGTCACAAATGACACCGTAATCCTTTAAAGTTTGCCTCATCCATAAGAGTTGTGCAAAACAACTACTGGCCGCCACATACTCCGCTTCGGTGGACGAGAGAGACACACAACTTTGCTTCTTGGAAGACCGACTCACCAAAGAGCAACCAAGAAATTGGCACCCTCCGGAAGTGGACTTCCTATCCACTTTGTCTCCCACCCAATCGGAATCTGAATATCCTACAAGCTTGAAGTTTGCTCCTCTTGGGTACCATAAGCCAAACTTTGGGGTATGAGCCAAATATCGAAAGATTCGCTTGACCGCCACAAAGTGCCTTTCCTTTGGTGCGACTTGAAACCATGCACAAATTCCCACACTCAACATGATATCCGGTCTAGATGCCGAAAGGTAAAGCAAGGAGCCAATCATGGAGCGATATACCTTTTGATCCACCGCTTTACCATTTGGACCAATGTCAAGTTGGCACTTCGTGGGCATTGGGGTGGAAGCCGGCTAGACATCACTTAGCTTGAATCTCTTTAGCATGTCTTGAGTGTATTTGGCTTGGTTGATGAAGGTTCCTTCTCTTCTTTGTTTGACTTCGAAACCGAGGAAGAACTTCAACTCTCCCATCGACGACATCTTGAACTTAGAGGTCATGAGAGCGGCAAATTCCTCATTGAAAGCTTTGTTAGGGGAACCAAATATAATATCATCAACATATAGTTGGCACACAAACAACTCCCCTTTGACCTTCTTAGTAAAAAGAGTGGGATCAATTTGCCCAACTTCAAATCCACGATCTTGCAACAACTCGGTAAGGTGGTCATACCACGCATGTGGGGCTTGCTTAAGGCCATAGAGTGCCTTATCGAGTTGATACACATGATCGGGGAAGTAGGGATCCTCGAACCCGGGGGGTTGCTTGACATAAACCAACTCATTAATAGGACCGTTAAGGAAAGCACTCTTCACATCCATTTGTTGTAACTTAAAGTCGTGATGGGAACCATAAGCAATCAACAAACAAATGGATTCATGGCGAGCAACGGGAGCAAATGTTTCACCGTAGTCGATACCCTCGACTTGGGAGTAGCCTTGTGCTACCAATATTGCCTTGTTGCGAACGATGGTCCCATGAGCATCTTGCTTGTTCTTGAATATCCACTTGGTTCCAAAGACATTGTGGTTCCTCGTTGACCTTGGCACCAATCTCCACACCTTGTTGTACTCAAAGTTGTTGAGTTCTTCATGCATGGCATTGAGCCAATCCGGATCTTCGAGCGCCTCATAGACCTTTTGAGGTTCAACACAAGAGACAAACACGTGATGTTCACAATAGTTTGCTAATTGTCTACGAGTGCTTACCCCCTTTCTTAGGCTTCCAACCACATTCTCCATGAGATGACCTTTGGTAGTGAGCTTGGAAGCAATCTTCGCGGCACGACACTCTAATTCCTCCTCGGATGTGAAAAGAGGGGTAACTTGATCATCTTGAGCGTCGTCTTGAGCTTGTTCTTGATCTTGAGCTTGCTCTTGATCTTGAACTTGCTCGAAGGGGAGAACTTGACCTTGGGCATCATTTGGTGGTTCACCACCATCTTGAGGTCGATCTTGCCCTTGATCTTGTTCAAGAGGTTGAGGGCCTTCACTTTGTTCTTCGGAAGCGTGTGGGTCTTGGGTTGGTGGTGGCTCCACTTGAGTGGAGCATTGTCCTTCTCCTTCGGCCACAAGGGGTTCCTCAATGGGTAGGATATGACCAACACCCATTCTTCTTATGGCTTGGGGAGGAATTTCATCACCTACATCACAAGTACCACTTTGCTCCACTTGGGAGCCGTTATTTTCGTCAAACTCCACGTCACACGTCTCCTCAATGAGTCCGGTAGGTGGACTTGTTGAGGACACGGTAAGCATGAGAGTTTGTAGCATAACCAACAAATATGCCCTCATAAGCTCTAGCCTAAAATTTAGACAAACGAACACCTTTCTTGAGAATGAAACACTTACACCCGAACACGCGGAAGTAATTGAGGTTGGGCTTGTTACCGGTAAGTATTTCATAAGGAGTCTTGTTCAAGCCTTTGCGGAGATAGAGCCGATTGGATGCATGACATGCTGTGTTGATGGCTTCGGCCCAAAAGTTGTATGGAGACTTGAACTCTGCCATCATGGTCCTTGCCGCATCCATCAACGTCTGGTTCTTCCTCTCCGCGACACCATTTTATTGAGGGGTATATGGTGCAGAATATTGATGCTTGATCCCCTCATCACTAAGAAACTCATACAAGGTGTAGTTCTTGAACTCGGTGCCGTTGTCACTCCTTATTGTCAAGATCTTTGCATCATGTTGATGTTGAGCTTCATTTGCAAAGTCGATGATGGTTTGTTGAGTCTCATTCTTCCTCTTGAAGAAATACACCCAAGTGTATCTTGAATAATCATCCACAATCACCAAGCACTACTTTCTACCTCCAAGGCTATCAAAGGATGGAGACCAAAGAGATCCATGTGAAGGAGCTCCAAGTGTCTCTTCGAGTAGATGATAGTCATGGGAGGGTGAGCCTTCTCATGAAGCTTTCCTTCGATACAAGCACTGCAAGCAGGATCTTTGGCAAAACTAACATTTGTTAGTACACGGACATGGTCCCCCTTGAGAAGACTTTGCAAAGATCTCATATTGACGTGGGCTAAACGGCGATGCCAAAGCCATCCCACATCAACTTTAGCCATTAGGCATGTCGCGGTCTTAGTGGGTCGCTTCGAAAAGTTAATCACATAAAGTCCGTTCTCGACATGCCCAACAAAGGCTACTTTAACAGTCTTGCTCCACAAGAGGGCCATGGTATCAATATCAAAGAAGGTGGCAAAGCCCATGAGTGCAAGTTGACGAACGAAAGTAGATTGTAAGCAAGGGACTCAACAAGCATGACTTTCTCGATCGTTAGATCATGAGAAATGACAACCTTGCCAAGACCCAATACCTTAGAAGACGAGGCATCACCCCACTCGACGTTGGTGGGCATATAAGGGATCTTGTGCATGTCCACCACCAAGTCCTTGCTTCCGGCCATATGATTTCACTACTAGGAAAACCCTTACCAGTAGCGCTGGTTTTCTTGCTATTAGTAGTGCGGGCAGGCGCGCTACTGCTACGGTGCTACATCTATTTTTTAGCAGTAGCGCTTGTTTGGACCAGCGCTACTGGTATCTAAAGCTAGCTGTAGCGCACTTTCACCCAGCGCTACTGATAATTATCTACAACGCGTGGAACTAGCCAGCACTACTGTTACTTGAGTGCTACTGGTAATCTTTACCACCACGCCACTGCTAAATTTTGATTTTTTTTTGCGTTTTGGCTCTTTACACAGTTAAACAGATCCACTGTTTATACAATAACATGCATATTCATTGAAAAGCAAGTGAGTCATCGATGAGCCAAAGTTATTAGAAGTCTCGACATGTCTCAAATATCTCATCATCATCAATCATGATCGAATACATGTCTCGAAATAGCGTTACAAGTCATTACAAGTTCTCAATACATGCAACTACATGGTCACATACTCATGTTTCATCATCAATGTAGACTATGATATGACTGTAGAGAAGATAAGAGCGATCACGATGGTCAAAAGCGGTATTATGTAGTAGTTTTTGCAGCGGCGCTTGTTCTGAATCCCTGTTGTGCTATGAATCTCAAGTAACTAGCTTCGCTTCCGCTCTGCTATCAAACCCTTTCGGCTTCCGGGAGAAGCGAGACTTGGGCTTTGACACTCTGCCACTCATCATACACACCCGAACATGCCCTACATACACGGCATACCACTTCCTCGCCATCATTGATCTATATACCTGTCGAGATGCACATATATATACCATGAAGCGAATTCAACAAAAAAGTTATGAAATAGAAGCAACATATATAGTAAACATAGTTAACAAATTTTATCGTGCAAAGTAATTAACTAGAGCGGCACCATATATCTAATAGTTTCGTCATCTTGAGAGATTAGAAGTTTAAATGCGTACAGAAAGTAACAAGTAATTAAACAGACACATTGTTTTTAAGCAGTGCACTCTTCCCATCTGTCCATATCCGAAAGGGTGCACCCAAGCTTAGTGAAAGGCGTCATGTCCGGACGCTGTAGGGCAATGCGGGTTCGGACGTCAGTGTGACGCCCGGATAATCAAGCTACAGTAAACCTCTCCTAATGATGCCACGTCACCTCGATTACTGTTGATAAACTTTGATAATTCAAAAAACCGAAACAAATTCAAAATTTAATTAAAGACAAACAAAAAGAGGTTTTCAAGTATTACAACCAAATTGTTCGGGTTGCACCAAATAATGCATAAGTAATTATGGTGGAGAAACCAAACTTTTATACACTGTTTAATAACTCTAAAATAAATATGACAGTAGCAAAAACAATTAATTAAAATACCTTTTATGATTAGTAAAATACTAAACAGTTTTGTTTTGTCACCAAACTTTTTATGCATTGGGTATTTTAAAACACTAATTTAGGTACTACTTATATATTTTATAAAACAAATATATATAGAAAATAAAATAGAAAACTAATAAACATAAAATAAATAAAAACCAAAAGCTTAAACAAAAGAGGAATAAAGACAGAACCCCCGGCCAACTGGGCCATGACCCAGCCGGCCGGCCCAACGGCCCAACCGCGCTCCTGGCCTATATGGCCTGCGGTGCCCAACCCTAACCTAACCTCACCCACCCCCCCCCCCCCCACTCGCTTCCCCCATCCCCCGATCCAGATCAGATCGGGGCTCACGCGCTCGACCCCACCACCTCATCGTCTGAGGGAGTCCTGGATTAGGGGGTGTCCGGATAGCCGAACTATCATCGTTGGCCGGACTCCTGGACTATGAAGATACAAGATTAAAGACTTCGTCCCGTGTCCGGATGGGACTTTCCTTGGCGTGGAAGGCAAGCTTGGCGATATGGATATGTAGATTTCCTACCATTGTAACCGACTCTGTGTAACCCTAACCCTATTCGGTGTCTATATAAACCAAAGGGTTTTAGTCCGTAGGACGAACAACAATCAGACCATAGGCTAGCTTCTAGGGTTTAGCCTCCTTGATCTCGTGGTAGATCTACTCTTGTACTACCCATGTCATCAATATTAATCAAGCAGGAGTAGGGTATTACCTCCATCGAGAGGGCCCGAACCTGGGTAAAAACATCGTGTCCCTTGTCTCCTGTTACCATCCGCCTAGACGCATAGTTCGGGACCCCCTACCCGAGATCCGCCGGTTTTGACACCGACATTGATGCTTTCGTTGAGAGTTCCTCTGCGTCGTCACCTATAGGCCCGACGGCTCCTTCAATCATCAGCAATGACGCGGTCCAGGGTGAGACTTTTCTCCCCGGACAGATCTTCGTATTTGGCGGCTTTGCGCTGCGGGCCAATTCGCTAGGCCATCTAGAGCAGATTGAAAGCTACGCCCCTGGCCATCAGGTCAGATTTGAAGCTGAACTATCGGCCGATGTCGCGGAGATTTGATCTTCGACGGATTCAACCACAGCCGAGCGCGCCGCCTTTGTCTCGATGGGTGCGATCTAGCTCTGCCGCGAACAGCGCCCTAGAGGCCGCACCAGTATCCGCTCCGACCCTTAATCCGGAGCCGGTTTACGATCGAGGGCGGTTGGTTGGACACCGCCTCGGGGCTGAAATCTCCACGTCGATTGAGCGAACACCATCCCTGTCGCTGCGGCTCATGACTCCAGTGTGTCGGACTCCTTTCTCGACTCGAACCTCCCGCCTCTACCACCGAACCCGACTGGCGCGATTATGGAGTTCACCGCCACGGACATCTTTCAGCACTCGCCCTTTTGCGATATCCTGAAGTCATTAAAGTCTCCCTCTTTGTCAGGGGAGCCCTAGCCGAACTATGGTCAGGAAGGTTGGGATTCGGACGACGAAGAAATTCAATGACCACCCACCACCCACTTTGTAGCCACTGTCGATGATTTAACCGACATGCTCGACTTTGACTCCGAAGACATCGACGGTATGGACGACAGTGCCGGAGACGATCAAGAGCCAGCGCCCACGGGGCACTGGAAGGCCACCTCGTCATATGACATATACATGGTGGACATCCCAAAAGATGGGACGGCGGTAGCAGCCTGAACCTGCTTTATCAGGATACAGTGCGCAAAATGGGCATAGACCCCTCAAGGATTAAACCCACAAAGACGACCTTTAAAGGCGTCATACCAGGTGTAGAGGCCAATTGTACAGGCTCGTTACACTCGAAGTGGTCTTGGATCCCGGATAACTTCCGGCGAAGAGTTAATCTTGACATAGTCCCGTTCATGGCGGCTATCACGCACGCTTGGGCGAACCGCATTTGCAAAGTTCAATGCGATGCCGCACTATGCATACCTCAAGCTCAAGATGCCAGGACCTCGGGGAGTCATCACAGTCAATGGAAACACCGAGCGCTCTCTCCGAACAGAGGAGCACACGGCGTTCTCGCGGCGGAGGTGCAAAGCAGCCTCTCACAACAATTCCCGTGTCCGGCCATTAAACGTCCGGCCACCGTCAAGCGCGCCCGGAGTAACCTACAACAAGACCGCCTGGCACGATCCGAGCACGCGTAGCAATCCAGCCCCAACCCCAGCCCTCGCGAAACAGCGAAGCCAGTACTACGCGTACATAACTACGCTCTGGAGATACCATGGGCCTAAGGGGAGGGGCACGACCATGGCACGCCCAGAATGCGGCTCAACCGCACCAGGGGCTCCCAATTGTGTCATTCTTTTTCTTTCTTCTTTTTTCTTACTTTCAAGACTCCGTCTTCCAGAAGTCCTGTCCGGCACTAGAATTGCCGAACTCACGATGCAACAGCCAGGGAAACAGAAAGCTACGTCGAGTGTCCAGGTGGTCTCTACTACGAGCATTATACCTGTTTTACATACCATCCCGCAGCTTACCCCTGCAGGGGGACATGTTAAATAGTCCCATCCCTTGCTTATCGCACTATTTGTATCATTCTGCTTCCATTGCAGTACCTTTTTGAATAAACAATACATAGCTTTTGCCTATTATTGCACTCCTTTCTTTATCTATATATATGTTCATTTCATGACATGTTGCACCCGTACACTTTGGTACGGCCAATACACCAGGGGCTTAAGTACCCCAAAAGTATGGTGTGATAAGTCCGAACACTTTCACAAGTGCGGCACCCCGTACTTATAGCATTATATGCATCAGCTCCGAATCATGTCTTGGGTCAATAGTTGGGTTTGCCCGGCTCCCATGTTTTGGTACCTTACGTTCCGTTATATCGGCTAAGGTAGCGCTGGGAGAACCACTGCGATTGTGCCCCGGTTAAGCTGGGTTGAGAACCTCAGTGGAGAAAGCTAAAACTGACCGTCATGATAGGGCGAGAGCCGGTCGCTGTTCGAGAGGTTCTTTCGGGTCCCTAAAGACTTATGCCGCTTAGAGCGAGGAGTCGGCATTGTCCGGCCAAGGCGTGGATAGCGCCCCGAACTCAGTCTTCCGAATACTAGGGGCTTCGCCGAAATTTAAAATTATAGAATTCTATGGCTAAGTGAGAGTGTTCAAGCACTATAAGTCCGGTTGCCTTGTTCGTTG
Source organism: Aegilops longissima (assembly GCA_021605205.1). Lineage (NCBI taxonomy): Eukaryota > Viridiplantae > Streptophyta > Magnoliopsida > Poales > Poaceae > Aegilops > Aegilops longissima. Next base: position 19,971,135 of record CM038676.1, on the reverse strand, counting down.
CGTTGAGCGCCTCCCTCGACGGACCCAAGAATGGGAACAAGAGCGCTCAAGTTTATCCCAAACACCCCAGCACTCGTGGCATGGAGGCTGAAGCCAACGACTTGCCATCTCTCAAATTTGATAAACGGCCGCACAGAATGTAATATTTTAAATTAACAAGCGTTGCTTAGCGCATATGAACAAGTTTTCAGCGTACAGGATAACAAATGCGAGTCTATTCAAAAATTACATCTTTGGAGCACTCATCCGCTACACGGCAGGCACCCTTCATCAGAACCGCAGTCATATTCTTCTTAAGATGAGGAAACAACTTTTGCCTTCAAAGGCGAGTTCGGCCATAGTTGGGACCATAGATATATCTTTTCTCAGAAAGCTGGAACTCATGTGTGTTGAGCCTCTCAAGTATATCAGACGGATCGAGTGTCTTGAAGTCAGGACGTTCTTGTATCATGAGGGCAAGGGTGTCAAAAGAGCTGTCAAGTGATCTCAGTAGTGTCTTGACGATTTCATGCTTGGTGACCTCAGTGGCGCCGAGAGCATGAAGCTCATTTGTGATGTCAGTGAGGCGATCAAACGTGAGCTGGACAACTTCATTGTCATTTCTCTTGAAGCGGTTGAAGAGGTTGCGAAGAACACTGATCATTTGATCTCTCTAGGTTGAGACACCTTCGTTGACCTTGGATAGCCAGTCCCAGACTAGCTTCGACGTTTCCAGAGCACTCACACGGCCATACTGTCCTTTGGTCAGATGACCACAGATGATGTTCTTTGTAGTGGAGTCCAGTTGAATGAACTTCTTGACATCAGCAGGGGTGACACCTTCACCAGATTTAGGAACGCCATTCTTGACGACATACCAGAGGTCGACATCAATGGCTTCAAGATGCATGCACATCTTATTCTTCCAGTAGGGATAGTCAGTTCCATCAAACACGGAGCAAGCAGCGGAGACTTTGATTATCCCTACAGTCGACATAGCTAAAACTCCAGGTGGTTAAACCGAATCACACAGAACAAGGGAGTACCTTGCTCTGATACCAATTGAAAGTGCTAGTTATCGACTAGAGGGGGGTGAATAGGCGATTTTTAGGAAAGTCTTCAAAACACGAATGTTTCAAAGACAAACAATAGAAATGACCTAATTGATATGCAGCGGAAGATAAACTACAACAAGCAAGCCATAGTCAAGTATGCAATCCTGTGAACGGACAAGACTAATAGCAGCTATGTAGTAAGGATCAGGATGGAAGATAGTATGAAGCCAATCAACAAAAGTAGTCAAGCAATGAAGTCAAACATGTATGACAAAGAGGCAATGACTTCACGAAGACAAACTCTAAGTAAAGGAGGAAGGATAGAACCAGTCACTTGTTGAAGACACATGATTTGTTGGACCAGTTCGATTCTTTGTGACAACTGTACATCTGGTTAGGGAGGCTGAGATTCAACTCAGAAGACCGCGTCTTCACCTTATTCCCCTTGAGCTAAGGACACACAGTCCTCGCCCAATCATTTTGGTAAGTGTTCAAGGTAGACTTCCGAACCTTCACAGAAGACGTTCATCGGCAATCCACAATGACTCTTGGATGCTCAGAACGCGACGCCTAACCGGCTGGAGGATTCACAGTCCTTAAGTGTAATAAGTCTTCAGGTCACACAAACAGGAAAACTTCAGTGATGCCTAACACTCTTTGGCTCTGGGTGTTTTGGGCTTTGTCCTCGCAAGGATTTCTCTCTCAAAGGCTTCGAGGTGGGTTGCTCTCAAACGACAAAAGCCATGGACTAACTCTGAGCAGCCACCAATTTATGGTGTAGGGGGTGGGCTATTTATAGCCACTAGGCAACCCGACCTGTTATGTCCGAAATGACCCTGGGTCACTAAGGAACTGAAACGTGTTCCAACGGTCAGATTTCAAACACACACGTCAACTTTACTTGGGCTACAAGGAAAGCTGACTCATCCAGCTCTGGATAAGTTTTGCTCTCATTGTCTTCGCTCGATGACATAGGATTTGGGTTGAGCATCACTTCAGTCATTCTGACTATGATCACTTGGACCCCACTTAACAGTACGGTGGTTCCTATGACTCAACAAAGAAGAAAAGGAAATAACGAAACGACACAGTCTTCGCGCTCCATAGTCTTCACTCGATGTCTTCTCATGTCATAGTCTTCAATGTGAATATCTTCACATACCACCATTGTCGTCAATGTCTTCATACATTTTTAGGGGTCATCTCTGGTAGGTAAATCGAATCAATGAGGGACACTACCTGCGTTATCCTGCAATTCTCACAAACGCATTAGTCCCTCAACCACATTTGTCGTCAATACTCCAAAACCAACTAGGGGTGGCACTAGATGCACTTACACTCCCCTATTCGGGTTAGATGATTTTTCTAAAAAGATTAACTCTAGGTTCTCATAACTACTTTCTCCCGGAGAGCCCCTCACTCCAGATGATTGCTTGGTGCACCGAAGGATTCCAAGGATACACTCTAATGTTCTCTCGAGACTTTGTGCCAGTTGCTTTTGCAATCCCTTACCACCGAAATATCCCTATCGATAAATACATACACCTATCGTTCTTACTTTTATCCCCAGTTGATCTTGCTCTCTATTGATATGAGAATACCTTGTGTCTACTGTTTTGCAGTTCTTTACCACATGAATACCCCTGCAAATAATTACTTGCACTTATCGAGTATTCATCCATCCCTAGTTGTTCATATGTTTCATATGATACTTTCAAATTCTATCCGATCATTCAAGAATCCTCTTTAAAACTATTGCTCTACATATACTTGTCTGCTTGCATTATGGTTGCTTCCCATAGGTCTAGCAACATTCATTAGTCTCCTTTGACAACGTCATTTTGATCCTATTGATTCAACATGAGTGCGAATGCACGCAATCATCGGTTGATTCGTTAAAAATTATCTTTCCGGCTGAGATGTCATTTTGAACACGATCTGTTTATCGACCAATCAAATTGTCATCGATTGTACCCCTAAGTCTATTCAGCTTACCCATCCTTAATCAGAGCGTTTGCTTCTGATCCCTTGAAACAGAAAGCATGATTCTTTACATTGAGCTTTGAATTAGTCAGTTGCTTCTATAATCCAATGCCTTCGCATTGTTTCTTCCTCTGCTTGTGTACCGATACTCACATCAGCTCCGCTATGGACCGTCGGATCCTTTATTGTAATATCATCCGAAAGTGTCCTTCGTATACAAAAACCTCGAGAAGGTATTCCCCTGATACATAATGCATTCGGTAAATTGTATCATCTCCTTTTTCACCCATGCTCTACTATCGAGCTTGTGTTAATTACTATTGAAGTTTGTGGTATACGTTCCTAAGATGCCCTGATGGGTTGAACCTACGCGTTCCCTAATCCGTGTGAACCCGAACGATTTCACAGGTCATACTTATCTGGTATCGCACCAGGTAAAACTTTCAAGAACTAATGTCATTTTTGAAATACGAGAGGTGAATGGAAGGTTATGCATTGACGAAGTGGGAGTCGACCTCGGACTTTGTGTTCATGCCCATGGAAATGATGTAGATCCTATCATGGAAACTCCTTGTAATAATAATTGCCCCTGGATATAATATCATCTTGTGACTGTGAATTGGAATTGATACCTTTGCAATCATGGTTCCGACCATAATTTCTCCTTGATCCCATTTCTCAGACAAGTTAAATCACTTGTCTTCTGCTAATCGATACATCTCCGCAACCTCTATTTTGATCTTCCTTCGAGTATTGCCCTCCGGTATCTCGAGAATATCAAAGCACTGTGTTGCTTCCTATGAGTCTTCATCTAGTATAGTTTGCTTAAGAAAACGTCTTCATCTAGTATTGCTTCTCACCGTTTTCAAATTTCCCTGGGTTCTGAGTTATTAGTCGCTCGAGAACACCCATAAGTGAATTGATTCCGCACTCTGATTCAATAACTCTAAGAAATTCCCGTTGCTTACGAGTTTAATAATCCTTCAAGCCATTGCTAGCTTGATCGGCAATATCATTAAATGTACTAATTTTTAACTGTTCTACCTGGTCCTTCTTACCGGAGCACAATTTTCAACGATGAGCTAATCTTGCATCGATTTTCCTCGGCATATCAATTTTCCTTGAATAGCAAACTTGATTTCAAGTTTGTGTCATACTCGTGGTTCCAATAGCCTTTCGCTTCATCATTCCTTTGACTTGATGTCATCGCCAATGGATTACATCTTCATGAAATCTCTCGACAATTGTGTCGTGATCATAATCAAAATTTTGACTCCTTCCAGGATATCAAATCAAATTCATGATGGTAAGTGCCATCCTCGTCCCTTGGTAATTTGAATTACCATCGACAACATCCTTATCTTCCTTTCATCACAAACTTGTTCATGTTGTGGATGTGACTTGCTATTGAACTTGTATTATGTTCTACCTTGTAGTATTACTGTCTTCTATATCAAGAATGTTGAGAGGATTGCTCCACCTCTTAAGAATTCTTGAAATAGTGATACTTCTCTCCATCACCTTCTTTCTTAGTTCCCGTGTTGATTCTAACCGGGATACCATTAAGTGAAAGGTGCTGTTTGGATTCTGAACTTCTAGCAACCCTATTGCTTTGAAGTTAATGTTCAATATTTTCAGTCTAAGTCTATTACTTATTGAATCATCATTCTAACGTTGATCATGCTACATAAGACCATATTTCGGGTGCACTTTTCAATCAATGATTATTTGTGTATGTTTTCCTCGAGCATACATCATTATATCATTTGATCCGACAAATGTTATCTCCTTGTTCACATAACTGTGGAAAATCATCTTTCTAGAAATTTCGATGGATTGTCGCTGAGTCCATCAGCCACCTCCTCATCCTCTCCTTGGTTTAATGATGAACTATTATTTCAGGAACCCGCTCCCATAGTTCATTTCCCGAGAATCTTGCAATATCATATCATCGATTTGTGTTGCACCTTTTCTACTCAGACATCTTGAGTCTCAGGTATCATGACACCAATCGGATCTGAATCTCGGACAGATATGATGGTTGGGACAACTTTCCAGGAGTTATGATGTTGGTCTTTTGATGACCCGGTAATGTGATGTCATGCCTAGCACCCCCTGGCCAGAGGACCTATCATTATAATGTCTTTTGCAAGGATAACCATTCTTCCTGGAGTAAATTGTAGGACTTATTTTATAAGTTGCTCCTGATGGATCATTTGTGTATCCAAAGTCCGGCCCTTGATTGAAACACCATATCATTGCTACCTTGAAGCATGACTATGATACCCCGCTCATCAACAAGAACATTGGAGGTGTGATGCTGAATGTTCTTGGTCAGTTATCCAAACACCGTTGTATGGGTAATGTCATGAGATTTCTCTCCCCTTACCTAAAGGGTATTCTGCTTTCTATCATGTCATGGATATCATGCTCTGCTTGTCCTTGGGAAAGATATACCCCTGGGAAATGTGTTTAAACACATTTACCTTTCCATTGTTCTGTTTAACCTGATGATCACAATTTCCTTTTCATTGGTTTGTTGACCTTTCTTGTGATCTATATAATCTAAGCAGTAAAGATTCACTGCTTATGAAAACACCTCGGTGTACAATTTCATCAGCAAGACCCTGTTACTATTGTTGATGACATTCCGGTAGCCGCCGATGGACGAGAACTTTGCCTATTGGTCCGCCTCGTTCAACGAGCAGGAAAATGGTTCTCGACGTCCCTCGCCCTTGGTACCGACGTTGTTGCCGACATAACCGATAGGTTATTCCATGCCTTGCCTTGCTATCATAATTGTACAAGATGTCGGCGCCTTTCCTACTTTAAACCCACATGGTGGGCCCATAACCCGCAGGTCCACTGGATCGAAACCCGACTCTTCTTTACAATCCGGATTCTAATGTATCCTTTGCACATGGCTTGTCTGTGATTCACGAGCTAAATGCTATACCATTATTCATCTTGGAATCAAACACCATGTTATTCTCGTTGTTCAAACCCCCATTCCAGCTTCTATCTAGTCATCGAATGATTGCCTACCTGTTTGAAACTTTGGTACCATCGTATATTGCACTCGACGAATTCACTGAAGTACAACTCATGGGGTACCTTGTGTATTTCCCATTGAATTCACCGTCAGCACAGCTTTGTGGAGATGCGTTCTTCTGGAGTTTTTCCCCTTGGTCGCATTCGTAGGACGATGGAGATCCCGAAGAAAGGATGACGACTTGATCATGGTGACTTGAAGCAGAGAAATGAAGACATCAACGAAAGGGATCAACCTCTTCGAAAGGGTAACCAAGACCGAGAAGACTCGTTATGTTTTTCGCTAACAGCACCTTCCCCCCTTACTCCACCGCTTAAATCTCGGGACGAGATTTCTTGTAGTGGAGGAGAATTGTGACGCCCGGATAATCAAGCTACAGTAAACCTCTGCTAATGATGCCACGTCACCTCGATTACTGTTGATAAACTTTGATAATTCAAAAAACCGAAACAAATTCAAAATTTAATTAAAGACAAACAAAAAGAGGTTTTCAAGTATTACAACCAAATTGTTCAGGTTGCGCCAAATAATGCATAAGTAATTATGGTGGAGAAACCAAACTTTTATACAGTGTTTAATTACTCTAAAATAAATATGACAGTAGCAAAAACAATTAATTAAAATACCTTTACGATTAGTAAAATACTAAACAGTTTTTTTTTGTCACCAAACTTTTTGCGGCATTGGGGTATTTTTGAAACACTAATTTAGGTACTACTTATATATTTTATAAAACAAATATATATAGAAAATAAAATAGAAAACTAATAAACATGAAATAAATAAAAACCAAAAGCTTAAACAAAAGAGAAATAAAGACAGAACCCCCCCCCCCCCGGCCAACTGGGCCATGACCCAGCCGGCCGGCCCACCGGCCCAACCGCGCCCCTGACTTATATGGCCTGCGGTGCCAAACCCTAACCTAACCGCACCCACTCCCCCCCCCCACTCGCTTCCCCCTTCCCCCTTCCCCCGATCCAGATCGGATCGGGGCTCACGCGCTCGACCCCGCCACCTCGTCATCCTCTCCACGTCGTCGCCGATCCCCGTCGCCGACCATCGCCGACTGGACCTCGCCGGACTGCCTCCTCCTCCCCGCCGGTCTGCCTCCCCGTCGCCGGGCGTCCCCGTCTTCCTCCTAGCACCCCACTTCCACTCCCCTACGGCCATAGTGAGCACGCGCCCCTCCTCTATCCCCGTCCCTCCCGGTCACCACGCGCCCGCGCGCTCGCCGCGGCAGACACGCGCCCCGCCTCTGCCTCGACCCACTCCCGCCGTGCCCGCACCAGCGTGCCACCGTGGCCTCCTCCCGGTCGTGCCTGCTGCCATGGCCGCCGCGCGCCCTGCGCCCGCGCGTGCCTGCCCCGGCCCCGACGCCTCGCGTCGCCGCCCCCTGTAGCGAGACCGCCGGCCACACCTCCCCTGCATCTGCTGCTGCCGTTGCCACCGTCCGTCCCACCTCCGCTGCTGCTGACGCGCAGCTCCGCCTCCCCTGCCTACCTCTGCTGCCAGTCCCACCTTGCCCTTCTACGCCGCCTCCGGTCACCTGTTCCTTCCTGCGGCTCCGGCGCGTCGTGGCCACGGCCTGCGCCCTCTGGCGCCGGGTGTTCTCGCCCCTGGTGGCCTCGGGCACGAGCGCCCGCACCTAGCGCCCGTCCCGTTAACCACTGGCCCTATGACAAGTGGGGCCCAGCCCCTGAACGTTAAAAAAAGTTAAAAAATATAATAAATAAAAATATTAATTAAGGAATTAATTAACTTAATTAATTTTGTATTAGATTAACCTAATCATTTAGTTAATTATTTAACCATGTTTAATTAACCTGAGACTATGACGAACGGGCCCCACGTGCCAGGGTTGACCTAGTCATCCTGTAGACCTGCTGACATCATGCTCATGTCACGCTGACCCAATATTTACCTTTTCTAATTAATTAAAATCTGTTGATTTCAAATTTGAATTAAAACTTTAAAAATTAATTTAAAATAAACCGTAGCTCAGATGAAAATACTTTGTACATGAAAGTTGCTCAGAATGACGAGATGAATCCAGATACGCAGCCCGTTCGTCCGCCACACATCCCTAACCTATCAAACTCGCAACTTTCCCCCTCCGTTTCATCTTTCCCGGAACACCGAGGATATTTTCCCGGATGTTTCCCCCCTTCACCGGTATCACCTCATACCGCGTTAGGGCACACCTAGCACCGCTACTTGACATGTCATGCATCGTCACGCTTATGTTTGCATTATATTTATTGTTTCTTCCCCCTCTTCTCTGTTAGACACCGAGATCGACGCCGCTGCTACCCAGTACGACTACGGTGTTGACGAACCCTCCTTCTTGCCAAAGCAACCAGGCAAGCCCCCCCCCCCTTGATCACCAGATATCGCCTATTCTACTCTCTACTGCTTGCATTAGAGTAGTGTAGCATGTTACTGCTTTCCGTTAATCCTATCCTGATGCATAGCATGTCCTTGCTACTACTGTTGTTACCTTTACCTGCAATCCTACATGCTTAGTATAGGATGCTAGTATTCCATCAGTGGCCCTACATTCTTGTCCGTCTGCCATGCTATACTATCGGGCCGTGATCACTCGGGAGGTGGTCACGGGTATATACTATATACTTTATACATGATACATGTGGTGACTAAAGTCGGGTCGGCTCGTGGAGCACCCGCGAGTGATTCACGGATTGGGGGCTGAAAGGACCTTTGTCCCAACGGCCCTCTGTGTGGATCTTTGTGGCGGAGCGACAGGGCAGGTTGAGACCGCCTAGGTGAGAGGTGGGCCTGGCCCTGGTCAGTGTCCGTGGGTACATCATTAATACGCTTAACGAGATCTGGGTATTTGATCTGAGTCTGGCCATTTGGTCTATACGCACTAACCAACTACGTGGGAAAGATATGGGCACTCGGCGTTGTGGTATCAGCCGAAGCCTTCGTGACGTCAGCGACTGAGCGGCGCGCGCCGGATTGGAACATAAGCCTGCTCTTGTACTAAGGGGACTAGTTCTGCTTCCGGCCGCCCACGCAACGTGCAGGTGTGCTAAGGGTGATGGGCCCAGACCCCTGTGCGCTTAGGTTTAGACCGGCGTGCTGACCTCTCTGTTGGCCTAGGTGGGGCTGGGACGTGTTGATCTTCCGTGGCCGGGCATGATCCAGGAAAGTGTGTCCGGCCAAATGGGATCAGGCGTGTTGGGTTATGTGGTGCACCCCTGCAGGGAAGTTAATCTATTCGAATAGCCATGATCTTCGGTAACAGGACGACTTGGAGTTGTACCTTGACCTTATGACAACTAGAACCGGATACTTAATAAAACACACCCTTTCCAGTGCCAGATACAACCCGGTGATCACTCTCTAACAGGGCAACGAGGAGGGGATCGCCGGGTAGGATTATGCTATGCGATGCTACTTGGTGAACTTACCATCTACTCTCTTCTACATGCTGCAAGATGGAGGTGGCCTGAAGCGTAGTCTTCGACAGGATTAGCTATCCCCCTCTTATTCTGGCATTCTGCAGTTCAGTCCACCGATATGGCCCTTTACACATATACCCATGCATATGTAGTGTAGCTCCTTGCTTGCGAGTACTTTGGATGAGTACTCACGGTTGCTTTCACCTCCCCTTTTCCCCATTTCCTTTCTTTCTGGTTGTCGCAACCAGATGCTGGAGTCCAGGAGCCAGACGCCACCGTCGACGACGACTCCTACTACACTGGAGGTGCCTACTACTACGTGCAGCCCGCTGACGACGACCAGGAGTAGTTTAGGAGGATCTTAGGCAGGAGGCCTGCGCATCTTTCGATCTGTATCCCAGTTTGTGTTAGCCATCTTATAGCAACTTGTTTAACTTATGTCTGTACTCGGTATTGTTGTTTCCGCTGACTCGTCTATGATCGAGCACTTGTATTCGATCCCTCGAGGCCCCTGGCTTGTATTATGATGCTTGTATTACTTATTTATGTTTTAGACTTGTGTTGTGATATCTTCCCGTGAGTCCCTGATCTTGATCGTATACGTTTGCGTGCATGATTAGTGTATGATTGAATCGGGGGCGTCACAGTCAGCTCGCGATATTGGGCCGGTCTAGAACATCCCATTCTCTTCGAGGACATCTTTGATGATGATGGACGCAATTTCCTGTTGGATCCGGTAGAAATCATTTCGAAGTCGATTATCCGGCACGTCTCCAAAGGCTTCGGCCCATCTCTGGATATGGGTATCGGATGAAGATTTCATGCAAAGTGATTGCACATCCCTTCTATACTCCATCATTAGATGGGTGACGTAGAATCCATCATTCTCACTTCTTGCCGGTTGCTGGATGCAACAGAAGTCAGTCTTGTCGCTGAAACAAAGCCCGACCTTTTTTTTTGTGTTGGATGTAGCCACCCCACATGCTGAAGCCCAGCATAGCTCTGTCCAGAACATACTTTATGTGTGTGTAATCTTTCTTCTGTATGTTCTTCGAGGGGTCCAAATATAGAGCGCGGGAGTAACGTGGATAAAGAACAATGAGAACAGCACGACACCCCCCGCTGCACAAAATACACGATCAAGTTTAGCCTCCATGCGTGCAAAGTAACTAGTGAAATGCATGAAAGGATGTATGTGTTATAGTGCTATCCGCGGATGACTTACCTGGGATGATAAGGTAAGAAAATCGTTTCTTTGTCCTTATTGCTGACCAAGAATTCTTTGATGTATTGAATCGCATATTGACGGTTGGCTTCGTCGATTGACAAGAAGCCCTCATGCATGTAGTATGGATCCGCGACCACAAGACCAGTGACTTTCTCTCTCCTGACGATGTAGTTCATGTGCAGAGCATACAGGCGGACGAACGTAAAATCGAGTGTCCTCATTTGAAACATCTGGAAGATGTAATCAGACCTCAGGAAGAAGAGGTCCGCGGGGCGTGTGTGGACATACATCTTGCAACTGCTCAGCACATGAACCGTATAAAGTGGGTATCCTGGATCATCCGAGGCGAGGAGGCTTCTCTCTGTCGAAAGCACATGGTCATGGAGTCTCCTGAGATCCCCTTCTATGGCAGCTAGTGCGTTCGCCGGTACCATTGGCTCTCCCGCGACATGGATTAATGGCACATGTTTCATCGGTACATGGTCAACCTTGGCCGAAGGCGGCTGGCTGCTAGAACCAACATTGCCAGCTTTATTGGATTTTCTCGTCGCCGGTCTCTTCCTCTGCTTCTTCTTGGTGGGCTGAGGTGCTGGTGGGTCTGTCAGACCCTCCCTGAGCACCACCCGTAGTGTTGCCAGGCTCAGCATTGGACGACTCTGGCTAAGTAGTTGAGCTTGGGTGGATCCGGCATATGGAGGCGTGTCCTGCGAGGATTGCATGAACAAAGACTTCTTGCACTCCCGAGGACGTTCCGGCTCTGGTACATGCATATCATATTCATATGGTTGACTCATTGTTACTTCGTTGTCAAAGGCAGTATTGAAATACTGGTTAGGGTCATCGTCGTCCTCCTCCATGTCATGATCCATATCCTCTTCCATGGGGCAGATGGCATCATCTGCCGACGGAACGGTTGGCCCTCCTTCCTCATGTCTCTCGATCTCAGCAAGCAGCACAGACGATGGTTGTACTTGTGTAGGTGGTGTTGTGGTCATACCCTCCTAAGGTCCCGTTGGTGTGCTCCCGGCCACCTCGACATGAAGAAGATTTTTCGGCCACAGGATCGGCCAATTTTTGCATTGGCCAAGCTGCGTGGGGGTCTCGTCATCCTCTCCATCGGTTTGTATCAGACGAGGGAGACCCTCGTAGCCCGCTTTCACACTCGCCACGGATACCCTTAAGGCGTTATCAGGCATCTGCCGGTGGTGAAACAATCGATCCTTAGGCTTCACTATAGTACCCTTCCCCACATCCACCAACCCGCCCTTCATGTTGTAAAGGAGGGTGCACGGAGTGGAGTCGGCCTACAAAGACATATACGTGCGGCGTCAGAGATCCAAAAGAACGGCAACTGAAGATTAATTAACTAGTTGAGTTGATGAAGGTGCGACGACGCGTATTTACCGTGAGGGCGTCGAGCTCAGCCAATGTCGACGGCCCGACATTCAAGCCAGAGATGGAGCTAGGGCTGCTGTGAGAGCTGGGCAGAGGAGCAGGTGCTGGAGGAGGTGCGGGTGCGGTTGCCATACTAGGTACGGGTATGGGTGCGGTGTTCATTAAGTTGCTCCCGGTGAAGCTGGGCATGGGAAAATCACTTGGTGGCGCATTTGGATTTTGTTGCACCCATGTGACCACTGTTGGAATCAAGCTTGTAAAGGCAGCCACCATATCAGATCTACAGGCAGCGATTATCTTAGCTTTGGTCTCATCTTTTGCTTTCTCCATCGCCCGCGCCACCTTCTCGTCGACAGTCACTTGACTGAACTTCTTTCTCTGTCTTTTGGCCTCGGGGTCCTAGCTATAATAGTACTTCCAAGTGGCCCCATCCCCGGTGCCATGCACACGTACATATTGCGGCCGCTGGCCGGGCGGGTGTCCCATCAGTATGTTCATGGCCCGGTTGAAAGTAGTGTCCCACTTGTACTTCACCGATGACTGAGTCGACGAGTCGCTCTCGGCCGCAAGCTTGTGTTGCTCTCTCTGCAAAATGGACCGTGAATCATTTACGAATGCGACTAGAATGTAGTAGACTTCGTTGATCAGAACCTAATATGTAAGGTGGTAAAAGGATAATTACCAGTATTCTCATGAATTTCCTAGTCGGCCCGTCGGTGAAAAAAAAATCTTTTTCTTGGGGTCCCACGAGAATCGGGCCCTGATGAAGTCGTGCTCCTGCTGGTCGGTGAACTCAGCCAATGGGTCTGGAATCCCCTGACGTTCATGTTCTGCGTCCTCCCTAGCCCACACGGGCCTCTTTCCCGTGTAACCACGACTTCCAAGGCGGTGGTTCCCCATGTTCTTTGCCTACAGCTGCTTGCCTCTCTCCGACCTGGCCTTGGCAGCTTCTTCATTGCAAGTCTCCATGAACTTTTCAAAGTCCTCTATCGTAATTTTCGGATTGTCTGCAACAATCTCGGCGTAGGTTTCATGGTCTACTTGAATCACCTTTTTCACCCTAGTTTTCCAAGCGCTCAATGCGTTGCTGAACTTCCCTAGGGCTTTGTTGTTGATTTTTTTCATGGCATCATCATCCCATGGGTCGACTTCGTCATTCCGACCGGAGAACAGGAATCTTGCGTGCAACCAAGTTAGAAGCAGCTTCTTCAACTGTTCATTCTTCCGTATTTTTGTGGTGTTGATGTTAGCGGTATCCCGTAGGATGCATGCTAGTTGGTTGTCGTAACACGCTGCCACTTCTCGCGGCTCTATTGGCTCGAACTCGCCAGGGTGCACCGCCATGACCACCAGTCTTCCGGTGCCGAGCTCATTTGAGCGTCGTGTCCTCTTTTCCTTCTTTCCCTCACTGGCTTGGGAGGTCCCACCTTCCGTGGTATAGTTAGGAACATCATCAGCGCCAGTCTCAGTGCCGGTGTCATTGGTGGCATCAGTGTCGGCGCCGGCGCCACCACCGTCGTCATCCGTCATGGCAAGGCGGTCTGGACACCCAGCTTCCTGTCTCTCCTGATCCGCCAGAAAGTCGAGGTAGGCGTGTGCTCGACCTAATTGGGAGTGAGAACCTCCGGCCTCATCGGTGTCGGTCATGTTTCCCAGGGTTCAATGTCGTAGTCGTTTAATTATCGAGCTTTATATAATAAAGTGAATAATGACAAAAAAAGTGACCTTTGTTTTGCCAGAAATGTCGTTTCATTCCCGTCGCGACAAATTCAAGCACTCGACATGTCCAACTTTCTAGCACAAGTCATGCCGAAATTCACGGAAAATTTCGGCACGACCTTTGCTAAAAAGTGCACATATAGAGCGCCTGAAATTTGCCGGAATGGAAATGAATCAACATTTTCGGCAAAACATAGGTCACTTAGCAATTGGTTTCCCTGCAAATGACAATAAGCACTATGTGCTGAAGTGATGTGTGTCATCACATGCATGTCAAGTGGATTCACATTACCCAGAGGTGTGCAACAATGATCAAGTCTCACAACATCAAGTGCACTTTAGTTTACGCAACAAAAGAAAACTCATTACATCTCCACATGGCTAGGCAAATAACAAAAGCAGTAGACTAAGAAGGCAGCAGTGCCTCTGTTTAGATGCAAGTTAAGAATCAGAAATGTGTCATTTTCCTCTGTATATGTTCACTTTTTTTGCCTCATGAACTACAAATGGACATCAACTACAAATTTAAAAAACTTCAAATGGACAACAACATAAGCTAACAAATGCTACTGCTCATGAAGTCAATTTGGACACCCTACATAGAAAAATTGGCCCTAACTAAAGAACAACAGGAAAGGAGGGGGTGGCTCACCGCGTGTCGGGGTCAGGGTCGCCGGGGCTGAGGGGGTGGCGTCGGGGTCACCGGGGCAGAGGGGGTCCTTCTCCTCCTCGTCGATCTGCGGAGAGACCAAATTTACTCTATCAACCAACTAAATACTCATTTTCATTTACTCTAGCAACAAAATAAAAAAAGCATATTAACAACATTCTAACAATAGGCATTTTAACAGCAAGCATTTGAACAACATGCATTTTAACAAAAAGCATTTGAACACTCTAACAATAGGCATTTTAGCATTTGAACACTCTATGGCAGCAAGTGTGGACTATTGTGCCGATGAATGACAACGGTCGGAGAGGAAGGAAGAGGGGGTGGGGGGGCCATACCGGAGCGGGAGGGGGTCGGTGGCCGGCGTCGGGGTCGGGGCGGCGGTGGCGGCGGCGGCGCGGGAGGGGGTCCTTCTCCTCCTCGTCGATCTGCAAAACCAAATTTGGTCACAAAGAGAGCGAGAGCGTCGGAGTGGGAGGAGCCGGGCCAGGGGTGCACCTAGGGCAGGGGGCAGCACGGGGGGAGGGAGCGTCGGCGGCATGGGCGGGTGCAGGCGGCGTGGGCGGGTGCGAGAGAAAGGGGATCGAGCGAGAGAGTGAGAGAGAGGGGAAAGAGATGGGTGCAGTGGCACTGTATACGCAAATTAGCTATAGGGCGTCTGGGCAAAACGCGCTATAGCTAACTTAGCTATAGCGCCGGTCTAGTGAAAAAGCGCTACTGCTAACGTTTTCTTTTTCTTTTTTTCTTTTTCTTTTTCTTAGCTATAGCGCTGCCCTGGAAAAAATGCGCTACTGCTAACTTTTTCTTTTTCTTTTTTTATTTTTCTTTTTCTTAGCTATAGCGCTGCCCTGGCAAAAACGCGCTACTGCTAACTTTTTCTTTTTATTTTTTTATTTTCTTTTCCTTAGCTATAGCGCTGCCCTCGCAAAAACGCGCTACTGCTAACTTTTTATTTTTATTTTTTTATTTTTCTTTTTCTTTTTCATATTCCACAAACTTCCTTCTTTTTTATTTTATTTTTATTTCTCTTTTTACTTTTATTATTATTTTTCTTTTTCTTTTATTTTTCTTGTTCTTTTCATATTCCACAAACTTCCTTCTTTTTTATTTTATTTTTATTTCTCTTTTACTTTTATTATTCTTTTTCTTTTTCTTTTTTCTTTTTCTTTTTCTTTTTATTTTTCTTGTTCTTTTTCATATTCCACAAACTCAGGGGTTTAATTTGGTCTGTCGTTTGAGCAATACCATTGTTACCCTCCGGATAATAATTAGTATAATATATATCTTACATCATTTGACCGCTATCGGCGGTATACAAAATAGCTAGACATGTACACAAACTTTGGGATTAGTTTGTCAGCTTGGGCGACGACGACGCTTCAGACTGATCTTCTTCCCTCTTTTGTTCGTTGTCGAATAATTGAGCCCATGGTCGTGACTTTTCCTTCTCCAGGGATTACGATCTTTCGTAGGTAATGTAGTCTTCATTCTTCTTTTGACATATGTTTCGTCATCATCAGCATCATCTTCCCTCATCGGATCACCGTACTGGTCATAGTCTTCCTCGTTGGCGACTCCATCCATTCCGGCGATGCTCCTTTTGCTTCTCCTCACGACAACACGGTTGGGATTGATCGGATCAGTTATGAAGAAACATTGTGTCACGTGTTTAGCGTGTACCCATGGCTCATTTTTGGTGATGGCGTTGACGGTAACGCTATCATCGGAGTCGGGTGTACACATGGTAGTGAAATGTTGGTTTTCTCTATGTACATTTTTAGCCCATCTGACACGGAACATCATCGCGCTATGCAATCCAGAGTAGTTAAGCTTCCATATCTCTTCGACCCTTCCGTAATATCTTTCAATTACATTCCCGGTCATGGCTTCCATCGTCACCCCTGAGTTTTGGTCATCACTGTTTATATGTTTCTCCTCCATGTAGAACGTGTATCCGTTGATATCGTATGCTTGATAAGTCGCGAGGTTGGTCGAGGGGCCATGTGCTAAGGCGTATATGAGTGTTCCGTTCGGACAACCCTCTTCCGGGGGATTAGCCAGAACTCGCTCTTTGAACAAACGCAAGAAAGTGGAGTTGTGCTCTCTAATAACTTCAGCGTCCGTCCTGTGCACCCCACGGTCATGGTACTTCTTTGCCATGGTCTCTTTGTGAAGTGTCACGAAATCTTGTAGCACATCTAGGTGTTGTAGCACTACTAAGTTTGCCCTGTCAAGGTCATTTTGTCGGCCCGAGCGTAACACATTCACATCCCTATGACCGTTGGTGTGACCTTCGCCTTCGAGCCTTCCACAATGCTTGTTGATGGGCAAACCAACAACAGGGTCTTTGGTCAGATAACTCTCACAGAAAGAGATGCACTCTTTGGTCAGATATCCCTGGGCTATGCTTCCATCTGGACGGGACATGTTACGAACAAATCCTTTGATGACCCCATTCATCCTCTCGAATGGCATCATGCTATGCAGGAATGTCGGCCCTAGGTCGATGATGTCGTCCATGATGTGGACACATAGATGCACCATGACATCAAAGAACGCGGGCGGGAAGTACATCTCTAGTTCATTCAGTATGACAACGATCTCTTCCGGTAGCCTATGGAGTTGCTTCACACCGATCGAATTTCAGAGATAGCATCAAAAAGTGGCATAGGTCGATGGCGTCTCACGCACATGTGTGTCCATAATCCTCTAAGTGCAACCGAGTAACTGTGTCATCATCACATGACAATCGTGAGACTTCATCCCATGAACCTTTTTTCTTAGTGTCCAGATATCTGCTTATCTTCCCACAAGATCCGGAACTAACTTTGATTCGGAAAGGCACTTGAACAATTGATCGACCTCCTTCGGATCTAAGGTGAAGCAAGAGGGGGCAATATTGTTCTTCCTTCTTTTTTACTTTTTTGCCCCTATCTTCCGTCTCCGTCTCCGTCTCGGTCTCCTCTGACGACCTTTTACCGGGCATTTGGAGATCTTTCCTGATTTTCAAAAATTCCAAGTCTTTTCTTGCCTTCGGCCCATCCTTGGTCCTCTCCGGCATGTTCATCATGTTCCAAGCAAACTCTCAAGGATATTTTTTGTGATATGCATTTGATCAAGGCTATGAGGCGTGTTGAGTATGGGCCAGTATTCCAAGTCCCAGAAAACAGATCTCGTCTTCCATATCTTCAGCAGGGGCTCCGGCGCCTTTTTCTTCGTCTTTCCCGGCGAGGGCACTCTTCCCAGTTCTTCAATAACTCATATATTTCTGCACCGCTACGCTTACGTGGAGGACCTCGATTCTCAGCCTTACCATTGAATAGATCTCCACACTTTCTCCATGGGTCATCCTTCTCGAGTCATCTTTGATGCCCCATGTACACGATTTTTGAAGACCCACCATCTTTCGATAGCTGCAGAGAAGTTGTATCATCCATGCACCTCATGCATCCGCAATATCCGTGGCACACCTGGCCGGAGAGATAGCCGTAACCGAGATAGTCCTGCATCGTCGTGATCAGCGCGGCTCTCATGTAGAAATACTCTCCTTTGCTCGCATCCCATGTCTTGGCCGGCGTTGTCCATAAGGTCTGTAACTCCTCTTTCAGTAACCCGAGATACAGATTTATATCATTTCCCGGTTGTCTCGGCCCTTGAATAAGCATAGCCATGTGTATGTATTTTTCCTTCTTGCACAACCAGGGGATAGGTTGTACATCCATACAAACACGGGCCATGTGCTATGATTGGTGTTCTGGATGCCAAATGGATTCATGCCATCACTACTAGCGCCAAGCACGATGTTCCTTGGATCATTTGCGAAAAATTCAAATTCAGCATTTAATGCTCTCCACTGGCTAGCATCTGCGAGGTGTCTCAGCTTCGGTTCATCTCCGTCATCTGGATTCACCCTCTCCGCGTGCCAGCGCATAAGCTTTGCTTCCTTAGGATCTACGAAATACCGTTGTAGACGCAGAGTGATCGGAAAGTACCATACAGCTTTCTGTGGAGCTTCCTTTCCGGCCTTTTTATATCGTGAAGCATTGCACTTTGGACAGATGGTTTTTTCCGCGTGCTCGTTCCGATATATGATGCAATCATTGATGCATGCGTGATATCTAATATGTGGCATATCAAGAGGGCACACGATTTTCTTTGCCTCCTTGACACTAGTAGGACACAGACTTCCCGCGGGAAGAACCTTCTTTAGGTACTTCAGAAGCTCATCCAGGCTTGTATCTGTCCATTTGTTTTTTGCCTTCATCTTTAGAAGTTCTAGTGTGAAACTCAAGCGGGTCACCTTGGGATTATTGCAACCATCATACAAAGGAGTCATCGAGTCTACCTCCAGTTGTGCCAGTTTGGCCTCCTCTCTAGAAGCAGCTCTGTCGCTAGTCGTCTTCTTGCGAAGCAGGTCTCGAACATGCGGGTCCCGCATGGATGAACTTAGTAGCGACGAAGACGGTAGCATGTCCGCGTCTTCTCCGCCTTGAACTGCCTCATCGCCATCGACATTTCCGAGGCCGTCTTCCTCTTCAGGCACATAATCGGTCATCTCTTCGTCTGGTGGCCCCATGTCGTTATTTCCTGCCCCGTCGACGTCCTCATCATCATCTTCTTCACTTATCCACCGAGTATGGCCATGCATGAAACCATGCATGAGCAGGAGCGCCTTGGAATTTACCACCCTTAAAGGGGTCGAGCCTGACTCTTCCTTTGCATTTTCGACACGGACATAAAACATCCCTCAGTCTTTTTTCATACATGTCATCCACAGCGGATTGCCAGTATCTTTCCACCATCCTTCCATTGACCTTCATGATCACCTGCGGGCCGAGAAAATATTATAACCACGTATATATGCATGCATTGATCAAATTCATACAAAAATTCGGCATGACCTTCCCTAAACATAGGACATATTGAGTTTGCATGCCCGAAATTCGCCAAAACGGGATTGAATCGAAAATTCAGCAAAACATAGGCAACTCATGTCACCCACATTATTTCATCAAATACACAATGTAGGCAACTCAAATTATGCCACACACAATTTGGTATATTCTCATATTGCCCATATATATATATATAGTTTCGGTCCTATCCACACAAACACTTTTTTGCTCACCTATGTGTCGAGAGGGATATCGAGCACCTTTCTTCTTAATTACCTAGTAGCTCTATAGATATATAGCTCTAACTAGCTAGCTAGCTAGGGAGAGAGTGGGCGGAGAGGGAGAGGAGAAGAGGAAGGCATTAATGGAAGGCGGTGGTGGAGGGCAAAGAAGAGGGGGAGGGAGGGCATTAATGGAGGGGGTGGTGGTGGAGGGCAAAGAAGAGGGGGTGGTGGAGGGCAAAGAAGAGGGGAGGGAGGGATCTAATGGAGGGGTGTGGTGGAGGGGCAAAGAAGAGGGGGGTGATTGAAGGGCAAAGAAGAGGGAAGGAGGGCTCTAATGGAGGGGTGGTGGAGGGCAAAGAAGAGGGGGTGATGGAAGGGCAAAGAAGAGGGAAGGAGGGCTCTAATGGAGGGGTGGTGGAGGGGGAGCATTGGAACAAGCAAGGTGCAAGGAAAGGGGGAGAAAGGAAGGGGGGAGGAAGAAGAAAGGGGAGAAAGGAGGGGAAAGGTGGTAGTTGGCTGGCGGGCATAGCAGTAGCGCGGGTCTCCTATGCGCGCTACTGCTATGGCAGCTTGCAAAATATCTGTGGCTGGTGGTGCACTACCTATAGCGCGGGCTAAAATAACACGCTACTGGTAAAGTTTTATAGATAGAAAAAATAGCAGTAGCATGTTTATATCAACAGGCGCTATAGATCCAAAACTAACAGTAGCGCTGGTTAGGCGGCAAGCGCTGCTAATATTTAGTGATCAAATATTTTGGTGTGTTACACTTAGCAGTAGCGTGGGTTTAGATAACAAGCGCTGCTGCTAACTTATACCAGTAGCGCTCGTTCTACCCGGCCCTACTACTAACTACTAGTAGCGTGGGGTCACAAACAAACGCTACTGGTAAACTTCTATCTATAAGCGTTTTCCTAGTAGTGTTTGTTGCTCTGCTATCGAGCAACCATGATCCTCCACCGGAAGCAAACAGCTACAAGAGATCAATGCTTAGTTTTAGGTACCCATTTTGTAATGGGTCCTTTGATGTTAGTAACAAGGGTCTTAGGAACCCAAATAGACCATTCAATGTACTCATAATGAGAACCAACAAATTTAGCATAAACATGCCCATCACTAGCACGGCACAACACATAAGAAGGGTTAAAGTCGCCAACTTTTTTGGAAGGGGTGGCATTGCCCTTTTTGACATCACCACCCTTCACATTGTTCTTCTTCTCCTTGGGAGCACCCTCTCCCTCATTCACAAAAGTTTGCCTGAGAGGGGGAGGTCATTTGGTCTTGTCATTCTTCTTCTTGTTCTTGGACTTGGGTGCGAACCCAACTCCCTCTTTGGACACAACTTCCTTTTGATTACTCAAAAGTTCATTGAGGTTCTTCTCACCTTGTATGCACGTCACAAGGCCTTTCTCAAGTTGCTCCTTCAACTTGGCATTCTCCTCCACAAGATGCACATGTTCACAACACGGGTTACTGGCATTTGCATTATCAATTAATACCATATGAGGAAAGGTGGGTTTTTCCTTGGTTAGCTTCACTTGGAGTTGATCATGAGACTCCTTGAGGCTAGCATGAGCACCCTTCAAGACCTTGTGGGCCTTGTCGAGTAAATAAAACTCCTCCTTGAGTCTAGCATGGTCAACCCCAAGTTTAGCCTTCTCAGAATTTAGCACACGTGATACAACAAGAGCATGATCAAGATCTTTCTTTAATTTAGCATGGTCATCGTTGTGTGACTCCTCAAGAGCCAAACGATGCCCACTCTCTTCCTCAAGAGCATTGGAGAGATCCGATACCTCATCGGCATAGTCACGACTATGACCTTCCATCTTAGAGATGGTTTCTTCATGAGTCTCGATCATGTCATTGGCTTCACCAAGTTGTTCCAAGAGAGCAACGAAGTGCTTCTTTGCCCTTGAGCTTACTCATAAAAGACTCAAATTCATTCACTTCCTCATTAGACCCCTCACTTTCATCAATGCCATTCGTCAAGGAGGGATTAGTAATGATGGTGGTTTTGATGTTGGGGGTTACCTTGTTTGTGGCTTTAGCCATGAGACACTTGGCGGTGATGTTCTCATTGGGTGAATCGAAGAGGGACACTCGTGGAGTTGTGGAAATGGAAACGGAGGCCATGGCCATGGCTTCACTATCTTCATCATCGTCTTCATCCTCATGATATTCTTCTTGAACCACCAACCCTTGGGTAGGAGTCTTTTTGGTGAAGTTGTTCTTGTTGGGGAAGGAATTGGCTTTGTCTTTTCGGATGAGCTTGTCACCATTGTCTTCCCGCTTCTCGTAAGGGCAATCCACAACAAAGTGGCTCACATTGCCACAATTGTAACATGTTCTCACACGTTGCTTGCCCTTGAACCCACTTGAGTTGTTCTTGTTGAAGTTTGGCCTTGAGTTCTTCTTGCTCCAAAATTGCCTTGAAGCAAGAGCCATGTGCTCATGATAATCATATTTTGTATCTTCGGGGTTGCACTCCTCATCTTCCTCTTCTTCTTCTTCTTCCACAATGAACTTGGCCTTCAAGGCAAGGTTGGGCTTTTTTTCCCTTTGAGAACGCAACACCGCGTTGTCGGCGGTCTTGTCCAAGATCCTCATTGCCACACTTCATTTGAGGTCAAGGAGTGGAAGTCCGGTCTTTGACGGATGACGGAGGACATGGCCTTGTGGTAGGACCTCATTGCTTTGAGGAACTTGCGCTTGATCCAATTGTCATCAGTGTCCTTGCTCCCATGATCTTGGAGTGAGACCGCGAGTTTGGTTACTCTCCGAAAGAGGTCACGAGGTTCTTCATCTTCTTTCATTGCAAACTCATCGGCTTCATCTTGCACCACTTCATAGTTGGAGCGTTGAATGCTTGCGCTTCCCTTATAGAGGATAACAACACAATGTCATGCATCTTTGGCCATGGCGAAGGGTCGAAGATGAGGGAGATCTTTGGGTGGAACTGCATCTTGGATGATGAAGAGAGCATTCTCATTGAATTGATTATCCACGGCTTCTCTAGGGGTGAAGTTGCTTCGGTCAAGTGGATATAAACCTTCTTCAATGATTCTCCAAACATTAGTATTCACATGATTTAAATGACGCTTGAAGCGATAAACCCAAGAATCAAAGTCCTCATTTTTCACAATCTTAGGAGGAGGGCCGACATGATGTAAATGAGTAGAGGGAATCGGTCCTCCATAAATTGGAGGTTCCACATGGGTAAAGATGCCGGTGCCATTTCTACCACTAGTAGAAGGACCCTTTTCACTAGTAGCTTCCCCCTTGTCGGAGTTAGCATCCGTCACCTTGTTAGTGGGATCACCCACTTTCATCGGCGAGGTGGATAGTTGAAGTCCTTCTAATAATTTAGCAAACATGCTTCCAACCTCTCTGTTGTCATGGAGGTTTTCAATGTGTCCATAGCCACATTGAATTCCTCACGAGAAACTGCGGTTCCCACATCGGCCGTAGACGAGCTCGGATTCACACCTGAGTGCTCCTCCCCACCGTCTACGGTGTCAACC
This sequence comes from Aegilops longissima, assembly GCA_021605205.1. Classification (NCBI taxonomy): domain Eukaryota; kingdom Viridiplantae; phylum Streptophyta; class Magnoliopsida; order Poales; family Poaceae; genus Aegilops; species Aegilops longissima. The sequence goes on along the minus strand of CM038676.1, from coordinate 19,947,986 downwards.
ATACTCTTCGAACGGCAAAGTCCTTAATAAAGAGATGAGGCTCTGATACCAATTGAAAGGATCGATATAGTTGACTAGAGGGGGGTGAATAGGCAACTAACAATTTTTAGCTTTTCTTTACCAAATTAAACTTTGCATCAAAGTAGGTTGTCTAGATATGCAACTAGGTGAGCAACCTATATGATGCAACAACAACAAGCACACAAGCAAGCAAGGGATACAACACAAATAAGCTTGCACAAGTAAAGGCACGAGATAACCAGGAGTGGAGCCAGAGAAGACGAGGATGTGTTACCGAAGTTCCATCCTTTTGAGGGGAAGTACGTCTCCGTTGGAGTGGTGTGGAGGCACAATGCTCCCCAAGAAGCCACTAGGGCCACCGTATTATCCTCACGCCCTCACACAATGCGAGATGTCGTGATTCCACTATTGGTGCCCTTGAAGGCGGCGACCGAACCTTTACAAACAAGGTTGGGGAAATCTCCACAACTTAATTGGAGGCTCCTAACGACACCACGAAGCTTCACCACAATGGACTATGGCTCCGCGGTGACCTCAGCCGTCTAGGGTGCTCAAACACGCAAGAGTAACAAGATCCGCTAGGGATTAGTGGGGGAATCAAATTTCTCTTGGTGGAAGTGTAGATCGGGGCCTTCTCAACCAACCCCGAGCAAATCAACAAGTTTGATTGGCTAGGGAGAGAGATCGGGCGAAAATGGGGCTTGGAGCAACAATGAAGCTTGGGAGTGGAAGAGGTAGTCAACTAGAGGAAGAAGACACCCCTTATATAGTGGAGAGACAAATCAAACCGTTATCCACTTAACCAGCCCGCGTGCTACATCTTGAGCTTGCGTTGGTTTTCCCCAAAGAGGAGAGGATGATGCGGCAAAGTAGCGTAAGTATTTCCCTCAGTTTTTGAGAACCAAGGTATCAATCCATTAGGAGGCTACACACAAGTCCCTCGTACCTGCACAAAACAATAGCTCCTCGCAACCAGCGCGGTTAGGGGTTGTCAATCCCCTCACGGTCACTTACGAGAGTGAGATCTGATAGAGATGATAAATAATATTTTTGGTATTTTTGATATAGAGATGCAAAGTAAAAAGTAAAAGGCAAAGTAAAAACAAAGCAAGTATTAAAGTGATGGAGATTGATATGATGAAAATAGACCCGGGGGCCATAGGTTTCACTAGTGGCTTCTCTCAAGAGCATAAGTATTCTACGGTGGGTGAACAAATTACTGTTGAGCAATTGATAGAATTGAGCATAGTTATGAGAATATCTAGGTATGATCATGTATATAGGCATCACGTCTGAGACAAGTAGACCAACTCCTGCCTGCATCTACTACTATTACTCCACTCATCGACTGCTATATCCAGCATGCATCTAGAGTATTAAGTTAAAAATAGAGTAACGCCTTAAGCAAGATGACATGATGTAGAGGGATAAATTCATGCAATATGATAAATAAAAAACCATCTTGTTATCCTCGATGGCAACAATACAATACGTGCCTTGCTGCCCCTTATGTCACTGGGAAAGGACACCGCAAGATTGAACCCAAAGCTAAGCACTTCTCCCATTGCAAGAACTACCAATCTAGTTGGCCAAACCAAACGGATAATTCGAGGAGACTTGCAAAGATAACCAATCATGCATAAAAGAATTCAGAGAAGATTCAAATATTAGTCATAGATAAATTGGATCATAAACCCACAATTCATCGGTCTCAAGAAACACACCGCAAAAAGAAGATTACATCGAATAGATCTCCACGAGAGAGGGGGAGAACATTGTATTGAGATCCAAAAAGAGAGAAGAAGCCATCTAGCTACTAGCTATGTACCCGAAGGTCTGAAGTAAACTACTCACACTTCATCGGAGGGGCTATGGTGATGATGTAGAAGCCCTCCGTGGTGGATGCCCCCTCCGGCGGAGCTTCGGAACAGGCCCCAAGATGGGATCTCTTGGAAACAGGAAGTTGCGGCGGTGGATTAGGTTTTTGGCTCCTGTTCTGATCGTTTGGGGGTACGTAGGTATATATAGGAGGAAGGAGTACGTCGGTGGAGCAACAGGGGGCCCACGAGGCAGGGGGCGCGCCCTAGGGGGTGCCCCCACCCTCGTGACCGCCTCTGTTACTTCTTGGAGTAGGGTCCAAGTCTCCTGGATCACGTTCGGTGAGAAAATCACGTTTCCGAAGGTTTCATTCCGTTTGGACTCCGTTTGATATTCGGTTTCTTCGAAACACTGAAATAGGCAAAAAAACAGCAATTCTGGGCTGGGCCTCCAGTTAATAGGTTAGTCCCAAAAATAATATAAAAGTGGAAAATAAAGCCCAACATAGTCCAAAACAGTAGATAAAGTAGCATGGAGCAATAAAAAATTATAGATACGTTGGAGACGTATCAGGCATCCCCAAGCTTAATTCCTGCTCGTCCTCGAGTAGGTAAATGATAAAAGAGAATTTTGATGCGGAGTGATACTTTGGCATAATTTCAATGTAAATCTTCTTAATTGTGGTATGAATATTCAGATCCGAAAGATTCAAGACAAAAGTTCATATTGACATAAAAATAATAATACTTCAAGCATACTAACTAAGCAATTATGTCTTCTCAAAATAACATGGCCAAAGAAAGTTATCCCTACAAAATCATATAGTCCGGCTATGCTCCATCTTCCCCACACAAAATATTTAAATCATGCACAACCCCGATGACAAGCCAAGCAATTGTTTCATACTTTAACAATTTCAGAACTTTTTCAATCTTCACGCAATACATGAGCGTGGGCCATGGATATAGCACTATATGTGGAATAGAATGGTGGTTGTGGAGAAGACAAAAAGGGAGAAGATAGTCTCACATCAACTAGGCGTATGAACGGGCTATGCAGATGCCCATCAATAGATATCAATGTGAGTGAGTAGGGATTGCCATGCAACGGATGCACTAGAGCTATAAGTATATGAAAGCTCAACAAAAGAAACTAAGTGGGTGTACATCCAACTCGCTTGCTCACGAAGACCTAGGGCATTTGAGGAAGCCCATTATTGGAATATACAAGCCAAGTTCTATAATGAAAAATTCCCACTAGTATATGAAAGTGACGAAATGAGAGACTCTCTATCATGAAGATCTTGATGCTACTTTGAAGCACAAGTGTGGTAAAAGGATAGTAGCATTGTCCCTTCTCTCTTTTTCTCTCATTTTTTTTATTTGGGCCTTTTCTCTTCTTTTTTATGGCCTCTTTTTTTCATTTTTCTTTTTTTTTATTTTTTGTCCGGAGTCTCATCCCGACTTGTGGGGGAATAATGGTCTCCATCATCCTTTCCTCACTTGGGACAATGCTCTAAAGAATGATGATCATCACACTTTTATTTTTCTTACAACTCAACAATTACAACTCGATTCTTAGAACAAAGTATGACTCTATATGAATGCCTCCGGCGGTATACCGGGATATGCAATGAAACAAGAGTGACATGTATGAAAGAATTATGAACGGTGGCTTTGCCACAAATACGATGTCAACTACATGATCATGCTAGCAATATGACAATGATGGAGTGTGTCATAATAAACAGAACGGTGGAAAGTTGCATGGCAATATATCTCGGAATGGCTATGGAAATGCCATGAATAGGTAGGTATGGTGGCTGTTTTGAGGAAGATATATGGTGGTGTATGATACCGGCGAAAAGTGTGCGGTATTAGAGAGGCTAGCAATGGTGGAAGGATGGGAAAAAGTGCGTATAATCCATGGACTCAACATTAGTCATAAAGAACTCATATACTTATTGCAAAAATCTAGAAGTTATCAAAGCAAAGTATTACGCGCATGCTCCTAGGGGGATAGATTGGTAGGAAAAGACCATCGCTCGTCCCCGACCGCCACTCATAAGGAAGACAAACAATAAATAAATCATGCTCCGAGTTCATCACATAACGGTTCACCATACGTGCATGCTACGGGAATCACAAACTTCAACACAAGTATTCTTTAAATTCACAACTACTCAACTAGCATGACTTTAATATCACTACCTCCATATCTCAAAACAATTATCAAGTATCAAACTTTTCTTAGTATTCAACGCACTCAAAAGAAAGTTTCACATATCTTGAATACCAAGTATATTAATCTTAAGCAAATTACCATGCTATTAACGACTCTCAAAATAATCTAACTGAAGCATGAGAGATCAACAGTTTCTTTAAAACAAATCCACCACCGTGCTCTAAAAGATCTAAGTGAAGCACTAGAGCAAAAATTATCACGCTCAAAAGATATAAGTGAAGCACTATGAGCAAAACTATCAAGCTCAAAAGATATAAGTGAAGCACTATGAGCATTCTATCAAATTCCAATTCATGTATGGCTCTCTCAAAAGGTGTGTACAGTAAGGATGATTGTGGTAAACTAACAAGCAAATACGCAAATAATACAAGACGCTCCAAGCAAAACACATAACATGTGGTGAATAAAAATATAGCTCCAAGTAAATTACCGATGGAAGTAGACGAAAGAGGGGATGCCTTCCGGGGAATCCCCAAGCTTTGACTTTTTGGTGTCCTTGGATTATCTTGGGGGTGCCATGGGAATCCCCAAGCTTAGGCTCTTGCCACTCCTTGTTCCATAATCCATCAAAAGAATTTACCCAAAACTTGAAAACTTCACAACACAAAACTCAATAGAAATCTCGTGAGCTCCGTTAGAGAAAGAAAACAAAAGACTACTTTAAGGTACTGTAATGAACTCATTCCTTATTTATATTAGTGTTAAACCTACTGTATTCGAACTTCTCTATGGATTATAAACTATTTTACTAGCCATAGATTCATCAAAATAAGCAAACAACACACGAAAAACAGAATCTGTCAAAAACAGAACAGTCTGTAGTAATCTGTAACTAACGCAAACTTCTGGAACTCCAAAAATTCTACCAAAATAGGAGGACCTAGATAATTTGTTTAATGATCAGCAGCAATTGTAATCAATATTTTATCACGTTCTTGTGATTTTTAACAATTGTTTTTGTGAACAGAAAGATTCTGGAAATTACAGCAAGATCAAATAACTGTCATCCAAGAAGATCCTATAGGTCTAACTTGGCACAAACACTAATTAAAACATAAAACCACATCTAAACAGAGGCTAGATGGATTATTTATTCCTAAACAGAAGAAAAGGCAAAAAAAAACTAAAAATAAAATTGGGTTGCCTCCCAACAAGCGCTATCGTTTAACGCCCCTAGCTAGGCATAAAAGCAAGGATAGATTTAAGTATTGTCGTCTTTGGTAGGCAATTCTTCAATGAGGAATCTGTCTTTCTTAGAAATTTATTTCTTTCTAGTAATTATCAAACTCTTGGGCATAAGATCGAAAAATTCATTCGTAGCAAATGGTTCCTTAATGATAGCAAAAAGATTGGGATGAATACTTGTAGATTGAAGATCCGCAGTTTCCTTACTAGATGATTCACCCTTATTCTTAGGAACATAAATAAGCTTGGTATTTTTAGTAGACGGACTAGGAGTGTTCTTTACGGAAGAAAAAGCGGTTCCCAAGTTGGTAATGATACCCTCAAGTTTATCGATTCTAGTGGAATCTAGATTTATTTTCTCATTAACTATGGGTTCCTTTTCTTTAATATTTTTCAAAGTAATTCCTACCTTAGATCCATATTGGGTAATTTGATTGTGGATCTTTTTATCAAGATTTTCAATTGATTCAATGGTAGCAACTTTATTCTCAATAATTTCAAGTCTTTGCATAACATGCTCCAAAGTTAACATAGTTCTATTAACCAAAAGAGGTGGTGAGCCAAATAAATCTATTAAAGCATTATAAAAATAAAAAGTATGGCTACCCAAGAAATTCCCTTCGGTAATGGTATCAAGGATATATCTATACCAAGGATTAGCACCTACGTAAAAATTACGAAGAAGAACTGAAGTAGATTGCTTCCTGGTAGATCTATTTTGAGCATTGCAAATTCTATACCAAGCGTCTTTTAGATTTTCTCCCTACCTTTGCTTAAAATTTAGAACTTCATTCTCGGGAGATAACGGAGAAGATATGAGACTATTCATGACGACAAGCAAGCAAACTAACACACGAGCAAACAAAAGGCAAACGGGAAAAGGAGGAGGAGATTGGGAAAGAGAGGGCGAATAAAAAGGCAAGGGTGAAGTGGGGGAGAGGAAAACGAGAGGCAAATGGCAAATAATGTAATGCGGGAGATAGAGATTGTGATGGGTACTTGGTATATAGATTTTAACTTGACTTGCTCTTGCGTAAGCCTCCCCGGCAACGGCGAAATCCTTCTTGCTACGTCTTGAGCTTGTGTTGGTTTTCCCCGAAGAGGAGAGGATGATGCAGCAAAGTAGCGTAAGTATTTCCCTCAGTTTTTGAGAACCAAGGTATCAATCCAGTAGGAGGCTACGCACAAGTCCCTCGTACCTGCACAAAACAATAGCTCCTCGCAACCAACGCGATTAGGGGTTGTCAATCCCTTCATGGTCACTTACGAGAGTGAGATCTGATAGAGATGATAAATAATATTTTTGGTATTTTTGATATAGAGATGCAAAGTAAAAAGTAAAAGGCAAAGTAAAAACAAAGGAAGTATTAAAGTGATGGAGATTGATATGATGAAAATAGACCCGGGGGCCATAGGTTTCACTAGTGGCTTCTCTCAAGAGCATAAGTATTCTACGGTGGGTGAACAAATTACTGTTGAGAAATTGACAGAATTGAGCATAGTTATGAGAATATCTAGGTATGATCATGTATATAGGCATCATGTCCGAGACAAGTAGACCGACTCCTGCCTGCATCTACTACTATTACTCCACTCATCGACCGCTATCCAGCATGCATCTAGAGTATTAAGTTAAAAACAGAGTAACGCCTTAAGCAAGATGACATGATGTAGAGGGATAAATTCATGCAATTGAAGGAAATATGCCCTAGAGGCAATAATAAAGTTATTATTTATTTCCTTATATCATGATAAATGTTTATTATTCATGCTAGAATTGTATTAACCGGAAACATAATACATGTGTGAATATATAGACAAACAGAGTGTCACTAGTATGCCTCTACTTGACTAGCTTGTTAATCAAAGATGGTTATGTTTCCTAACCATAGACAAAAGAGTTGTTATTTGATTAACGGGATCACATCATTAGTTGAATGATCTGATTGACATGACCCATTCCATTAGCTTAGCACCCGATCGTTTAGTATGTTGCTATTGCTTTCTTCATGACTTATACATGTTCCTATGACTATGAGATTATGCAACTCCCGTTTAACGGAGGAACACTTTGTGTGCTACCAAACGTCACAACGTAACTGGGTGATTATAAAGGTGCTCTACAAGTGTCTCCAAAGGTACATGTTGGGTTGGCGTAATTCGAGATTAGGTTTTGTCACTCCGATTGTCGGGGAGGTATCTCTGGGCCCTCTCGGTAATACACATCACTTAAAGCCTTGCAAGCATTGCAACTAATGAGTTAGTTGTGGGATGATGTATTACAGAACGAGTAAAGAGACTTGCCGGTAACGAGATTGAACTAGGTATTGGATACCGACGATCGAATCTCGGGCAAGTAACATACCGATGACAAAGGGAACAACGTATGTTGTTATGCGGTTTGACCGATAAAGATCTTCGTAGAATATGTAGGAGCCAATATGAACATCCAGGTTCCGCTATTGGTTATTGACCAAGAATAGTTCTAGGTCATGTCTACATAGTTCTCGAACCCGTAGGGTCCGCACGCTTAAGGTTTCGATGACAGTTATATTATGAGTTTATGAGTTTTGATATACCGAAGGAGTTCGGAGTCCCGGATGAGATCGGGGACATGACGAGGAGTCTCGAAATGGTCGAGACGTAAAGATCGATATATTGGACGACTATATTCGGACATCGGAAAGGTTCCGAGTGATTCGGGTATTTTTCGGAGTCCCGGATGAGATCGGGGACATGACGAGGAGTCTCGAAATGGTCGAGACATAAAGATCGATATATTGGACGACTATATTCGGACATCGGAAAGGTTCCGAGTGATTCGGGTATTTTTTGGAGTACCGGAGAGTTACGGGAATACGTATTGGGCCTTATTGGGCCATACGGGAAAGAAGGAAAAGGGCCTCAAGGTGGCGCACCCTCCCTTGGTCTGGTCCGAATTGGACTAGGGAAGGGGGGCGCCCCCTTCCTTCCTTCTCCTTTTCCCTTCCTCTTTTCCTATTCCATATGGGAGGTGGAATCCTACTAGGACTAGGGAGTCCTAGTAGGACTCCACACTTGGCGCGCCCACTCCTAGGGCCGGCCTCCTCCCCCCTTGCTCCTTTATATACGGGGCAGGGGGACACCCCAGAACACAGAAGTTGATCTACAGATCGTTCCTTAGCCGTGTGCGGTGCCCCCCTCCACCATATTCCACCTCGGTAATATCGTCGCGGAGTTTAGGCGAAGCCATGCGCCGGTAGCGCATCATCATCGTCCTGCGCCGTCGTCTTGACAAAACTCATCCCGACACCTGCTGGATCGAGTCCGGGATCGTCATCGAGCTGAGCGTGTGCAGAACACGGAGGTGCCGTCGTTCGGTACTTGGATCGGTCGGATCGTGAAGGCGTCGACTACATCAACCGCGTTGTCATAACGCTTCCGCTTTCGGTCTACGAGGGTACGTGGACACACTCTCCCCTCTCGTTGCTATGCATCACCATGATCTTGCGTGTGCATAGGAATTTTTTTGAAATTACTACGTTCCCCAACAGTGGCATCCGAGCCTGGTTTTATGCGTTGATGTTATATGCACGAGTAGAACACAAGTGAGTTGTGGGCGATACTGCTTACCAGCATGTCATACTTTGGTTCGGCGGTATTGTGATATGAAGCGGTCCGGACCGACATTACCGTACGCTTACGCGAGACTGGTTTCACCGCTGCGAGCACTCGTTGCTTAAAGGTGACTGGCGGGTGTCTGTCTCTCTCACTGTAGTTGAACCGAGTGTGGCTACGCCCGGTCCTTGCAAAGGTTAAAACAGCACCAACTTGACAAACTATCGTTGTGGTTTTGATGCGTAGGTAAGAACGGTTCTTGCTCAGCCCGTAGCAGCCACGTAAAACTTGCAACAACAAAGTAGAGGACGTCTAACTTGTTTTTGCAGGGCATGTTGTGATATGATATGGTTAAGGCGTGATGCTATATTTTATTGTATGAGATGATCATGTTTTGTAACCGAGTTATTGGCAACTGGCAGGAGCCATATGGTTGTCGCTTTATTGTATGAAATGCAAACGCCATGTAATTGCTTTACTTTATCACTAAGCGGTAGCGATAGTCGTAGAAGCAATAGTTGGCGAGACGACAACGATGCTAAGATGGAGATCAAGGTGTCGCGCCGGTGACAATGGTGATCATGATGGTGCTTCGAGATGGAGATCACAAGCACAAGATGATGATGGCCATATCATATCACTTATATTGATTGCATGTGATGTTTATCCTTTATGCATCTTATCTTGCTTTGATTGACGGTAGCATTTTAAGATGATCTCTCACTAAAATTATCAAGAAGTGTTCTCCTGAGTATGCACCGTTGCCAAAAGTTCAGTAGTGCCAGACACCACGTGATGATTCGGGTGTGATAAGCTCTCGTCCATCTACAACGGGTGCAAGCCAGTTTTGCACACGCAGAATACTCAGGTTAAACTTGACGAGCCTAGCATATGCAGATATGGCCTCGGAACACGGAGACCGAAGGTCGGCGTGAATCATATAGTAGATATGATCAACATAGTGATGTTCACCATTGAAAACTACTCCATCTCACGTGATGATCGGTTATGGTTTAGTTAATTTGGATCACGTGATCACTTAGATGACTAGAGAGATGACTATCTAAGTGGGAGTTCTTTAGTAATATGATTAATTGAACTTAAATTTATGATGAACTTAGTCCTGGTAGTATTTTGCAAATTATGTTGTAGATCAATAGCTCGCGTTGTTGCTTCCCTATGTTTGTTGCTTTCATATGTTTATTTTGATATGTTCCTAGAGAAAATTGTGTTGAAAGATGTTAGTAGCAATGATGCGGATTGGATCTGTGATCTGAGGTTTATCCTCATTGCTGCACATAAGAATTATGTCCTTAATGCACCGCTAGGTGACAGACCTATTGCAGGAGCAGATGCAGACGTTATGAACGTTTGGCTAGCTCAATATGATGACTACTTGATAGTTTAGTGCACCATGCTTAACGGCTTAGAATCGGGACTTCAAAGACATTTTTGAACGTCATGGACCATATGAGATGTTCCAGGAATTGAAGTTAATATTTCAAGCAAATACCCGAGTTGAGAGATATGAAATCTGCAACAAGTTCTATACCTAAAAGATGGAGGAGAATCGCTCAACTAGTGAGCATGTGCTCAGATTGTTTGGGTACTACAATCGCTTGAATCAAGTGGGAGTTAATCTTCCAGATAAGATAGTGATTGACAGAATTCTCTAGTCACCATCACCAAGTTAGTAGAACTTCGTGATGAACTATAGTATGCAAGGGATGATGAAAATGATTCCCGAGTTTTTCATGATGATGAAATCGATGAAGGTAGAAATCAAGAAAGAACATCAAGTGTTGATGGTTAACAAGACCACTAGTTTCAAGAAAAGGGCAAAGGGATAGAAGGGAACTTCAAGAAGAACGGCAAGCAAGTTGCTGCTCAAGTGAAGAAGCCCAAGTCTGGACCTAAGCATGAGACTAAGTGCTTCTACTGCAAAGGGACTGGTCACTGGAAGCAGAACTACCCCAAGTATTTGGCGGATAAGAAGGATGGCAAGGTGAACAAAGGTATATTTGATATACATGTTATTAATGTGTACTTTACTAGTGTTTATAGCAACCCCTCGGTACTTGGTACTGGTTCAGTTGCTAAGAGTAGTAACTCGAAACGGGAGTTGCAGAATAAACAGAAACTAGTTAAGGGTGAAGTGACGATGTGTGTTGAAAGTAGTTTCAAGATTGATATGATCATCATCGCACACTCCCTATACTTTCGGGATTAGTGTTGAACCTAAATAAATGTTATTTGGTGTTTGCGTTAAGCATGAATATGATTTGATCATGTTTATTGCGATACGGTTATTCATTTAAAGTTAGAGAATAATTGTTATTCTGTTTACATGAATAAGACCTTCGATGGTCATACACCCAATAAAAATAGTTTGTTGGATCTCGATCGTAGTGATACACATATTCATAATATTGATGCCAAAAGATGCAAAGTTAATAATGATAGTGCAACTTATTTATGGCACTGCCGTTTGGGTCATATCGGTGTAAAGCGCATGAAGAAACTCCATAAAGATGGATTTTCGGAATCACTTGGTTATGAATCATTTGATGCTTGCGAACCGTGCCTTTGGGCGAGATGACTAAAACTCCGTTCTTCGAAACAATGGAACGAGCAACAAACTTATTGGAAATAATACATGCTGATGTATTCAATTCGATGAGTGTTGAGGCTCGCGGCGGGTATCATTATTTTCTGACCTTCACAGATGATTTGAGCAGATATGGGTATATCTACTTGATGAAACATAAGTCTGAAATATTTGAAAAGTTCAAAGAATTTCAGAGTGAATTGGAAAATCATCGTGACAAGAAAATAAGGTTTCTACGATCTGATCGCGGAGACAAATATTTGAGTTACGAGTTTGATCTTCAATTAAAACAATGTGGAATAGTTTCACAAATTCATGCCACCTGGAACACCACATCATAATGGTGTGTCCGAACGTCATAACCGTACTTTATTGGATATAGTACAATCTATGATGTTTCTTACCGATTTACCAATATCGTTTTGGGATCATGCATTAGAGACAGCTGCATTCACGTTAAATAGGGCACCATCTAAATCCGTTGAGACGACACTATATGAACTGTGGTTTAGCAAGAAACCAAAGTTGTCGTTTCTTAAAGTTTGGGGTTGTGATGCTTATGTGAAAAAGTTTCATCCAGATAAGCTCAAACCCAAATCGAAGAAATGCGTCCTCGTAGGATACCCAAAGGAGACTGTTGGGTACACCTTCTATCACAAATCCGAAGACAAGACATTCGTTGCTGAGAATGGATCCTTTCCAGAGAAGGAGCTTCTCTCGAAATAAGTGAGTGGGAGGAAAGTAGAACTTGATAAGGTAATTGTACCTTCTCCCTTATTGGAAAGTAGTTCATCACAGAAATCTGTTCCTGTGACTACTACACCAATTAGTGAGGAAGCTAATGATGATGATCATGTAACTTCAGATCAAGTTACTACCGAACCTCGTAGGTCAACCAGAGTGAGATCCGCACCAGAGTGGTACGGTAATCCCATTCTGGAGGTCATGTTACTTGACCATGACGAACCTACGAACTATGAGGAAGCGATGATGAGCCCAGATTCCGCAAAATGGTTTGAGGCCATGAAATCTGAGATATGATCCATGTATGAGAACAAAGTATGGACTTTGATGGATTTGCCCGATGATCGGCAAACCATAGAAAATAAATGGATCTTCAAGAGGAAGACGGACGTTGATAGTAGTGTTACTATCTACAAAGCTAGACTTGTCGAAAAAGGTTCTTGACAAAGTTCAAGGTGTGGACTACGATGAAATTTTCTCACTCGTAGCGATGCTTAAGTCTGTCCAAATCATGTTAGCAATTGCCGCATTTTTATGAAATCTGGCAAATGGATAAACAAAACTACATTCCTTAATGGATTTAAAGAAGAGTTGTATATGATGCAACCAGAAGGTTTTGTCAATCCTAAAGGTACTGACAAAATACGCAAGCTCCAGCGATCCATCTATGGACTGTTGCAAGCATCTCGGAGTTGGAATATACGCTTTGATAAGTTGATCAAAGCATATAGTTTTATACAGACTTGCGGTGAAGCCTGTATTTACTAGAAAGTGAGTGGGAGCACTACAGCATTTCTGATAAGTATATGTGAATGACATATTGTAGATCGGAAATAATGTAGACTTATTCTGCAAAGCATAACGGAGTGTTTGAAAGGAGTTTTTCAAAGAAAGACCTCGGTGAAGCTGCTTACATATTGAGCATCAAGATCTATAGAGATAGATCAAGACGCTTGATAAGTTTTTTCAATGAGTACATACCTTGACAAGATTTTGAAGTAGTTCAAAATGGAACAGTCGAAGAAAGAGTTCTTGCCTGTGTTACAAGGTGTGAAATTGAGTAAGACTCAAAACCCGACCACGGCAGAAGATAGAAAGAGAATGAAAGTCATTCCCTATGCCTTGGCCATAGGTTCTATAAAGTATGCCATCCTGTGTAACAGATCTATTGTATACCCTACACTGAGTTTGGCAAGGGAGTACAATAGTGATCTAGGAGTAGATCACTGGACAGCGGTCAAAATTATCCTTAGTGGAATAAGGATATGTTTCTCGATTATGGAAGTGACAAAAGGTTCGTCATAAAGGGTTACGTCGATGCAAGTTTTGACACCGATCTGAATGACTCTAAATCTCGATCTAGATACATATTGAAAGTGGGAGCAATTAGCTAGAGTAGCTCCGTGCAGAGCATTGTAGACATAGAAAATTGCAAAATACATAACGGATCTGAATGTGAAAGACCCGTTGACTAAGATTCTCTCACAAGCAAAACATGATCACACCTTAGTACTCTTTGGGTGTTAATCACATAGCGTTGTGAACTAGATTACTGAATCTAGTAAACCCTTTGGGTGTTGGTCACATGGCGATGTGAACTATGGGTGTTAATCACATGATGATGTGAACTATCGATCTTAATCACATGGTGATGTGATCTAGATTATTGACTCTAGTGCAAGTGGGAGACTGAAGGAAATATGCCCTAGAGGCAATAATAAAGTTATTATTTATTTCCTTATATCATGATAAATGTTTATTATTCATGCTAGAATTGTATTAACCGGAAACATAATACCTGTGTGAATATATAGACAAACAGAGTGTCACTAGTATGCCTCTACTTGACTAGCTTGTTAATCAAAGATGGTTATGTTTCCTAACCATAGACAAAAGAGTTGTTATTTGATTAACGGGATCACATCATTAGTTGAATGATCTGATTGACATGACCCATTCCGTTAGCTTAGCACCCGATCGTTTAGTATGTTGCTATTGCTTTCTTCATGACTTATACATGTTCCTATGACTATGAGATTATGCAACTCCCGTTTACCGGAGGAACACTTTGTGTGCTACCAAACGTCACAATGTAACTGGGTGATTATAAAGGTGCTCTACGAGTGTCTCCAAAGGTACATGTTGGGTTGGCGTAATTCGAGATTAGGTTTTGTCACTCCGATTGTCGGAGAGGTATCTCTGGGCCCTCTCGGTAATACACATCACTTAAAGCCTTGCAAGCATTGCAACTAATGAGTTAGTTGTGGGATGATGTATTACGGAACGAGTAAAGAGACTTGCCGGTAACGAGATTGAACTAGGTATTGGATACCGACGATCGAATCTCAGGCAAGTAACATACCGATGACAAAGGGAACAACGTATGTTGTTATGCGGTTTGACCGATAAAGATCTTCGTAGAATATGTAGGAGCCAATATGAACATCCAGGTTCCGCTATTGGTTATTGACCAAGAATAGTTCTAGGTCATGTCTACATAGTTCTCGAACCCGTAGGGTCCGCACGCTTAAGGTTTCGATGACAGTTATATTATGAGTTTATGAGTTTTGATGTACCGAAGGAGTTCGGAGTCCCGGATGAGATCGGGGACATGACGAGGAGTCTCGAAATGGTCGAGACATAAAGATCGATATATTGGACAACTATATTCGGACATCGGAAAGGTTCCGAGTGATTCGGGTATTTTTCGGAGTACCGGAGAGTTACGGGAATACGTATTGGGCCTTATTGGGCCATACGGGAAAGAAGGAAAAGGGCCTCAAAGGTGGCCGCACCCCTCCCCTTGGTCTGGTCCGAATTGGACTAGGGAATGGGGACGCCCCCTTCCTTCCTTCTCCTTTTCCCTTCCTCTTTTCCTATTCCATATGGGAGGTGGAATCCTACTAGGACTAGGGAGTCCTAGTAGGACTCCACACTGGGCGCCCCTCCTAGGGCCGGCCTCCTCCCCTTGCTCCTTTATATACTGGGCAGGGGGACACCCCAAACACGAAGTTGATCTACAGATCGTTCCTTAGCCGTGTCGGTGCCCCCTCCACCATATTCCACCTCGGTAATATCGTCGCGGAGTTTAGGCGAAGCGTCGCCGATAGTGCATCATCATCGTCCACCACGCCGTCGTCGTCTTGTGAAACTCATCCCCGACACCCTGCTGGATCGGAGTCCGGGGATCGTCATCGAGCTGAACGTGTGCAGAACACCGAGGTGTCGTACGTTCGGTACTTGGATCGGTCGGATCGTAAAGGCGTCGACTACATCAACAGCGTTGTCATAACGCTTCGCTTTCGGTCTCACGAGGTGCGTGGACACACTCTCCTCTCGTTGCTATGCATCACCATGATCTTGCGTGTGCGTAGGAATTTTTTTGAAATTACTACGTTCCCCAACAGCAATATGATAAAAAACCCATCTTGTTATCCTTGATGGCAACAATACAATACGTGCCTTGCTGCCCCTACATCCTTTGGGAAAGGACACCGCAAGATTGAACCCAAAGCTAAGCACTTCTCCCATTGCAAGAACTACCAATCTAGTTGGCCAAACCAAACGGATAATTTGAAGAGACTTGCAAAGATAACCAATCATACATAAAAGAATTCAGAGAAGATTCAAATATTATTCATAGATAAATTGGATCATTAATCCACAATTCGTCGGTCTCAATAAACAGACCGCAAAAAGAAGATTACATCGAATAGATCTCCACGAGAGAGGAGGAGAACATTGTATTGAGATCCAAAAAGAGAGAAGAAGCCATCTAGCTACTAGCTATGGACACGAAGGTCTAAAGTAAACTACTCACACTTCATCGGAGGGGCTATGGTGATGATGTAGAAGCCCTCCGTGGTGGATGCCCCCTCCGGTAGAGCTTCGGAACAGGCCCCAAGATGGGATCTCGTGGATACAGGAAGTTGCGGCGGTGGAATTAGGTTTTTGGCTCCTGTTACGATCGTTTGAAGTGCGTAGGTATATATAGGAGGAAGGAGTACGTCGGTGGAGCAACAGGGGGCCCACGAGGCAGGGGGGCGCCCTGGGGGGGGGGGCGGCGCCCCCACCCTCGTGACCGCCTCTGTTACTTCTTGGAGTAGGGTCCAAGTCTCCTGGATCACGTTCGGTGAGAAAATCATGTTCCCGAAGGTTTCATTCCGTTTGGACTCCGTTTGATATTTTGTTTCTTCGAAACACTGAAATAGGCAAAAAATAGCAATTCTGGGCTTGGCCTCCGGTTAATATGTTAGTCCCAAAAATAATATAAAATTGGAAAATAAAGCCAATTATAGTCCAAAACAGTAGATAAAGTAGCATGGAGCAATCAAAAATTATATATACGTTGGAGACGTATCACCGCGACCTGCAGTACTACCGCCCCAGACAAGCGGTACTACCGTAAGGGTTCACGGTACTACCGCGGCGGACCGCGGTACTACCGCTGCTACGGCAAAAGCTAGCCCAGGCCTGAACCGCAAAGGCTGAGGGCGGTACTGCCGCTGACGCGATACTACCGCTCCCCCTTGCGGTACTACCGCAAGGCAGGATTGGACTAGCCTGGGAAGGGCGCGGATGAATAAAAATACATTCGTGCAAACTTCCGCTAAAAATCAAACAATGCAAAAATCCGACACGGTACTACCATACATGGCATGCGGTACTACCGCGCAGGGAGCGGATGTAAAAAATTACATCCGCCCCTACTTCCGCTCATGTTGCTGTGCCAGACCAGGACTCACGGTACTACACAGCATGGGCGGTACTACCAAGATAGGGCGCGGATGTAAAAAAATTACATCCGCCCCTACAGCCGCACGAGCGGCTGAGTCTGGTCTGAGGCCACGGTACTACAGCTCCTTAGGAGCGGTAGTACGGTGGGCACCTACGGTACTACCGCAAGGGCGTGCGGTACTACCGCGGGGGCCTGCGGTACTACCGCTCCTAAGAGCAGTACTACCGCATGCCTCAGAACAGCAACACTAGGAATCCTTCTCTTTGCATATATATGAAGAAAACGGAGGATGCTCCAAAGCGCAAAGGGAAAGGCGGTGCGAGAGGAGTAGCGAACGTGCGTGATGATTCCACCCAAACCTTTCCAACGTGGACCCCCTCTTAATAGTACGGCTTTCCTACGACTCCAATCCACCGAAAAGAAATGTAGAAAAACGCCGTCTTCAATAGTCTTCGAGGGGCACCAAACCGTCTTGTGCCTAGTGACGAAACGTCTGAAATACTCAAGGCACACGATTAGTCCGCAAAAGCATTGCCATCAGTCACCAAAACACCTTAAGGAAAAATATGCCCTTACAACATGGTATATGGCATAGTTGTCAAGGTTATTTTTTTGGAAAAATAGTTATCATGACAGAATTAGTAACTGCACGGTCTTACTCCTTTGGATAATCAGCCTTCATTCATCTGAAGATGGGTTCTCTTTCCTCCCCCTCTCCTCCCCGCTCCCCGCTCTCGTCTTCCCTGACCCTGCCCCCCCCCCCCCCCTCTCCCCTCCGTCATCCTCCTCCTTTTCTGGCCTGCTAGTGGGTCTCCCTGGCTCCCCGCCCGAGGCTGGCCGCACTGGTTCGGTGTCGGTGTTCTCTGGGTCCCGGTTTTGGGCGATGGGGGATGAAGATGTGTTGTCCTTAGATCTGGAGGATGCGGCTCCGGCCGTCCGGCCGATGGCGGGGCCGACCGGCGGGGCGCCGGCCAGGGTCCGGAAGTTTTGGGGGGGTCGGGGACGGCCGGTGGTGTCGCCGACTGGCTGTTCGGGGTGGCATCGTGTCGGGCGGTGCCGGCACAAATCTGGTAGGTGTCCGCCTCCGTCTCCTCCTGGCACTCTTGGCTCTCCTCCCTCCTTCGTTGGGTTGTCTGATGCTGTCCTTGATTCCCCGCCTGGCATCGCCGCTCCGTCGTCGCCGTCCTGGTCGAAGCCGCGGCCGGCGGCGGCTGACGCATTGCCGGGTGGGGGCTGGATGGTGGATGATGTGGGCCGCAGGGTCTGGTGGGCCTGTCTGTGTCCAGGATGGAATGGGCTGGGCCTGCTGGGCCGCCTGCGCTTTCTCTTTAGTTGCCTTTCCCCCTCTCCGCCTGCGGCCCCAGGGCAGTTGGTTGTGGCCTCTGCTTCCCATTCTTCCTCCCCCCGGCCCAGGTACCTGTTTCGGCCCAGTTGGGCCTGGCCAGCGCTGGTTATATATGGGTGCAGAGTGGCTCCCTTCCCCCCTTTCTAGGGTTTCCTGCTTCCGCCGCTGACATTCGCAAAGCGTGTCGTCCCATCCGCCGCTTCCTCCGATCCAACCCTCCCCCTCCTCCCCTCCATCTGTCCTCCGTGGAGGCCCTTGCCATGGACAAATCCAGGGCTTCCTCCAGTGAGGCCCTCTCTGGTAGTAAGCATCGTCATGAGGATTCGCCGGGCTCCGGGGTGGATCTGGCCTATGAGGCGGAGCTTCGTTCCAAGCTGGAGGCCGGCCGCGTCTCGCGCGAGGTGGTGCGCGAGCGTGAGGTGTGGGTGGGCGACGATCTGGCGTCGTCGGCCGCTGGATCTAGTGTGGCTCTGCCCGGATCTGGGGGCAGGCCTGCGGTGGTTCCGGATCCGTGGGAGGCTGCTGCTGCCTCGAATGGTGGTGGTTCGTCTTTATCGGTGCCGCGTCAGGCTCTCGTCTGTGGCCCGGTGGCTCCACCGCGGCAGCCTCCGCGGTCCTTTGCTGCTGGTGCCGGCTCCCGTCCTCCCCTGCGCTTTGGCTCTGGTTCTTCTTCTGCTCAGGACCGGGATCGCCGCGGTCCACCCTCTGGCCCGGGCTCTTCTTCAGCCAGCCTTGGGGATGGCCTTCTCCCTCCTCCCCCGCCTCCCCTACCCGTCAACACTCAGCTGCTCTGAATCCCTCTCCTTCCATTACATGCTTCGCGTGCCACCGTCTGGGCCACTTCCAATCCAGATGCACCAACCCTCTTTTTGTTTGATCTGTCGCTCTGATGGACACCTGAGTGTCAACTGTCGCAACCGCACCAAGCCTCCCTCCTTCGTTCACTTTGGGACCGGTCTCCCCGGATGCGCTTTCTTTGCCCTGGACTGTGATGTGCCTGTGGTGATGGCCGCTCCGTCGCTCTCCAACGCAGCCATCATCTCTGTCCATGATCAAAAGATTTCTCCGCAGACCTTACTGGATGGTTTGAGGATCTGGGATGAGGCGGTTGGGATTGGCAAATGCGCCAGCTTTCTGAATCTGAGTTTGCGATGGTTTTCCCTTCAAAAGATTGTCTTTGGATGATTGCGTCGTGCACGAGCTTTACTCTGCCTCTCAACCAGCTAGTTGTTTCTGTCAAGGCGGCCACTTGCAGGGTGAAGGTTGTTGGTCCTCTGTCCAAGACATGGGTGTTAGTGGATGATGTGCCAGTGGGTTTGCGGTCGGCTGAATTCATGATGGCTTTTAGGACTCTCATTGGCAAACCCGTGGAGGTGGACACTGACTCTTTAGGGAAAGTTGGCTCGGTGCGTCTCAATATCTAGTGTGTCAATCATGTTTGTGTGCACGGGTCTGTGGACGTGTTCCCGTCTGCTGAGGGTGTTCGTCTGCGGGTTCGGGTTGAAGGTGCCGAAGCTTTCCAGGACCCACCTCCTCCTCCTCCTTCCAATTCAGTTGAGACTGATGATGATAAGCACAGAGATAAATCCGCTGGTGGGCAGGACCCAGGTGGTGGGTCTGATCCATGCTTCACCCAGTCTGAGTGGGACGGGATGGAACCTGCGATGCAGGATCTGTCAAGGACAATGCCCCTGTTGGTAAAGCTCAGAAAGATGCGGGTGCCAAGCAGGTGGTGGATGAGGCCCCCCTCGGGAACCGTGCTAGTAAGGGTACCCCGATTTCCGCTGTCTGCTCCAATCTTCCTGCTTGTCCACAGTCTCCTTCGTTCTCTGGGATTGAAGATCTCCCTGTGTCACCTCCTCGGTCCGACGGGCCAGCATCTAAGAAGAAGAAGAAAACGTCGGTCAGAAAATTCTCAGCCAAGAGCAGGGCTTCTTCTGGTTCCAAGCAATCCATGATGGGCTTGGCTCACCATTTGGATAAAGATTTGCGGGCGGCTTCGGGATCTGGCCAGGATATGGCGTCGCCTGCTGCTTGCTCTCCGGTGGTGCGGTCTCCGGCGTCCACGGCGTGCAAGGGGCGTCGCGTTCGTGACTCTAGTGTGTCAGTGGCCCTGTGGGCGGAGAAGCATGTGGTGGCCAGGGATCTTCCTGCTTCAGGTACGCCTGCCCATTCCCCTCCTCCTCCATCCCCGATCCGCCTTGTTTTACCTGCTCTTTCGGATGATCATTTGTTACACATCTTGTCGGACATTGGTGTTTCTGTTGATCCTGGGTTGGGTTCTCCGTCTCGTTTTCTTTCCGTCATTCGGACGAATGAAGTCGCCCAAGCGGCTATTGCCAAGGCCAAGGAGGTTGCGGCCTCTGCTGGCGCTGTTGCTGCCCAGGGGCCGGTAGGGTATCATGGAGAGGCAGAAGGTTGTGGCCAGTCTCCTCTCCCCCCTACCCAAGAAAAGAGGGGTCCGTCCAAACGTTCGAAAACCTGTTTAGCCCTTGCAGGTCTAGCCTTCGCGTTAAAAATATTGCTAATTCCCTGTCGGGCCTCTAGGGGGCGGCGAGACCAGATTCATGATTTGGATTGTGGGGAGAATATTGACATTTTAGGTCTAGTGGAAACTTTTAAAGAATCCTTCTCTCCTTCTGAATTATCTGCAGTTGCAGGCATGGATAGGTTCGACTGGCATTTTCTTCCTGCCTCGAGGCACTCTAGGGGTATTCTGATCGGGTCTAAACGGGACGTGTTTGACTTTATTACTTTTGACCATGGTATTTTTGGGGTGAGTGTGGTGGTGCATCACCGACAGCTAAATTCTTTATGGGAATGTTATGTGGTGCCTTGGAGGATACGACTCATATCTTCTTCCAATTCTTTATGGGAATGTTATGTGGTGCCTTGGAGGATACGACTCATATCTTCTTCCAATGTGTCCTGGCTAAGCTTATTTGGAGTTGCGTCAGAGAGTGGCTTCACGTAGCCTGGGATTCTGCTTCTTTCTCTGAGCTCCGGGCTCTTGCTAATTCCCTGTCGGGCCTCACCAGCCGCATCTTTTGGGTGGGCATGGGTGCAATTTGCTGGTCTCTCTGGACGATTAGGAACAAATTTACTATTGAACATGTGTTTCCGGCTAAACCTGCTGACTGCTTATTTAAATCATGTGCTCTCTTGCAGCAGTGGAAATCATTGACTGAGGTGGACGACCAGGAGGCGCTGTCTGCGTTGATATCCAAAGTTCGGGCCTCGGCGTCTAATCTCTGCAGGCAAGAGCAGGATGCTTAGCTAGTTGATGCTTCGTTGGCTAGTCTCTTTTGGGCGTTCCGGCCTGCGTGCCGCGTAATGGCTAGGGAGCCATGTACCCCCCGTTTGAACTCTCCTTCGTTTGACCCTAGTTGGGGTCTTGCTGGTTGTATGTTCTGAACTTATGGTTGTTTGCTACCTGCCTTATGGCTTTATTTATAAACTCGGGCGCATGCTTTTTCTCTAAAAATTAGTAACTGCACTAAAGAGAACTGATCAATTATTAATATGATAGCATCCATCTAGCAGAAAAATGGAATTAAAAGGGAACAATTATGTGCATAAGTTTTCTTCTTACATCTCTTAGTTATCGAACTGAAACTTCATCCACCCAGCTTTCGAAATCTTCCTAAAATTAGGTTTGGTACAAACACCGTGACGCCTAGGACCTGTCCTGTAGTAAATCCGCACAACCTGCAAATGTGCTCAGTCAAGGTTAGCTTTTCTTAGGCTCAAAATTAGTGCGGCAAGAGTGGCTACGTACAGAAGCAAAATAGCACACATCCAGAACTCGATAGTACACAAAACATACGAGAAGTAAGGAGTTTCTTGGGGTTGGTGGGTTAAGACCAGCACTTTGTAAAAAATTTGATGTTATTAGTCGATCCGTTACTAATTTGCTAGAAAAGGACCGGTGTTTACTTGGAATCCTCAAACATAACTAGCCTTTCAAGCTTTGAAGCAGGCCCATGTCAGTGTCGAGGCAAGATACCGAGGTCAAAGATACTACAAAAGGTGACCTTCGGCATGTTGTAGTCAATCAGGAGGGAACCATATTCCACCAACACCCCTACAGACTACCAGAACGAACAACACTGCATATTACACTACCAACCTAGACCATATCGGCAGATCAAAACGATGCGCGCCCGGACGATGTAGAACTGGGCATCCCACCACTACCCATCAGGATTGCAAACTCCAGCCAAAAGGAAGTAAGTCTGGAATCACACACCACTCTCCCTCCTGAGAAATCCTACAAACCGGGCTCTCCAAGACAGATGACAAGTTATCTAAGATCAACATCACACATACCTAACTCAGTCTAAGCAAGAGGTAAGTTCAACTGAAACAACGACATGAGCTTAAATCGAGCTGGAGCAAGACAAAGTTTATAGAGCATAATCTGTAGGCGGAACTGGGCAATCACCCGTTTCTGACGAGCTGGATGTAATTTTTCTTACCTCGACAGTCTGCCAATATGTTCATGACTCCAACTGCGCTAAATGAGAAGTGTGAGGTGCACGACGAGGCGCTGGTGAGGCTGCCCATCGAAGTTCGACTCCATATGGTTCAAATCAAGCATTTCAAACCCTACTTAATATTAATAGATAACAATTCGACACAAGAGCTAGAACAGGGAGCGAGAGATACATCAAACATCATCAAACTTCCAACAAAACAACCCACAATGAACTTGAAGCAGAACCAGACCCACACCTAGACATACAGATGACTAAACGAAATAATTTATAATGAAATTTTATACTTGATTTGAATTTATTTCTAGTGCTACCGCCATAAAGAGTATATTTTTTATCTTATTTATTTTTCATTGTTAACCGCACATAAGGTTGCCAAGAAATTTTGTAGTGCATTTTACACAGTTGTGTTATATATATCATTGTAAAATATACTCGCATTGTTCTAAACCGAAATTATATATTTTAAAGGCAATATTTTTAATATATTTTCACAATTGCAAAAATTATATATTGTTTACATATTTATGGTAGAGATCTCTAAAGCACATGATCTAACAAATTGTATATATGCGTTCATGATAGAGCTCTCTAAAGCATATGGCTTAGCAAATATCTTAATATCAGATTTTAGTGTGATTAGATAAATATGTTTCAAGACACTTCTAGAGTATATATTAAACCATTGTCAAGATTCTCTGCTCCAATTTCAGTGGTCAAAATTGTCATGCAAATTGAAATAATTCCATAATAAGGTCGTAACATGAGTATATTTGTTCTACTGAGTACTAAAATACCATTGTTAATAGTAATAACCTATAAAAGAATTACAGTTGACGCTACTACTTTTGCATAAATATGATTCAATATTTGATATTGAAAGAACATCGAAGCATTAAAGGGTTTTGGTGATAATGACAAGTGATGAGTAGACTAATGTATTGAACATATGAACATGTTTAGCTCCATTTAGGTGATGAAAAAGTGCTGGAAGACCCCTCATACTATTGTTCCAGGTAGTTTTTCTTGACAGTACCTGTTTGCCTCCCAAGTGCAAGGCTTTGTAGGTAACAGTAGGTTTCCCCTTAGTGATAAATTACGGTATCAATCTACCCCAGGGCGTCCATGAACAGATTTTGACAAAAAATGTGCAGCTTATTAAGGTCAAACCATAAAAGGAAAACTCATTTCGTGGCTAAGGATACAAAACCAGTCGAGGACGAGCGCTCGGCGTCCCTGCTGTCGGCAACGCTTGGTACTACACGAGATCGCTTCTTCATCTTCAGCATGGAAAGAAGCACCTGCTACAAAAAAAATAGCTATCATTTGTAGATAGAACGCACTTGTGATGTTGTAATTAGTGATGCCGTGAACCCGCGCTACTGCTAATGTTCACCTGCAGCGATGGGTTCAACACCACGCTGCTGGTAAATAGCAGCAACACGGCCTATCTACCCCACGCCACTGTTACATGGCTGCCTATAGGGTTTTCCTAGTAGTGGACGAGCGCCTAGGGTTTACAACAACCCAATTACCATAACTTTGTCCCAAATGCTAGAGAAGAAGTAGCTTTGTAGCCATTACAACAAGGCAGGAGATGAAAAGAAAACTCAAGGAAGAAGTGTCGGGGAAGTCTGTGAGACGTTTGATCCCCGATCAACGACTTTGATGAATACAACCAGGCGAACTGATATCCTGTCTTGTGAGCCATTGGATGGCAAATGAACGTTAATAACATCATCCGACACGCCGAAACAGGGGAGGTGTCAATAATCTTCCGACACGTCTCAGATGATCAATCTGCCCGCAGACGCCGCGGCAATCTCCTACTACTGCAGTACCGTCTTCACCCTCGACTCCTCGCCGCTATGGGGACTCGAGTCCTCCTACAGATGATGCCCGGAGACGATGGAGGACGCCGCCGCGTGGTTCCCGCTTTGGATGACCGCCTCGACCGGGCATCCTTATGCCTCCCCCGCAATTCTTCGCCATCTGCAACAGCCACGGCGGCGCCCATGTCACCGGCTGATGTAGCTACGTTCATGCTCCAGTCTGCACTTGTCTAGGAGTTGGACGAGTCGGCGGGGCTACAGCTGGGAGTCGTGGGTGATGGTGACTACTTCCGCTGTTTCAAAATAGATGATTCAACTTTTTACTAACTTTGTACTAAAGTTAATATAAAGTTGAGTTATCTATTTTGGAACGGAGAGAGTACATGCGTGGCTTACCGTTTTTTTTTTTTTTTTTGCTGTGTTTTTTTTTTTTTGCGTGGGATTTTTTCCGTGCGGGATGGGAGGTACGTAGGACCGGAGGATAGTAAAGGTACATACAATCTGCTTCCTAATCCTACTCCCGGCGTACAGAGGAGACGATGTCGCCAGGAGGAGGAGGAGGAGATGGTGTCACGGAGCAGGATCCCCCACCGGCGACCAGCCCCCGTGGCCGCGGCGAGGATGCTCCGTCCTGTTCGCCGCCGCTCCACGTTGTTGCTCCATAGGTTCGTTCCTCCGCCTCTTCCTTCTTCAAATCTTCCAAGGTTCCATCTAAGAAAAAGAATTGGAAACCTGAACGATGAGACTGGTTTTTCAACTCCCAGGTGTAGGGTATGAACAGTAAATTTTAAAAAATCAAACAAATCTGAAACTTTGCAACATCAAATATGCTCAAACTTTGTAGGTGCTTGCAAGTTTTCATGCAGAAAAGACACTCGAGCAGCTCTAAACAAAAGAAAGATCTCAGTGCTCAAAGTTTTGAGCACTTTTAGGTCCGAAATCTGAAACGCATGTGTGCACCTTTCTCTACTTGATATTTCGTTATGAAAATTTGCTAGAACCTAAAACATTTGAGCATGTTTGATGTCGCAAGGTTTCAGTTTTTTTTATTTTTCTTTCCATATTTTTAATTATTGTTCATAGAGGGTGTAGGGACACCCGGGAGCCATCACATCTTTCACCGGGACGAATCGTCTCTTCCCTTTGTAGAAGAAGAAGAAGAAGAAGTTGATGTGTGAGCATGAGCAGCAGCCCGCGGTGGACCTACCCGACAACGTCATCATCGAGATCCTCTCACGAGTGCGCTACAAGTCCCTCTACCGCTTCAAGTGTGTGTCCAAGCCGTGGTTCGCCCAGTGCTAAAGGACTTTGATTATGTCGTGTGCAATCCGGCGACTGAGAAGTGTACTGTATTGCCTGCTATAGAGGTCCGGCACCGGCCAGAGATTCTCCGTCTTGATCAGGCGGAGCAGTTTATATGAACCTGGTTGTCGTCGCATCAGACCTCCTTTATCTCATCCACATGCATGCTTCATAGTGGAAAAGGGATGGGGCAAACTTATCTTGGACAT
This sequence comes from Aegilops longissima, assembly GCA_021605205.1. NCBI lineage: Eukaryota > Viridiplantae > Streptophyta > Magnoliopsida > Poales > Poaceae > Aegilops > Aegilops longissima. The sequence continues at coordinate 19,921,847 of CM038676.1, read as the reverse complement.
CATTCATGGCAGTTTATTTTGTTTCGTGATCTTCGAACCATGTCATCCATGAGATGAACAAAGTGGCACATATGTTAGCTAGAATTAGTGAGCTATCTGCTCATCCGTCAAACTTTGTATGACAAGTTCATATAGGTCAATAAACTTTGGATGTTCTCTCGAGAATACACGCATATCATGTTTTACACGTAATCGATGATGTCACGTGCAGGCTTTATGCCATTTTTGCATTATTACATTTTATCATAACTGTTGTTGTGTTACCTTTTTCCAGAATATTAGCATGTTATGTTCTCGATATATATTCATTCAAATATATTCACACGTTGTACTGATTTTAGGTTCAATCTTCATTACAGCAAAGTACAATGTCCATGCCATGAGAAGTTGTACGAGGATGAAAGCACCGATGAGAAGGTGCAGATGGCAAGGATTTGTGGTCACCAGGCCAGGCTAGCTTCTGCTCCCGTGGACTCCAGCCAAACATGGTACAGGCAGTTTTCAGGCATGGTACAGGCCAGGCGCGAACGGACGAGGACGCCATCCAAACTGGCCCGTTGTCTCTGATAAGGCTCCTAGGACGCACTTTGAAGAAGGCCAAGGAGGTAGAGGGGTCATCCCGACGACAACTTCAAGGTGTGATCTTCTTTGGGGAAGAAGGCCAAGGAAGTAGGGGTCATCACGACGACAACTTTCAGGAGTGATCTTCTTTGAGGAAGAAGGCCAAGGAAGTAGGGGTCATCACGACGACAACTTCGAGTAGTGATCTTCTTTGGGGAAGAAGGCCAAGGAAGTAGGGATCATCACGACGACAACTTCAAGGAGTGATCTTCTTTGGGTGGACACCTAGTTCCTTTCGCCCTGGGCGTGAGGGATCGTTTGCTTTTGTTATGCCGACACTACTGGTAACATAATGATTTTCATTTTGAGAGGTTATATCCATTTCCCTGATACTACGTGTTGCTTCTAGTTCTATCAGAACATGCATGAACAAAGTATGTGCCGTTGAGCTCAATAGGGCATTTCGTCATTCCACAAACGTGCAGAGTCTGGAGAAATGAAATACCGTATGTCACAAATGGAATCCTAAACTAGTTTTATATATATACAAAGGCAAAATATACCCACAGACCTGAAACTATGTCAAGAAAATTTTGACGCGACTAAACATCAACAGGCCTCAAAAGGATCCCCAGGGTATCCTTCATGTGTCAGAATCAGCGGCAGCTCGAAACAAGACCACCGACCAAAAGAATGAAAGAATGATAATGATATCCCCAGCGGAGAGCTCTTCCCCAAACGGTCCTCGGCGCAGCCGCGATTTCCATGCGAGACGATCATCTCTTTCTCTCGGACCGACCATCGGTGCCACACATTTTTCGCCATCGTCATCGCACGTTGCAGCAATGGGTGCTACCGGACTGCAACTTTCTCCACAGGCAGATCATGTGCTGGGGGGACTGATAGTGTGCGGTGATGTAACCATCGAAGCAACCAGCCTGGTAGAACCTCACGTCGTGCCGATACTCTACCGGCCGACGAGTGATGTTGAATTTCTCCACCCACATGCCCATGTTGACATCTTCCATCTTAAACAGCTGCACAACAAAGAGTCAACAGGTTAGCCATCACCGTTTCTGCACGACCCGAGTAAAATTCAGATACAGATACAAGAGATGCTTACCCGAAGTGTCTGATTGTCGAATTCAGATACGATGTAGCGTGCAATATCTGATGAGATCACATAGCCAGGCCCATTTGCATAACTTGGGTAAGCTTCCTCTGGCCATTCCTGGGAAAAAACAAGAAAACTATAATTAAGATGCCCTTCCGATATAGTACAAAAATGAGGGAGATGGAAGGCCAACAAGGACTGCACAGCACAAAGTACAGAACACCAGATTTTGTTGCCACAAGATTATCCATGTTCACCAAGTATGATGGACTACCTCTGTTCATTAATATAAGTGTGCTAGTTGGTTGTACTACTTTTCATTTTCACAATTCTTAAGCAATATGATGGACTACCTCTGTTCATTAATATAATACGTTTTGGTAGTTTGAATTAAACTACAAAAACGACTTATATAAGAAACAGAGGGTGTATTATGGTAATTTTCTTAAACAATATAGATGATGAATGGTGGTTCTGTAATACAGGACAGCAATTTACCTCATAAGTCACAGCCCACTTGCCAGATCTCAGTGGTCTATGGTAGTAGTTGATGCTTCCCACATACACACTCTTATCGCTCTTAACTTTCTTTACTTGGTCCAGTACGGAATCAATTCTAACAAATGTATCATCATCACATTTCATTACATACTTTGCCGGGATGACTCGAACCTGGATAAACACGACCATTAATGAGCACACAAACGTCAATGGAACTGGCAGCGTGAGACAAAATGGCAGAACTAAGCAATTATCTGACACACATATTTCAGTTCACTTACCCCATACTCGGCAATGGCAATGGTCTTCAGAACAACAAGATCATAACTATCCATGAAAGGCACTATGACGATGTCTTGGAAGAACTCTGCCTCCCTTTTCAACTCTGCATTGACCTCCATTTTACCGTTCTGTGAAATTGCTTAATTTTGTCAGAGTTTGGTATATGCAAACAACAAGCAAAAAAACACGGGAAAAGCAAGTATAATTACCAGAGCCACAAAGAACCGAGCTACAATATTAGATGATTTTCTTGTATACATCATCCATGACTTCCGCACAGCCATACGTTCGGCAAAATGGCTTGCTGCAGACAGAATGCCAATAAAAAGCTCGACGGGTTCAGTTGGTAGCGGTGGGGCTCTCCATTGCTCCGACATTTCAAGGTATCTCTCTGGGGAGAAACTAGGATGTGAGCTGGGCAGAGAACTAGCAAAAATTGACTCAATATCAATGTCTCCATTGATAGACAACCCAGTTGCATCCTCAAGAGTGTAACCCTGTAGAGAGCACCAAAATCAGATATGCAGATCTCAGGAGGCTACTCATGTAATTGAACCAGATTTGGGATGCCAGGATTTTCGACCGACGAACTTACAGTGCGGTAAGGAAATGAAGTGACATGCCTCCCATCAACATTGACATGGTAACCTTCCAAACCAGCTGTGAGGGTCAAAACAAACAGCTTGCCTTCTCCGAATGGGTATGGCCAACTGATGTGCACATCCTTTGACCTACCAATTAAACGTTTCACCCACCACTTCATCTTTGACTCCTCCGACTTGTTGTCATCATCCCGAATCCATTTCTCACACTTGAGTTGAGCATCAACTGAAAGACCAAACCAGGTCAACATGCCATTTTTAGAATGAAGTAAAAAAGAAAAGTGTGATTTCAACTCATTTCAGAGTGATTTGGAAAACAGGGAATGGATGTGTTGCAGAACGACGAAAATGCCTACTTCCACGAAATAGTAACCCAAATATAATTAGAGAAGCTTCACTTGCAGCTCCTCCAAACAATGAGAATAATTGCTGAACTAACTTGGTTGCAACCAACTAATGGAACAATCAGACTAGATATGCATAACTAATTAAGCACCCAATTATTTGTGATCTTCCTTCACTGATTAGCTAAGAAGAAATGGGAACAGGGAGTTCAGGTACCCACCCCCATGTTGAAAGTCAAACTCACATCATTGCTGTAATCCTCAAAACACGGTTGCAGGTCACGCTTCTTAAATTCTTATAACAATATTCCACTAATTTCACAAATCAAGTACTACAATCGCTATCAGAAACATTCTCCATAAAGCAATAGAAATCGAACCCTCTCTAGGAATTTCTTGCCAGAGTATGCACTTTTCTCTACCCTGTTAGTACTACACACAATTAGACCACTGAAATTGATGGCACCCCTTCCTAGTTCCTACCAACTTCAATCCAATCCTCTTATCTTAGATAAGGGAAGAACACGAGATTGCAAGATGAAGTCAAATTAAATCAAACATGGATTCATCAATCAATTAGCTAAGGTGCTAAACGAATTGAACAAGCAAATCTGAAGCTCACCAGTTTCCTCGGCGGGACGGGAGGCGAAGCCCTCGCAGCGGTGCGAGCGCGCCCACTGCATCCGGTAGCAGCTGTTCATCTCAATCACCGGCTTGCCGCTGTAGTCCCCGCGGATCCTGGGGTTGAAGTGGAGGATCCTGGGCGGCGCCTCGCCGTCCACCACCTTGGTGCCCACCAGCTCCACCATGAACTGCGACACCATGAGCGGCGTCTTCCCGCCGTCCTTGCGCTGGGCGATCTTGGGGTCGTACTCGGGCCGCGCGGGCCTGGGGCGCGCCACCACCGTCACGTGCGACCCCACCGCCAGCCCGCAGGGGAGCTCCACCGTCCGGACCCCGTCGGCGGGGAGCTTGTCCGCGTGCAGCGAGATGGAGGCCGGGCAGATCGGGGAGGACGGGGGCGGGGAGGCGGCGGATGCGGATGCGGATGCGGCGGTCTGGAGGTGCGCAAGATGGGGCCTTGCGGCGGAGAAGGCGTCGGCCGCGGCGCCGTCGAAGGGGGTCGCCGTGGCGTTGGACCTGGGGAGGAGGAGGAGGGAGGAGAAGATGGGGAGCGGCGGCGGGGAGGCCGGGGAGGGGGACGCGGCCGCGGGGAACGCGGGCCGGAGGGGGGAGAAGCGCGAGGAGGGGAAGGCCGAGGCCTCCAGCTCCAGCTCGCGGCGGCGCGAGCGGTGGGTGGTCAGCGCCCCCGAAGACGGGGACGAGAATGGCAGGGAAGGGAGCTCGAAGAGGAGGAGGAAGGCGAGGTACCCCGCTCCGGCGACGGCGAGGACCGCGCGGCACAGGCGCTTGCGCGGCGCCGGCGGCATCGTGAGGTCGGTCGGGTGCCGGCGAAGGCGGCGGAAGGGGCCCGGCGGGGAAGTAGCCGTTTGGGGAAGGAGGAGGAGGAGATGAGGTGCTTGCTTGCTAGTCGTACTGCTACTTATTGCTGCTTGTCGGGTTGGACTCCGGCGAGCAGACCGTTGCGAGGTGGGGGGTGGCGGTGGCGGTGGTTCCGTGCGGCGGATACAACACCAAACACCAAGCAACCCCCCCAAAAAAAATATGATAAATCCTGAACACTTTCGTATTTTAAGCATGCAACTCGAACGTTTTCAATGATAATTTTAGTTCACGCAAGGTTGATAAACATAGATTCTAAAAAAAGGGTTGATAAACATAGCAATTTTCTAATAAAAAAACAAACTGGGACAAAGTTGCCACTAAAGACAATGAAAAAAGTTCAGAATGTCAAGCTTAAAATCCGAAGTTCGGGATTTACCGGAGTCCAAAAGAAAAAGGAGTGGCTACAAAATAGTCGGCTGGCAATTTTGAAGTGGCCAGTCGATTTCTAGCTTCAATTTCAATCGTCGGATCAAGATCCAACGTTCAGGGCGCCAGCTTCGACATCGGTTCTCTTCTTCCTCTCACCTGATCTTTCCCCTAGCCGCCACCACAGACCACCGCCCGGACCGCTAGCCCCCGCCGCCCGCAAATCGGACATGCAAAACGTCTCAATATGTCCACAGATAGAGGATGAGATGCGCTCATGCTCATCCAACACGGTGCATAAAAATTTGTCAACATTTCAAACATACATTTAAAAGACAAAGCTCATGCAAACCTACGCAAATTAAGCAAGTTTCCATACATCGCATGGAAAACCGGGCAGTATTTTAACAAGTTCAATGAGTTTTTTAGAAACTGAACTAACCTAAACGAGGTACCGGACGGAGACCTCGTAGGCATGGCCTTCAAGGCCGCCAACACCTCTGTTGCCACTGCCGCCGCCGTCGTCCTTGAAGCGGTGGAAGGCCTTCCAGTCCTCGCGACAGCCTTGAATGGACGCAGATGTGTGTTCGTGCCATAGACGCTCCGTCGCATCCTCTTGGCGGCGACGGTCGGCCGCGCGCTTGGACTCGACCAACCCTATTTGTAGAGTAGTTCGTTGATCCAGTGACGAACAGACATCTACGTGGTCGTCCTAACTGATCCTCGGCCTAGGTCAACACGAGCTCTGGGTAGGCGTACCTAGTTTGATGCAATGTCGGACTTAGCAAACACCGATCGACGTGTTGGGTTGCATCAATCGGCGTGCCTACTCGGGTGGCACCTTGTTGGCCGCCGTCATGGCGCGCGACCACTGGGAGGCGGAGACGCTGCCGCCATGCCTGAGGTAGTGCAAGAGGCGGTCGCGCGTGTTGGCGATCGCCGGGCTGGGTGCCTCCTCCTCCTTTATGAGGACGAAGCGCCAAGGGGGCGGGGGGGGGGGGGGGTGACGGCGTCGTTCCTTGCCACACTAAAAGCTGTGTAGCGGGGAACCGGCTCTGCCTTGTCGCTGAGGGGAAATCGGCACCTCCTCGGCGCGACATCCAATTTGAACGCCACAGTTTGGCCGAGAGGGCACCGGCACCGCCAGTCCACCACTCAAGTGGCAACTAGATCTGCCACGTGTGCTCCTCGTCCACACGCGTGGCCTCTACGAGGATGCATTGTTGTTGATGTTCCCCGTCGGAGGAGGAGAACACCATCTTGTCCTCGACAGTGTGCGTCCACGGAGTGGTGGACGACGATGGGCACGAAGACCGTGGGCGGCGGCGCCATGATCCGGACGACCCGAGCGATCCACCTTTCGACATCGAGAACCACCTTTGAGCCGCTGCCAGACTTTGCCTATCTTTGTGATGTGCGGAGGAGAGGAGAGACCGAGGTGCGGGGTGTGCACGACACCGTCACCGGTTCAATGCAGACACCGCAGCCGAATTAGGCTCCGGTCAGCAGTCCGGACAGGCACCGATGCGGGCACGAATGCACGGCGATGCTTATAGAGTGGAACGTTCGGCGAGGGTTTTGGATGGGACCGCACAATCGGACGCCTAGGTGGCGGACGTCCAAACGCCCGCAAACCTCTAGTTACCGGTTTGCCTTTGATCTATGGCGTTTTGGACGTGCGGGCTGGTCTGGTCTGGTCGCCGAACGTCTGATGAGCAGTGTTGAAGGGCAAAAGAGAAAAAAAAAGTATCTTTGATCGACGGGCCAAACGTTTAGAAGTGAAACAGCGAGGCGTCCAGCCGGCGCACCGCTGTGGAGCGGACCCGCTGTGCGGTGTTTGGGGAAACAGCAGGATCACTCGAGAAGGGAGCAGGGATGGGGAAACAGCAGGATCACTCGAGACGCGCACGACGGTTTTGCCTGGCGGTGGTGGCCCGCCCGTCCGTCGCGTGTCGTGTGGACGTGATCACCGCTCCGCTCCGCCAGCGTTGTTGTCAAGCTATACGAGAGATACTACTATAAGATATTAATGCGTGGCAGATTGCATCAGATCGAACCACGCCGTCGCTGGAACAATTTTTCTATATAAATTGCTAGCTTTTGCCTTAGAAGCGAGAGATACTATATGGCAAGCACATCTTGGAGTACTATATGCTCGACTATATAAATTGCTAGCTAACTAACAGGGGGATCACAATCATCTTGGAGCATCTATCCAAGCTGGCGAGGCCCCACTGAATCCTCGCTCGCCCTAACAGCTTGCTCATGCGCCGGACCGTTGGTTGTCCTCCCTTCTTATACAGCCGTAAAGGTGCATGATTTGGGACAGGCTCGCCTGGGCTCCGATGCCACAAATGGCGGCGGTTACTACACGAGCATGATTGTTTTCTTAGTTTTTCTTTTTTAAGAAAAGGCCGCAGCCTGACTTTAAATTAGTAAAGCCCAACGGTGGTACAAGTTAGCCCAAGAGTAACACAACCGCATCAAGCGAGACAGAGGCACGCACGCCAGCAAGGCACTAACAAAAGGGGTGCGACGCAAAAGGGAGGCAGCGACGTCAACGGCAAGCACCAACTACTGCGGAGCCGGAGAGGTTTGATTTCCGCCCACAATGCTAGCGGCCTAAGAGCGAACGCGGGAGATGAGAAGCTCCACAGCCGCCGAATCGCATTCCTTAATCAAAGATTTCCGCCGCTATAGAAAGATAGAGAATCTTAAGATGCACTCAACCGCCCTACTAGGGAACACAAGTTCGATAGTAAAATTATCCATGGCTGTCCGCAGTGGCGGAGCTTGCAGCCCAAAGGTGGGCGGGCCGGATAGAAAAAATAGCCTATGGGCTACTGTTTTAAGGCCCATAATTAGATATATAGTGTATAAAATTCAATGAGTTGGGCGGGCCATGGCCCATTCAGCCTTGCTGAAGCTCCGCCAGTGGCCGTCCGTAAGGTCCAGCACATGGCAGAAAAAACGAACCCAAACAATCTCTTGGTCCGTCCCACGAGGGTCGGCGCCTAGACCCATAGCTCCCCAAAGCTATTCGGCGCCCAGGAGTCACCCAACCATTTGCGACAGCAGCTCCAGAACAACCTAGCAAGATGGAAGCGAAAAAGGATATGATCGTTATCTTCTAACCCCCCGCGAAGGGAGCAAAATTCCGAGCCAAGCCCATTTCTCCTTTTGATTTGATCTGTAGTAGGCAAGCGTCCCCGCATAGCCTGCCATATAATTTTTTTAATCTTGGGCGGCACCCTCACACTCTAAAAATATGAGAATCTAGAAACAGGAGAACCAACAGACAACAAACGTTAACAAGACTTAACAGAAAAACAGTCGGAGGCCGAGTGTGGCCAGGAGACCACATCCGACGACACCGAAAACACCGGGAGGGAGGCAACGAGGCGCTGCCAATCCTCCAACTCTACAGGAGACAAGGCTCGACGAAAACCGAGGTTTCAATCTTTGGCAGCAAGCTCCGTGATGGAGGCAGAAGGAGACGCAACAAAAGAAAAAAGAAGAGGGAAGGTAGCCGCGAGAGGCCCCTCCCCGGTCCAGCAATCAAGTCAAAATCTAGCCGCGAGAGGAAGTTGTAATTGTTGGAAATAAGAGCAAATTACTACGAGATTTAATCCGAATAAATAGGAAAAAGATCATGACAGCAATAGCAGAGATTAAACTAATCATGCGAACTAGCATAGCAGATGAACAGATCACATCTAGGGCACATACTAGAAACATTAATTCTACCACGATCTCGAACAGGAAGGATAGAATCACATACGGTGCAGCGGGAGCAGCACCGCCGGCGTTGACGTTGTCGCCCATGTCGCCGAGGATGAGGTTGCCGAGGTCGGGAAGAAGTCGCTCGTCATGCGAAGTCGTCGCTGCCAAAGATCGCGCTGAAAAGCGCTCCCCAAAACCTGATCGCCTCTCCGTCACAGGATCACGAGAGGCGGGTTCCGGAGGCTCGCTGTCCCTTCTCCGGTGCACGCCGAAAGGAGGGATGGAGAAGACTTGCTTGGCGGCGCAATGATCTGGAGCGCCGGTGAGAAACCATACTGAAGCGGCGGCGGCTAGGGTAGACGTCTGCTGACTATATAGTGCGGGCGGGTAGGTCGTGGAGTAAACCCCACGTCCGAAGTCGCCACGATCCAAAAGAATCGGAAACTGCTCATGAATTAACGCGTCTAATTATTAATTAAGACTCATTAATTTTTCCCGAGCAGCAAAATATAGACAACGTGCATAGCTCCGTCCTCGGCTCGGCTCAATCCCGCAACCCGCGGCGCGTCGTGACGAGGCGAGGCGTGGCGTGGCGAGGCGAGCGAGGAGGAGGAGCGCGCGTGTAGGTCTCCTCTTCTCATGCTCATACAAGTGGTAGAAGAGCTCAATGATCTGGAGCGCTGGTGAGAAACCATACTGGAGCGGCGGCGGCTAGGGTAGACGTCTGCCTGACTATATAGTGCGGGCCATAATGCGGGCCGGGTAGGTCGTGGGAGTAAACCCCACGTCCGAGTCGTCACGATCCAAAAGAATCGGAAACCGTTCAGTAATTAACGCGTCCGTTAATTATTAATTAAGACTCATTAATTTTTCCCGAGCAGCAAAAATATAGACAACGTGCATAGCTCTGTCCTCGACTCGGCTCAATCCCGCAACCCGCGGCGCGTCGTGGCGAGGCGAGGCGAGGCGAGGCGTGGCGTGGCGTGGCGAGGCGAGCGAGGAGGAGGAGCGCGCGTGTAGGTCTCCTCTTCTCATGCTCATACAAGTGGTAGAAGAGCTCACCTTATAAAGAGGTGCAACTCTCTCTCAACTTATGAGGTGGGACTAATCTTTAGCCTCACTCACTCCACTCACATGTGTGCATGAATGGGCCAAGAGAATTTCAGAATTTTAGTTGGGCTTTGGGCCAAAAGCCCACTAGCAAATTCCAACAATCCCCCACAAATTCTCATTGGCACATTTCACCATTTATTTCCAAAACATTGTTTATATACCGGTGCTTAGTGGAGACTGTGAAGTTGAACTTCCACTTAGAGATTTATGCTACACTAGATCACAACTTGAATAGTGGACTATGCCTTGAACTACAAGTTTTCTGAGACTAGTTTCACACAAACTCTTGACCGACACTGGGCTGCCGCAAGGCTTCCCTTGGTGGAGCGTACGCTCATACTCTGTGGCCTTTCATGAATTTATTAGAGAACACCCAATTCTCACAGATCGCGACGTTAACATCAAATTCATATAGGTGTGTTCCTCGTAAGATGTTCTGCAGGACAACATCTCTGCTTACCCGAATAAGCCACTTGGAACACATTAAGATAAGTATCAACCTGCCATGCAGATCAGGAGAGTATTGCATCTTCAGGGAGTGGGATAGTTAATATAGGGATACTCTCCTCCCAGCTGACCAACAGCTTATCTCCCACTTCTACTTCACGGGATCTCCGATCACATAGAGTGGGTTACCACTATGGACAACTCATGTGGTGGGTCTCAGACCCATCTCCATCGATGCATTATCTATCACATTACGTGATAGACCCTTTGTGAAGGGATCTGCCAAGTTTTTCGACGTTTGGATATAATCCAATGTAATAACTCCGAGTTCCTTAGTTTCTGACAGATTTTAATCTCCTCTTCACATGCCTTGTAAAAACATAACCACTTGTGGCCTTAATCTCATCACATCGGATATCGATTCCAGTCACTATAACCCTCACGGCACCCTTTGGATACCGGTGTAGTGAATCCCATAGCTCGCGATGCCCTTCAAGTAGCACATAACTCTCTCAAGCGCGCCAATGATCATCTCGGTTTTGACACAAACCGACTCAGCTTGCTCACAGCAAAGGAGATGTCAGCTCGTGGCACTCGCCAAATACATAAGCGAGCCAATAATCGAGAATACCTCGGATGATCTCTAGCAATCCGTTGATTCTTTGAAGCAACACACTAGCATCATATGGAGTTGGAGAAGGGCGTGCGATCGCTATACCCAAAACGACTCAAGACCTTTTCCACATAGTGAGGCTGAAGCAAGGTGATCCCACCATTCTCATCTCTCAACAGCTTGATGTTTAAGATAACATCAGCTACTCCTAGATCCTTCATCTCAAAACAGCGAGATAAGAAATCCTTAACCTCCTTGATTAAATCAAGTTTGGTTCCAAAGATCAATATGTCATCGACATACGGACAAAGAATAACCTTCGCCCCCACCATAGCGATAGTACACGCACTTGTCACCATCGTTTACTACAAAGCGGCAGCAGTTAATGTTCTTTCAAACTTCTCATGCCACTCCTTAGGAGCTTGCTTAAGGCCATATAAAGACTTTAACAACTTGCACACCTTTCCTTCTGATCGGTACTACAAAACCATCTGGCTGATCCATGTAAATTTCCTCCTTCAACTCTCCATTGAGGAAAGCCATCTTAACGTCCATTTGAGGTTGCTTAGCTTCTCATGCACACATACTTGGCACTTAGAGCCTTTGACAGCAGAGATTTTGAATTAAATTCAGATTGGCTAGCGTCGTCATGCAACCAAAGTTAATGCGACAAAGTCGTGAATGCCAAATATCGACAAAGTCGACTCATTGTTGTGGCAAACATTATTAATAACTTTAGTGCAAATATCGACAAAGATAGGCGAAACAAGCCTCCGCACTCATAGCCTTTTCAACAAATTGTCCACACTTGGAAATTACAACTTTATTGGACTCAAAACCAACTTGAAACCATCTCGACATAAGCGGGAACCACTAACGAGATTTTTATTGATGGACGGCACATGATGGCGTTCTTGAGACGCTTACGGTCTTCCCAAGTAAACTCGGATCGACCGTACCAACACCTCGAGCGATGACATGTGACCCGTTCCCCATCAGCACGGAGAAGTCCACTGTGGCCTGGTAAGAAGAAAACATGGGCGTCGGCACAAACATGTACATTGGCACGGTGTCAATTAACCAATCGAGGATTGAAATCTTGAAAGGATGGTAGGAAAAATACCGTACCACATTCCTTCATATCGATATCACCGTTGACAACATTAGCGGACTTGCCGCTCTTCTCATGTTCACGCTCCTCAAATCGGTTAGGACACTTGGACCCAGTGATTAGGATCACCGCAGACATGGCAAAGTCCTTTCCTTCTTATGAGAATTCTTCTTGAAGTTGGTAGTATATGATGGCTTGTTCTTTGTATCAAACTTGCCTTTGCCACGAGTTTTGTTCTTGTTGTTTTGAACTTGTTGGGCTGGAAGTTCTTCTTACTGTACCATGTGGGCACTAGAAGCTCCCTCGACAACTCGAGCACGTGTGTCTTTTGCTCTCGCCTTCTCTTCAATATCAAGAGTACCAATGAGATCCGTAACGGAAAACTCCTGTCTCTTGTGTTTCAGAAGTAGCAAAATTGTCCCACGAAGGTGGAAGCTTGGCAATAATGCCTCCGGCAACAAATTTGTCCGCAACACACACTTGAAGTGCTCAAGTTCTTTTCGCGGCGATCAGTATCTCATGAGCCTGCTGTACAACAGGCGCTCATCAGTCATCTTGTAGTCATAGAATTGCTCCATGACGTACAACTTCGCTACCGGCGTCCGAGGCACCAAACTTGGCCTCGGCGCAGCCCACATGTCCTTGCCGTTGTCAAGCGACATATCTGAATCCACAATGGAATCATCAAGAACACCCAAGAAGCGCCTTTAAAGAGAGTATCGATCTTCTCAAAAGCTTCCAGCTGTGCTGGATTAAGATCGCCCTCGGGCTTGCCCTTAATGGCGTCATAGCAGCCCATGGTGCGAAACCAGTGACTGCTCTCGTCGCCACCTCTTATATTCGCCCCTTAAAGGCGGGCGGCTTCGGATCTTAGCAAAACCACTCGGAGTAAATTGCCTATAATCAGGTTTTGGATTGTTGGAAATAAGAGCAAATTACTACGAGATTTAATCGAATAAATAGGAAATAGATCATGACAGCAATAGCAGAGATTAAACTAATCATGCGAACTAGCATAGCAGATGAACAGATCACATCTAGGGCACATACTAGAAACATTAATTCTACCACGACCTCGAACAGGAAGGATAGAATCACTGCGGAGCAGCACCGCGGCGTTAGCGTTATCGCCCATGTCGTCGAGGATGAGGTTGCGAGGTCGGGAAGAAGTCGTCAGCTGCCAGTGATCGCGAGTCGCTCCCAAAAACCTGATCGCCTCTCCCGTCAGAATCACGAGGCGGGGTTCGGAGCCTGCTGTCCCTTCTCCGGTGCCGCCGAAAGGAGGATGGAGAAGACTTGCTTGGCGGCGCAATGATCCGGGCGCTGGTGAGAAACCATCTGAAGCGGCGGCTAGGGTGACGTCTGCTTGACTATATAGTGCGGGCGGGTAGGTCGTGGGAGTAAACCCCGTCCGAAGTCGCCACGATCAAAAGAATCGAAACCGTTCAGTAATTAACGTCCGTTAATTATTAATTAAGACTCATTAATTTTCCCGAGCAGCAAAAATATAGACAACGTGCATAGCTCCATCCTCGGCTCGGCTCAATCCCGCAACCAGCGGTAGCGTCGTGACGAGGCGAGGCGTGGCGTGGCGAAGCGAGCGAGGAGGAGCGCGTGTAGGTCTCCTCTTCTCATGCTCATACAAGTGGTAGAAGAGCTCAATGATCTGGCGCTGGTGAGAAACCATCTGAAGCGGCGGCTAGGGTAGACGTCTGCTGACTATATAGTGCGGGCCATAGTGCGGGCGGGTAGGTCGTGGGAGTAAAGCCCGTCCGGTCGTCACGATCAAAAGAATCGAAACCGTTCAGTAATTAACGCGTCCGTTAATTATTAATTAAGACTCATTAATTTTTCCCGAGCAGCAAAAATATAGACAACGTGCATAGCTCATCCTCGACTCGGCTCAATCCCGCAACCAGCGGCGCGTCGTGGCGGGCGAGGCGTGGCGTGGCGTGGTGGGTGGCGGCGAGGAGGAGGAGGCGCGTGGGTCTCCTCTTCTCATGCTCATACAAGTGGTAGAAGAGCTCACCTTATAAAGAGGTGCAACTCTCTCTCAACTTATGAGGTGGGACTAATCTTTAGCCTCACTCACTCCACTCACATGTGTGCATGAATGGGCCAAGAGAATTTCAGAATTTTAGTTGGGCTTTGGGCCAAAAGCCCACTAGCAAATTCAACAATCCCCACAAAGTCTCATTGGCACATTTCACCATTTATTTTCAAAACATTGTTTATATACGGTGCTTAGTGGAGACTGTGAAGTTGAACTTCCACTTAGAGATTTATGCTACACTAGATCACAACTTGAATAGTGGACTATGCCTTGAACTACAAGTTTTCTGCGAGACTAGTTTCACACAAACTCTTGACCGATCTTGGGCTGCATAAAGGCTTCCCTGGTGGGCGTATCGTCATACTCGGGGCCTTTCATGAATTTATTAGAGAACACCCAATTCTCACAGATCTGCGGCGTTAACAGTCAAATTCATATAGGTGTGTTCCTCGAGAAGATGTTCTGCGAGGACAACATCTCTGCTTACCGAATAAGCCACTTGGAACACATTAAGATAAGTATCAACCTGCCATACAGATCGGAGAGTATTGCATCTTCACGGAGTGGGATAGTTAATATAGGGATACTCTCCTCCCAAATGACCAACAGCTTATCTCCCACTTCTACTTCACGGGATCTCCGATCACATAGAGTGGGTTACCACTATGGACAACTCATGTGGTGGGTCTCGGACCCATCTCCATCGATGCATTATCTATCACATTACGTGATAGACCCTTTGTGAAGGATCTGCCAAGTTTTTCGACGTTTGGATATAATCCAATGTAATAACTCCGGAGTTCCTCGGTTTCGACAGATTTTAATCTCCTCTTCACATGCCTTGAGGACTTCATATTGTCCTTAGAACTATTTATCTTGGCGATCACAGTTTGATTATCACAGTTCATCGGGATAGGGGTATTGGTTTTCAACCATAGGTAAGTCCATCAATAGCTCACGAAGCCACTCTGCTTCAACGATGGCGGTGTCTAATGCTGTGAGTTACTGCTTCCATAGTTGACCTCGTTAAGATGGTGCGCTTGCAAGACTTCGAAACAGCGCCACCACCAAGTGTAAAAACATAACCACTTGTGGCCTTAATCTCATCGACATCGGATATCGATTGAGTCACTATAACCCTCCGGTACCCTTGGATACCGGTGTAGTGAATCCCATAGCTCATGATGCCCTTCAAGTAGCGCATAACTCTCTCAAGCGCCGCCAATGATCATCTCCGGTTTTGACACAAACCGACTCAGCTTGCTCACAGCAAAGGAGATGTCGGGCCTCGTGGCACTCGCCAAATACATAAGCGAGCCAATAATCTGAGAATACCTCGGATGATCTCTAGCAATCCGTCGATTCTTTCAAGCAACACACTAGCATCATATTGAGTTGGAGAAGGCGTGCGATCGCTATACCCAAAACGACTCAAGACCTTTTCCACATAGTGAGGCTGAAGCGGTGTGATCCCACCATTCTCATCTCTCAACAGCTTGATGTTTAAGATAACATCAGCTACTCCTAGATCCTTCATCTCAAAACAGCGAGATAAGAAATCCTTAACCTCCTTGATTAAATCAAGTTTGGTTCCAAAGATCAATATGTCATCGACATACGGACAAAGAATAACTCCTTCGCCCCCACCATAGCGATAGTACACGCACTTGTCACCATCGTTTACTACAAAGCGGCAGCGATTAATGTTCTTTCAAACTTCTCATGCCACTCCTTAGGAGCTTGCTTAAGGCCATATAAAGACTTTAACAACTTGCACACCTTTCCTTCCCGATCAGGTACTACAAAACCATCGGCTGATCCATGTAAATTTCCTCCTTCAACTCTCCATTGAGGAAAGCCATCTTAACGTCCATTTGATGAGCGAGAAGACCATGTGAGGCAGCCAGTGATAGTAGCACCAATTGTGGTCGATCTAGCCACGGGTGAGTAAGTATCAAAGAAGTCTTCACCTTCATTCTGGTATAACCCTTAGCCACAAGCCGTGCCTTGTACTTTTCAATCGTACCATCAGGTCTAAGCTTCTTCTTGAACACCCACTTACATCCTCAGGTTTGCACCCATAAGGACGGTCGGTGATCTCCCGAGTTCCGTTAGCTAAGATGGAATCCATCTCACTCTGAACATCTTCCTTCCATGAGTCGACATCGGAGATGCATAGGCTTCTGAAATAGTCTGGGTGTGTCATCCACAAGGTACACAATGAAATCATCACCAAAGGACTTTGCAGTCCTCATCTCTTACTCCTTATAGGAGTTTCATTGTCACCCTCAACTGGATTCTCAACGTGTTCCATCGAATGGTGGGTTCAGGAATTACAAGTGAGTTCCTCACTAGATGGAATAGGTATCTCTGATTTGATGAACTTGACATATCCTTCATAGGAAATATGTCCTCAAAGAAAGTTGCATCATTAGACTCCATAATCGTACCAACATGCATGTCGGATACCTCAGATTTTATTATCAAAATCTATAGCCAATGCTATGAAAAGCATAGCCAGAAGAACACAATCCACGGTTTTGGTCCAAGCTTGCGCTTCTTGGGAATTGGTATATTAACTTTTGCCAAACAACCCCAAGAACGTAGGTAAGAGAGTTTCAACCTTTTCCTTTCCCATTCCTCAAATGGAGTCATGGTCTTATGCTTTGTGGGAACTCGGTTTAGGACATGACACGCGGTCATTAGCGCCTCCCCACCATTCCTTGGAAAGACCGATGTGTCTAACATGGCGTTAACCAAATCAGTTAGAGTTCAGTTCTTTCTTTCGCCACCCCATTAGACTAAGGTGAGTAGGGGGGCGTCCTCTCATGGATTATACCATGTTCCGCACAAAACAGATCAAATTCATTGGAAAAATACTCTCCACCACGATCGGACCTAAGCCGTTTAATTTTTCGATCAAGTTGGTTCTCTGCCTCAGCTTTATAGTTTTTGAAGAAAGTTAAAGCCTCATCTTTTGATTTCAGAAGATACACATAACAATATCTAGTGGAGTCATCAATCAACGTCATGAAATATCTCTTTCCACCTTTTGTCAACACGCCATTCATCTCACAAAGATCAGAATGTATAAGCTCTAGTGGTGCCAAGTCTCTTGCCTCTGCAGTCTTATGGGACTTGCGAGGTTGCTTAGCTTGCACACATACTTGGCACTTAGAGCCTTTGACAGAGAGATTTTGAATTAAATTCAGATTGGCTAGCAGCGTCATGCAACCAAAGTTAATGTGACAAAGTCGTGAATGCCAAATATCGGACTCATTGTTGTGGCAAACATTATTAATAACTTTAGTGCAAATATCGACAAAGATAGGCGGAACAAGCCTCCGCACTCATAGCCTTTTCAACAAATTGTCCACACTTGGAAATTACAACTTTATTGGACTCAAAACCAACTTGAAACCATCTCGACATAAGCAGGAACCACTAACGAGATTTTTATTGATGGGCGGCACATGATGAGCGTTCTTGAGACGCCTACGGTCTTCCCAAGTAAACTTCAGATCGACCGTACCAACACCTCGAGCGATGGCATGTGACCCGTTCCCCATCAGCACGGGAGAAGTCCACGTGGCCTGGTAAGAAGAAAACATGGGCGTCGGCACAAACATATACATTGGCACGGTGTCAATTAACCAATCAGAGGATTGAAATCTGAAAGGATGGTAGGAAAATACCGTACTCTGATTCCTTCATATCGATATCACCGATGACAACATTAGCGGACTTGCCGCTCTTCTCATGTTCACGCTCCTCAAATCGGTTAGGACACTTGAGCCCGGTGATTAGGATCACCGCAGACATGGCAAAGTCCCTTTCCTTCTTATGAGAATTCTTCTTGAAGTTGGTAGTATATGATGGCTTGTTCTTTGTATCAAACTTGCCTTTGCCCTGAGTTTTGTTCTTGTTGTTTTTGAACTTGTTGGGCTGGAAGTTCTTCTTACGTACCATGTGGGCACTAGAAGCTCCCTCGAACTCGAGCACGTGTGTCTTTTGCTCTCGCCTTCTCTTCAACATCAAGAGTACCAATGAGATCCGTAACGGAAAACTCCTGTCTCTTGTGTTTGAGGAAGTAGCAAAATTGTTCCACGAAGGTGGAAGCTTGGCAATAATGCCTCCGGCAACAAATTTGTCCGGCAACACACACTTGAAGTGCTCAAGTTCTTTTGCGAGCGACTGTATCTCATGAGCCTGCTATACAACAGAGCGCTCATCAGTCATCTTGTAGTCATAGAATTGCTCCATGACGTACAACTCGCTACCGGCGTCCAAGGCACCAAACTTGGCCTCGAGCGCAGCCCACATGTCCTTGCCGTTGTCAAACGACATATACGAATCCACAATGGAATCATCAAGAACACCCAGAAGAGCGCCTTTAAAGAGAGTATCGATCTTCTCAAAAGCTTCCAGCTGTGCTGGATTAAGATCGCCCTCAGGCTTGCCCTTAATGGCGTCATAGCAGCCCATGGTGCGAAACCAGTGGACTGCTCTCGTCGCCACCTCTTATATTACGCCCCTTAAAGGCAAAGCGACTTCAGATCTTAAGCAAAACCACTCGGAGTAAATTGCCTATAATTAGGTTTTTGGATTGTTGGAAATAAGAGCAAATTACTACGAGATTTAATCCGAATAAATAGGAAATAGATCATGACAGCAATAGCAGAGATTAAACTAATCATGCGAACTAGCATAGCAGATGAACAGATCACATCTAGGGCACATACTAGAAACATTAATTCTATCACGACCTCGAACAGGAAGGATAGAATCACAGCGAGAACAGCACCGCCCGGCGTTGACGTTATCGCCCATGTCATCGAGGATGAGGTTGCGAGGTCGGGAAGAAGTCGTCGTTCAGCGAAGTCGTCGCTGCCGGCGATCGTGCGAGTCGCTCCCAAAACCTGATCGCCCTCTCCCGTACAGGATCACGAGGCGGGTTCGGAGGCCTGCTGTCCCTTCTCCGGTGCCGCCGAAAGGAGGATGGAGAAGACTTGCTTGGCGGCGCAATGATCTGGAGCGCTGGTGAGAAACCATACGAAGCGGCGGCGGCTAGGGTAGACGTCTGCCTGACTATATAGTGCGGGCCGGGTAGGTCGTGGGAGTAAACCCCACGTCCGAGTCGTCACGATCCAAAAGAATCGGAAACCGTTCAGTAATTAACGCGTCCGTTAATTATTAATTAAGACTCATTAATTTTTCCCGAGCAGCAAAAATATAGACAACGTGCATAGCTCCGTCCTCGGCTCGGCTCAATCCCGCAACCCGCGGCGCGTCGTGACGAGGCGAGGCGTGGCGTGGCGAGGCGAGCGAGGAGGAGGAGCGCGCGTGTAGGTCTCCTCTTCTCATGCTCATACAAGTGGTAGAAGAGCTCAATGATCCGGCGCTGGTGAGAAACCATACTGAAGCGGCGGCTAGGGTGACGTCTGCGACTATATAGTGCGGGCCATAGTGCGGGCGGGTAGGTCGTGGAGTAAACCCCACGTCCGAGTCGTCACGATCCAAAAGAATCGGAAACCGTTCAGTAATTAACGCGTCCGTTAATTATTAATTAAGACTCATTAATTTTTCCCGAGCAGCAAAAATATAGACAACGTGCATAGCTCTGTCCTCGACTCGGCTCAATCCCGCAACCCGCGGCGCGTCGTGGCGAGGTGAGGCGAGGCGTGGCGTGGCGTGGCGAGGCGAGCGAGGAGGAGGAGCGCGCGTGTAGGTCTCCTCTTCTCATGCTCATACAAGTGGTAGAAGAGCTCACCTTATAAAGAGGTGCAACTCTCTCTCAACTTATGAGGTGGGACTAATCTTTAGCCTCACTCACTCCACTCACATGTGTGCATGAATGGGCCAAGAGAATTTCAGAATTTTAGTTGGGCTTTGGGCCAAAAGCCCACTAGCAAATTCAACAATCCCCACAAAGTCTCATTGGCACATTTCACCATTTATTTTCAAAACATTGTTTATATACGGTGCTTAGTGGAGACTGTGAAGTTGAACTCCACTTAGAGATTTATGCTACACTAGATCACAACTTGAATAGTGGACTATGCCTTGAACTACAAGTTTTCTGAGACTAGTTTCACACAAACTCTTGACCGATCTTGGGCTGCCGCAAGGCTTCCCATGGTGGGCGTATCGTCATACTCGGGGCCTTTCATGAATTTATTAGAGAACACCCAATTCTCACAGATGCGGCGTTAACAGTCAAATTCATATAGGTGTGTTCCTCGAAAGATGTTACGCAGGACAACATCTCTGCTTACCGAATAAGCCACTTGGAACACATTAAGATAAGTATCAACCTGCCATATAGATCAGGAGAGTATTGCATCTTCACGGAGTGGGATAGTTAATATAGGGATACTCTCCTCCTAGCTGACCAACAGCTTATCTCCCACTTCTACTTCACGGGATCTCCGATCACATAGAGTGGGTTACCACTATGGACAACTCATGTGGTGGGTCTCAGACCCATCTCCATCGATGCATTATCTATCACATTACGTGATAGACCCTTTGTGAAGGGATCTGCCAAGTTTTTCGACGTTTGATATAATCCAATGTAATAACTCGGAGTTCCTCGGTTTCTGACAGATTTTAATCTCCTCTTCACATGCCTTGAGGACTTCATATTGTCCTTAGAACTATTTATCTTGGCGATCACAGTTTGATTATCACAGTTCATCGGGATAGGGGTATTGGTTTTCAACCATAGGTAAGTCCATCAATAGCTCACGAAGCCACTCTGCTTCAACAATGGTAGTGTCTAATGCTGTGAGTTCTGCTTCCATAGTTGACCTCGTTAAGATGGTGCGCTTGCAAGACTTCGAGAAACAGCGCCACCACCAAGTGTAAAAACATAACCACTTGTGGCCTTAATCTCATCGACATCGATATCGATTCGAGTCACTATAACCCTCCGGTACCCTTGGATACCGGTGTAGTGAATCCCATAGCTCATGATGCCCTTCAAGTAGCGCATAACTCTCTCAAGCGCCGCCAATGATCATCTCCGGTTTTGACACAAACCGACTCAGCTTGCTCACAGCAAAGGAGATGTCGGGCCTCGTGGCACTCGCCAAATACATAAGCGAGCCAATAATCTGAGAATACCTCGGATGATCTCTAGCAATCCGTCGATTCTTTGAAGCAACACACTAGCATCATATGGAGTTGGAGAAAGGCGTGCGATCGCTATACCCAAAACGACTCAAGACCTTTTCCACATAGTGAGGCCAAAGCGGTGTGATCCCACCATTCTCATCTCTCAACAGCTTGATGTTTAAGATAACATCAGCTACTCCTAGATCCTTCATCTCAAAACAGCGAGATAAGAAATCCTTAACCTCCTTGATTAAATCAAGTTTGGTTCCAAAGATCAATATGTCATCGACATACGAGACAAAGAATAACTCCTTCGCCCCCACCATAGCGATAGTACACGCACTTGTCACCATCGTTTACTACAAAGCGGCAGCAGTTAATGTTCTTTCAAACTTCTCATGCCACTCCTTAGGAGCTTGCTTAAGGCCATATAAAGACTTTAACAACTTGCACACTTTCCTTCCTGATCGGGTACTACAAAACCATCTGGCTGATCCATGTAAATTTCCTCCTTCAACTCTCCATTGAGGAAAGCCATCTTAACGTCCATTTGATGAGCGAGAAGACCATGTGAGGCAACCAGTGATAGTAGCACCAATTGTGGTCGATCTAGCCACGGGTGAGTAAGTATCAAAGAAGTCTTCACCTTCATTCTGGTATAACCCTTAGCCACAAGCCGTGCCTTGTACTTTTCAATCGTACCATCAGGTCTAAGCTTCTTCTTGAACACCCACTTACATCCTACAGGTTTGCACCCATAAGGACGGTCGGTGATCTCCCGTGTTCCGTTAGCTAAGATGGAATCCATCTCACTACGAACAGCTTCCTTCCAGTAGTCAGCATCAGGAGATGCATAGGCTTCTGAAATAGTCCCGGGTGTGTCATCCACAAGGTACACAATGAAATCATCACCAAAGGACTTTGCAGTCCTCTGTCTCTTACTCCTTATAGGAGTTTCATTGTCACCCTCAACTGGATTCTCAATGTGTTCCATCGCAATGGTGGGTTCAGGAATTACAGTGAGTTCCTCACTAGATGGAATAGGTATCTCCTGATTTGATGAACTTGACATATCCTTCATAGGAAATATGTCCTCAAAGAAAGTTGCATCATTAGACTCCATAATCGTACCAACATGCATGTCGGATACCTCAGATTTTATTATCAAAATCTATAGCCAATGCTATGAAAAGCATAGCCCGAAGAACACAATCCACGGTTTTGGTCCAAGCTTGCGCTTCTTGGGAATTGGTATATTAACTTTTGCCAAACAACCCCAAGAACGTAGGTAAGAGAGTTTCAACCTTTTCCTTTCCCATTCCTCAAATGGAGTCATGGTCTTATGCTTTGTGGGAACTCGGTTTAGGACATGACACGCGGTCATTAGCGCCTCCCCCCACCATTCCTTGGAAAGACCCGATGTGTCTAACATGGCGTTAACCAAATCAGTTAGAGTTCAGTTCTTTCTTTCGGCCACCCCATTAGACTGAGGTGAGTAGGGAGGCGTCCTCTCATGGATTATACCATGTTCCGCACAAAACAGATCAAATTCATTGGAAAAATACTCTCCACCACGATCGGACCTAAGCCATTTAATTTTTCGATCAAGTTGGTTCTCTGCCTCAGCTTTATAGTTTTTGAAGAAAGTTAAAGCCTCATCTTTTGATTTCAGAAGATACACATAACAATATCTAGTGGAGTCATCAATCAACGTCATGAAATATCTCTTTCCACCTTTTGTCAACACGCCATTCATCTCACAAAGATCAGAATGTATAAGCTCTAGTGGTGCCAAGTCTCTTGCCTCTGCAGTCTTATGGGACTTGCGAGGTTGCTTAGCTTGCACACATACTTGGCACTTAGAGCCTTTGACAGCAGAGATTTTCAGAATTAAATTCAGATTGGCTAGCCGCGTCATGCAACCAAAGTTAATGTGACAAAGTCGTGAATGCCAAATATCAGACTCATTGTTGTGGCAAACATTATTAATAACTTTAGTGCAAATATCTGACAAAGATAGGCGGAACAAGCCTCCGCACTCATAGCCTTTTCAACAAATTGTCCACACTTGGAAATTACAACTTTATTGGACTCAAAAACCAACTTGAAACCATCTCGACATAAACGGGAACCACTAACGAGATTTTTATTGATGGACGGCACATGATGAGCGTTCTTCAGACGCACGGTCTTCCCCGAAGTAAACTTCAGATCGACCGTACCAACACCTCGAACGATGGCATGTGACCCGTTCCCCATCAGCACGGGAGAAGTCCACATGGCCTGGTAAGAAGAAAACATGGGCGTCGGCACAAACATATACATTGGCACGGTGTCAATTAACCAATCGAGGATTGAAATCTTGAAAGGATGGTAGGAAAAATACCGTACCTGATTCCTTCATATCAGTATCACCGATGACAACATTAGCGGACTTGCCGCTCTTCTCATGTTCACGCTCCTCAAATCGGTTAGGACACTTCGGAGCCCAGTGATTAGGATCACCGCAGACATGGCAAAGTCCCTTTCCTTCTTATGAGAATTCTTCTTGAAGTTGGTAGTATATGATGGCTTGTTCTTTGTATCAAACTTGCCTTTGCCCTGAGTTTTGTTCTTGTTGTTTTTGAACTTGTTGGGCTGGAAGTTCTTCTTACGTACCATGTGGGCACTAGAAGCTCCCTCAAGAACTCGAGCACGTGTGTCTTTTGCTCTCGCCTTCTCTTCAACATCAAGAGTACCAATGAGATCCGTAACGGAAAACTCCTGTCTCTTGTGTTTCAGGAAGTAGCAAAATTGTTCCACGAAGGTGGAAGCTTGGCAATAATGCCTCCGGCAACAAATTTGTCCGCAACACACACTTGAAGTGCTCAAGTTCTTTTCTGCGATCAGTATCTCATGAGCCTGCTGTACAACAGGCGCTCATCAGTCATCTTGTAGTCATAGAATTGCTCCATGACGTACAACTTCGCTACATCGCGTCCGAGGCACCAAACTTGGCCTCGGCGCAGCCCACATGTCCTTGCCGTTGTCAAGCGACATATCTGAATCCACAATGGAATCATCAAGAACACCCGAAGAGCGCCTTTAAAGAGAGTATCGATCTTCTCAAAAGCTTCCAGCTGTGCTGGATTAAGATCGCCTCGGGCTTGCCCTTAATGGCGTCATAGCAGCCCATGGTGCGAAACCAGTAGACTGCTCTCGTCGCCACCTCTTATATTACGCCCCTTAAAGGCGGCGGCTTCAGATCAAGAAAAACCACTCGGAGTAAATTGCCTATAATCAGGTTTTTGGATTGTTGGAAATAAGAGCAAATTACTACGAGATTTAATCCGAATAAATAGGAAATAGATCATGACAGCAATAGCAGAGATTAAACTAATCATGCGAACTAGCATAGCAGATGAACAGATCACATCTAGGGCACATACTAGAAACATTAATTCTACCACGACCTCGAACAGGAAGGATAGAATCACAGCGGAGAGCAGCACCGCCCGGCGTTAGCGTTATCGCCCATGTCGCCGAGGATGAGGTTGCGAGGTCGGGAAGAAGTCGTCGTTAGCGAAGTCGTCGGTGCCAGCGATCGCGCGAAAAGCGCTCCCAAAAACCTGATCGCCCCTCCCGTCAGGATCACGAGGCGGGGTTCGAGCCTGCTGTCCCTTCTCCGGTGCACGCCGAAAGGAGGGATGGAGAAGACTTGCTTGGCGGCGCAATGATCTGGAGCGCTGGTGAGAAACCATCTGAAGCGGCGGCGGCTAGGGTGAGCGTCTGCTGACTATATAGTGCGGGCGGGTAGGTCGTGGGAGTAAACCCCACGTCCGAAGTCGTCACGATCAAAAAGAATCGAAACCGTTCAGTAATTAACGCGTCCGTTAATTATTAATTAAGACTCATTAATTTTTCCCGAGCAGCAAAATATAGACAACGCGTGCATAGCTCCGTCCTCGGCTCGGCTCAATCCGCAACCAGCGGCGCGTGTGACGAGGCGAGGCGTGGCGTGGCGAGGCGAAGCGAGGAGGAGGAGCGCGTGTAGGTCTCCTCTTCTCATGCTCATACAAGTGGTAGAAGAGCTCAATGATCTGGGCGCTGGTGAGAAACCATCTGGCGGCGGCGGCTAGGGTAGACGTCTGCGACTATATAGTGCGGGCCATAGTGCGGGCGGGTAGGTCGTGGGAGTAAACCCCACGTCCGGTAAATCACGATCCAAAAGAATCAGAAACCGTTCAGTAATTAACGCGTCCGTTAATTATTAATTAAGACTCATTAATTTTTCCCGAGCAGCAAAAATATAGACAACGTGCATAGCTCTGTCCTGGACTCGGCTCAATCCCGCAACCCGCGGCGCGTCGTGGCGAGGCGAGGCGAGGCGTGGCGTGGCGTGGCGAGGCGAGCGAGGAGGAGGAGCGCGCGTGTAGGTCTCCTCTTCTCATGCTCATACAAGTGGTAGAAGAGCTCACCTTATAAAGAGGTGCAACTCTCTCAACTTATGAGGTGGGACTAATCTTTAGCCTCCTCACTCCACTCACATGTGTGCATGAATGGGCCAAGAGAATTTCAGAATTTTAGTTGGGCTTTGGGCCAAAAGCCCACTAGCAAATTCAACAATCCCCACAAAGTCTCATTGGCACATTTCACCATTTATTTTCAAAACATTGTTTATATACGGTGCTTAGTGGAGACTGTGAAGTTGAACTTCCACTTAGAGATTTATGCTACACTAGATCACAACTTGAATAGTGGACTATGCCTTGAACTACAAGTTTTCTGCGAGACTAGTTTCACACAAACTCTTGACCGATCTTGGGCTGCCGCAAGGCTTCCCATGGTGGAGCGTATCGTCATACTCGGGGCCTTTCATGAATTTATTAGAGAACACCCAATTCTCACAGATTGCGGCGTTAACAGTCAAATTCATATAGGTGTGTTCCTCGAAAGATGTTCTGCAGGACAACATCTCTGCTTACCGAATAAGCCACTTGGAACACATTAAGATAAGTATCAACCTGCCATGCAGATCAGAGAGTATTGCATCTTCAGGGAGTGGGATAGTTAATATAGGGATACTCTCCTCCCAGCTGACCAACAGCTTATCTCCCACTTCTACTTCACGGGATCTCCGATCACATAGAGTGGGTTACCACTATGGACAACTCATGTGGTGGGTCTCAGACCCATCTCCATCGATGCATTATCTATCACATTACGTGATAGACCCTTTGTGAAGGGATCTGCCAAGTTTTTCGACGTTTGGATATAATCCAATGTAATAACTCCGGAGTTCCTCAGTTTCCTGACAGATTTTAATCTCCTCTTCACATGCCTTGAGGACTTCATATTGTCCTTAGAAGTATTTACCTTGACGATCACAGTTTGATTATCACAGTTCATCAGGATAGGGGGTATTGGTTTTTCAACCATAGGTAACTCCATCAATAGCTCACGAAGCCACTCTGCTTCAACAGTGGCAGTGTCTAATGCTGTGAGTTCTGCTTCCATAGTTGACCTCGTTAAGATGGTGCTGCTTGCAAGACTTCGAGAAACAGCGCCACCACCAAGTGTAAAAACATAACCACTTGTGGCCTTAATCTCATCGACATCGATATCGATTCGAGTCACTATAACCCTCCGTACCCTTTAGATACCGGTGTAGTGAATCCCATAGCTCATGATGCCCTTCAAGTAGCGCATAACTCTCTCAAGCACACGCCAATGATCATCTCCGGTTTTGACACAAACCGACTCAGCTTGCTCACAGCAAAGGAGATGTCGGGCCTCGTGGCACTCGCCAAATACATAAGCGAGCCAATAATCTGAGAATACCTCGGATGATCTCTAGCAATCCGTCGATTCTTTGAAGCAACACACTAGCATCATATGGAGTTGGAGAAAGGCGTGCGATCGCTATACCCAAAACGACTCAAGACCTTTTCCACATAGTGAGGCTGAAGCGGTGTGATCCCACCATTCTCATCTCTCAACAGCTTGATGTTTAAGATAACATCAGCTACTCCTAGATCCTTCATCTCAAAACAGCGAGATAAGAAATCCTTAACCTCCTTGATTAAATCAAGTTTGGTTCCAAAGATCAATATGTCATCGACATACAGACAAAGAATAACTCCTTCGCCCCCACCATAGCGATAGTACACGCACTTGTCACCATCATTTACTACAAAGCCGGCAGCAGTTAATGTTCTTTCAAACTTCTCATGCCACTCCTTAGGAGCTTGCTTAAGGCCATATAAAGACTTTAACAACTTGCACACCTTTCCTTCCTGATCAGGTACTACAAAACCATCTGGCTGATCCATGTAAATTTCCTCCTTCAACTCTCCATTGAGGAAAGCCATCTTAACGTCCATTTGATGAACGAGAAGACCATGTGAGGCAGCCAGTGATAGTAGCACCCGAATTGTGGTCAGTCTAGCCATGGGTGAGTAAGTATCAAAGAAGTCTTCACCTTCATTCTGGGTATAACCCTTAGCCACAAGCCGTGCCTTGTACTTTTCAATCGTACCATCAGGTCTAAGCTTCTTCTTGAACACCCACTTACATCCTACAGGTTTGCACCCATAAGGACGGTCAGTGATCTCCCGGGTTCCGTTAGCTAAGATGGAATCCATCTCACTACGAACAGCTTCCTTCCAGTAGTCAGCATCAGGAGATGCATAGGCTTCTGAAATAGTCCTGGGTGTGTCATCCACAAGGTACACAATGAAATCATCACCAAAGGACTTTGTGAAGGAAATATGCCCTAGAGGCAATAAATTAAGTTATTATTTATTTCCTTATTTCATGATAAATGTTTATTATTCATGCTAGAATTGTATTAACCGGAAACATAATACATGTGTGAATACATAGACAAACAGATAGTCACTAGTATGCCTCTACTGGACTAGCTCATTAATCAAAGATGGTTATGTTTCCTAAACCATAGACATGTGTTGTCATTTGATTAATGGGATCACCTCATTAGGAGAATGATGTGATTGACATGACCCATTCCGTTAGCTTAGCACTTGATCGTTTAGTATGTTGCTAATGCTTTCTTCATGACTCATACATGTTCCTGTAACTATGAGATTATGCAACTCCGTTTACGGAGGAACACTTTGGGTACTACCAAACGTCCACAACGTAATCGGGTGATTATAAAGGAGTACTACAGGTGTCTCCAAAGGTACTTGTTGGGTTGGCGTATTTCGAGATTAGGTTTTGTCACTCCGATTGTCGGAGAGGTATCTCTAGGCCTTCTCGGTGATACACATCACTTAAGCCTTGCAAGCATTACAACTAATGAGTTAGTTGTGAGATGATGTATTACGGAACGAGTAAAGAGACTTACCGGTAACGAGATTGAACTAGGTATTGGATACCGACGATCAAATCTCGGGCAAGTAACATACCGATGACAAAGGGAACAACGTATGTTGTTATGCGGTTTAACCGATAAAGATCTTCGTAGAATATGTAGGAACCAATATGGGCATCCAGGTTCCGCTATTGGTTATTGACCAAGAATAGTTCTAGGTCATGTCTACATAGTTCTCGAACCCGTAGGGTCCGCACGCAACAAGGTTTCGATGATGGTTATATTATGAGTTTATGAGTTTTGATGTACCGAAGGAGTTCGAGTCCCGGATGAGATCGGGGACATGACGAGGAGTCTCGAAATGGTCGAGACGTAAAGATCGATATATTGGACGACTATATTCGGAGTTCGGAAAGGTTGCGAGTCATTCGGTATTTTTTTTGAGTACCGGAGAGTTACGGAATTCGCCGGGAGAAGTATTGGGCCTTATTGGGCCCTGCAGGAAAGAGAGAGAGGATGCCTAGGGCAGGCTGCGCGCCCCCTTGCCCTAGTCCGAATTGGGCTAAGGGAAGGGCCGCACCCCTCCTTCCTTCCTTCTCTTTTCCTCTTCCTAGTCTCCTACTCCTAATACATGGAAGGATCCTAGTTGGACTAGGAAGGGGAATCCTACTCCCGTGGGAGTAGGACTCCCCTATGGCGCCCTCCTCCCTAGGCGGCCTCCTCCTCCCTCCCTCCTTTATATCTGGGGCAGGGGCACCCCATGGACACACAAGTTGATCTACGGATCGTTCCTTAGCCGTGTGCGGTGCCCCCTCCACCATATTCCACTTCGGTCATATCGTCATGAGCTTAGGCGAAGCCCTGCGTCGGAGAAGTCATATCGTCATGGAGCTTAGGCGAAGCTCTGCGTCGGTGGAGCATCAACATCGTCCTGCACGCCGTCGTCTTGACGGAACTCATCCCGACACTTTGCTGGATCGGAGTCCGGGATTGTCATCGAGCTGAGCGTGTGCAGAACTCGGAGGTGCCGTCGTTCGGTGCTTGGATCGGTCGGATCGTGAAGACGTCACGACTACATCAACCGCGTTGTTATAACGCTTCCGCTTTCGGTCTCACGAGGGCGTGGGCGGACACTCTCCCTCTCGTTGCTATGCCATCACCATGGTCTTGCGTGATCGTAGGAAATTTTTTGAAATTACTACGTTCCCCAACAGTGGCATCCGAGCCTGGTTTTATGCGTTGATGTCATATGCACGAGTAGAACACAAGTTAGTTGTGGGCGATATAAGTCATACTGCTTACCAGCATGTCATACTTTGGTTCAGCGGTATTGTGAGATGAAGCGGCCCGGACCGACATTACGCGTACGCTTACGCGAGACTGGTTTCACCGCTTCGAGCACTAGTTGCTTAAAGGTGACCGGCGGGTGTCTGTCGCTCTCACTTTAGTTGAACCGAGTGTGGCTACGCCCGGTCCTTGCGAAGGTTAAAACAGCACCAACTTGACAAACTATCGTTGTGGTTTTGATGCGTAGGTAAGAACGGTTCTTGCTCAGCCCGTAGCAGCCACGTAAAACTTGCAACAACAAAGTAGAGGACGTCTAACTTGTTTTTGCAGGGCATGTTGTGATGTGATATGGTCAAGACGTGATGCTATATTTTATTGTATGAGATGATCATGTTTTGTAACCGAGTTATCGGCAACTGGCAGGAGCCATATGGTTGTCGCTTTATTGTATGAAATGCAAACGCCATATAATTGCTTTACTTTATCACTAAGCAGTAGCGATAGTCGTAGAAGCAATAGTTGGCGAGACGACAACGATGCTACGATGGAGATCAAGGTGTCGCGCTGGTGACGATGGTGATCATGACGGTGCTTCGGCGATGGAGATCACAAGCACAAGATGATGATGACCATATCATATCACTTATATTGATTGCATGCGATGTTTATCCTTTATGCATCTTATCTTGCTTTGATTGACGGTAGCATTATAAGATGATCTCTCACTAAAATTATCAAGAAGTGTTCTCCCTGAGTATGCACCGTTGCCAAAGTTCGTAGTACCCAGACACCACGTGATGATCGGGTGTGATAAGTTCTACGTCCATCTACAACGGGTGCAAAACAGTTGCACGCGCAGAATACTCAGGTTAAACTTGACGAGCCTTGCATATAACAGATATGGCCTCGGAACACGGAGATCGAAAGGTCGAGCGTGAATCATATAGTAGATATGATCAACATAGTGATGTTCACCATTGAAACTACTCCATCTCACGTGATGATCGGACATGGTTTAGTTGATTTGGATCACGTAATCATTTAAGATGACTAGAGAGATGTCAGTCTAAGTGGGAGTTCTTAAATAATATGATTAATTGAACTTAAATTTATCATGAACTTAGTCCTGGTAGTATTTTGCAAATTATGTTGTAGATCAATAGCTCGCGTTGTTGCTTCCCTATGCTTTTATATGTTTGTTTTGATATGTTCCTAGAGAAAATCATGTTGAAAAATGTTAGTAGCAATGATGCGGATTAGATCCGTGATCTGAGGTTTATCCTCATTGCTGCACGAAGAATTATGTCCTTAATGCACCGCTAGGTGACAGACCTATTGCAGGAGCAAATGCAGGCGTTATGAATGTTTGGCTAGCTCAATATGATGACTACTTGATAGTTTAGTGCACCATACTTAACGGCTTAGAATCGGGACTTCAAAGGCGTTTTGAGCGTCATGGACCATATGAGATGTTCCAGGAGTTGAAGTTAATATTTCAAGCAAATACCGAGTTGAGAGATATGAAGTCTCCAACAAGTTCTATAGCTAAAAGATGGAGGAGAATCGCTCAACTAGTGAGCATGTGCTCAGATTATGCAGGTACTTCAATCGCTTGAATCAAGTGGGAGTTAATCTTCCAGATAAGATAGTGATTGATAGAATTCTCTAGTCACCATCACCAAGTTAGTAGAACTTCGTGATGAACTATAATATGCAAGGGATGACAAAAGTAATTCCCAAGCTCTTCGTGATGCTGAAATCGACGAAGGTAGAAATCAAGAAAAGAGCATCAAGTGTTGATGATTGACAAGACCACTAGTCTCAAGGAAAAGGGCAAAGGGAAGAAGGGAACTTCAAAAGAACGGCAAGCAAGTTGCTACTCGGTGAAGAAGCCCAAGTCTGGACCTAAGCCTGAGACTAAGTGCTTTTGCTACAATGGAATTGGTCACTGGAAGCGGAACTACCCCAAGTGTTTGGCGGATAAGAAGGATGGCAAGGTGAACAAAGGTATATTTGATATACAGGTTATTGATGTGTGCTTTACTAGTGTTTATAGTATCCCATGAGTATTTGATACTTGTTCGGTTGCTAAGATTAGTAACTCGAAACAGGAGTTACAGAATAAACAGAAACTAGTTGAAGGGGAAGTAACGATGAGTGTTGGAAGTAGTTCCAAGATTGATATGATCATCATCGCACACTCCCTATACTTTCGGGATTAGTGTTAAACCTAAATAAATGTTATTTGGCGTTTGCATTGAGCATGAATATGATTTGATCATGTTTATTGCAATACGGTTATTCATTTAAGTAAGAGAATAAATTGTTGTTCTGTTTACATGAATAAAACCTTATATGGTTACACACCCAATGAAAATGGTTCGTTGGATCTCGATCGTAGTGATACACATATTCATAATATTGATGCCAAAAGATGCAAAGTTAATAATGATAGTGCAACTTATTTGTGGCACTGCCGTTTAGGTCATATTGGTGTAAAGCGCATGAAGAAACTCCATGCTGATGGGATTTTGGAATCACTTGATTATGAATCACTTGATGCTTATGAACCATGCCTTATGGGCAAGATGACTAAAGACTCGTTCTCCGGAACAATGGAGCGAGCAAATGACTTATAGGAAATAATACATACTGATGTATGCGGTCCGATGAGTATTAAAGCTCACGGCAAGTATCGTTATTTTCGACCTTCACAGATGATTTGAGCAGATATGGGTATATCTACTTGATGAAACACAAGTCTGAAACATTTGAAAAGTTCAAAGAATTTCAGAGTGAAGTGAAGAATCATCGTAACAAGAAAATAAAAGTTTCTACGATATGATCGCAAAGGAAAAATATTTGAGTTACTGAGTTTGGCCTTCATTAAAACAATGTGAAATAGTTTCACTACTCACGCCACCGAACACCACAGCATAATGGTGTGTCCGAACGTCAGAACCGCACTTTATTGGATATGGTGCGATCTATGATGTATCTTACCGATTTACCACTATCGTTTTGGGGTTATACATTAGAGACAGCTGCATTCACGTTTAATAGGGCACCATCTAAATCCGTTGAGATGACACCGTATGAACTATGGTTTAACAAGAAACCTAAGCTGTCGTTTCTTAAAAGTTTGAGTTGTGATGCTTATGTGAAAAGTTTTCACCGATAAGCTCGAACCCAAATCGGAGAAGTGCGTCTTCATAGAATACCCAAAGGTAACTATTGGATACACCTTCTATCACAGATCCGAAGGCAAGTTTTTCGTTGCTAAGATGGATCCTTTCTAGAGAAGAAGTTTCTCTCGAAAGAAGTGAGTGGGAGGAAAGTAGAACTTGATGAGGTAATTGTACCTTCTCCCTTATTGGAAAGTAGTTCATCACAGAAATCAGTTTCGGTGATTCCTACACCAATTAGTAAGGAAGTTAATGATGATGATCATGAAACTTCAGATCAAGTTGCTACCAAACCTCGTAGGTCTTCCAGAGTGAGATCCGCACCAGAGTGGTACGGTAATCATGTTCTAGAAGTCATGTTAATAGACCATGATGAACCTACGAACTATGAGGAAGCGATGATGAGCCCAGATTCCGCGAAATGGCTTGAGGCCATAAAATCTGAGATAGGATCCATGTATGAGAACAAAGTATGGACTTTGATTGACTTGCTCGATGATCAGCAAGCCTAGATAAATGGATCTTCAAGAGGAAGACGGACACTGATAGTGGTGTTACTATCTACAAAGCTCGACTTGTCACAAAAAAAGGTTTTTGACAAGTTCAAGATGTTGAATACAATGAGATTTTCTCACTCGTATCGATGCTTAAAAGTCTGTCCGAATCATGTTAGCATTTGCCACATTTTATGAAATCTGGCAAATGGATGTCAAAACTGCATTCCTTAATGGTTTTCTTAAAGAAGAGTTGTATATGATGCAACCAGAAGGTTTTGTCAATCCTAAATGTGCTAACAAAATGTGCAAGCTCCAGCGATCCATCAATGGACTGGTGCAAGCATCTCGGAGTTGGAATATACGCTTTTGATGTGTTGATCAAAGCATATGATTTTATATGACTTTTGAAAGGCCTGTATTTACAAGAAAGTGAGTGGGAGCACTACAGCCTTTCTGATAAGTATATGGTAATTGACATATTGTTGATCGGAAATAATGTAGAATTATTCTGCAAAGCATAAAGGAGTGTTTGAAAGGAGTTTTTTCAAAGAAAGACCTCGTTGAAGCTGCTTACATATTGAGCATCAAGATCTATAGAGATAGATCAAAACGCTTGATAAGTTTTTTCAATAAATATATACCTTGTCAAGATTTTGAAGTAGTTCAAAATGGAACAGTCAAAGAAAAGTTCTTGCCTGTGTTGCAAAGGTGTGAAATTGAGTAAGACTCAAATCCCGACCACGGCAGAAAATAGAAAAGAGAATGAAAGTCATTCCCTATGCCTCACCATAGGTTCTATAAAGTATGCTATGCTATGTACCAGACCTATTGTATACCTTGCTCTGAATTTGGCAAGGAGTACAATGGTGATCTAGGAGTAGATCATCGGACATTGGTCAAGAACATCCTTAGTGAGGACTAAGGAAATATTTCTCGATTATGGAGGTGTAAAAAGCCCGTCGAAAGAGTTACATCGATGCAAGCATTTTACACTGATCCAGATGACTCTAAGTCTCAATCTGGATACATATTGAAAGTGGGAGCAATTAGCTAGAGTAGCTCCGTGCGAGCATTGTAGACATAGAATATTTGCAAAATAGATACGGCTCTGAATGTGACAGACCCGTTGACTAAGCTTCTCTCACGAGCAAAACATGATCATACCTTAGTACTCTTTGGGTGTTAATCACATAGCGATGTGAACTAGATTATTGACTCTAGTAAACCCTTTGGGTGTTGGTCACATGACGATGTGAACTATGGGTATTAATCACATACAGATGTGAATATTAGTGTTGAATCACATGATGATGTGAACTAGATTATTGACTCTAGTGCAAGTGGGAGACTGAAGGAAATATGCCCTAGAGGCAATAATAAAGTTATTATTTATTTCCTTATTTCATGATAAATGTTTATTATTCATGCTAGAATTGTATTAACCGGAAACATAATACATGTGTGAATACATAGACAAACAGATAGTCACTAGTATGCCTCTCTTGGACTAGCTCATTAATCAAAGATGGTTATGTTTCCTAAACCATAGACATGTGTTGTCATTTGATTAATGGGATCACCTCATTAGGAGAATGATGTGATTGACATGACCCATTCCGTTAGCTTAGCACTTGATCGCTTAGTATGTTGCTAATGCTTTCTTCATGACTCATACATGTTCCTGTAACTATGAGATTATGCAACTCCGTTTACGGAGGAACACTTTGGTACTACCAAACGTCACAACGTAACTGGGTGATTATAAAGGAGTACTACAGGTGTCCCCAAAGGTACTTGTTGGGTTGGCGATTTCGAGATTAGGTTTTGTCACTCCGATTGTCGGAGAGGTATCTCTAGGCCTTCTCGGTGATACACATCACTTAAGCCTTGCAAGCATTACAACTAATGAGTTAGTTGTGAGATGATGTATTACGGAACGAGTAAAGAGACTTACCGTAACGAGATTGAACTAGGTATTGGATACCGACGATCAAATCTCGGGCAAGTAACATACCGATGACAAAGGGAACAACGATGTTGTTATGCGGTTTGACCGATAAAGATCTTCAGAGAATATGTAGGAACCAATATGGGCATCCAGGTTCCGCTATTGGTTATTGACCAAGAATAGTTCTAGGTCATGTCTACATAGTTCTCGAACCCGTAGGGTCCGCACGCTTAAGGTTTCGATGATGAGTTATATTATGAGTTTATGAGTTTTGATGTACCGAAGGAGTTCGAGTCCCGGATGAGATCGGGGACATGACGAGGAGTCTCGAAATGGTCGAGACGTAAAGATCGATATATTGGACGACTATATTCGGAGTTCGGAAAGGTTGCGAGTCATTCGGTATTTTTCGAGTACCGGAGAGTTACGGAATTCGCCGGGAGAAGTATTGGGCCTTATTGGGCCCTGCGGGAAAGAGAGAGAGGATGCCTAGGGCAGGCTGCGCGCCCCTTGCCCTAGTCCGAATTGGCTAAGGGAAGGGCCGCACCCTCCTTCCTTCCCTTCTCTTTTCCTCTTCCTAGTCTCCTACTCCTAATACATGGAAGGATCCCTAGTTGGACTAGGAAAGGGGAATCCTACTCCGGTGGGAGTAGGACTCCCCTATGGCGCCCTCCTCCTAGGCCGCCTCCTCCTCCCTCCCTCCTTTATATACGGGGCAGGGGCACCCCATGGACACACAAGTTGATCTACGGATCGCTCCTTAGCCGTGTCGGTGCCCCCTCCACCATATTCCACTTCGGTCATATCGTCATGAGCTTAGGCGAAGCCCTCGCGCCGAGAAGTCATATCGTCATGAGCTTAGGCGAAGCTCTGCGTCGGTGGAGCATCAACATCGCCACCACGCCGTCAGATCGACGGAACTCATCCCCGACACTTTGCTGGATCGGAGTCCGGGATTGTCATCGAGCTGAACGTGTGCAGAACTCGGAGGTGCCGTACGTTCGGTGCTTGGATCGGTCGGATCGTGAAGACGTACGACTACATCAACCGCGTTGTTATAACGCTTCCGCTTTCGGTCTACGAGGGTACGTGGACGGACACTCTCCCCTCTCGTTGCTATGCCATCACCATGGTCTTGCGTGATCGTAGGAAATTTTTTGAAATTACTACGTTCCCCAACACTTTGCAGTCCTCTGTCTCTTACTCCTTATAGGAGTTTCATTGTCACCCTCAACTGGATTCTCAACGTGTTCCATCGCAATGGTGGGTTCAGGAATTACAGTGAGTTCCTCACTAGATGGAATAGGTATCTCCTGATTTGATGAACTTGACATATCCTTCATAGGAAATATGTCCTCAAAGAAAGTTGCATCATTAGACTCCATAATCGTACCAACATGCATGTCGGATACCTCAGATTTTATTATAAAAAATCTATAGCCAATGCTATGAAAAGCATAGCCCAGAAGAACACAATCCACGGTTTTTGGTCCAAGCTTGCGCTTCTTGGGAATTGGTATATTAACTTTTGCCAAACAACCCCAAGAACGTAGGTAAGAGAGTTTCAACCTTTTCCTTTCCCATTCCTCAAATGGAGTCATGGTCTTATGCTTTGTGGGAACTCGGTTTAGGACATGACACGCGGTCATTAGCGCCTCCCCCCACCATTCCTTGGAAAGACCCGATGTGTCTAACATGGCGTTAACCAAATCAGTTAGAGTTCAGTTCTTTCTTTCGGCCACCCCATTAGACTGAGGTGAGTAGGGAGGCGTCCTCTCATGGATTATACCATGTTCCGCACAAAACAGATCAAATTCATTGGAAAAATACTCTCCACCACGATCGGACCTAAGCCGTTTAATTTTTCGATCAAGTTGGTTCTCTGCCTCAGCTTTATAGTTTTTGAAGAAAGTTAAAGCCTCATCTTTTGATTTCAGAAGATACACATAACAATATCTAGTGGAGTCATCAATCAACGTCATGAAATATCTCTTTCCACCTTTTGTCAACACGCCATTCATCTCACAAAGATCAGAATGTATAAGCTCTAGTGGTGCCAAGTCTCTTGCCTCTGCAGTCTTATGGGACTTGCGAGGTTGCTTAGCTTGCACACATACTTGGCACTTAGAGCCTTTGACAGCAGAGATTTTCGGAATTAAATTCAGATTGGCTAGCCGCGTCATGCAACCAAAGTTAATGTGACAAAGTCGTGAATGCCAAATATCAGACTCATTGTTGTGGCAAACATTATTAATAACTTTAGTGCAAATATCTGACAAAGATAGGCGGAACAAGCCTCCGCACTCATAGCCTTTTCCAACAAATTGTCCACACTTGGAAATTACAACTTTATTGGACTCAAAAACCAACTTGAAACCATCTCGACATAAACGGGAACCACTAACGAGATTTTTATTGATGGACGGCACATGATGAGCGTTCTTCAGACACACGGTCTTCCCCGAAGTAAACTTCAGATCGACCGTACCAACACCTCGAACGATGGCATGTGACCCGTTCCCCATCAGCACGGGAGAAGTCCCTGTGGCCTGGTAAGAAGAAAACATGGAGGCGTCAGCACAAACATGTACATTGGCACCGTGTCAATTAACCAATCAGGGATTGAAATACTGAAAGGATGGTAGGAAAAATACCGCACTTGATTCCTTCATATCAAGATCACCGATGACAACATTAGCGGACTTGCCGCTCTTCTCATGTTCACGCTCCTCAAATCGGTTAGGACACTTCGGAGCCCAGTGATTAGGATCACTGCAGACATGGCAAAGTCCCTTTCCCTTCTTATGAGAATTCTTCTTGAAGTTGGTAGTATATGGTGGCTTGTTCTTTGTATCAAACTTGCCTTTGCCCTGAGTTTTGTTCTTGTTGTTTTTGAACTTGTTGGGCTGGAAGTTCTTCTTCTGTACCATGTGGGCACTAGAAGCTCCCTCAGCAACTCGAGCACGTGTGTCTTTTGCTCTCGCCTTCTCTTCAACATCAAGAGTACCAATGAGATCCGTAACGGAAAACTCCTGTCTCTTGTGTTTCAGGGAAGTAGCAAAATTGTTCCACGAAGGTGGAAGCTTGGCAATAATGCCTCCGGCAACAAATTTGTCCGGCAACACACACTTGAAGTGCTCAAGTTCTTTTGCGAAGCGATCAGATCTCATGAGCCTGCTGTACAACAGAGCGCTCATCAGTCATCTTGTAGTCATAGAATTGCTCCATGACGTACAACTCGCTACCGGCGTCCGAGGCACCAAACTTGGCCTCGAGCGCAGCCCACATGTCCTTGCCGTTGTCAAACGACATATCGAATCCACAATGGAATCATCAAGAACACCCGAAGAGCGCCTTTAAAGAGAGTATCGATCTTCTCAAAAGCTTCCAGCTGTGCTGGATTAAGATCGCCTCAGCTTGCCCTTAATGGCGTCATAGCAGCCCATGGTCTGAAACCAGTAGACTGCTCTCGTGCGCTACCTCTTATATTACGCCCCCTTAAAGGCAGGCGGCTTCAGATGCGCAGCAAAACCACTCGGAGTAAATTGCCTATAATCAGGTTTTTGGATTGTTGGAAATAAGAGCAAATTACTACGAGATTTAATCCGAATAAATAGGAAATAGATCATGACAGCAATAGCAGAGATTAAACTAATCATGCGAACTAGCATAGCAGATGAACAGATCACATCTAGGGCACATACTAGAAACATTAATTCTATCACGACCTCGAACAGGAAGGATAGAATCACAGCGGGAGCAGCACCGCCGGCGTTGACGTTGTCGCCCATGTCGTCGAGGATGAGGTTGCCGAGGTCGGGGAAGAAGTCGCTGTCATGAAGTCGTCGCTGCCAGCCAATCGCGCATGAAAAGCGCTTCCCAAAACCTGATCGCCTCTCTCCGTGACAGGATCACGAGAGGCGGGTTCCGAGGCCTGCTGTCCCTTCTCCGGTGCATGCCGAAAGGAGGGATGGAGAAGACTTGCTTGGCGGCGCAATGATCCGGAGCGCTGGTGAGAAACCATACTGAAGCGGCGGCGGCTAGGGTAGACGCGTCTGCCGACTATATAGTGCGGGCGGGTAGGTCGTGGGAGTAAACCCCACGTCCGAGTCGTCACGATCCAAAAGAATCGGAAACCGTTCAGTAATTAACGCGTCTGTTAATTATTAATTAAGACTCATTAATTTTTCCCGAGCAGCAAAAATATAGACAACGTGCATAGCTCCGTCCTCGGCTCGGCTCAATCCCGCAACCCGCGGCGCGTCGTGACGAGGCGAGGCGTGGCGTGGCGAGGCGAGCGAGGAGGAGGAGCGCGCGTGTAGGTCTCCTCTTCTCATGCTCATACAAGTGGTAGAAGAGCTCAATGATCTGGAGCGCTGGTGAGAAACCATACGAAGCGGCGGCGGCTAGGGTAGACGTCTGCCTGACTATATAGTGCGGGCCATAGTGCGGGCCGGGTAGGTCGTGGGAGTAAACCCCACGTCCGAGTCGTCACGATCCAAAAGAATCGGAAACCGTTCAGTAATTAACGCGTCCGTTAATTATTAATTAAGACTCATTAATTTTTCCCGAGCAGCAAAAATATAGACAACGTGCATAGCTCTGTCCTCGACTCGGCTCAATCCCGCAACCCGCGGCGCGTCGTGGCGAGGCGAGGCGTGGCGTGGCGTGGCGAGGCGAGCGAGGAGGAGGAGCGCGCGTGTAGGTCTCCTCTTCTCATGCTCATACAAGTGGTAGAAGAGCTCACCTTATAAAGAGGTGCAACTCTCTCTCAACTTATGAGGTGGGACTAATCTTTAGCCTCACTCACTCCACTCACATGTGTGCATGAATGGGCCAAGAGAATTTCAGAATTTTAGTTGGGCTTTGGGCCAAAAGCCCACTAGCAAATTCCAACAATCCCCCACAAAGTCTCATTGGCACATTTCACCATTTATTTCCAGAACATTGTTTATATACCGGTGCTTATTTGAGACTGTGAAGTTGAACTTCCACTTAGAGATTTATGCTACACTAGATCACAACTTGAATAGTGGACTATGCCTTGAACTACAAGTTTTCTGCGAGACTAGTTTCACACAAACTCTTGACCGACACTGGCTGCCGCAAGGCTTCCCTGCTGGTGGAGCGATACGCCATACTCCAGGGCCTTTCATGAATTTATTAGAGAACACCCAATTCTCACAGACTACGACGTTAACAGTCAAATTCATATAGGTGTGTTCCTTAGAAGATGTTCTGCAGGACAACATCTCTGCTTACCCGAATAAGCCACTTGGAACACATTAAGATAAGTATCAACCTGCCATGCAGATCAGGAGAGTATTGCATCTTCACGGAGTGGGATAGTTAATATAGGGATACTCTCCTCCCAGCTGACCAACAGCTTATCTCCCACTTCTACTTCACGGGATATCCGATCACATAGAGTGGGTTACCACTATGGACAACTCATGTGGTGGGTCTCAGACCCATCTCCATCGATGCATTATCTATCACATTACGTGATAGACCCTTTGTGAAGGGATCTGCCAAGTTTTTCGACGCTTGGATATAATCCAATGTAATAACTCCGGAGTTCCTCGGTTTCGACAGATTTTAATCTCCTCTTCACATGCCTTGAGGACTTCATATTGTCCTTAGAACTATTTATCTTGACGATCACAGTTTGATTATCACAGTTCATCGAGATAGGGGTATTGGTTTTTCAACCATAGGTAACTCCATCAATAGCTCACGGCCACTCGCTTCAACAAAGTGGTAGTGTCTAATGCTGTGAGTTCTGCTTCCATAGTTGACCTCGTTAAGATGGTCTGCTTGCAAGACTTCCAGAAACAGCGCCACCACCAAGTGTAAAAACATAACCACTTGTGGCCTTAATCTCATCAAGATCGATATCCAGTTCGAGTCACTATAACCTCCAACCCTTGGATACCGGTGTAGTGAATCCCATAGCTCGCAGATGCCCTTCAAGTAGCGCATAACTCTCTCAAGCGCCGCCAATGATCATCTCCCGGTTTTGACACAAACCGACTCAGCTTGCTCACAGCAAAGGAGATGTCAGGCCTCGTGGCACTCGCCAAATACATAAGCGAGCCAATAATCTAAGAATACCTCAGTTGATCTCTAGCAATCCGTCGATTCTTTCAAGCAACACACTAGCATCATATAGAGTTGGAGAAGGCGTGCGATCGCTATACCCAAAACGACTCAAGACCTTTTCCACATAGTGAGACCAAGAAGCAGTGTGATCCCACCATTCTCATCTCTCAACAGCTTGATGTTTAAGATAACATCAGCTACTCCTAGATCCTTCATCTCAAAACAGCGAGATAAGAAATCCTTAACCTCCTTGATTAAATCAAGTTTGGTTCCAAAGATCAATATGTCATCGACATACGCACAAAGAATAACTCCTTCGCCCCCACCATAGCGATAGTACACGCACTTGTCACCATCGTTTACTACAAAGCCGGCAGCAGTTAATGTTCTTTCAAACTTCTCATGCCACTCCTTAGGAGCTTGCTTAAGGCCATATAAAGACTTTAACAACTTGCACACCTTTCCTTCCTGATCAGGTACTACAAAACCATCTGGCTGATCCATGTAAATTTCCTCCTTCAACTCTCCATTGAGGAAAGCCATCTTAACGTCCATTTGATGAACGAGAAGACCATGTGAGGCAGCCAGTGATAGTAGCACCCGAATTGTGGTCAGTCTAGCCATGGGTGAGTAAGTATCAAAGAAGTCTTCACCTTCATTCTGGGTATAACCCTTAGCCACAAGCCGTGCCTTGTACTTTTCAATCGCACCATCAGGTCTAAGCTTCTTCTTGAACACCCACTTACATCCTACAGGTTTGCAACCATAAGGACGGTCAGTGATCTCCTGTGTTCCGTTAGCTAAGATGGAATCCATCTCACTACTGAACAGCTTCCTTCCATGAGTCAGATCGGAGATGCATAGGCTTCAAATAGTCCTGGTGTGTCATCCACAAGGTACACAATGAAATCATCACCAAAGGACTTTGCAGTCCTCTGTCTCTTACTCCTTATAGGAGTTTCATTGTCACCCTCAACTGGATTCTCAACGTGTTCCATCGCAATGGTGGGTTCAGGAATTACAGTGAGTTCCTCACTAGATGGAATAGGTATCTCCTGATTTGATGAACTTGACATATCCTTCATAGGAAATATGTCCTCAAAGAAAGTTGCATCATTAGACTCCATAATCGTACCAACATGCATGTCGGATACCTCAGATTTTATTATAAAAAATCTATAGCCAATGCTATGAAAAGCATAGCCCGAAGAACACAATCCACGGTTTTTGGTCCAAGCTTGCGCTTCTTGGGAATTGGTATATTAACTTTTGCCAAACAACCCCAAGAACGTAGGTAAGAGAGTTTCAACCTTTTCCTTTCCCATTCCTCAAATGGAGTCATGGTCTTATGCTTTGTGGGAACTCGGTTTAGGACATGACACGCGGTCATTAGCGCCTCCCCACCATTCCTTGAAAGACCGATGTGTCTAACATGGCGTTAACCAAATCAGTTAGAGTTCAGTTCTTTCTTTCGCCACCCCATTAGACTGAGGTGAGTAGGAGGCGTCCTCTCATGGATTATACCATGTTGCGCACAAAACAGATCAAATTCATTGGAAAAATACTTCCACCACGATCGGACCTAAGCCGTTTAATTTTTCGATCAAGTTGGTTCTCTGCCTCAGCTTTATAGTTTTTGAAGAAAGTTAAAGCCTCATCTTTTGATTTCAGAAGATACACATAACAATATCTAGTGGAGTCATCAATCAACGTCATGAAATATCTCTTTCCACCTTTTGTCAACAGCCGTTCATCTCACAAAGATCAGAATGTATAAGCTCTAGTGGTGCCAAGTCTCTTGCCTCTGCAGTCTTATGGGACTTGCGAGGTTGCTTAGCTTGCACACATACTTGGCACTTAGAGCCTTTGACAGCAGAGATTTTCGGAATTAAATTCAGATTGGCTAGCCGCGTCATGCAACCAAAGTTAATGTGACAAAGTCGTGAATGCCAAATATCAGACTCATTGTTGTGGCAAACATTATCAATAACTTTAGTGCAAATATCTGACAAAGATAGGCGGAACAAGCCTCCGCACTCATAGCCTTTTCCAACAAATTGTCCACACTTGGAAATTACAACTTTATTGGACTCAAAAACCTACTTGAAACCATCTCGACATAAACGGGAACCACTAACGAGATTTTTATTGATGGACGGCACATGATGAACGTTCTTCAGATGCACGGTCTTCCCCGAAGTAAACTTCAGATCGACCGTACCAACACCTCGAACGATGGCATGTGACCCGTTCCCCATCAGCACGGGAGAAGTCCCTGTGGCCTGGTAAGAAGAAAACATGGAGGCGTCAGCACAAACATGTACATTGGCACCGGTGTCAATTAACCAATCAGGGGACTGAAATACTGAAAGTATGGTAGGAAAAATACCGTACCCTGATTCCTTCATATCAGTATCACCGATGACAACATTAGCGGACTTGCCGCTCTTCTCATGTTCACGCTCCTCAAATCGGTTAGGACACTTCGGAGCCCAGTGATTAAGATCACCGCAGACATGGCAAAGTCCCTTTCCCTTCTTATGAGAATTCTTCTTGAAGTTGGTTGTATATGATGGCTTGTTCTTTGTATCAAACTTGCCTTTGCCCTGAGTTTTGTTCTTGTTGTTTTTGAACTTGTTGG
Source organism: Aegilops longissima (assembly GCA_021605205.1). Classification (NCBI taxonomy): domain Eukaryota; kingdom Viridiplantae; phylum Streptophyta; class Magnoliopsida; order Poales; family Poaceae; genus Aegilops; species Aegilops longissima. The sequence goes on along the minus strand of CM038676.1, from coordinate 19,877,420 downwards.
GCTGGAAGTTCTTCTTCTGTACCATGTGGGCACTAGAAGCTCCCTCAGCAACTCGAGCACGTGTGTCTTTTGCTCTCGCCTTCTCTTCAACATCAAGAGTACCAATGAGATCCGTAACGGAAAACTCCTGTCTCTTGTGTTTCAGGGAAGTAGCAAAATTGTTCCACGAAGGTGGAAGCTTGGCAATAATGCCTCCGGCAACAAATTTGTCCGGCAACACACACTTGAAGTGCTCAAGTTCTTTTGCGAGCGACTATATATCATGAGCCTGCCGTACAACAGAGCGCTCATCAGTCATCTTGTAGTCATAGAATTGCTCCATGACGTACAACTCGCTACCGGCGTCCGAGGCACCAAACTTGGCCTCGAGCGCAGCCCACATGTCCTTGCTGTTGTCAAACGACATATACGAATCCACAATGGAATCATCAAGAACACCCAGAAGAGCGCCTTTAAAGAGAGTATCGATCTTCTCAAAAGCTTCCAGCTGTGCTGGATTAAGATCGCCCTCAGGCTTGCCCTTAATGGCGTCATAGCAGCCCATGGTCTGAAACCAGTAGACTGCTCTCGTGCGCCACCTCTTATATTACGCCCCCTTAAAGGCAGGCGGCTTCAGATGCGCAGCAAAACCACTCGGAGTAAATTGCCTATAATCAGGTTTTTGGATTGTTGGAAATAAGAGCAAATTACTACGAGATTTAATCCGAATAAATAGGAAATAGATCATATGACAGCAATAGCAGAGATTAAACTAATCATGCGAACTAGCATAGCAGATGAACAGATCACATCTAGGGCACATACTAGAAACATTAATTCTACCACGACCTCGAACAGGAAGGATAGAATCACAGCGGGAGCAGCACCGCCGGCGTTGACGTTGTCGCCCATGTCGTCGAGGATGAGGTTGCCGAGGTCGGGGAAGAAGTCGTCGTTCGCGAAGTCGTCGCTGCCAGCAGTCGCGCGAGTGCGCTCCCCAAAAACCTGATCGCCCCTCTCCCGTACAGGATCACGAGAGGCGGGATTCCGGAGGCCTGCTGTCCCTTCTCCCGGTGCACGCCGAAAGAAGGGATGGAGAAGACTTGCTTGGCGGCGCAATGATCTGGCATAGCTCCGTCCCAATCCCGCGGCGCGTCGTGAAGAGGCGTGGCGTGGCGTGGCGTGGCGTGGCGTGGCGTGGCGAGGCGAGCGAGGAGGAGGAGCGCGCGTGTAGGTCTCCTCTTCTCATGCTCATACAAGTGGTAGAAGAGCTCACCTTATAAAGATGTGCAACTCTCTCTCAACTTATGAGGTGGGACTAAATTTTAGCCTCACTCACTCCACTCACATGTGTGCATGAATGGGCCAAGAGAATTTCAGAATTTTACTTGGGCTTTGGGCCAAAAGCCCACTAGCAAATTCCAACAATATGTTGGGTGATGCCAGGGAAGTTCTGTCACTGGTATTGGGATTCCATTACTACCTGTAGCGATGGCATGCTAGCAGATCCCAAAAGATCTCAGCAATGTTGCGTTTAATCACTTGTCATGCATTGAATTTCTTGCTAGGAGAGAGGCAAACGAAAACTGAAAATGCATGAACCAGCACAAATCTGTCTATATAGAAAAAACGGGGTAACATAAAATTGATTTTAGTCCTTTTTGACATGAGCCCGTGTTACATGCATGAATGGGCAATTAGAAGTCCGGCGGCAGAACCGAAATACAACCGTTACTACCAGCCTCATGACGGTAATGGTATCCCCATGTTCTGATCTTCCCCACACCACCGCTAGTTCCGTAATACACGGTGTAGCTGCACATCATCGTTGCGACTCAAGTGTTGCTTGGAGTAGTAGATGCAATTCCTTTCCACCATGCTCGGCCCACCCGTCACAGGCACATGGACTGCCCTACAGCACGCTGGCCCCAAGAACAAGGCATGGTCACCTAAGCTCTTCACCTCTACCCATTTGCTGTTCGTGTATGTCACTGTTGTGCTCATGTCGGTGAGCTCATACAGCCTGAAAAACTGAGCTCTACATGAGTGGATCCTCGGCGAGAACGCCACTGCGACCGCCAACTTGTCATGTAGTTTGAAGATGTATTTTTCTTGGAACTCCCATGTATCCAACACATTCACTCCTCTGTGTATTTGATTGACTAAGTTGACCATGGGAGCGCCCTTTTCATTTGTGCCGACATCAAACTTCAACAGCCTGTTGGATGTAAGACCAAAGAGGTTGCCATTGCAAAAGGTGATGTCCGTGAGCTCCCCATATGTGTTTGTGTCACATCCTCTTGTCGTCCACCCACCGTTTGGGTAGCCAACCCTGCAGAGGGCTATCTTTCATCTAGAGGTTATCGCGCAAAGGATGCAACTGCTTGAGGTAGGGTCCTCTGAGAAGATGACTTTTCTAATGGTGATAGCACCGGCGACAATTGGCCATGTGGTAAGGCAGTTGCATCCGATGACCCTCTGTCTGGCGGAGAGCTCGACCCGATCACCGGAGAAGAGATTCAGTATGAAGAGCCGAGTGTCGGTCGCGGCGGCGATCCAGCCACCATTGTGGGATCCGACGATCCTCTTGCCCCACGGGAAACCCTGGAACGAAGCGCGCACGGCCCTACCGTCATCGAGGCTGTACGCCCGAGCCATCCAATCGCGCTTGCCATTGCCCGTGGAAGGAAGCAGCAACGGGAGTGCGGACAACGGCGGGTGCCGCCGTGTGGCGACGGCGCGCCACGACTCGCAGACGGAGGCGAAGCGGGCACGATCGTACAACGAGGAGACGCAACGGCGGTAGACCTCGTCCAGGAGGTCGTCTGGGAGATCGGACCACCCCTGCCGGCTGTCGACGCCGCCGTTCATGGGTTATGTCTTTGATTGTTGTAGCGGATTGGATCGGACTAGTGGTTGAGGCGCCACCTGGTGGCGCCTCTTAAGGCGGAATTGTGCGCACTAATCTAGCTGCCACATTTGTTAATGTATTTGTATGACGTTTGTTACCGTGTCTCTATGATCGTAGGCTTAATTTACCAATCAAGACATGTACTTGCAACAAACACTAAGTTCAACAGCTCCATAAGTCATAGCTAAGAAATCATATGACAACCAATTTACTACTCCCTCCGTTCCAAAATAAGTTCTCAACTTTATGCTAACTTTAGTACAAAGTTGTACTAAGGTAAAGACAATGCGCTACTTTGAATTCGTCTTCCCATACACAGTAATTGTTTGTGAATGGAAGATCATAGCCAATCAGACCAACAATGAATCATTTCTTTGCTTTGCTAATTCTGCCGCCAGAGATAGCCAGGTTGGAGGACCACAACCATCAGCTATAGGCAACAGTTGCAAAGATTCAGATAACATAATCAACTACCTGAAGAATGCTACCAGACACCAATGTACTTAGACAATGACAATTAAATTTGAAACCAAGTTAATTTATCCTTGAAGAAAAAGAACGAAACAAAATATCAGTAGAAGGATTGAAACATCTTAATATACAATGTATTTATTAATTGTTTGTGAAAATAGTTCAGTTAAGTTTGTTAGAACCAGGCTGAGAGCTTCGTTTCCTAGTAATAGGCGCACACAACAAACTGAAACCACCATAAAGGACCGTGTCCAGAAATACATATCCGGATCACGCTATATAGCTAGTAACTTCATCATTCTAGTAAAATATTTTCAATATACCAACGGGGTATTTTCAAAATGCTTCTCCAGAAGAAAGGAACAGATCTACCAACGTGGTATTTTCAAAATACATATAAACAATAAATACTACCAGCCAGCAAAGGCACACGTCCATAAATACATATCTGGGTCACACTATAACTATATAGCAAGTGACTTCATTATTCTAGGAAAATATTGTCCATGCTTGTGCATACCTATTTTCAACTTGCCATAGAGACCAGATCCTGCTCTGCCGCTCCCGCAGCACGTCGCTGACAACCTCGTTGAACCGGATCCACGCAGCATCGGCCGGCCATGAAAACAAATGTAGCCTCATTACTTTATTTCTGAAAAAGTTTCAGAGACGCTGGTGCTCACCTAAATAAGATCGCAGAAGAAAATGCATCAAGACAGATTCTATATTGCAAAAAGTAGAAACCGAAGTACTCCATCTGTAAGAATATAAGAGCATTTAGATCACTTAAGTAGTGCTCTAAACACTCTTATATTTCTTTACGGAGGAGTACTTGATAACTTACTGGGATTGTACATAGTGTACCACAACCAAACCCATCCATGACCAAGGACAAAGAAAATTGCATCTAAAATACTTTATGGTGATAAATGTCAGAATGAGTGAAGGTGAACCAAAATTCACATTAACATGATGTTGTTTACAATTAGTTGAGAAAAGAATTAGTTTCTGCTGGCAGAACTGGAAATTATTAAAACTTATTAAAACTCTGATGATTAAAAAGCAACATAGTTTGAAGAAATGCAGTCATGTGGTAAGAGGAAGTAGGCAACTTAGATCATGTGGGTGTTTGAATAGGTTAGCTTAATCTCTTTGTCTTTGTTAGTGAGCAGAAAATTCAATCTGAGAGGACCTGCTTTTACTTTATACTATGGTGCAGAAATGAGTTAAGGAGGATGCCTGCAAAATTCAAAGATTCTAAAACTTTCCAAAAAAATGTAGTGCATCAGAGGGTACAAGTAGAAAAGTGGAATCGGAGCGTGAAATGTGGGCTATTTAGTAAAGGATAAAAAGTAAGAAAAGCCGAGATAGCCAATGTGGTGATGGAGAAAGACTCGCAATATACAACTGCATCACAAGAGACATATCCAAGCCCTGAAGGGGGAGTAGATTGAAAATGGAGAAGCAAAGGCTAATTAAATGGGGGGATTTGTTACCAGCCATTTGACTCATGCATTTGTGTGTGAAGTGGTCATCAGCATGTAAAAGAGTTAGGGAGAGCGCCTCAGGTGAAGCCTGCTCTAGCAGTCGTTGTGGTGTGACCCTTGAGCAATTCTCGTAGTACTCCGAACTCCTAGAGTCATACATTTTTTTGCTTCAGCATATGATCAGTCTAGTTTGATGAGTGTTCAAGATTGTTGTGGAAACTCATGCAAGCCTTCCTACTCCACTGAACTATTAGGAAGTTTTGATGATCACCACATAGAGAACTTCTCTGTTATTATCTAGGAACAAACAAGCATTAACTGAAATAGCATTTGACGCAGAGGCAAAAACAAATTATAATGAGCTCCTATTTAAAAAAAACTGTCCCAAGTGTCTAAAAAAATATTCCCAAACTGGGAGCAATAAAATAAGTTTTGATCACGACAAAAGATTCACCACCATAGACACAAAGTGCTCCCACTGGGATTGGTATGGTACAATCAGTTTCAGCGTGCAAAAAAAAACACTCATAACATTAGCAGCACAGCTATACGGTGATATTCACTTTTAGGCATGCCGTGCAAAAGGATAACCTACATCTTGATAATGGATTTAATAAAATACATGGTACTAACAACCATAGAAAGGGTAAAAGTAATATATAAAATCCTAATCTGCTAATTCACATTGTGGGCATGCTATGAATGGAGGTGCATGTACAATAACTTCCAGTACAAGTGATCACACACAGGAAAATATAAGGAAATTCAGAGACATATATGAATCAATTGAACAGAACCTTGACTTCTAGTCAGTCAACACAAAATTCAGATCCACTAAAATGTTATATTATACGCTGAAGGAGACAGAGCACTGTTAGATACAGATAAAGAGCTCACCTCAAAACCATCAGTACCTTACACAGCTTCATGCTGCATCCTACACCATGATGCCATGGAAGTAGAAACCGAAGAGTAAGGCCCGCTTGAGAAGCTACTCTATGGGCCACCACAATCCATTATATTTATCCAGTGAGTGGCCTCCCATAAGGCTCACAATTATGGTCACGGTCTATAAAAATATAAGCCATGACAGTAAACTATAAGCATTAATCATAGAACTATTCTTGGCCAGTACAACTAAACACATGTTTTATCAATGTAAAAACATAAACATATTGGTGCATATATATACATCATAATTATGAGGTTGAAGTGATGGCTTGTTCCAACAGAGAAGAATCACTGAAGCCGCCCGGCCATGGGCAGAGCATAAAGCATAGATAATCAGTACCATAGATTTAATGTATAAATAGGAAGGCCTCTACTAATTCAGTGCATTTCGTTCTTTTAATGGACTACATGACATGTACACTTACCAAGAAAATGTGGAACCATCGGATGTCTATGATCACAGAGATATGCAACTTTAGAAACAATAGTTACGAATAAGGAATTACTAAGAGTGTGAAGTAAAGAACATGAGGTATCAAATCTAATTAATGCCGTGATGTCCGAGATGGTGAAAAGACAGTGGTATTGATAGAGAGATAGAGGATGGTTTCCATACTGCAAACCTTTGGCAAAATGAAAACAAAACCATAGCAAGACCACTAAATAAATTTTAAACATATAATGTGAAGGGGGACAATGGCCAATATACAGATCCCAAATGGCCCAAGCAAAAGCTTCAAGAGGACTTTCATTCATGATTAGACAAAATATAGTGACATTTTTAACCCAAAAAAACTTTCCAGCTGATAAATTGAATTGACACTCTCATTTTAAACAACCTGTGAGGGATCTGTACCGCACTAATGCATTATGTGATTCTAATAATCAATGTTGCAGTTAGTATTAACAGCAGCAGCTTAAAAAGAGATTGATGACCAGTGAACTAAATAGCAAAGAGGATCATAACAAACTGTAACATCCCAAATTTCCTATTTGGAATGTTTTACAATTATAGATAAACATCCTATGCATCCTGTTTAAATTTGAATGCCATTTGAAGTTTCAGAGAATTTTGGGTTTTGAATTTGAATTTCAAACTTTGGCATGTGGGAAACATTTCAAAAACTAAGCCTGATAAATACTTGATCAAAATTATGAGAGGAGCAAACATGACACTCCAAAAATATCAGAGGAAACAATGCCAAAAGATTTGGATTCAAATCTGAATTTTATTTGAATTTGAAAAAAATAGATTTTTATAAAGTTTGGATTTTGCCTTTGGAAAAATGTTCAAATGAAAGGGAATATTCCCCTGATCATTTTGGTATATATATACCCTATATAAAATATTTATAGATATTGTTTTATTTTGTTTTTGTTTTATTTAAAAAATAAAGAAAACCCCTCAAGGCCGGCCAGCCACCCCAGCCCAGCCAGCCCAAGACCCTCCCTCTGGCCCAGCCAGCGGCCTAATCAAGCCAGGCCAGCCGACCGAGCCGGCCTAGCTCAACCCCCCTCGCTACTCGAATCTCCTAGGCTTCGCCACCCGACCCCTCACCCTCCCTCTCTCTCGCTGACCCGTGCGCAGACCCCTCTCCCTCCTGTTCGTGCTCACTGGAGACCCGAGCTTCCCGCGCCATTGTCGCCACGCCGACGCCCTAGTTCCCCGACCAACCCCGACCCCACGAACCACTCCCGTGCTCCCCGCATCCAAGACGGCGACTCCTCGAGCTCACTGACGCCTGAAGCCCGGACGACTCTCGCCGCCGCCCGCCGCCGTCGCCGAGTCCGTAAGCCATTGAAAACACTTCCGTCCGATCTTAAATCAATGGCTAGGATTAGAAACCCCCGAAGGGGTAGGTTTTATTTAAAAAAAACCGGCCGGTTCAATCGGTTTAGTATTAGTTAGGTTTTTTTTTTGGCCCGGTTCGTTTTAGTTAACCCCTGGGCCCATTTAGACTATTTAACGCCTAGTGCACAGTATAGGCCCATTAGGCCTTTTTCTTTTATTTTGATTTTCTGTTTTAGCAGAATAGTTCCTGTTTTCAAAAATTCATATCTTTTATTCTGTTTAATATTTTTGAGTGATTCTTTTTTTGTTGGATTGCAAATTTTGTGTAGTTTCTGTAGAATATATATTTAGCTATGTTAAAAATAATTAAAAATGCTTTAATTTAGTTTTAGTCAGAATAGTAAATCTGCTATAACTTTAGTTAGAAAAATTATTTTTGCATGATTCTTTTTGTCCCAACTTTATTCTGTCTTTGCCAAACCCTAGAAATTAACTTGGGTATTTTAGGATTAATAAATAATTAGTTTTAAGCAGAATCCTATTAATCCTAATTAATTAACTAGTTCCTGTTTTCCTATTAAATTAATTAGTAAATTAATTTATTTTTAACTTGTGATTAGTTATTCTAGGTTAGTTTCTGTCATTCTAGTAGATGAACTTTTATTTATAATTAATAAAATTTTTAATTTATTTTCTTAATAGAAATTGGTTCAGGCCTAATATGAGTTTTATAATAGCTTTTTAATTAATTCTTTTTGCACCTAGTTGCTTAGTGAAACCTTTTCTGTTAAGTTAACTTAAAATCATGATTTGGTTATATTAAGGAATTTTGTTATATAAAAAACTATTTTAGTTATTGTTTGGAGTAGGGAAAAACTTTGAATTGGTTTCTTTGAGTTTTCCTTTTGGATTTGGATTTGGTTGATTTGTTGTGTTATATTACTTTTGTTATGTTGTGTGATCCTATTGCTTTGTGCTTATTGTGTTATTGTTTGTCTCGGTAGAGTTTCCGGAGTGCTGAAGCTTGCTACTACTGACTCTTTAGCTTACGAGGATCATCAAGAAGGCAAGTTTTGATCATGTTATTTCTATACCTATGTTTTTGTGCATTAGTAGTTGTCACCACCCCACCATGCATGCAGTAGTGAAAGTTTGAAGTCATTAAACTTGAGTAGTATCATGTGGTAGGATGAACCAAATCCCCTTGTTACCATGACCCCGGGACGTAGTAGTTACTTTGCTATGCTCGTAGACGGGATTTGGGATGAGTGAAACTCATAAGCAAGATGTGAGAGTCAATGATGATGACAACCCCATGAACTACAATGATCAAGATGGACTTCGGAAAATCACTACTGGGTGGAGGACGGTTGACGGGCACCCTGGAGCACCCAGTGGTGGCCGGGATGCATGGAGAAGCGCCATGACATCCTGCGGAAAGCTTCACCCAGCCACGAAGAGAAGGATGGATGCCCCATGACCGGAAGCTTACCTGTGCAGCCGCAAGCCATTATGGGCTCTGGCTGGGTTGACCCTAGTAGTGACGCTGGCTGGACGGTACTACGAGAAGTAGACGAACGGTAGGATTGGATGGGTACCGGCAATGGCCAGAAGAACTCTTTGGAAGACCCTGTTTCATTCGTCCCGTCTTCAAACACCATGAAGTGCGAAGACTTTAAAGGAGGGAATGATTCTTGCGGGGAAAGTGCGCAACCCTCTGCAGAGTTAAAGATCTAATCGATTAGCCGTGTCCCCGGTTACGGACATTTGAGCCTCTGGAACTTGGAAGTATTCGGATATCTCAACACTAAAACTAATGAATTAATTTGAGGGTTTATGACTTAATAATTTGGGAACGAGATATTGGTTGGCGGAACCATCTCAATAACTACCAACAATTGTAGTAATTTGCAAGCAAGTCCACTATAGTAGGATAAAATTTGCTTTTCGCAAAATGATGAAACTTAGAGCTCCACAGCCAAAAATGCATATAGAGTTAGTAACTTTATTATTGTTATTCTTCATGACTTGCCAGCTTATTCCAAAAGCTGACCTACATGGCTGCAACGTATTATGTTGCAGAGATATATTCCGATCAGGAGTGAGGCTACGCTCCGCGCTTGGCGATTGCCCTTTGGAGTCGGATGGACTCGCTTACCTTCGACGCTTCCGCAGCATTAGTAGTTTATTTCTCATGAGTTGGCCTTGAGCCGAATTTATTCCCTTGTAATAAAGACTCTATATGAGAATCGTTTAATGATATTCAGGTGTGATTGAACTTTGATTACTTTATCGATGTACTGTGAGTACCAAAGATGATCTTGGGATGGTATGCATACGTAGATTTGACCGATTTTGGGTCAGGTCGCTCTGAGATGGTATCGAAAGCACACGCCGACCGTGAGGATCGTAACCCCTAGGATCGAAAGCCATAGGCAGAGACCATTTACTTTCACCCTTTTCATTCTATAATTCTCCCCTGTTCAATTCTGACTCTTCTCCCCTTTGCAACATTCTAGATGGCCGTCGAGTTCACCCCAGTTTTGCTACCGGAGTTCTGCCAGCCCGATGAGACGATGCCCTTCGGAAGAAAGCTGGTCCAGATGGTGAAGCTGCTGAAGATTGCTCTGCCCTCGATCACTGGGAAGCCAACTAATGCACTTCCGACGGACACCCGCTACAGGATTGAGGTGCATATCCCAGGGAGAACCTTTGGAGGACACACGGAGCCTATCAACTTTGAGTTCACCGAGTTCAACTGGATCATCGGAAGGGACGTGGCGATCTACCGAGCACTTGGACATCTCCGAGAGGAGTACAGGCCGAGCTCGATCACTCCAGACCTCGCCATGGTTTCTCGCAGGGCAAGGAATGGAGATATCATCCGTACCATTGAGGACGATTCCACTCTCTCTTACATCCAGGACTTGGAGTGTCTTCTCAGGAAATGGGAGATTCAGACTCGCCGAACTCAAGACACACGGAAGCTTTTGTTCCGTGAACTGAACTGGAGGAGAAGGCACGCAGACTTCCTTGGCCATGAGGAAGAAATCACGGACTTCATGGAGATAGTCGACGACCAAGATGAAACTTGCCGCGATAGAGGAAAAGATGGACTTGGGAGAGGACCTTTACCGAGTGGAGATGAAGCACCCTCGTGAGCAATGATCAGGATTTCAAGGAGTACCATCAAGGAAACCCCAAGAGGAGGCGCCACTGATGAAGACTTTTAGTCGACCACCATGTTATCTTTTACTTTTTCGTCGATCAGTTAGGCCGATGTTTTCCCTTCGATTAGTCATGAGCTTTTGTAATCGAGTTTGAACCATGTTTGAGTGGAATGAATAAATGATTGGTGTGTTATGATTGTGCATTCATATGGGTAGTGTATTTCTCATAGACCATTATTCTATTCTAAATTTCTCATCCCCTCCAAAACACCAGATGCCTCCGAGACGTGACACTGGTTTCCCGCCGGAGCTCACCCAGCTGCTCCAGCAGCAGAATGCACTGATGCAGCTCCTTATTCAGAATCAGAACAACACCGCCAACAATCCACCACCACCGCCACCACCCACTGTGGACAACTTGACTCGATTTCTGAGGTTGAATCCGCCAGTGTTCTCTAGTAGCACTGAGCCGATTGTGGCTGATGATTGGCTCCGCAAAATCGGAAGGGAGCTAGTCACCGTTGGATGCACTGATGCTGAGAAGGTGCGCTTTGCCGCGCATCAACTGGATGGACCTGCAGCTTCTTGGTGGGAGAATTACACCGCCACCTTTCCCATTGGTGCCATCACTTGGGACCAATTCCAGCAGGCCTTCCGTACCGCTCATGTCTCAGCTGGAGCCATGAGTCTGAAGAAGCGTGAGTTCCGCAACTTGCGCCAGGGGAACCGTCTTGTGGCACAATGACGTGGATGAATTCAGCAAGCTCGCCGCTATGCCCCGATGATGTGGCCACAGATGCCGCCAAACAGGAGAAGTTCCTTGAGGGACTCAATGATGAACTGAGCATGCAGCTTATTGTGGCTACTTTCAACAACTACCGGAGCTGGTAGACAAGGCCACCATTCTTGAAGGCAAGCAGCAGAGATAGAAAGCGCAAGCGGAAGTACAGCCAGGGAAGCACAACTCAGAGCTCAGCAGAAGCCCGTTATGCACCGTACTCGGGAGGGCACACCCATCATAACCATGGAGGTCATAACCATGGAGGAAATGGGAACAACCGCAGCCAGACAACAAGTCGGGCCATGGCAATGGCAATGGCAATGGTAATGGCAATCAGCACCGTTCTGCCCGGCTCAAGGATCTGAGCCACATCACCGCTTCAAGTGCCGAAGACAGGGCACTACGCCACCGACTGCCCGGAGGCCAAGCAGAGGAATGGAAATGGCAATGGAGGCTCAGTGAAGAAGCCAAATCCGTTCCCTCGTGCTCAGGTGAACCACATCGACGTGGAGGACGTCTATGATCAGCCGATAATCGTGGTTGGTAAGGTTTTATTGAATTCACGCTCAGTTTTGGTTCTCTTTGATTCGGTGCAACGATTCATTCATATCAAGGGTAGTTGTGGAAAAGTACGGATTACGCACTAGAACCCTTAGAAGCCCCTTCGCGTCGGTTCGCAGAGGAGAAATGATGGCGGTGTAGGCTGTCCCGCAACCTCAACATCGGGAACCACAAATTTCCGTGGACCTCATAGTGTTGGAAACCCAGACCTTGGATGTAATCCTAGGCATGGATTGGTTGTCAAAGTTTGAAGGAACATTGATCTGTGCCCAAGAAGTCTATTCTGCTCACCACCCCGAGCGTAAGAGGATTAAGTATGTAGCCAGGCACAGCCAGATGAATAATCAGGTGCATTCCCTCACGGGAGTTGTTCAGGAGGAAGTGCCGGTAGTGCAAGAATTTCCTGATGTGTTTTCGGAGGAGTTACCAGGAATGCCACCGGACAGGGACATTGAATTTCTGATTGAGCTATTGCCCGGCACAGCCCCAATATCCAAGAGACCTTATCGGATGCCATCGAATGAGTTGAAGGAGATCAAGGATCAAATAAATGAGTTATTGGAGAAAGGATATATTCGTCCGAGCTCATCACCTTGGGGAGCCCCAGTTCTTTTGGTAGAGAAAAAGGATGGGAGCTTGAGGATGGTTGTGGATTATCGTGCATTGAACGAAGTAACCATCAAGAACAAGTACCCCCTGCCGATGATCAATGACTTGTTTGATCAGCTTGTTGGAGCCAAGGTATTCTCTAAGATCGATCTTGATCGAGGTATCATCGATTGAAGATTCGTGAAAGGATATACCCAAAACAGCATTCACCACTGGTATGGTTTATATGAGTATACCGTCATGTCATTTGGATTGACTAATGCTCCTGCATACTTCATGAATTTGATGAACAAGGTGTTCATGGAATATTTGGACAAGTTTGTCGTGGTGTTCATCGATGATATATTGATTTTCTCAAGAGCGAGGAAGAGCATAAGGAACATTTGCGTCTAGTTCTGGAGAAACTTCGAGAACATCAGTTGTATGCCAAGTTCAGCAAATGTGAATTTTGGCTGAAGGAAGTTGGATTCCTCGGACATGTTATTTCAGGAGAAGGAATAGCAGTTGATCCCGCCAAGGTTGAATCACCACCGATTGGCGATCACCCACCTCGACCAAGGAGATCCGCAGTTTTCTCGGACTCGCAGGATATTATCGGAGGTTCATTGAGAACTTCTCGAAGATTGCCAAGCCCATGACTGAGCTGTTGAAGAAGGAAGCCAAATATGTTTGGACCGAGGAATGTGAAGCCAGTTTTCAGGAATTGAAGAAACGGTTGGTCACAGCCCCAGTGCAGATTTTGCCGGACATACACAAGGAATACCAGGTTTATTGTGACGCTTCTCGTCAAGGACTCGGAGGAGTATTGATGCAGGAAGGTAAGGTTGTAGCTTATGCCTCCCGACAGCTACGGCCTGATGAGATGAATTATGCCACGCATGATTTGGAGTTAGCAGCTGTAGTGCATGCACTCAAGACCTGGAGGCATTTCCTCATCGGAAATCGTTGTGATGTCTACACAGATCACAAGAGTTTGAAGTATATCTTCACGCAGAAGGAATTAAACCTCAGGCAGAGGAGATGGCTAGAGTTGATAAAGGACTACGACATGAGACTGCATTACCACCCCGGTAAAGCTAATGTTGTAGCAGATGCTTTGAGCCGTAAGAGTTATGTGAATACTCTTACAGCAGGAGGATTACCCCAGGAGTTAGTCGATGACCTTAGAGATCTCCGACTGGAGATAGTTCCGAAAGGATTTGTTGCAACCCTGGAAGTTCAGTCCACCTTGACCGAAAGGATTCGTGAAGCCCAGAAGTCGGACAAGGAAATTGATGAGATAAAGCAAAAGATGGATGAAGGAAAAGCTAAAGGATTCCGTAAGGACGAACACGGAACTATATGGTTTGAGGATCGTATTTATGTGCCCAATGATCCCGAGCTCAGGAAGCTAATTCTTCAGGAGGCTCATGATTCACCGTACTCGATTCACCCCGGCAACACCAAGATGTACCTGGATTTGAAGCAAAGTTTCTGGTGGACAGGTATGAAGAAGGACATTGCCGAGTACGTAGCAGTATGTGATGTTTGTCAACGTAAAGGCGTAACATCGAAGCCAGCAGGTTACTTCAACCTTTGCCGATTCCCGATTGGAAATGGGAGAAACTTGGTATGGATTTCATCACAGGATTACCCAGACCCGCTCAGTTATGATTCTATCTGGGTAGTAGTTGATCGTTTGACTAAGGTAGCTCACTTCATTCCCGTGAAGACTACCTATACCAGTGCCAAGTTGGCCAAGATATACATGACCAGGATCGTATGTCTGCATGGAGTTTCGAGGAAAATCGTGTCAGATAGAGGAACGCAGTTTACCTCAAAGTTTTGGAAGCAGTTGCATGAAACTTTGGGTACGAGGCTGGAATTCATGATGCTTTTCATCCGCATGATGATGGACAGACCGAGAGAGTCAATCAGATTCTGGAAGAAAGGTGGAGAGCTTGTGGCTAGGCTATGGGTCCAACTGGGAAGATAATTTGCCGGACGCAGAGTTCTCATACAACAACAGTTATCAATCCAGTTTGAAGATGGCCCTTTCAAGCTCTATACGGAAGGAGGTGCGAACACCATTGCTGTGGGATAGTGTTGAGATCAATCACTTTTCGGTTCCGACCTTATCAAGGATTCGAAGAGAAAGTCAAGCTGATTCGAGACCGGCTCAAGATAGCACAATCGAGACAAAGAGTTATGCCGACAATGGCGCAAGGAGGAGACTTACGAAGTGGGAGACCGAGCATACCTTCGTGTGTCTCCACTTCGTGGAATCAAGAGGTTTGGTGTCAAGGAAAGTTAGCACCCGATTCATTGGCCCTACAAAATCCTCGAACGTCGTGGAGAAGTTGCATACAAGTTGGAATTGCGGAAGGATTGTCCGGAGTTCATGATGTCTTCCACGCTTCTCGCTTGAAGAAGTGCCATGCCGACATGGCCGATGTTCCGTTGAGAGACACAAAGTGCCCCTAGAGGCCATACAGCTGGACAAAGGTGATCTGACTTACAAGGAGAAACCGTCCGTATTCTCGAGACCGCAAGCGAGTCACCCGCAGCAAGGTCATCAAATTTTGCAAGGTGCTGTGGAGTCACCACACCGAGGAAGAAGCCACACAGGAACGCGAAGAAGATCTTCTTCGAGACCATCCGCACCTATTTGTTAGCCAACCCGAATCTCGAGGGCGAGATTCATCTTAAGGTGGGTAGGTTTGTAACATCCCAAATTTCCTATTTGGAATGTTTTACAATTATAGATAAGCATCCTATGCATCCTGTTTAAATTTGAATGCCATTTGAAGTTTCAGAGAATTTTGGGTTTTGAATTTGAATTTCAAACTTTGGCATGTGGGAAACATTTCAAAAACTAAGCCTGATAAATACTTGATCAAAATTATGAGAGGAGCAAACATGACACTCCAAAAATATCAGAGGAAACAATGCCAAAAGATTTGGATTCAAATCTGAATTTTATTTGAATTTGAAAAAAATAGATTTTTATAAAGTTTGGATTTTGCCTTTGGAAAAATGTTCAAATGAAAGGGAATATTCCCCTGATCATTTTGGTATATATATACCCTATATAAAATATTTATAGATATTGTTTTATTTTGTTTTTGTTTTATTTAAAAAAATAAAGAAAGACCCCCTCGGGCGCCGGCCAGCCACCCCAGCCCAGCCAGCGCCAAGACCTCCCCTCACTGGCCCAGCCAGTCCTAATCCAGCCAAAGCCCAGCCGACCGAGCCGCCCAGCTCAACCCCCTCGCGCCCGAATCTCCTAGGCTTCGCCACCCGACCCTCACCCCTCCTCTCTCTCGCTGACCCGTGGGCCCCGCCTCTTCTTCCCCCCCACGATCGACCTCGCTGAGATCGCGGATCCCAAGGATCCGGATCCCCGATCGCCCGATCCCCAAGGCGAGCCCGAGGCCCAGCTATAAAGCCGAGCCCCTGCACCCCAACCCCCCGAGACCTCGCCAGACCTCTCTCCTCCTGTTCGTGCTCGCTGAGACCCGAGCTTCCCCACGCCATTGTCGCCACCGTCGACGCCTAGTTCCCCGACCAACCCCGACCCCACCGAACCACTCCCGTGCCCCCCCAAGATCCGCACGGCGACTCCTCGAGCTCACCGACGCCTGAAGCCCCGACGACTCTCGCGCCGCCGCCGCCGTCGCCGAGTCCGTAAGCATGAAAACACTTCCCGTCCGATCTTAAATCAATGGCTAGGATTAGAAACCCCAAGGGGTAGGTTTTATTTAAAAAACCGGCGGTTCAATCGGTTTAGTATTAGTTAGGTTTTTTTTTTGGCCCGGTTCGTTTTAGTTAACCCTAGGGCCCGTTTAGACTATTTAACGCCTAGTGCACAGTATAGGCCCATTAGGCCTTTTTCTTTTATTTTGATTTTCTGTTTTAGCAGAATAGTTCCTGTTTTCAAAAATTCATATCTTTTATTCTGTTTAATATTTTTGAGTGATTCTTTTTTTGTTGGATTGCAAATTTTGTGTAGTTTCTGTGGAATATATATTTAGCTATGTTAAAAATAATTAAAAATGCTTTAATTTGGTTTTAGTCAGAATAGTAAATCTGCTATAACTTTAGTTAGAAAAATTATTTTTGCATGATTCTTTTGTCCCAACTTTATTCTGTCTTTGCCAAACCCTAGAAATTAACTTGGGTATTTTAGGATTAATAAATAATTAGTTTTAAGCAGAATCCTATTAATCCTAATTAATTAACTAGTTCCGCTTTTCCTATTAAATTAATTAGTAAATGAATTTATTTTTAACTTGTGATTAGTTATTCTAGGTTAGTTTCTGTCATTCTAGTAGATGAACTTTTATTTATAATTAATAATTAATTTATTTTTCTTAATAGAAATTGGTTTAGGCCTAATATGAGTTTTATAATAGCTTTTTAATTAATTCTTTTTGCACCTAGTTGCTTAGTGAAACCTTTTCTGTTAAGTTAACTTAAAATCATGATTTGGTTATATTAAGGAATTTTTGTTATATAAAAAAACTATTTTAGTTATTGTTTGGAGTAGGGAAAAACTTTGAATTGGTTTCTTTGAGTTTTCCTTTTGGATTTGGATTTGGTTGATTTGTTGTGTTATATTACTTTTGTTATGTTGTGTGATCCTATTGCTTTGTGCTTATTGTGTTATTGTTTGTCTCAGTAGAGTTTCCGGAGTGCGAAGCTTGCTACTACGACTCTTTAGCTTACGAGGATCATCAGCAAGGCAAGTTTTGATCATGTTATTTCTATACCTATGTTTTTGTGCATTAGTAGTGTTGGGGAACGTAGTAATTTCAAAAAATTTCCTACGATCACGCAAGACCATGGTGATGGCATAGCAACGAGAGGGGAGAGTGTCCGTCCACGTACCCTCGTAGACCGAAAGCGGAAGCGTTATAACAACGCGGTTGATGTAGTCGTACGTCTCCACGATCCGACCGATCCAAGCACCGAACGTACGGCACCTCCGAGTTCTGCACACGTTCAGCTCGATGACGATCCCGGACTCGATCCAGCAAAGTGTCGGGATGAGTTCCGTCAAGACGACGGCGTGGTGGCGATGTTGATGCTCCACCGACGCAGGGCTTCGCCTAAGCTCCGCGATGATATGACTTCTCCGCGCAGGCTTCTCCTAAGCTCCGCGACGATATGACCGGTGGAATATGGTGGAAGGGGCACCGCTTTGCGGCTAAGGCAAGATCCGTAGATCAACTTGTGTGTCTTGGGGTGCCCCTGCCCCGTATATAAAGGAGACAAGGGGAGGTGGCGGCCCTAGAGGAGGCGCGCAAGGAGGAGTCCTACTCCCACCGGAGTAGGACTCCCCCTCTCCTAGTTGGAGTAGGATTGGGGAGGGAAAGGGGAAGGCGCCGCCCCTCTCCTTGTCCTATTCGGACTGGAAGGGGAGGGGGCGCAGCCCACCTGGCCGGCCTTCTCCTTCTCCTCAAGGCCCATGAAGGCCCATATACCCCCCGGGGGGTTCCGGTAACCCCCCGGTGTTCCGGTAACATCCTGTTTTCACTCGGAACCATTCCGAAGTCCAAAACTAGGCTTCCAATATATCAATCTTTATGTCTCGACCATTTCGAGACTCCTCGTCATGTCCGTGATCACATCCGGGACTCCGAACAACCTTCGGTGCATCAATACTTATAAACTCATTATGAACTGTCATCGAAACGTTAAGCGTGCGGACCCTACGGGTTCGAGAACTATGTAGACATGACCTAGAACCATTCTCGGTCAATAACCAATAGCGGAACCTGGATGCCCATATTGGTTCCTACATATTCTACGAAGATCTTTATCGGTCAAACCGCATAACGACATACGTTGTTCCTTTTGTCATCGGTATGTTACTTACCCAAGATTCGATCGTCGGTATCCAATACCTAGTTCAATCTCGTTACCGGTAAGTCTCTTTACTCGTTCCGTAATACATCATCTCACAACTAACTCATTAGTTGTAATGCTTGCAAGGCTTAGGTGATGTGCATTACCGAGAAGGCCTGAGATACCTCTCCGACAATCGGAGGACAAAACCTAATCTCAAATACGCCAACCCAACAAGTACCTTTGGAGACACCTGTAGTACTCCTTTATAATCACCCGATTACGTTGTGACGCTTGGTAGTACCAAAGTGTTCCTCCGTAAACGGAGTTGCATAATCTCATAGTTATAGGAACATGTATGGGTCATGAAGAAAGCATTAACATACTAAACGATCAAGTGTTAAGCTAACGGAATGGGTCATGTCAATCAGATCATTCAACTAATGATGTGACCTTGTTAATCAAATAACAACTCCTTGTTCATGGTTAGGAAACATAACCATCTTTGATTAACAAGCTAGTCAAGTAGAGGCATACTAGTGACATACTGTTTGTCTATATATTCACACATGTATTATGTTTCCGGCTAATACAATTCTAGCATGAATAATAAACATTTATCATGATATAAGGAAATAAATAATAACTTTATTATTGCCTCTAGGGCATATTTCCTTCAGTCTCCCACTTGCACTAGAGTCAATAATCTAGATTACAAAGTAATGATCCTTACACCCATGGAGTCCTGGTGCTGATCATGTTTTGCTCGTGGAAGAGGCTTAGTCAACGGTCTGCAACATTCAGATCCGTATGTATTTTGCAAATCTCTATGTCTCCCACTTGGACTTGGTCCCGAATGGAATTGAAGCGTCTCTTGATGTGCTTGGTCCTCTTGTGAAATCTGGATTCCTTTGCCAAGGCAATTGCACCATATTGTCACGTAAGATCTTCATCGGTCCCGATGCACTAGGTATGACACCTAGATCGAAATGAACTCTTTCATCCAGACTCCTTCATTCGCTGCTTCCAAGCAGCTATGTACTCCGCTTCACATGTAGATCCCGCCACGACGCTTTGTTTAGAACTGCACCAACCGACAGCTCCACCGCTTAATAAAAACACGATCCGGTTTGCGATTTAGAATCGTCCGGATCGTGTCAAAGCTTGCATCGACGTAACCATTTACGACTAGCTCTTTGTCACCTCCATATCGAGAAACATATCCTTAGTCCTTTTCGGTATTTCAGGATGTTCTTGACCGCTGTCCAATGATCCACTCTGGATTACTTTGGTACCTTCCTGCCAAGCTTACAGCTAAGCATACGTCAGGTCTGGTACACAGCATTGCATACATGATAGAGCCTATGGCTGAAGCATAGGGAACATCTTTCATTTTCTCTCTATCTTCTGCTGTGGTCGGGCATTGAGTCTGACTCAATCTTACACCTTGTAACACAGGTAAAAAACCTTTCTTTGCCTGATCCATTTTGAACTTTTTCAAAACTTTATCAAGGTATGTGCTTTGTGAAAGTCCAATCAAGCATCTTGATCTATCTCTATAGATCTTGATGCCCAATATGTAAGCAGCTTCACCGAGGTCTTTCATTGAAAAACTTTTATTCAAGTATCCTTTTATGCTATCCAGAAATTCTATATCATTTCCAATCAATAATATGTCATCCACATATAATATTAGAAATGCTACAGAGCTCCCACTCACTTTCTTGTAAATACAGGCTTCTCCAAAAGTCTGTACAAACCCATATGCTTTGATCACATTATCAAAGCGTTTATTCCAACTCCGAGAGGCTTGCACTGACCATAAATTGATCGCTGGAGCTTGCACACTTTGTTAGCACCTTTTGGATCGACAAAACCTTCTGGTTGCATCATATACAACTCTTCTTCTAGAAATCCATTCAAGAATGCAGTTTTTACATCCATTTGCCAAATTTCATAATCATAAAATGCGGCAATTGCTAACATGATTCGGACAGACTTAAGCATCGCTACGGGTGAGAAAGTCTCATCGTAGTCAACTCCTTGAACTTGTCGAAAACCTTTTGCAACAAGTCGAGCTTTGTAGACAGTTACATTACCATCGGCGTCGTCTTCTTCTTAAAGATCCATTTATTTTCAATGGCTTGCCGATCATCGGGCAAGTCAACCAAAGTCCATACTTTGTTCTCATACATGGATCCCATCTCAGATTTCATGGCTTCCAGCCATTTTATGAATCTGGGCTCACCATCGCTTCTTCATAGTTTGTAGGTTCGCCATGGTCAAGTAACATGACTTCCGAATAAGATTACCGTACCACTCGTGCGTATTTTACTCTGGTTGACCTCACGAGGTTCATTAGCAACTTGATCTGAAGCTTCATGATCATCATCATTAGTTTCCTCACTAATTGGTGTAGTTGTCACAGAACCATTTCTTGTGATGAACTACTTTCCAATAAGGGAGCAGATACAGTTATCTCATCAAGTTCTACTTTCCTCCCACTCACTTCTTTCGAGAGAAACTCCTTCTCTAGAAAGGATCCGAATTTAGCAACGAAAATCTTGCCTTCAGATCTGTGATAGAAGGTGTACCCAACAGTCTCCTTTGGGTATCCTATGAAGACACATTTTTCCGATTTGGGTTCGAGCTTATCTGGTTGAAGTTTCTTTACATAAGCATCGCAGCCCCAAACTTTAAGAAACGACAACTTTGGTTTCTTGCCAAACCACAGTTCATAAGGCGTCGTCTCAACGGATTTTGACGGTGTCCTATTCAACGTGAATGCGGCCGTCTCTAAAGCATAACCCCAAAACGATAGCGGTAAATCGGAAATAGACATCATAGATCGCACCATATCTAGTAAAGTACGATTACGACGTTCGGACACACCATTTCTCTGTGGTGTTCCGGGTGGCGTGAGTTGCGAAACTATTCCACATTGTTTCAAATGTAAACCAAACTCGTAACTCAAATATTCTCCTCCACGATCAGATCGTAGAAACTTTATTTTCTTGTTACGATGATTTTCCACTTCACTCTGAAATTCTTTGAACTTTTCAAACGTTTCAGATTTGTGTTTCATTAAGTAGATATACCCATATCTGCTTAAATCATCTGTGAAGGTGAGAAAATAACGATACCCGCCGCGTGCCTCAACATTCATTGGACCACAAACATCAGTATGTATGATTTGCAACAAATCAGTTGCTCGCCCATAGTTCCGAGAACGGCGTTTTGGTCATCTTGCCCA
The DNA here is from genome assembly GCA_021605205.1 of Aegilops longissima. NCBI lineage: Eukaryota > Viridiplantae > Streptophyta > Magnoliopsida > Poales > Poaceae > Aegilops > Aegilops longissima. The sequence goes on along the minus strand of CM038676.1, from coordinate 19,855,626 downwards.
TGAGGCACGGTTCGCAAGTACCAAGTGATTCATAATCAAGTGATTCCAGAAGCCCATCAGTATGGAGTTTCTTCATGCGTTTTACACCGATATGACCTAAACGGCAGTGCCACAAATAAGTTGCACTATCATTATCAACTCTGCATCTTTTGGCTTCAACATTATGAATATGTGTATCACTACTGTCGAGATTCAACAAGAATAGACCATTCTTCAAGGGTGCATGACCATAAAAGATATTACTCATATAAATAGAACAACCATTATTCTCTGATTTAAATGAATAACCGTCTCGCATTAAACAAGATCCAGATATAATGTTCATGCTCAACGCTGGCACCAAATAACAATTATTTAGGTCTAAAACTAATCCCAAGGTAGATGTAGAGGTAGCGTGCCGACCGCGATCACATTGACTTTGGAACCATTTCCCACGCGCATCGTCACCTCGTCCTTTGCCGATGCTCGTCTATTCCGTAGTCCCTGTTTGAGTTGCAAATATTAGCAATGTAACCAGTATCAAATACCAGTGCTACTACGAGCTCTAGTAAGGTACACATCAATAACATGTATATCACATATACCTTTGTTCACCTTGCCATCCTTTTATCCGCCAAATACTTGGGGCAGTTCCGCTTCCAAAGTTCGGTCTGCTTGCAGTAAAACACTCAGTTTCAGTGCTTAGGTCCAGACTTGGGTTTCTTCTCTTGATCAGCAACTTTCTTGCTGTTCTTTTGAAGTTTCCTTCTTCTTTCCTTTGCCCTTTTCTTGAAACTAGTGGTCTTGTTGACCATCAACACTTGATGCTCTTTCTTGATTTCTACCTCCGCTGCTTTTAGCATCGCGAAGAGCTCGAGGAATTGTCTTAGTCATCCCTTGCATATTATAGTTCATCACGAAGCTCTTGTAGCTTGGTGGCGTGATTGGAGAATTCATCAATGACACTATCATCCGGAAGATTAACTCCCAGCTGAATTAAGTGATTGTTATACCCGCACATTTTGAGTATGTGCTCACTGACAGAACTATTCTCCTCCATCTTGCAGCTATAGAACTTATTGGAGACTTCATATCTCTCAATCCGGGCATTTGCTTGAAATATTAACTTCAACTCCTGGAACATCTCATATGCTCCTTGACGCTCAAAACGTCGTTGAAGACCCGGTTCTAAGCCGTAAAGCATGGCACACTGAACTATAGAGTAGTCATCAGCTCTGCTTTGCCGACGTTCATAACTTCGGCTCAAGATCTGCAGCAGGCCTGTCACCCAGCGGTGCTTCCAGGCGTAATTTTTCTGTGCAGCAATGAGGATAATCCTCAAATACGGACCCAGTCCGTGTAATTGCTACCATCATCTTTCAACTTTGCTTTCTCAAGGAACGCATTAAAATTCAACGGAACAACAGCACGAGCCATCTATCTACATTAAACATAGACAAGCAAAATACTATCGGTACTAAGTTCATGATAAATTTAAGTTCAATTAATCATATTAAAAACTCCCACTTAGACAGACATCTCTCTAGTCATCTAAGTGATCACGTGATCCAAATCAACTAAACCATGTCCGATCATCACGTGAGACGGAGTAGTTTCAATGGTGAACATCACTATGTTGATCATATCTACTATATGATTCACGTTCGACCTTTCGGTCTCCGTGTTCCGAGGCCATATCTGTTATATGCTAGGCTCGTCAAGTTTAACCTGAGTATTCGCGTGTGCAACTGTTTTGCACCGTTGTAGATGGACGAGAACTTATCACACCCGATCATCACGTGGTGTCCGGGTACTACTGAACTTTGGCAACGGTGCATACTCAGGAGAACACTTCTTGATAATTTTAGTGAGAGATCATCTTATAATGCTACCGTCAAACAAAGCAAGATAAGATGCATAAAGGATAAACATCACATGCAATCAATATAAGTTATATGATATGGTCATCATCATCTTGTGCTTGTGATCTCCATCGCCAAGCACCGCCATGATCACCATCGTCACCGGCGCGACACCTTGATCTCCACCGTAGCATCGTTGTCGTCTCGCCAACTATTGCTTCTACGACTATTGCTACTCCTTAGTGATAAAGTAAAGCAATTACATGGCGTTTGCATTTCATACAATAAAGCGACAACCATATGGCTCCTGCCAGTTGCCGATAACTCGGTTACAAAACATGATCATCTCATACAATAAAGTATAGCATCACGTCTTGACCATATCACATCACAACATGCCCTGCAAAAACAAGTTAGACGTCTTCTACTTTGTTGTTGCAAGTTTTACGTGGCTGCTACGGGCTGAGCAAGAACCGTTCTTACCTACGCATCAAAACCACAACGATACTTCATCAAATAGACTCCGTTTTAACCTTCTCAAGGACCGGGCGTAGCCACACTCGATTCAACTAAAGTGAGAGAGACAGACACCCGCCGGTCACCTTTAAGCAACGAGTGCTCGGAGCGGTGAAACCAGTCTCGCGTAAGCGTCTGCGTAATGTCGGTCCGGGCCGCTTCATCTCACAATACCGCTGAACCAAAGTATGACATGCTGGTAGGCAGTATGACTTGTATCGCCCACAACTCACTTGTGTTCTACTCGTGCACATGACATCAACGCATAAAACCAGGCTCGGATGCCATCGTTGGGGAACGTAGTAATTTCAAAAATTTCCTACGATCACGCAAGACCATGGTGATGGCATAGCAACGAGAGGGAGAGGTCCGCCCACGCACCCTCGTGAGACCGAAAGCGAAGCGTTATAACAACGCGTTGATGTAGTCGACGTCTCCACGATCCGACCGATCCAAGCACCGAACGACGGCACCTCCGAGTTCTGCACACGCTCAGCTCGATGACGATCCCCGGACTCCGATCCAGCAAAGTGTCGGGGATGAGTTCCGTCAGCACGACGGCGTGGTGACGATGTTGATGCTCCACCGACGCAGGGCTTCGCCTAAGCTCCGCGACGATATGACTTCTCCGGCGCAGGGCTTCTCCTAAGCTCCGCGACGATATGACCGAAGTGGAATATGGTGGAAGGGGGCACCGCACACGGCTAAGGCAAGATCCGTAGATCAACTTGTGTGTCTTGGGGTGCCCCTGCCTCAGATATAAAGGAGACAAGGGGAGGTGGCGGCCCTAGAGGAGGCGCGACTAAGGAGGAGTCCTACTCCCACCGGGGGTAGGACTCCCCCTTCTCCTAGTTGGAGTAGGATTGGGGAGGGGGAAAGGGGAAGGGGCGCCCCCTCTCCTTGTCCTATTCGGACTGGAAGGGGGAGGGGGGCGCGCAGCCCACCTGGCCGGCCCTTCTCCTTCTCCCTCAAGGCCCATGAAGGCCCATATACCCCGGGGTTCCGGTAACCCCCCGGTGTTCCGGTAACATCCTGTTTTCACTCGAACCATTCCAAGTCCAAAACTAGGCTTCCAATATATCAATCTTTATGTCTCGACCATTTCGAGACTCCTCGTCATGTCCGTGATCACATCCGGGACTCCGAACAACCTTCGGTGCATCAATACTTATAAACTCATTATGAACTGTCATCGAAGCGTTAAGCGTGCGGACCCTACGGGTTCGAGAACTATGTAGACATGACCTAGAACCATTCTCGGTCAATAACCAATAGCGGAACCTGGATGCCCATATTGGTTCCTACATATTCTACGAAGATCTTTATCGGTCAAACCGCATAACGACATCGTTGTTCCTTTTGTCATCGGTATGTTACCTACCGAGATTCGATCGTCGGTATCCAATACCTAGTTCAATCTCGTTACCGTAAGTCTCTTTACTCGTTCCGTAATACATCATCTCACAACTAACTCATTAGTTGTAATGCTTGCAAGGCTTAGGTGATGTGCATTACCGAGAAGGCCTCGAGATACCTCTCCGACAATCGGAGTGACAAAACCTAATCTCGAAATACGCCAACCCAACAAGTACCTTTGGAGACACCTGTAGTAATCCTTTATAATCACCCGATTACGTTGTGGCGTTTGGTAGTACCAAAGTGTTCCTCCGTAAACGGAGTTGCATAATCTCATAGTTATAGGAACATGTATGGGTCATGAAGAAAGCATTAACATACTAAACGATCAAGTGTTAAGCTAACGGAATGGGTCATGTCAATCAGATCATTCAACTAATGATGTGACCTTGTTAATCAAATAACAACTCCTTGTTCATGGTTAGGAAACATAACCATCTTTGATTAACAAGCTAGTCAAGTAGAGGCATACTAGTGACATACTGTTTGTCTATATATTCACACATGTATTATGTTTCCGGTTAATACAATTCTAGCATGAATAATAAACATTTATCATGATATAAGGAAATAAATAATAACTTTATTATTGCCTCTAGGGCATATTTCCTTCAAGTAGTTGTCACCACCCCACCATGCATGCAGTAGTGAAAGTTTGAAGTCATTAAACTTGAGTAGTATCATGTGGTAGGATGAACCAAATCCCCTTGTTACCATGACCCCGGGACGTAGTAGTTACTTTGCTATGCTCGTAGACGGGATTTGGGATGAGTGAAACTCATAAGCAAGATGTGAGAGTCAATGATGATGACAACCCCATGAACTACAATTGATCAAGATGGACTTCGGAAAATCATTACTGGGTGGAGGACGGTTGACGGGCACCCTGGAGCACCCAGTGGTGGCCGGGATGCATGGAGAAGCGCCATGACATCCTGCGGAAAGCTTCACCCAGCCACGAAGAGAAGGATGGATGCCCCATGACCGGAAGCTTACCTGTGCAGCCGCAAGCCATTATGGGCTCTGGCTGGGTTGACCCTAGTAGTGACGCTGGCTGGACGGTACTACGAGAAGTAGACGAACGGTAGGATTGGATGGGTACCGGCAGTGGCCAGAAGAACTCTTTGGAAGACCCTGTTTCATTCGTCCCGTCTTCAAACACCATGAAGTGCGAAGACTTTAAAGGAGGGAATGATTCTTGCGGGGAAAGTGCGCAACCCTCTGCAGAGTTAAAGATCTAATCGATTAGCCGTGTCCCCGGTTACGGACATTTGAGCCTCTGGAACTTGGAAGTATTCGGATATCTCAACACTAAAACTAATGAATTAATTGAGGGGTTTATGACTTAATAATTTGGGAACGAGATATTGGTTGGCGGAACCATCTCAATAACTACCAACAATTGTAGTAATTTGCAAGCAAGTCCACTATAGTAGGATAAAATTTGCTTTTCGCAAAATGATGAAACTTAGAGCTCCACAGCCAAAAATGCATATAGAGTTAGTAACTTTATTATTGTTATTCTTCATGACTTGCCAGCTTATTCCAAAAGCTGACCTACATGGCTGCAACTATTATGTTGCAGAGATATATTCCGATCAGGAGTGAGGCTACGCTCCGCGCTTGGCGATTGCCCTTTGGAGTCGGATGGACTCGCTTACCTTCGACGATTCCGCAGCATTAATAGTTTATTTCTCATGAGTTGGCCTTGAGCCGAATTTATTCCCTTATAATAAAGACTCTATATGAGAATCGTTTAATGATATTCAGGTGTGATTGAACTTTGATTACTTTATCAATGTACTGTGAGTACCAGCATGATCTTGGGATGGTACAGACACAGAGATTTGACCGATTTTGGGTCAGGTCGCTACACAAACGTTCTGCTCTGACCAAAATAGATAGCACATTTTGGCAATCTGTTTTAATGACAACTCTTTGCAATCCCGTGGAGGATTGAAGTTTGTATTTGAAGAAGCATCTGGCAAAAGCTAACATGCTTACTAACAAGACAAACAGGACGAATAAAACTGCCAATAGCTACAGGCATGGGAGAAAAAGGACAATCGTGTAATACATATAGTATATACAACTAGAAAGGCAAAACAAACCCAATTATAAATCAATCCAAGTAGGCTTAGGGTGGTTGAGTTCATCACCAAAAGAAGACATAAATCCCATGTCCAGATGGATCTTCACTCACATCAATACAATAGAACAGAAAGAAGAACACTGTATAGTAGATAAGGAAAATTTGTGTATTTGTAGCATAGCAAAAGAGGGCTCAGTTCTGTCTTTGATCTTCAAGCCCAACGCTCACATCTCATGCTGCATAACATATCCATCGCAATGTAAACGAACTGCCCTGGTTATCGCTCATCAGAGTGACCATCCGAGGAGCAGAACATTGAACATTACCGATGAATTGAACAGGCTGCAAGAGAGGTAAGGGTGAGCTCTAATTTAGTACCCACAAGCCACAACAGTCGAGCCAGAGTCATCATCATCGTCCCTAATTTTTTTTACCGAAAAGGAGGTTCTACCCCCGGCCTTTGCCCACCAAGCATCATGAGCCTGATATTCATACATACATACATACAGACGTGCACACATCCATCCATCCATCAGCCTGTGCCCACCAAGCAAAAGCAGGTTCTACCCCCAGCCTTTGCCCACCAAGCAACATGACCCTGACATCCATACACACATACATGCGTGCACACATCCATTCATCCATCCATCCATCCATCCATCAGCCTCAGGAGCTACTCATACCTGCAGGTTACAACGCATCAGACAACACTGTACGGTTCCCAGCCAACGCAACGACCGATTCCAAGGCACGTCATGGGGCTTGTCCAGCACGACCATGAGGATTGTGATTGATTGGTGCACGATCGATCTCAGGAGACCGCAGATCGATAGGCGCCTATTTTTCTTATATATGTACATAGGGCAAGGTCGTACGTAGTACAGTACAATGCAGTCTTTTTTGTTCGGCAAACTGTACAAGTCCGACGCAAAACCAGGTACACGCGGGACGATAACGTACGATAGATACATCAGCTTCAGATTTGGAGAGCTTTTGCATGCGAACCGTGCTATACGTAGGACAATTCATGTACGAATTCTGTCCGACGAAGCAGATCAAACCGTATGTTAGTTAGACTCGAAGTCCAGCGACGGCTGGATGTTGCATCGTACCAAATCGGACAAACCATAGTCGTCCGTGTAGTACTTTCGTTTGCATGCGATCTGATCTTACCTTTAAGAGAAAAAAAAGTTCTAAAATAGCGACACACCGGTATTCTCAGCCCATCAGGGTTCTAAGTCCTAGACTTGACAACTGTGCTCACATTTCTAAATTTTTCAGGCATCCTTCAATCTCGCTTAGTCTCCTGAAGATGCTCATATGGATAGGGTGTGCATGCATGCATACATAAGAGTTAGTAAGAAATATCGTACCAAACCATATGTTGATGGAATACGTGTTTCTCCAAGTTTCCTGGTAAGTAGCCTAATGGCTGACTGCCCGGCAAACACATTTGTTTGAATAAAGCTCAATAGTTCTATGCAAAAAAAAAAGTATCAGTTAGGATCTAATCTAGTCCTTTTTAACTAGAAAAGGTTTTATCACTGCTAATTTCCAGCGTGTTAATCTCTCTAACTTTCTTGGCCAAAAATAGTGTGCCAGTTAGGATCTAATCTAATCCTTTTTAATTAGAGAAGGTTTTATCACTGCACTAGAATGTTGCGGTAGCCTTCTCCTTTGCGAATGTTGGAAACCTTACGCTCGGCGAGATGAACGTGATTATGTTGTGTGCAATCCTGCGACCGAGAAGTGGACCGTGCTACCTCCGATGGAATTCCCGGACGGAGCAGATGGTTTAAACGGAACCGACCCCTATCTAGGTTCGGATGCATTCAACCCCTCAAGCTTTGTGGTCGTTGAGCACCTCAGCAATTCTTCTCATCAAATCAGAGAAGTGATGGTATACTCATCGGAAACTGGACGATGGACTTGCATGCAGAGTGAGTGGGATCCCCAAACTTTAGTGCCTGGTTTTATCGAATTCGTTTTCCTCAATGGCATTCTGCATTTCCATACCCATAATTCTTCAATAGTAACACTGGACATAGAGGGGAGGATTTGGAACAAAATTGAACTGCCACACAAGGCAGACTCCATAGGACAGTCTTTGGGACGCATGCATGCATGGCATGTAGATAATGGTCTTGATTGCCAACTCTCTGTTTGGATTCTTGAGGATTATGATAGCGGAAACTGGAACCTAAAGTACAAGGTTAGTGTTGTGGGACTGTACGGAAGGCATTGTTGCAAAAAAGAGTCCTATAAGATGTTGGCAATTCATCCAAATTATAATTTGATTATCCTTACTGACAAGGAGATAACAATCTCATACGATATGGATAATCAGAAAGTGCAGGTTATCGGCACTTCTGAAGAACTCCAGTGGTATGTGCCATATATTCCCTGTTTTGCAAAGTGACCATCAGCTGTTCACTAAAAATGGCAGTAGCGTCTTCATAAATATCATTTGTTAGGACTAATCTTCTTGTTTTGTGGCACTAGTTTGGATACCACAGGAACAAGACTTGCTATTAGTTACTCCATCGGTTTCAAGATATTTCCAGAGAGTTACAAGCATTCCCTCAATAAACGACATGATACTTTGGAGTAGTGTTTATCTAAAAGGATCTTAGGAGTATGTATTCCGTAGAAAAGTATTTGGTACACCATTTATTTTTGTGCATTTGTCTCGGCCAGGGGCACAAAATCGAACCAACATTTTGGTTTAATCATGTCATACTTGCTCTCACTTGATAGACAATTAGCATGCTGATCGGATGAAAGCAAGAATGGTTCAATTACATTAAGTAACTTTTGTGTCTACTAGGTGTTCTGTGTGCATGACAGAGTGACATGTATCATGAAACCGATGGAGTAACTAATAGCAAGTGTACTTCCTCTACAGAAATTTCACAAGCCTCTGATGCATGACAACAGTATGCTATCCATTGCTGCCAAGTTAATATTTATTTGAAATGGCTACTCTTTTGCAATGATGTGATATTTTGCACCGTCCTTTTTATATTACCACATAAGCAGAGAGAGAGAGAGAGAGAGGTAAATTAAGAGATCTTTTTAGTGTCCATCATGTTGCAGCTGAACGAAGCTACATCGCATCATTATTTCCCACTTTCTTACTGGAAGTTAACTTTGTTAAGGGGCATGGAACAGCATTATTCACTCGTGAACCATAGTGTTTTTTTACAATTCTTTGTTCCTTCCTGGGTTTTACAGAAAATGTTCTGACAGAAGAATCTTCTTCTCCATTAGCCAGCATACTCGGTCCAGTTTGTTAAGATCCTCTCAATCGGTTTCGCTCCACAGCTGGGCGATCTAGTGCCTTCCAGCCAAAGTGCGTCTATTGCCGGCCGTAGTATACACAATAATTTCGCCATGGTGCACCAAATCATGTCTCCTTCATGATCTCAAGGTACCCAGAGCCCTATTGAAGCTTGATATCTCGAGAGCATTTGACTACTTTTCCTGGTTGGACAGGCATGTAGCGGACCACGGTGGGGCGGCGTGGCTTCTACCATCGAGGACGATGAGTCTCAGCGGTATGGTGCAGCGGGGTCTCAACGACGGACGCGGGATGATGAACGTGCGCAGGGCGGTGGCGCCGCTTGGCATCATGATGGTGTTGATGGCAGGCCTCACAAGGTCATTACATTGATTTCTCCTGAAGATGGGTATGTGGAAGATGGCGACGGTGAAGACTTCTGGAGTGTGTATGCTGGCATGCGCTAAGGGTCTGCCGGACCAGTTGTGCCACTTGCTCGCTGCTGGGCGAGTGCGGTACCCGGCTTTATATGTTAGGCTTTGGTGTGATGTCTGTTTGATATTAAGCTCGGAGATTCGGCACCCCTTCATTAAGGGGATAGGAGTAGCGATAGGTGTTGCCAAAATGGAGGGTTCAAGCTTAGTGATGTATTACTTTGTAAGGTCCTTGTGAATAATTAAGAAATGGCTGCACATCGCCCAGATGCAGAGGCCGGGAGTATATCCTCCTTTTCTAAAAAAGATAGAGCTAGCGACCATAATTCCTTACTGTTCTTTGAGGGGAATATAACTATGTTTTCACATAACAATACTCAATTATATTCCCTCAATTATATATTTGTAGTTTAGAGTTTAGACTGGGTTAATGCCACACATTTTTTCCATTTAATCACTGCCACCCATGCACCTTACTATTCTTTTATTCTTGTTTACATTGAGCTATACATGACCAATATTTCTGATGAGTTGCCAATTGATTGACCTATAATTTCTGATGGAGTTCTTATATTAGTTCTGACTAGACTGTTAAAACTGTAGGAGGTTGTCCAACTAAATATATTTTTGAAGGATCTTATAATTGTAGTGACCATTTGTAACTTTAATCTTTTTGTCGACTCATTACCATTCCGAGTTCCGTATTGAGTACCAAACATGCAAAGGTGAGGTCTTTTCAATCAAAGTTTTAATTGTTGCTATATTTCCAGACTGATATAGTGAATGTTAAAAAGAATGCCAATGTCTTACAGCAGTGTAGTACTAGTTGTAACTCCGCATCTTTTTAAGTTCTGGATGGTCATTCCATTTGAGAAATTCTCTCTTCATCGCTTGATTCTGAAGAGATTGATCGATGGAGTATGTCTGTCGCTACTTTGTTGGTTAGTGTTTTTATGAATCTCAGAAATGTTGCATGTAATCACTTGTCGTGCATTGAACTTCTTGCTAGCAAAGAGGCAAACGTAAACTGAAAATGCATGAACCACCACAAATCTGTCATAGGAAAAAAGGGTAACATAAAATGGATATTAGTCCTTTTTAACATGAGCCCGTGTTACATGCATGAATGAGCAATTACAAGTCTGGCGGCAGAACCCAAATACAACCATTACTGCCATCCTCATGACGGTGATGGTATCCCCATGACCTGATCCTCTCTGAGCTATCCACACCTTTGCTTTTTCCATAATATATGTTGAAGCTACCTAGGTCCAATCTCTTTAAGCATTCCACATCATCGTCGGGACATATGTGTTGCTTGAAGTAGTAGATGTAGTTCTTTTCCACCATGCTCTGACCTCCCATCATAGGCACATGCACCGCCTTACAACACCCTGGCCCCAAGAACAAGGCATGGTCGCCCAAGCTCGTAACCTCTCGTGTCCAGCCGGTGAGCTCAAACACCCTAAAAATTGAGCTCTACAGGAGTAGATCATCGGCGAGAACCCCACGGCAATTGCCAACTTGCCACGTAGTTCGAAGATGTATTTTTCATGCACTTTTCATATACCAATTACCGTCGCACTACCGGGCATGCGGCGGACCAAGTTGACCGCCAGAGCACCATTTTCGTTCATGCAGAACTCTAACAGTTCATTTGACGTAAGGCCATAGAGCTTACCGTTGCAAAAGGTGATGTCCATAAGCTCTTTGTTCGTAAAGGTGATGCCCATAAGCTCTGTGTTGGTCTCACATCCTCTTGTCGTCCACCCACAATTCGGGCAGCCAATCCTGCAGAGCGCTATCTTGCACCTCGTGGTTATCCCGGCAACGATGCAACCACTTGAGGAAGGATCCTTGGAGAAGATGATTTTTCTAATGGAGATCTGACCAGCGGCATGACTAGATCTCGGCCTTTTGGTAAGGCACTTGCATCTGATCATCCTCTGTGTGACAGAGAGCTCCACCCGAGCACCGGAGAAGAGATTCGATACGAAGAGCCGAGCGCCAGTCGCGGCGGCGATCCAGCCCCCATCGTAGGATCCGACCAGCCTCTTGCCCCACAGGAAACCCCGAACGGGCGCATAGGGCCCTGCCGTCCTCGAGGCTGTACGCCCGCGCCGTCCGGTCGCGCTTGCCGTTGCCCGTCGAGGGAAGCAGCAGCGGAGAGCGCGCATCGCCGGGTGCCGCTGTGTCGCGACGGCGCGCCATGACTCGCAGACGGAGGCGAAGCGGGCACGATCGGAGAGCGTGGAGACGCAACGGCGGTAGACCTCGTCCAGGAGGTCGTCTGGGAGATCGGACCACCCCTGCCGGCGGCCATCGTTGGTCATGGATCAGCTCTCGAGCGTTGTAGCGGATCGGATCGTGATCGTAGTACACGATCGATCTCGGGATACGGCAAATCGATGGCTGCAGCCTAAAAACTATAGTCCCGAGCCCAGACTTTAACCGGGCTACAGGTTGAATTTATACTATTAGTTGAATTCTAAAAATTGCTAACAAATAGTTGAATTCTAAAACAAGAATACTATTAGTAGTATTGTACACAAATACAATCATTCTTCACAGAATAGCTTTTGTTGGCCTTTTTATCTTATTGCCGTTTGTACGCACAGCACTATATTTGCTGCTAACTTTTGTGCAAAGTCATGCCAAGATGACAGTCTTTTGCCTGGGAGACCATATGCCCATGTCTCCATAAAAAGAGCATATGCTACGGAATGAATAGAAAAATCATAAAATACATATTAAAAACAGATTTTTCTTTTCACAACATATGTGCATGCGCTCTATTACATGTGAACAAGGTCTCCACGAGAAATGGCTAATGCTATGATCTGGGTTTATAAATAAAACCCAGTGCTCTAATAGTAGAACATTTGAAGCACACAATTTATTTTTCACAGGCTGCACAAAATTTATTTCGGTGTAGGAGCTATGAGAGTCCGGAATCAACGACTGCACATTAAAGAAGATGGAGTAGATTATGCTTCGAGTCGTTTTGTTTTCCAGCAACCCACCATGAATTATCACATCATCGAGTGTAGGAGCTATGAGAGTCCGGAATCAACGACTGACTCTACCGGTCTCTCGTGCGTGCCCCTTCACACATGGAGCTCTTTATTCTTGTGCCCATCTCCTTTGCCGCAACATCTTTTTCTGCTAATGGCTTTGTTTAACCGGCCTAATAGACACATGTTCATCATCCCGTTAACCCGACTTCTCAATGCCATACACACACAATCGACTCCATGACTACGTATATCTGTAGTAACTTTATGGTCGTGTATGTACGTAAATGTGTAGTTCTAGCATGAGAGGAAAGATACGATCATATGACGTACGCGGTTATTAATTAATTCGTGAAATATTTCTCTTAGCTCCTCGTAAAAAAGACATTCCTCTTAATTTGACAGGAAATAAACAAGGCATAGATGATTAGTTATAGAAAATATTTACTATACTTGTCCTTACAAATAATTTACATAGAAACGAATGAACCTATGATCACTCGAGGCTATGCAACATACCAAGCCAACATACCAAGTCACTTGCATATACGTGCAATCATGGTATATAACAGTTCCTCAGATAGGAAACCAGTTAAATATGAACATTGGTACCCATAACATAATAATCTGGTACAAAGCATGATGCATGCATGCATGGGCACATGAGCTAAAAGGGTGGAGGAAGAACCCACGTACAACTATTATAATCTTTACCACCATACTCCGAACCCTTCTCACGATAATGGTATCTGTGTGACATGATCCACTCTGAGTGGTGCACGCTGTCGCTCTCCCAACAATAGACAAAGCAACTGCCGAGGTCCAACCTTGTTAAGTCCTCCACATCTTCTTCATCTGGAGATGAGTAGTAGATACGGCTCGCTTCCACGACACCGTCCATTCCCGCCACATGCACGGCCTTGCAGCATCCTTGCCCCAGAAACAATGCGAGGTCACCCAAGCTTGTGAGCTCTTTCCACGTGTATTTAGGTGGTTGTGTTGTGTTGCTATCGATGAGCTCGAAAACCCTAAAAAAGCATGCCTTCAATAATGGTGGCTTGAGATTATGGCTTAACAGCCAGACATCCAACGCCACTGCCACTTTGCCATGCAGCTCAAAAATGTATTTGGCATAAGGAAATGCCCCATACTCATATGCGTCGATAGGTCTTTCGGTGGTTAATTGTTCGACCAAGCTGACCACCAGAGCGCCGTATTTGTTTTGGCCAATGACAAATCTATATAAAAGTTCGTGACTCGCGATGCCGTAGAGTTCGCCATTGCAGAAGGCAATGTCTAGGAAGGTTAGATATGGGTCCATCGCACTACATTCCTGCGCCGCCCTTCCGCCGACATCTTTAGAACCAAGCCCGCATAGCACTATCCCGCAGCCGGTGGTCATCGCGGCCATGATACAACCTTTTGAGGCAGGGTCCTTGGAAAAGACGATTTTTCGGATGGAGGTTTTCTCGGTGGTTCGTCGACCCATGGTGCATCTGCATGCAAAGTGCGTCCGTAGCACGCAGGCGCTGGTGAAGAGATTGGTGACCGTGACCCAGGAGCCGACGGCAGCAGCGACCCAGCCGCCCTCGTGGCACCCGACTATCCGCTTGCCCCACGGGAACCACGGCAGCGGGGCGCGCAGGACCCTGCCGTCCTCCAGGCTGTAGGCGCGCGCTTTGCGGTCGCGGCCCCCGTTGCCCGTCGACGGGAGCAGCAGAGGGAGAGCAGGCAGCTTCGGGTGCCATGACGCCACGGCACGCCACGACACGCACACGGCGGCGTAGCGCGTGCGGTCGTACGGTGAGGAGCACAGGCGGTAGATCATGCCGAGGATGTCGCCGGGGAGCGTTTGGGCACCGGCCATCTATCGCGTATTCTCCTTCGTGGATTGTGTTTGACTGAGTCGCGTTGTCCGCATGAGCATCGGTAGTAATATTATAGGACGATCGTGCCGAGGCACGTACGACTCCGAGGGTTGCAATGACGTGTTCGTGCGTGATTAGGACTGTGCGGAGGTGAGCATCGGTGATTTTATTTTCCCTTTTGTTTTCTCGATTGATTTACAAGTTTGGTACACATGGCGTATATCTCGCTTCGCTTCTCTGGACGAGAGTCCTATTTTTTTTCATTGCTTGGGCTCGATTCAGTTGGATACGATCGAGTACATGCATATATCCATGCATGCAGGCGTTGATTGATGATTTTTTGATTTTTTCATCGATCTTTTCTTTTGATTTTCTTGATCAGGTTTGGGTAGTAAACCACGTCTTCCACGTGATTTCTTTTGACTTGATTGATGATTCGCTCGGTGGCGTACAACGGAACGGAAGGAGTGGAGCACGTACGTGCGTTGCTTTTCTCTTTTGTTTTGCATGGTCACGCTCTTTTTCCCATCCATTCCACCGCCACCGCTCTCTCCACGACGCCACCCACCATGCATATATGCGGCTCCTCTTCTTCTTCAAAGGTGCTGCTGCTGCGGTAGTTCGCCCGCTCGCCTCCTCCCCTCTCTCACCGCTGTTTCGCCGTCAGTCCTCCGAGAACCAACCCAGCTCCACCTCCACCTCCACCTCGATCGCGGCTACCATTTCACCATGCGCTGCCATCCGCACTGCCGTCCGTCGATTTCCAACGAAGCCGCAGTTCCCGGTTCCGTCCTAGTGCGCCGTTGTCATCACGAATGTCTCTTTGCATTTTCATCCATTCAACTCGATTCTTTTCCATTAGAAAGGTCGCCACCCACAACGTCAGCGGTAGGTGTCAACTACAATTTTCACGCCGCCACGTTCGCTGCAGTTCAACTGAGGGGAGGGACCAGAAAGAAAAGGAAGGCCTAATCTTTCTTCTATCCTCACCAACTAGACTCGCCTGGATTCGACATATATACGCCGGCTACAGGAGAATCGACTGCATGCATATGCATGCATGCGCCAAGATCAGGAGGGCCAACGACGGCCTAGGCCTGTTCGAACGATTTTTCCGTCTGAATGGCACAAAGGACGGGTCCCATTCGATTCCAACGCTGTCCTCTCTCTCATCGACGTCGATCTCGACGTCGATGCCGGTGCTAGCTGTGCCAAGGACAATGGGGAAGGGGAACAATGGTGTGGTCTAGGAAGAGGCAGCACATAGAAAGGCAGGAGAACATCACCTCTCTCAAAGCAGTTCGCTTTGTCGGCCATCCCCAGCCTTGCTACGGCCACCATTCCACTCAAACTCAAATCGAGCTCGTCTCCTCCCGCTCTGCTTCCGCTCAGTTGGTCCGTCGATTTGGACCCTTTCCTCTGATTCCTCATACCCGCGCACCAATTCCACCGGAGCCGTCCATTTGACGCTAGCCCTGAGTCTTCTTCATCAATTGCAGCAGATTATGGAGGCAACACAACAAAACGAAGGCTACATCTTTTTCTGCCCCTCTTCACGGTGGCTCTTCGGAGTTGGAGCTGCAGCTGGCTCTCACGCGCTCGCCTGCAGCGGGTCTAAACTATCGTGTGCGGCCTTTGCCGGGGTCGCCGGCCAAAAACAGTCACCCTTCCCCTCAATCCAGTTAGTCTCGTCCCTCTCTGGTCAGTGCGACGGGATTGTTGACTCCGGCAGCTTCGCTCTCGAATCCTCGCGCTTACAGGTACGACATCTTCCGCTTCCCAGCTGACCTCCCTCCCGTACTTGCACTTTGCCGCCACCCTTGTGCTACGGCCGAATCCCACCGCCACCCGACGCGCCATCATCCACTCTCTCCCGTCTCCGGCGCCAACATAGACCACTAGAACAAATCAGCGAGAACATTTTTCAGTTTGCACCTATAATCCTTTCAAGGAAAAATCAATAGAACATGAAATTGTTTATGATGGCACTGTTTATAAATAGTGGTTGGCTCCCTATTTTACGTAAATACATTATTAAACAACCTACTACTAGCTACTAGCCTTTTTTCCCAAACAATGGCAGCATGCTTCACCGTAGCTAGGTAGCTATGCATTGCACAAGATGCGAGGCTCTCAAGCCATGGATGCTAGTAGTACGCAGCAATTTTAGAAACCACCGCAGGGCAACGCATGCGTGCGGCGCCGCTTACGTGGTAGGGTCTGTCGAATAAATCAGCAAGAGAGAATCGCGGGTTCCCAATGCCACGCCTTTGTTGTGAGTCTGTAAAAAACGAGGCAGCCGTCTCCTCCATTGGATTTGCGCGGACGGCTACGATTGAATGGGCAAATGGGTCGATCCGTGGGAGGACCCGACGCACCAATCAGCTCCTACCTCGTATGCCAATTCATCAAAACAAAAACAAAATAGAGAGAGGATCCCCAGTCTAGTCCCCATCCAACCCTTCCCACGCCGCCGCAACTCCCTCCCAATCCCTTCCACGCCGCCGATGCATCCACCTCCTCCGCCTCCGGCGACGGCGGCTCCCGCGCCTGCGTTCGTCCACCCCAAGATGCAGCGGCTCGTCTCCTCTCCTCTCCGGTCTCCGCGGAGGAGCCACCGTGGTCGGGCAGCAGAGGACCGCCGCCGGCTGGAGCCCTTCTCTTCTCCACGGCCAGGCACCGCCGACTGGAGCCCCGTCTCTTCCCTCCTCCGGTCGCCGTGCAGGACCGCCGCGTCCAATCTCCCTCCTCCTCCTCGACGGCACCCGAAACACTAGCTGCCCCCTCTCCTCCACCCATGGCCATGGCCACGGCGAGCCTGCATGAGGTGCAGCAGGTCAGATCCCTCCTCCCCTTGTTTCTTCTTCTTATACCTCTGGTGTTCTTCCTCTCCACATCTGATGCGTGCATTTGTGCGTGCGTCTGCAGGCACTTATTTCTTCCCATCTCATCTCCCCGCGTGAAGGAAGGAGGGGGCCATGCCATGGGGAGAGAATCTGCTGCGGGTGCCTATTCAAGAGAAGGGCCATGGAGAAGCCCCGACGCCATCCATAGAAGAAAGGTCATTTCCTCGATTCAGTCCATGCAGACGCTGCTGCTGTGTTCAGTTCTATCCTTTTTTTTTCCTCTCCCTGATTTAAACATGGACACGTCCATATTCTCCTCTGCGAATTCGCTGCTGCAATGCCTGATGAGAGCTAGATAGATATTGGCACTTGCAATTGTACGCTGCCTCACAAGTTTTTTGGTTCAGTTTGTATCTATTTATGCGCATGCTTATTTTTTGACTAGAACCTGAGCATTCATCCATCCCTCTTGGATTTCTGTTTCCTCTGAGTAACAAAAAAACATGCAACGCATTCTAAGATTAAACCAATTGATACACACCGTTTGCCATCTTTCTGTATCAGAAACAAGTAGATGCAACAAATTGGGATCTTTCCGTCTCAGAACTAGATCTACTTTCAACATCCACAAAACCAACTCATAGATGGTGTGGTGCGATGCAATCAGTGTTCTTCTTAGTTAGTCCAAAGGCCATCTTATAAGTGTGTGCAGGCAGTGCTCTTCTTAACTGAATATGGGCATAAGGTTTTTTTGCTGTTTACTAATGATAGCAAAGCTATCTATATGTACGTACATACATTTTTGGTTCATTTTGTAGCTAGCTATGTGAATGTTTAATTTTTTTACTAACACTGAGCATCCATCCACCCCTTCTGAATTTTAATTTCTTTTATCAACAAACATGCAGCACTTTGTGAGGCCTCACCCCAACTAGATTTGCACCAATGGATACACACACAGATTGATCTGTTTCGGTTCCATTTGTATGAGTTTTTATTAAAACTGGGACACCATGTTTGGTTTAGTTTCCATGAATGCTGCCGCTCTGAGATGGTATCTATGCTTGGAGAGCAAAGCACTGTTACATCCATATTGCTTTGCACTAGCTGATATGGTTGATTGACTGGTGTATTTGCACTTGCTACTTAACAGTCCTATCCTTGTTTCTAGAATTACAGCCAGCTATATTAGTAACCATTCTGAAAAAGTTTAGTACTTCTCACACATAAGTAGCAAGTCTCATGAATGATATATGCACATGTTTGTTCCCAACGGTATTACTTGTTTGGTTTCATTGTACATATTATGTAATATGTGTCCGTGACATTTCTAGGTAGGGTTCAGATGATTATGCTCCTGGAACACAGAAAAGCGTAAGCAATTCGAAGGAACAAGACCAATGCACCAGAAAAGGGGCCCTTTCCTCATCTCCGGTGCTCCGACTACGACGAGGGTTCCTCCGTCTACATCTCCACTGCGCCGACTACGACGAGGCAGGTAGTTGAGACAATCATGGGGATCACATCTTCACCAAGCGGATTCGTCCCATCTCCCTTCGTGGATGCATGCGGCCAGGCCTGATGAGGTGGGGGCCCTTTCCTCATCTCCGGTGCTGGGATGACCTACTGCTTCCTCCTCTGATCCGTTTATGCAAGTGAGATACCCTCTCTCTCCCCCTCTCTCTCTTTCTCTACCCGCAGATCAGATTTGGGTTGTTGGATAGCACCTGCAATTGTACAGCATACACTCAAATCTGATTTTTTTCATACCAGTTGCAGTTGTACGTGAACACGTTTTTGGTTCAGTTTGTATCTATTTATGTGCACGCTTAATTTTTGACTAAAACCTGAGCATTCATCCACCCCTCTTGGATTTATGTTTCCTGTAACAACAGATGTGATACATTCTAAGGTTGAACCAATGGATACACACAGATTGACATCTTTCTGTCTGAGAAACAATTAGATGCAACAAATTGGGATCTTTCCGTCCCCGAACTAGATTTACTTTCGATATCCACAAGACCAACTCATACATGGTGCACTGCGGTGCGGTGCAATCAGTCTTCTTCTTAGTTAGTCCAAATGCCATGTTATAAGTGCGTGCATGCATGCAGTGCTCTTCTTAACTGAATATGGGCATGAGGTCTTTTGCTTTTTACTAATAAATAGCAAGCTATATACGTACGTACATAGATTTTTTGGTTCATTGTGTATCTGTCGATGTGAATGCTTACATTTTTACTAAAACTGAGCATCCATCCACCCCTTTTGGTTTCAAATTCTAGCATCAACAAACATGCAGTGCTTTGTAAGGTCTCAATCGAACTAGATTTGCACCAATGGACACACACACATATTGAACTGTTTATGGTTCCAATTTGTATCGACTTTGATTAAAGCCAGGACACCCAGTTTGGTTTAGTTTGTATGAATGCAGGTAATGTGAGATGGCTAACTTCAGCGTAAAAAAAGTGAGATGGTTAACTTGCAGCCTAGACACCTCACTGGCCTCACTTGCCTTAATTGTATCACTGCTCAAATGAGAGCAAAGTAATGCTGCATACAATTCATGTGGCTTTTCACTAGCTAGATAATCTGGAGAGCACTTTCACGTCCTCACCAAGAAATCTGGATAGCACACAATTTTATGCATGCATTTCACGTTTTGGTTCAGTTCATGTGTGCCATGGTTGAACATTCACTTAAACTGGACCATCCCTTTTGGACGTTCAATATGTATGACTATGCCGCACTTTATTGGTTCAAGCAAACTGAGTTGTTGTCTAACACCTGCTTCTTTCTTCGGTTATGGCCCTGTTCCACTTCAGACTAGGGAACACAATTCTCCCTTATCTTGTTGATGATTTGATTTATTATCTGTCTGCATTTGTCGTGTGTGTAGTCTATGACAGAGGCATTAATTGGAAACCAAGTGAGGAGCAAGGTTACTGTCAAGGTATACGTGCTTTGGAAACAAAGTTATCCTTTTTCACGCCATTTCGATGTTCGCTTGCTTGGTGGGCTCATTATTATTTGCCATATGCACCCGTGAATTAATTTGTCTGGTTCTAAAGTTGTGATCTTTTGGGGCATGATAAGTGTGTGTGCTTTTTAGTTAGTCCAAAGATGATGAAGTGGGACGCAATCAGTGTTCTTCTTAGTTAGTCCGAAGGCCATTGTGCAGCAAGTGCTCTTCTTAACTGAGTATGGGCATGAGTTCTTTTTTGCTGTTTACTGTAAATAGGAAGCTATATATAAACATAGACACAGTTTTGGCTCATTTTGTAGCTTCTACGTGAATGCTTAGTTTTTTTTTTACTAAAACTGAACATCCATCCATCCCTTTTGGATTTCAATTTCTTCTCTGTATCTACAAACATGCTGCACTTCGTAAGGTCTCACCCCAACTAGATTTGCACCAATCGACACACACAGATTGGAATGTTTTTGGTTCCATTTGTATCAACTTTGATTAAATAAAGGACACTCTGTCTGGTTTAGTTTGTATGATTGCAGCCACTGTATCAACTTCTAGGGTTAATTTAATTTCTCATACTGCTTTTGCCATGTGATACTGAACTCTGGATTGACTTATTTTATTCTAAATTTTAGATAAGTAAAAAATTCACTGCTTCAATTGAGACAATCCGATCCTTGGGTGCTACTGAAATGAGATATGTGATGGCTCATCTCACTCAGCTCTTCAAGATAGTGCACGTATGAGGAAGGGAAAATGGCAGAATAGCATGCAAGGCCTACTACTTAGAGTGGTAAGCTTTTGCTGCAAGTTGTAACCACTTTTCATCTGATGGCGTAGCATATCATAATCGTTACGAGACCTTGCGTGTACAAAGTGGTAGATAACAGACTTGCACCACTCATCATAGGTACATGTTAAATGATGTATGGATTTTTTTCCATTAATAGTTGATTGTTCCTGTGGCTCCAAACAAGTTAATAGCTACAGGACAACATGAATACATGAATGATGTAAGGAATTTTTTTCATCAATGATGTATACATAAAGTTAATGGTTTGGTTGTGTCTTCCCTATCTCATTCTTCCTGGATATAATGAGAAAATGCTGAACTTTTTTGCTGCATGTAACTGGGTAGTTGATTGGGATGTCTTGCCTCCCACGCATGGGCCTGCCGGCCATATATGTTGGGCTTGGTCTCATTGTCTTCATCCAGTTCTCCATCGTCACCATGCAACGGCGGTGGCTACAGAAGTTAAAGGTTGGTCCTCCCAAGTCCCTGTTCTTCCACTTGACCTGAGCACATGGTCACCTTCTCCTCTCTGTGCTGCTACCCTGATATGCTCTTTTCCCTGATGCCATTTCCTTTCCACATGCAGGTGCACAAGCGATCTCATCACGGATTCCACCGCCACTGCTCGCCGGCTGGCAGAGACCACGGGTGTCAACACAACGACGGCCACTATCAACAGCGACTTCTGTTTCTTCCTCCAAGCCCCCTCACCTTGCGCATCCTCCGAGCCCAGCATCGCCACTCTTGAAGGTACTCCCTTCCGCCCACGAGCTGCCCCCAAATCTCCACCTTCTCCTGACCTCCCTTCACGAGTGAGGTGAGATAGAGCAGCTGCAGAAGCTCCTCTTGTGGATCGGATTGGAATTTTTGGTTCCCTAGCCTAATAGTCCTGTAGTTGTTGAACCCTGCAGTTTCCAACCTATATTGAAACGAATTAATATCCTGCTGTTTGCCCTGAAAAATCATGCTATCTCGTACTGCAAAATCTTGTGGTTGGTTGCTTAGATAGAAAGGAATCCCTTTTGTTGCCCAACTAGTTTTTGTACTAGATAAATGCAAGTCAGCAGAGCATCAATTCTTTCTCTACAGCTCTAGCTTGGCCTTTGTTAGTTTGGGAGTGCATGTTGTAACCCCAGGTGCCTTCTATGCCTATATCGATCGATCTATCAAGTTCAGGTCCCTTGCAACGAGAGACACGACAAAATGATGCACGAAATGGGAACACATGATTCGGATATAGATAGATATATACTAAATGTCATTTCTTTATTTTGCCCTTCATTTTATATATTTCAATACATGAGAAGAAGAAGAAGCCCTAACTAGGACAGACGTTGCTGACCTACGATGTGTACATTAGTCTCAGAAACACTCAAAATAGTAGACAGAAACAAAGGTTTAGTCTCAGAAAATTCAGTGTGCAATGCAATGACATTAAAAGATAGTGGATATTAACTGCGTTTCCGCAGGACAACAAGCAAACAGAAACTTGCATGTGAAATTAACTAAACTAGAACTAGTGACGACTGCGGTGCAAGTCTTAGCCGTGCAAGGGTATCATCACACATGGACTCAATCATTCGTCTGTTTGAGTTTTGAGTTTCAGGGGATGCTATGGTTATTATGTCAAGAAAACTGCAATACCGAATGTGTTTTCGTTCAATCTGCTATGAAATCTTCCGTGTTCTCTTGTTGGTATCTGTTGTCGAATCGTTTTGCTTCTGAGACCATTGATGAACAACCTAGCTTGCTGACCAACGACCACACCACCTCCATAGATAAGTGGGCTCTTACCACTGGCTTGCCCTTGCCTTGGAAAGTCTTGTGTGCAGGCTTGCTTTGTGCAGTTTTACTCTTTCAAAGATCGTATCTTGTTTAAAGGTGCAAGCTGGGCAGGTTAGGCTGCAATCCGTGCATTTTTTGCTTCACTGAGTTTGCTCACAAACTGAAGTAGAATTGGTGACAACTTATCCACCACTTGTGTGGCCGGGTCAGTTCGTCGACACAGTATATGGCAGGGCGACTCTGTAGGCATCTCTAGTAGTTGGGAGGTTTTACTTGGTTTATGGCTGGGCGACTCTATATAAGAGGTTGCAACATTATTATTCTTGTTTATGGATACAAGCTGGGCATGATCTATTTTTATATAAACAATTGTTATTTGTCCTCCGTTTTACCAACCCTGGCTAAAAAGGAACTTTATTAGGATGGCAAGAAAATATAAGAGGTTGCTCGCAATGGATGGCTATGTTCCCAATATCCCCAAATGTGTAATATTTTATCAATTAAATGGAGCTAGTGTGCACTGGTTGGGGCCTTGGGATTGAATGTGCTAGTAGTCATATCTGCAGAAGTACATGGCGCATTATCAATGATGAGCTTGCGGTTTTTAACAAAACCACCTAATGTTCTAATAGAGAAAAAATTGTGTAACATTCATTTAGTTGAGTTACATATTTTGCTCCGAGAATAAATTGGAACTCTTTTCTCTAAGGGCATTTGTGATCCCTTCTTGCATTACCTTACCTAGAAGCACCTCTTTTATGAGACACCAACACCGTAAAGTTATGTGTATGTCCCAATGTTTCACATTAAGCAGCATTCTATTTTTATATAAAAGCCTATGAAACGCTCGCATATAAATGAAAATGCTAATGATACTGTGTCATAATCTCTGCTATTGTACCTACTGTGTCATCCAATAATTATCTCAAGTATTTGCACCAATCTTACTAAATTGGATTCAACGCTACGTGTACAACTCGGCGGCAGCAGTGGCGGCATCGAAGGAGGTCTGTCTGCTCGGCGCGCCCGAGGTGCCACGACATTGGGATGGCGCTGGGAGCATTGGGCGTCTTTGAGGAGCAAGTGCGTGATGCTCTCTTGGAAGGTAATGTATGGCTTTGTTCCTGATGTTGGGTTTAGTTTCGGATGTTACCAAAGGTTTAATCTTTCCGCAATGAAAATAAGCTAGTGTGTACTTGTGGGGGACCTTGGGATTGAATGTGCTAGTGCTGAATTCCGCAATGAAAATAAGCTGGTGTGTATTTGTGGGTGACCTTGGGATTGAATGTGCGGATGCTCATATGGTCATAAGTACACATTGATTTAAAATATCCACCTACTAGTTCTAAATTCTAATAGAGAAAATTAGTTTTGTAACATTATTTCAGTTGAGTGCATGTTCTGTTCTCAGAACAAAATCTGAGCCTTTTTCTCTAAGGGTATTTGTATTCAGACATTAATCTATACCAAACAAATGCTTATCTCAGAACATGCCTTCTGAATACCTACATGTTGTCGTTAGGAGGGTCGATCAACCTGATGGTTGTTGCCACACAAATCCATCCATGTCTTGTCGCTGGACTGAGACAGGTTATGCTTTATTTGTGTTCAACAAATACTTGATATGAAGATCCCTGCTTGCATTACCTTACCCTCAAGCACCTCTTTTGCGAGACATCAACAACATAAAGTTATGTCTATGTCTCACTGTTTCACACTAAGTAACATTTTATTTGTATCTAAAAGCTTGTGAAGCGCTCACATCCTCTGTGATTAGTACTGCAACACCTTTTCTAGCTTTATCATGTTCTGCCCGAATAGTGTTGCATCATCCTTGGTTCAATTCGATCTTCTCTGACGGTGTTTCCTCATGCAGGTTTACAAGAGACCCTGTGGTTTGCACACGGAAAAAGGCGCCCGACATCACCAGCGAATCCGTTGTTGTTAGGCCTACTTCCACCTCAAAAAGCACCGAATGGTGAGTGCCCTTCCATCTCACTTTCCCTCTCCCTCTGATCCAAAATAAATGTCATGGTTTTAGTTCAAACTTGAACAACCATGACACTTATTTTCGATCGGAGGGAGTAGTAGGTGTTTGTGTGAGATGCAAACTAGCAAGACTCGAGTCCTCATGGATGCGGTGTGATTCCTCTATAGTTCTAGTAAGCAGTTAGTCAATGGCTAAGTGAGCATGGGAAATACAAGGTGTCAGTGGCGGTGTCTATAACGCCTCAGTTTTTTTGCCTTGCCATGCATCATTCTTGTTTTTCTAAAATGAAATAGTGCTTGTCGTGTTGCTGACATATGTAGAAATTTATTTTCTTAAGAGTAATGTCAATGTCTACTTGGCACTGACAGTGGCTTTATTTATTAGCATTATGCCAAGTTATCGCTACACTGCTCTAGCATAGTTTATAGACACTAGATGCTACTGTTCACATTGAGAGTAAAATAGGGTCAAGTAACTAGGTAAACAAGTAAAACAGGGTCAATTAACCAAGTAAAATACAAGTAAAAACCAAGAGAGTGAAATAGGGGCTGCACTTAATAATTGAGAAGCCAATCGATGAGCGTGTGGTCCATTCTGGATTAATTCGGTGACTGGGAGGTCATTCTCCTCTAGGTATTGATCATGAGTAGTAACTAGCTACCTCTAGTGTTATGCATAGTATCAAAACTGTGAATTTTTGAATCATATTTTTACGGTGTTCTCTTTGAGATTTTTTTTCAGATTCGAGATATAAGAAGATATGATCCGTGCCTCGGAATTTGGTGTGCTAGTTTAGTGTCTAGCCATCTGTTCTGATGCATAGTCATGCAATTTCAAGTAGTTACATGGTAGTGTGCAATTATCTGGGGGTTCATGATTGGATAACTGTTTCATTTTCCTATAGCATGGCTATGTGGTCTCAAATATTTTTATGCTATCATTTTGTGTTGTGTCCATTCGAGAGATACCTGACTCGCTTGTTTGGATATTATAGGCAAGCATGTCTAGAGAAAAAAACCTGGCGATCATGGTTGTTACAGGCCAAGGGAACTCGATATGCTCAAGGGCCATGTGGAGTCGGTTGTCAAGTCAAGTGGCTCGACATCACAGACCATCCAGTAGGCCGTACATGGTGTGATGATCTGGGATCCCATGACTGCCTTGGCTACAACTACTTTGGTGAGTCCCTGGTCTCTCTTTCCTCCCGTTGCTGTTCCAGGAACTAGCTTTTGAGCTATGGCCGTTGAGCCGATGATGCAGGTTTCAAATGCAGGTTTTTATGCTAGTTAGTATGCCAAGAAAACCTCAATAATGAATGTGTTTTAAGTCAATCTGCCTTGAACTCTTCTGTCTTCTCTTGTTGGTACCCGCTGTCGAATCATTTAGCTTCTGAGACCATGGATGAACAATGCAACTTGCTGACCGATGGCGCCACACCACCTCCATGGATTAGTGGACTCTTACCACTGGCTTGCCCTTGCTCTGCAAAATCTTGTGTGTACTTTTTGCAGTTTTACTCTTTAATAGATAGAATCTTATTTAAAGGTGCAAGCTGGGCGGGTTAGGCCGCAATCCGTGCATTTTTTCTTCACTGAGTTTGCTCACAAACTGAAGTAGAATTGGTGCAACTTGCCCACCACTTGTGTGGCCGGGTTAGTTCATCAACATAGTTCTGTCAATAGCTAGCAGTTGAATGCCATCTTTAGTAGTTGGGAGGTTTTACTTGGTTTACAGCAGGGCGACTATGTATAAGAGGTTGCAACGTTCTTATTCTTGTCTATGGTGTGCTCTGTTTTTATATAAACATTATATGTCCTCTGTTTTTACCACCCTGGCTAAAAATGAACGTTTTTAGGTTGGCGAGAATATATAGGAGATTGCTGGCAATGTATGGCTATGTTCCTGATGTTACCAAATGTGTAATAAAATGGAACCAAGTTTGTATTGGTGGGGCGGTCTTGGGATTGAATGTGCTAGTGGTCATATGTGCAGAAGTACATGGCGCACTATCAATGATGAGCTTGTGGTCTTTTAGTTGAGCACATATTTTGTTCTCAAAATAAAACTAGAACTCTATTCTTTTAGTTGAGCACATATTTTGTTCTCAGAATAAAACTGAAACTCTTTTCTGTAAGGGCATTTGCGATACCTGGAAGCACCTCTTTTACGAGATACCAACAACGTAGTTATTTGTATGTCCCACTGTTTCACATCAAGTAGCATTCTCTTTTTATATAAAAGCCTGCCAAGCACTCGCATCCTCTGCAATCAGTACTGTAGAATCTTTTCTAGCTTTATCATGTTCCCTCCTCAGTTTGATTTGATCTTCACTAACGTGGATTCCCAATGTAGGTGCACACGAGATCCTGTGGTTTCCGCATTATGGTGTTCGTTCCCCTAGCTTGCTTCAACTATGCTGGTGAGTCTCCTTCTGTCTCAGCTGCCTTCCTCCCTCATCGATTTTCTGTTTGTTGCTTTTGAGGCCGGAGATGAACAGCCCAGCCTGCTGACCAACGTTGTTGGCTTCCTCTCGTCGTGTAATGTCTCACATGCAGACTCTCTTGGTGCAGATTTAATTTACACTTTCAAAATAGATAAAATCTTCTTTGAACATGAGAAATCTAATAGTCCACCAAACGCTGAAATTGCTTCAGTCGCCTGATCAACCAGTTGTAGCATTATAGGGTCAATAGCCCCTAGCCAGAAGAAAGAGAGAAAAAACAAAATAACTTGCCCCACTATATTATAGTTGCAACATAATATTTTTTTTTTCTTTCCATGCTTGAGTTATTCAGTTTTTTATTATCCCACCTAGATCAAAAATTGGGATGATATGTAGCAAGTTGACTACTGTTTTACCCTACGAATGGAAGCCAGATGGTACAGATAGGATTATGGTAGAGATGTCAAATATGTTTATGCGAGGTTGTTCATGGAAACTTCAATGTTATGTATTTTTTCACAAAAGCGTTTACCCATTGACAATCTGATGGTTTACCATGCTGGCATTGTCATGTAGCGTGACATGATTCTAGTTGTCAAGCATAAATAATTTGCGTTCTTGTCCATATTGTGTCATGATCTTGACTGTTCTTATCATCCATTAATTATCTCAACTATTTCCACCAATCTTACTAAATTCATCTTCAACTCTACTTAAACAACTCAGGAGCTGTGAGGGAGGTGTGTCTTCTCAGAGCGACTGAGGTGCCATGGCATTGAGATGGTCCTGGGAGCATTGGTCGTCTTTGAGGAGCAAGTGCGTGATTCTATATCAGAACGTAATGCATGGTTTTGTTCATGATGTTGGGTTTAGTTCCTTGATGTTGCCAAAGGTGTAATCTTTCTCCCAAGAAAAGAAACTAGTGTGTACTTGTGGTGGACCTTGGGACTCGATGTGCTAGTGATCATATGGTCAGAAGTACACGGTGCCTTATCAATGATGAGCTTGTGGTCTTTATCATATCCACCTACTAGTTCTAACAGAGAAAAAGGTTGTGTAACATTCTTTCAGTTAAGCGCATATTTTGTTCTCAGAATAAAAATGGCACTCTTTTCTCCAATGGCATTTGTATTCAGAGATTAACCTGTAGCAAACAACTACTTGTGGATTAACATGCTTTCTGAATGCCTAAGGCTATTGATAGTAGTGCCAATCAACCTATTGGTTGTTGCCACACAAGATCCACCTCCGTCTTGTCGCTTGACCGGGACAAACTATGCTTTATTTGTATTCATGAAATACTTGATATGAAGATCCCTGCTTGCTTATCTTACCATCAAAAACCTCCTTTACAAGACATCAACAACATAATGTTATGTGTATGCCCTATTGTTTCACATTAAGCAACATTCTCTTAGGATATAAAAAGATTTTGAAGTTCTTGCGTCCTCTGTAATTATACTATAGAATTATTTCTAGTTTTATCATGTTCTGCCTGAATAGTACTGCATCCTCGTTAGTTCAATTTGATCTTCCCTGATGCAGTTTCTCACGCAGGTGCACAAGAGACCCTATGGTTTCCGCTAGGGGGAAGGCGCGAGGCCAATTTCAACCGCAGAAGGCACACAATAGTAAGTTCCCTTCCGTCTGATGTGCCCTCTCCCTCCATGGTATTTGTTTGCAATCTTTTCTATCCTGAGAGGAAAATTGCATTTCACCGGATTAGTGTATACTAAAACATGGACACAATCATTCCTCTCTTGTTTTACAGAGAGAGAGAGAGAGTTTAAGTTGGATTCTTATAAAACATGGACTCAATCATTGCTCAGACAGAATGTGTTTTAATTCAATCTGCGATGAACTCCTCCTTGTTATTTGTATCCACCGCCGATTCTCTTAGCTTTTGAGGACACAGATGAACAACCTCTATTTGATAATTTCTTACTATTTTTCACTAGGTGAGTGTCGAAGTTCGATATCCTACTAGTGCCTGCTAGAGTGACTTGTATAATCGGAAGCTATCTTAGTAGGTCTTGTTGATGCACAGACAATATTTCATTCAGTTGGAGTGGTTAGTAGTTGATTTGTATTTTATTTGTGAATGGTAGACAAGTCCCAACACTAGGTAGACAGACCTTGTATGATTGCTCAAGTTCAACATTCACTGCTTAATAGAGCGAGTGCTTTATATGGCCAAAGGATGTCTCAGGAGGTCTTGCCATGATTTACAAAGAATTAATATTTAGTTCTTCTTTTAACATGGATTATCATTTGCTGCAAACTAGTAAATGCCAAAGGAACCCTATGGTCAAATATCTATTTATTTTCCAGCAGTCTGTATCAAAACACCCAAAAAATGAGCTGCCTTTGTCCATAAGATCCTTTGATTTGAGTCTAAATTCAAGTAGAAGTGATGTTCATAATTGCTCCATCATGGTACATTGTGCACTTCTTTGTTGATTTATAAGAATCCAATATGTTTACGTGAGGTTGTTTGTGAAAAGATCAATGTGAGGTACTTTTTTGGAAAAGCGTTTCCCTGTTGACAATCTGATGGGTTTCCATGTTGTCATTGTCATTTACTAGCGTAATGTGATTCTGGTTGTCAAGCACACAGAATTTGTGGTGTTGTACCTATTGTGTCATGATCTCTGTTGTTCTTATCATCCGATAATTATCTCAAGTATTTGCACCAATCTTATTAAATTCTGGTTCAACTCTGTGTACAACTCGGCAGTGGCAATGGAGGCGTCGAGGGAGGTCTGTCTGCTCGGCATGCCTGGGGTGCCACAACATTGGCGCTGGGAGCATTGTGCGTCTTTCAGGAGCAAGTGCGTGATGCTCTCTTGGATTATCGTTACCAAAGGTCTAATCTTTCTGGAATTAAAATAAGCCAGTGTGTACTTCTGGGGTACCTATTGCATTAACAATGATGAGCTTGTGGTCTTTATTATCATATCCACATACTAGTTCTAATAGAGAAAGGATAACACTCTTGTAGTGGAGTGCATGTTTTGTTCTCAGAATAAAATTTGAGCCTTTTTCTCTAAGAGCATTTGTATTCAGACATTAATCTGTACCAAACAACTGCTTATCTCAGAACATGATTTTCGAGTGCCTACATGCTATCGCTAGCAGGGTCGATCAACCCGCTCGTTGTTGCCACACAAATCCATCCATGTCTTGTTGCCCGGTTCGGACATGCTATGCTTTATTTGTGTTCAACAAATACTCATATGAATATCCCTGCTTGCATTACCAAATTCTCAAGCACCTCTTTTGCAAGGCATCAACAGCATAAAGTTATGTCTACGTCTCACTGTTTTACACTAAGCTACATTTTCTTTGTATATAAAAGCTTGTGAAGCGCTAGCATCCTTTGGAATTAGTACTGCATCATCTTAGCTTTAACATGTTCTGCTTGAATAGTATTGCATCATCCTTGGTTCAATTCGATCTTCTCTAATGTGGTTTTCTCATGCAGGTTTATAAAAGACCCTATGGTTTGCATAGGGGAGAAGGAATCCGGCATCACCAGCGAGTCGGTGGGTGTTAGGCCTACTTCCACCATGGAAAGCACCCAATGGTGAGTGCCCTTCGATCTCACTTGCGCTTCTCCCTCCATGGTGAGTGCTGTGTTGATTGGAAAGAGACCTTACTTGCCGGTTCTTTGAATATTACAGGAGCCCGATACACTCAAGGGCCACCTGGAGTTGGTTGTCAAGCTGGCGTGGTTTGCTGGATCTACACAGCCGTGTACTATGTGTTATTGTTGTCTCTTGCCTGGGGTACAACTATTATGGTAAGTTACTGTTTTCCTCGGTATTCCCCTCTACCCCCTTGCATTGGGACCTAGCCTTTGAGCTATGGCCGATCTATATGCCGGCCATTGATGCGTGGTTTATTTTTTGATGGACTATCGTGATTATGATTTTGGTTTATAACTATATCTGTTTATTAATTGAGAGCAAACTGGCAATGTTTCAACTGAAGATTGGTTTATTATATATTTTGTAGAAGATCATATTTGTTTATTGTGTTAGCACACATCTTCGTATCGTGCTGTGTTGTGTGGATTAGAAAGAGACCTGACTTGGTGTTGGTGGTTCTATATATTACAGCGAACCACCTGGGATAGATTGACTGGTTGGCTAACTCTAAACAGGGACAAGTAGTACCCTATACTGTGTGTTAGCGTGGTGTGTGGCCTTGGGTACAACCGTTTTGGTAGACCGAAGATGATGATAGAGTTTTCTGGTCATCGACAACTCTGAGTTAGTAGTAGAATGGGGATGCTCGACTGTCATGCTCCTCCGCCCCACGACGTCCATGGCTAAAACATGGTAAGTCACCGTGTGTATTTAGCTATTTGTGCACTTCTCCCATGGTGTCCTGTTTGTGGGGTCAAGGTGGTCGTCAGCCATGTTATACTATTCCTTTGCATACTCGTTCCTCTTAAGTTTTATAGACGAGGATTAGCATTGAGATCGTGTCCTTGTTGTTGGCTTCAGAAATTATAATGTTCCTACGATTTCTCTTTGGTCTGACCTCCTTCGGAATCATGCATAATGATTCCTCCTTCCTCCTGCTCATTATTCGACTTGAAAGAACCACAGCGACCTACTTCTGTTAGATTAATCATGTACTGCAAAGGCAACTTAGAGTTAAGCCACTGGTCCCCTCCATATAATTTTTTGGTGTATTTGATTTGTGTTTATAATTCATCGTGTCTCATTGAAGAGCTCTACGAGACCATAAGAAGTGCCGTTTGACACTGTGGCAGCTGTTTCTTTGCTGCTGCAAGTGTTCATCCTTGTATGATAACCTGTGTGTCTTGGTTTTGGATGGAAATACCAATTTGCATTGGTTTTGGATGGATTTTAACCTGGCTTGGTTTCTTGGCTGGTGACTTGCGCATTGTTTTCCGGCTAGTAGGAGGTATTGAACCTAAAGTGTTGAATATTGGTGTCTGACAATTGCTACTCCTTGTTTATGTTGTTCCCAACCACCGTGGACTTTGCAATGCAATGAACTATTGAGGCTCTGAGAGCGATGATATGTTGCATCCGACTTGCTTACCCATATCCTTCTGACGTTCTATATGTGTGGTGTTTTGAATCTGTCGTTGAATTGATCTGATGTGTTGTTGTGCTGCAGACGCATGGCAGCGACGACTTGGTGCCATTAATTGTTTGGTGTTGGGATCGATCGTTGGGATTGGTGACGAAGATGAGTGGCAAGGCACGGAGGAATAGGAGAGAAGCATATTCAAGATTTGGAAGCACTAGACTTGGATAAAATAAAATGGCAAGATGAGATGGGCGTGTAGCTTGCGCTTTATTTGTTGGCTGGATGCTCGCCGAAGCTGGCTTGGCTGTTGTTGCCTGGTGGCTGGCTATAGTTGTTGTTATCTTGTGGCGTCGCCGAATTGTATTGAGCTCACGCTCATGAGCTGTTGTAGAAATTGATGCCAATTACTCATGACCATGTGTGGAATTTGATTTGCAA
This sequence comes from Aegilops longissima, assembly GCA_021605205.1. Lineage (NCBI taxonomy): Eukaryota > Viridiplantae > Streptophyta > Magnoliopsida > Poales > Poaceae > Aegilops > Aegilops longissima. The sequence goes on along the minus strand of CM038676.1, from coordinate 19,822,820 downwards.
TAAAATTCTTGAGCGATCGAGACGGCTTCCTTGATTGCCTCCTTGTTATACTTTTCTGTATGTTTATTTATTATTTCACCCACACAAACAGTAGAAAAATGGAGAAGAAAACTGACTGACATCTTTCTCCTACAGGAAGAGAGACGTAGCAGCCATGGAGTGTATTTCTGTAACCCTGTAGTGTTGGGTTTGGATGCTTGGTTGTATAATACTGACAGTGGATTTTGTTCTGACCATGCAGGTTTTCTTTCGGTGAATGTGTTTTTGGAGCGAGTGCATGAATGAATCTGCAGTGTTGTGGTTCTGAGTCAATCTGATGTAATTTTCGAACATTTCGTTGATTGGATCATCAAGTTTTTGAATTCCCAAGAGAGGAACTGTGTTGGGTAAGATAAGCTCATCTTGCTTGAGTGCTGGTAAAGGACAAGATGTATATTCATGATGATGAACCAAAACCAAATATGATTTTCTTTTTTGTTGTTGATGTTGTTGAAGAGAACACAAGAGCTTTGATTTGGTTTATTCGGGCCTTGTTACGTCGCAAAACTGTAGGTGGCGGCACCAAGTGATGCCGGGCTTGGGACACGACAAGGAGACGAACAAGTAGTACTTTATATTCTTACACTCAAGTGGGGCTTTTAATGCAGGCTTGGATAACCAAGGAGGTGGGCTGGACTTGAGACGCAGAATTGACTGCCGCTTCTTCTTCCGTGATAAATACTTAGTCGATGTACGTGCCTAGGGATGCCCATCAGCCAGGGAGGAAGGGTCCGGCTTGCGCCACCTCACCGATCCGCGGCACGGGAACCTTCCCTCTGACCATACTACCATCTCACTCTCTCTATATATACAAGAGGTAGCCATTCATCCGCGTGCGGGGTGCGCGTGAGACTTATGACTTGGGACGCCGGGAGCGAGGAGAGAGGTGGGTGCCATGGCGTCCCCAACGAGATAGCAGCTTCTTCGCTCACCTACTGGGGCGACTGATTCCTTTCGTCCGCAAGGACACAAGTAGGTACGTCTTCTTCTCCACTTCCTCCTCACTAATCACTAGTACGAAGCAGTACGTCTTTTTCTCCCCTTCCTCCCCACTAATCACTAGTAGAAAGCAGTAGTCCGGCATAGCCTGTGCACGCGAGCTAGCGCAGCTGCATCTCCGAAAAGACGCCGCACGGAGGCATGGTCGCCGACGTGGAAAGAGAGAGAGAGAGGGGTGTCAATTAAGCGGTGGGATTGAATCGAGCCGAGGAGGCGGGGATTGATGGGTTTCTTTTTCTCATAGAAGAGAATATAATAATAAAATAAATTTTTTTTCGAGGAGGCGTCGCGCCATCGCGAAGGTACGATCCCATCCCATCCTTGCACACCACGCACGCCTCGCGCGGCGTCCTCTTCTTCTTCGTGCGATGCGATGCGATGCGAGAGCGAGACGTGCATCGTCCCGTTGTTTGGCCATGTTATTTTGAGAAGACATAATTGCTTAGTTAGTATGCTTGAAGTATTATTATTTTTATGTCAATATGAACTTTTGTCTCGAATCTGAATATTCATACCACAATTAAGAAGATTTACATTGAAATTATGCTAAAGTATCACTCCGCATCAAAAATTCTCTTTTTATCATTTACCTACTCGAGGACGAGAAGGAATTAAGCTTGGGGATGCCTGATACGTCTCCAACGTATCTATAATTTTTGATTGCTCCATGCTACTTTATCTAATGTTTTGGACTATATTAGGCTTTATTTTCCACTTTTATATTATTTTTGGACTAACCTATTAACCGGAGGCCCAGCCCAGAATTGCTGGGGTTTTTTTTTTTTTGCCTATTTCAGTGTTTCGAAGAAACAGAATATCAAACGGAGTACAAACGGAATGAAACCTTCGGAAACGTGATTTTGTCACCGAACGTGATCCAGGAGACTTGGACCCTACTCCATGGAACAATAGAGGCGGTCACGAGGGTGGGGGGCGCCCCCCTCCCCCCTAGGCGCGCCCCCTGCCTAATGGGCCCCCTGTTGCTCCACCGACGTACTCCTTCCTCCTATATATACCTACGTACCCCCAAACGAACAGAACAGGAGCCAAAAACCTAATTCCACCGCCGCAACTTCCTGTATCCACGAGATCCCATCTTGGGGCCTGTTCCGGAGCTCCGCTGGAGGGGGCATCCACCACGGAGGGCTTCTACATCATCATCAAAGCCTCTCCGATGAAGTGTGAGTAGTTTACTTCAAACCTACGGGTCCATAGCTAGTAGCTAGATGGCTTCTTCTCTCTTTTTGGATCTCAATACAATGTTCTCCCCCTCTCTCGTGGAGATCTATTCGATGTAATCTTCATTTTGCGGTGTGTTTGTTGAGATCGATGAATTGTGGGTTTATGATCCAGCATATCTATGAATAATATTTGAATCTTCTCTGAATTCTTTTATGTATGATTGAGTTATCTTTGCAAGTCTCTTCGAATTATCCGTTTGGTTTGGCCAACTAGATTGGTAGTTCTTGCAATGGGAGAAGTGCTTAGCTTTGGGTTCAATCTTGCGGTGTCCTTTCCCATTGACAGAAGGGGCAGCAAGGCACGTATTGTATTGTTTCCATCAAGGATAACAAGATGGGGTTTTTATCATATTGCATGAATTTATCCCTCTACATCATGTCATCTTGCTTAAGGCGTTACTCTGTTTTTAACTTAATACTCTAGATGAATGCTGGATAGCGGTCGATGAGTGGATTAATAGTAGTAGATGCAGAATCGTTTCGGTCTACTTGTCATGGACGTGATGCCTATATACATGATCATACCTAGATATACTCATAACTATGCTCAATTCTGTCAATTGCTCAACAATAATTTGTTCACCCACCGTAGAATACCTATGCTCTTGAGAGAAGCCACTAGTGAAACCTATGGCCCCCGGGTCTATTCCCATCATATCTATCTCCATCACTTTTATACTTGCTTTGTTTTTACTTTGCCTTTTACTTTTTACTTTGCATCTCTATACCAAAAATACCAAAAATATTATTTATCATCTCTATCAGATCTCACTCTCGTAAGTGACCGTGAAGGGATTGACAACCCCTAATCGCGTTGGTTGCGAGTAGCTATCGTTTTGTGCAGGTAAGAGGGACTTGTGCGTGGTCTCCTACTGGATTGATACATTGGTTCTCAAAAACTGAGGGAAATACTTACGCTACTTTGCTGCATCATCCTCTCTTCTTCGGGGAAATCCAACAAAGTGCTCAAGAGGTAGCAGCGCGCCCTCCACCCTCGTGAGCACCTCCCTTCTTTCCTGACGTGCACTCCAAGTCCATCGGGTGGCTTTCCTTCCAAAAATAACTTCTCCAGTTGATTTCGTTCCGTTTTGACTCCGTTTGATATTCCTTTTCCTCGAAATACTGAAATACGCAAAAAACAGCAAATCTGGGCTGGGCCTCCGGTTAATAGGTTAGTCCCAAAAGTAATATAGAAGTGGAAAATAAAGCTCAATATTGCCCAAAACAGTAGATAATATAGCATGGAGCAATAAAAAATTATAGATACGTTGGAGACGTATCAGAACTCGGGTGACATGCTTGTTCGCTACGCAGCCGAGCCCCACCGCCGCCGCCTCGGCGTCCGACAATCTCGCCGAAGCGGTAGCTGCGGCGCCCAGCAGCCCCGCCGACGAGGCCACTGTGGCGCTCACCAGCAGCCCCCGCGTCGCGCGAACCCTACCACACCTTGCTGTGACGAGGTCGCCGAGGCGCTCGGCACCTTGCCAGGTACCAACCTCTCTGGCATGCACGGCGCGCCGAGTCGCAGCGAGCCCTCCACCCTGTCCTCCCCCCCCCCCCCCCCGCCCCCCCCCGCCCCCGCACCGTCCCGCTGGTGAGGCACATGGCCCCTTCGTCTACATCTTCATCTCATAGGTTCTCGCACCCTGCATCTCCGAGGGGCACAGCAGGGCGCCCTCGACGTAGTTTCCATCATCGTTTGCTTCCTTTTTCGAGGTACCCCAACCCCACCCCCTCCTTTGGTTATTGGGTGTTTCTTGAACCATTCGGTATTCACAGGATTCAGATGATCGACGAGCGTTGGGCGCCGTGGCAGCGGTCTCCCGTTCGTCGTCAGTCAACGAACCACAACCCTCCTCCCCCTTCTAATTAAGCAGTTTCTTGAATTATTTAAGAATTCCAGTACGAATTTTCCCACAGATGCCACCATTGGCCAGATCTTCGCCTATGCATCTCTCAGCGCTTCGTCGTGCAACTCGCACTTCCCATTTAGCGCAGTTGGAGTCATGGACATATTGGCAGACTGTCAAGGTAAGAAAAACTACATCCAGCTGCTCAGAAATGGGTGATTGCCCAGTTTCGCTTGCAGATTATGCTCTATAAACTTTGTCTTGCTCCAGCTCGATAAGCTCTTGTTGTTGTTTCAGTTGAACTTGCTTCTTGCTTAGAATGAGTTAGGTATGTGTGATGTTGATCTTAGATAACTTGTCCTGAGCCCGGCTTCTGGGATTTCTTAGGAGGGAGAGTGGTGTGTGATTCCAGACTTAGTTCCTTTTGGCTGGAGTTTGCAATCCTGATGGGTGGCGGGGGATGCCCAATTAGTTCCTTTTGGCTGGAGTTTGCAATCCTGACGGGTGGCGGGGGATGCCCAATTCTACATCGTCAGGGCGCGGATTGTTTTGATCTGCCGATATGGTCTAAGTTAAGGAGCAGAGAAGGGGAAATACTCGCCTGCTACAGGATGCAAGGTAAGGAGCAGAGAAGGGTGACGTGAGCAAGGATCCACCCGCTCCGTACGCGCCTAGACCGCGAAGCGTGACGCAACTCCGCCTATACTGGCTGTGGATGCTCTCCTCTTCCTCCTCCTCATCGCCTCCCTCACCCTCTCCATCCCCTCCTGCTCCATCCGGCTCTCACCAGCAGTGACACACCAAAGGCACAGCCAGGCTCGCCGTGGCCGGCGGCCGAACATCAGTGAGCGTAGCATGTGACCGCTGTTACTCGCCTTCTTCCTCCTCGGCAAGATAGAAGGGGGGCACACAATACACATCGTCCTCGTCCGCTCACATCGCCCCTTAATCCAGGCGAAGCCTCCCATCGCTCATACTGCCCCGAGTGGCCTTGCCTACCATATGAAGGTCGCAATGGCTGGAAGGGGGCCGCCGCCGCCGCATCCTACAGGAAACTAACAATCTTGGGTTGGCTGCATCACTAACTACAAACATAATGATATGTTGTACTTTGATAACATTCCATTTGTCTAAACAATTTTTTAGTTGCGAAAAAATGTTTTTGTTCAGTTAATGGAGCTTATCAAGTAAAAACATAGCCTCGGCCAACCACAGGATTCAGCTGAGACAAGTGGCTTTTGCGATTTTCGATCTACAGAGGTTGCCTATGCAGTTAATGAATTACGTTACTTTGTTAGTTTAGTGATTATTATGCCATTTTTCTCCTTATGCAAGGTGAAAAAGTACGTTAATAGATGTTCCAAGTGCCACTTCAGACCTGGCAACTTGATCGAGTTATTATGCTATATCAGTCTGACTCAGTCAATTGTTGGAATTTCGTAACAATTTTGAAAAAAGTGTTCAACTTTATAAAATTTTCATACATAATTTGAAATTACAAATTATGGACAAATTTCAAGAAATAGTTGGGATATAAGAAAATGTTCATGTTGATTGATAATGAGAAAATTGTAAATAATGGAAGCATTCAAATTAGGAAAACTACATGCTCACGAATACACCCATCTGTCCTAGTTTACCACACTCCTCTCACCTTGTGTTTTCTTTGGACTATCGATGAATGACCCTAACTTCTTGCAGTAGCCTAGCACGGACATGGCATGCAGGCCAGGTTTGAATGACTTTGGACACTATTTGCAAGTTGCGACACATTCGGTCATTTATCTGTCCTTTTGACCGAGAAAACTTCAGAGAATGCAAATTTTGACGAAAACCAAAACAACTTGGCATGGTGCCTTGAATTAGCTGGTGGCAAAAATTTGGGTACATTTGACGAATGTCGAAAAATAACGTGCTTTCAAACGGACCCTTCTGGCCCTACCCAAACACCATCCGTTGCACATGGTCTATTTTTGGGCATCCTTCAAATGAACCCAACTTTTTCAAGAAGGTGGGCATGCCCATGGTAGGCATACATGCCAGATTTGAATGACTTTCGACACCGTATGCAAGTTGTGACACATCTGACCATTTATTGGCCTTTTTTACCGAGAAAACTCCAGAAAATGCAAAAATTATAAAAAACTAAAACAACTTGGCATGGTGCCTTGATTTGGTCATACAAGGCCATGAAAAGAATTAGGGCCATTTCACGGATGCTGAGAAACAGCGTGCTCTCAGAGGGAACCTTCTTGCCTACCCAGACACCCTGCATTGAACATGGTCTAGTTTTGGATATTCTTGAACTGATCCCAACTCCCGCAATAAGGTGAGCTTGCCCACGGTAGGAATCCATGTGAGGTTTGAATGATTTCTGACACAGTATGCAAGTTGCGACACCTCTGGCCATTTATCGGGTTTTTTGACCGAGAAACTCCAGTAAATGCTGAATTTGTCGAAAACCAAAATTACTTGGCATGGTGCTTAGAATTGGTTATACAATGCCATGAAAAAATTTGGGCCAATTTCAAGGACGTTGAGAAACAATGTGCTCTCAGACAGACGGAGCCTTCTGGCTTATCCAGACATCCTCCGTTGAACATGGTCTAGTTTCGGACATTCTTAAAATGACTCCAACTTTTGCAGGAAGGTGGGCATGCCCATGTTAGGCTTGCATGCTAGGTTTGAACGAATTCTGACACCATATGCAAGTTGCGACACGTCCGGCCATTTATCGACATTTTTTGACCAAGAAAACTGTAGAAAGTGCAGAATTTGTCGAACACAAAAATAACTTGTCATGGTTCCTTGAATAGGTCATACAAGGCCATGAAAAAAATGGGCCATTTCAAGGATGCCGAGAAACAACGGGCTCCCAGACGGAGCCTTCTGGCCCATGTTATGTAGTCAGGTTTGAACGATTTCCGACACTGTATGCAAGTTGCTGAAGGAAATATGCCCTAGAGGCAATAATAAAGTTATTATATATTTCCTTATTTCATGATAAATGTTTATTATTCTTGCTAGAATTGTATTAACCGGAAATTTAGTACATGTGTGAATACATAGACAAAACATAAGTGTCCCTAGTATGCCTCTACTTGACTAGCTCATTTATCAAAGATGGTTGTGTTTCCTAACCATGGACATGTGTTATCATTTAATGAATGGGATCACATCATTAGGAGAATGATGTGATGGACAAGACACATTCGTTAGCTTAGCATCATGATCGTTATAGTTTCATTGCTACTGCTTTCTTCATGACTTATACATGTTCCTAAGACTATGAGATTTTGCAACTCCCAAATACCGGAGGATCACTTTGTGAGCTATCAAACGTCACAACGTAAACGGTTGATTATAAAGATGCTCTACAGGTGTCTCCGAAGGTATTTGTTGTGTTGGCATAGATCGAGATTAGGATTGGTCACTCCGTGTTTCGGAGAGGTATCTCAGGGCCCTCTCGGTAATGCTCATCACTATAAGCCTTGCAAACAATGCGACTAATGAGTTAGTTGCGGGAAGAAGTATTACGGAACGAGTAAAGAGACTGCCCGATAATGAGATTGAACTAGGTATGATGATACCGACGATCGAATCTCGGGCAAGTAACATACCGATGACAAAGGGAACACCATACGTTGTTATGCGGTTTGACCGATAAAGATCTTCGTAGAATATGTAGGAGCCAATATGAGCATCCAGGTTCCACTATTGGTTATTGACCGGAGATGTGTCTCGGTCATGTCTACATAGTTCTCGAACCCGTAGGGTCCGCACGCTTAACATTCGATGACGATTTGTATTATGGGTTATGTGTTTTGATGACCGAAGTTTGTTCCGAGTCCCTGATGAGATCAAAGACGTGACGAGGAGTCTCAAAATGGTCGATACATAAAGATTGATATATTGGACCAAGTTATTCGAACACTGGAAGTGTTCTGGATAGTTTCGGGTAAAACCGGAGTGCCGATGGGGTTACCGGAACCCCCCGGGAAACTAATGAGCCACCATGGGCCTTATTGGAGAGAGAGGAGGGCATCCAGGGCAGGCCCCCCCCCCCCTAGCAGTCCAAATTGGAAAAGGGAAGGGGGGCGGTGCCCCCTTTCCTTCTCCCTCTCTCCCTGTCCTTCCTTCCCCCTCTGTCCCTCTTGGTGGAATCCTACTAGGACTAGGAATCCTAGTAGGACTCCCCTCTTGGACGCGCCCTAGGGGCTGGCCGGCCCTCCCCTCCTCCCTTATTTATATATGTGGGGAGTGGGGCACCCCAGAACACACAAGTTGATCTTTTAGCCATGTGCGGTGCCCCCTCCACAGTTACACACCTCAGTCATATCGTCGTAGTGCTTAGGCGAAGCCATGCGCCAGTAACATCATCGTCACCTTCGCCACGCCGTCGTGCTAAAGGAACTCTCCCTCGGCCTCAACTGGATCAAGAGTACGAGGGACGTCATCGAGCTGAACGTCTGCTGAACGCGGAGGTGTCGTACGTTCGGTGCTTGGATCGGTTGGATCGCAAAGACGTTCGACTACATCAACTGCGTTACTAAACGCTTCCTGTCGGGGATATACCCCGCGGAATGACCCGGCCAGAGTCGTAAACCGGCCGGGACTTGATAAACCGGCGGATGTTAAACCGGCAAACAATGTTAAACCGGCAGACAGTGTTAAACCGGCAATCAATGTTAAACCGGCAGACAGTGTTAAACCGGCAGACAATGTTAAACCGGCTGACAATGTTAAACCGGCAGACGTTAAGAAGCCCAGGAAAGGAAGTCAAAATAGTTTAAGTTAAAGTCCGAGTTGGACTCTACATGTAACCCGCCTCTTCAGCATATATAAGGAGAGGTAGGGCTCCCTAAAGAGGGACAAGCTACAAGCAAGAAGAAACAATCTTAGGGCTAGACACAAAGAGGAGAGCCGGTTTACGGCGACTCCCTCGTGATGATAATGAGACCTAGCCTCAAACAGCATGTAGGGTTGTTACCGGATGATGTTTCCCGGGGCCCGAAGCTGTCTAAATCCCTGTCTTATGTTGCGTTTCTTGATTCCGCTAAACCCCTCTCAAACTACCACATAAATGCGTTGCCCTCACGACTAAGTCCTGACACTAAGGATATCTGCCGTGACAAATCCACGACAGTTGGCGCCCACCGTGGGGCTCGCGCACAGTGGTGTTGAGTTTTTGAAGGGATCTCTTTTAGGGATCAAAAAGTCTGCAATTTTCTGGATGAACCGGTTTGAAAGCACTTGCATCAACTTCAAAGGTCATCAGTTCAGATTTGGGATCTATAAGATTTAAATCTGTGCACAGCATCTAAACAATCAAGCTGTCAAATCTCTGCGTCGCTAAGACCAGCAACTTCTGTCGGAATCTGATCGGACCCAATACAAATCCTGGAGCGTCAACTCATAGTTGCTGGTGTTTTTTATTCCTTCCAAGTACAGCGATCCGAAGCCGGATCAATGTTTGGAACACCGCCTAAACCGAGACCGACAGGGAGTTCTGTACGTACGCAAGTCATCCGAGGTTACAGCCTAATCCGCCGAGTTTCAATACTGCTCCCAGGCCGTGAGAATCAATAGTTTGCTGCTACCTTTTTCCCCGGCGTGAAGAATAGTCAAATCTGAAAATTCAACTAGTACGTGACCAAGACTAGTCTACTTGAGTACTACTAGATCAGATTACTACATCCATCCAAATTAGAAGAGTCCAAGAGCTGCTGCCAGATCATCATCATCAGGGTATTTTTTCAAAGAAAAAAAAAGAGCGCTAGAAGGGCCACGACCCGGAAGGTGAGGCGGACGACCCAGAAACAGAACCGGCGCTGAGTCGCCCGAGCTGCCGTCGCCGGCCTCGGCCTCTGTTCTTCTCCAACCCGTCAGCTCAGCCTCCGCTGCCCTCCGGTTTGCTCATGCCAAACCACCGCCGACCTCGCGCCAAGCTGGCCTCGCATTGAACCGTCTCCGGCTGCCGCCAGCTCGTCCCTCCGCTTTGACATGCAGCTTCTGAGCTGCCCGCAGCACCGATCCGGCGTGGACTCGTTCCAACCCGCCGCTGCACCCGTGCCTCGAGCCCACTTCCGAGCCGCCGTCGAACCGGTGCCGGGCCACCCCGGACTTGTTTCTGTTGTCCCTCCGCTGATGTAAATCGCCACTCCGCTGGCCCCGAGCCACCTCGAGTCGCCATAGCTCGCCTGTTTTTCACCACCGAGCCGCTTCCATTGGCCAAGTTGCCCCTGCCTCGTTGCCGTGAACCGCCGGCGCCCCTGCTTCTAAACCGCCACGGCCCCGTGCGACCTCAACTACGCCGGCCGGGTCGAGGTACTGTGAGTCGCCTCCCTGCCGAGAGCCTCCAATCGCTGTCGATGTGGCTCACTTCGCCGGAGTCCTCACTGCATTGGTTTCAACCCGTCGGATCACTGCTTGCCATGGCTGCGCCCCGGGCCGCCAGCACCAGGCCGGCCTGTCTCCGCCATTCTCCGCCTCGTTTTTTATCCCAAGTCGCCATCCGCCGCCGGAGTATCACCAAATTAGCGCCTTTGACCCGCCAAGGTCGAACCGGCCGTCGAGTCGCCGCTGCGCCAAGACACCACCGAGAGCCGCCGGCCTCCGTTCCATCAATCTGCCTCGGCTGCAGCAGAGTGCCGCCTCACTACCGTGTTGCCAAGTCACCGTCGCCATCGTGCATAAACCGCCGCCTGTTTTAACTACAGTGGGAGAGTTGTTGCCTGCTTGAACCGCCGTCAGGGTTCGTCCGTGAGCTGCCAGCACGCTTGTTGACTTGCCTCAACTCCAAATCAAGTCGCATTATCTCTACATCACCGGCTTACCTCGTTTCGGCGAGTCACCCGCAGTAGAGCCGTCGTCGTCCGAATTGCTGCTGCCGGCTCCTTCGGCGAGAAGATGACCGCGGGTCTGGTTCCGAGTCCTGGACGGTCCTGCTCCATTGACAAGTCACCCGCGGTGCTCAAACCACCGTCAACGCCGCGGCTCTCCAGCTCCGCCAAATCGTCACCGGGTCACCATGGAGCGGCCCCGCCAAATCGCCGTCGGGTCAGCGCGAAGCGGCCTCGCAGAATCGCCACCGGGTCACCATGGAGCGGCCCCGCTAAATCGCCGCCGGGTCACCGCTGAGCGCCCCGCCAAATCGCCGCCGGGTCACCGCCGGGCACCTCTGCAGTAGCCGCGAGCCGTGTGGCTCACTTCGTCAACCCGGGCCGCGCCTCAGAACTACCGTCGCCGGGTCGCCGCTGCGGTCCATCCTCACCGGAGTCACCCGCTTCCACTATGATCCGACCCTGCGCCTGGCTCCGCAGTGCTACCTCATTACGCGGCACGGCTGCGGCCCGCCCGTATCAAGCCAGCTTCACCTTTGCGCTGAATCGCCGCCGGGTCAATCCCCTGCCGAACTGTTGTTTTCCGCAGCAGCCGCCCTCTCTTTCTGGCTCCTCCCACAGCTGCGCGTCCGCCTCCGCCGAACAAACTCGCCCATGCACGTCTTCGTGTCAAACCACCGAGGTCTCGGCCCGCTTTGTGAACCACTTCAAACCGCCACCTCGTCAATGCGCCGCCTCCGCGCCTCCGAACTACCGTCACCGGCTTCGGCCTCTGCCGGTGTGCCCCACGTCGCCTCCGTCGTGGCCGGCTCCACGCGCGGTCGCGTGCTCACCTCACACCTGTCCCCTGACGAACCGCCGGGGTTGCTTTAATCCGCCTCTGCGCTGGGTTCGCGCATTGACGAACCGGCCTCAGGTCAGTGCCCGGCCTCGGTGCGACCACGGCGGCCCTGCGGTGTTGCCTGACGAACCGCCGGAGTTGCTCCGACCCGCCCTGCACCTTCGTCGCTTCACCCTGAGCCGGTCCGGTTGCCTCTTCTATTGCGTGTTACGACACATCAGTATGCTGATAGTTCTTCAGCAGCGAACGGGATATATGAACCAGAAAAGAAGATGTGATGTGAGAAAATAAACCGGCACGGTCCTGCCTCCGCCTTGGTTACTTCATCGCTGAGCTGCTGCTGCTTCCACTTATGATGCCTCTGCGACATGTGTTGACAAGTTTAAGAAACATCAGTGGTACTAGCGGTAATCTGGTTGATGGAAGACCGGCTGATAAAGTATTTTTGACCAACATCCCGGATCTGTTAATGGAAGCAGGATTGACAAGTCAATAGAGGTATATGCAAAGATTTGATCCTGGGTTTGGAATTAACGAGGCACGTACACCATTCAACCTTCCACGTGAAGACTGCGGCTACAGTCATTATAAAAAGGACAAAGGAAGATTGTCAAACATCTGCGTTCATTCAGCAAAAAAAATAAATATCAGATGATATACACGGATCATTCATCGTCTGAATAAATCAGGTGAAGTCCATCCATTCAATTTTTAATTGATATATTTTGTTTTCTTTTGAAAACAAATACTCATTCTTGCAATATTTGTTGTTTTCAGGATGATTATGCACGGCAAACATGGTTTATACCACGGGTACGGAGCATGTGCTGACAATATTTCGACTAGCGTTAGTCTGTGCCACATTACACGGGTGTGCGTAAGCCGCCGCCTGTGCAGCTTGATCTACATCAACTCGCTGGGACTGCGCCTGCGATTGATTGGCCCGTCCACACCGACACCGGCTTACAACGCCGTGGCTGGTTCATCAATCTGCTCCCGTGACCGACTCGGCCGTCATTAATTTCAGCTTTACCATGGTGATCATCAACTCCACGGTGAATAACCCCTGGCATGATATATCAGGTGAAATCCATCCAATATATTTTATATTATATATTGCCTTCTTTAAAAGAGCAATTACTTTGGCCTGCAAAGTTGTCTAATGCAGGACCCTAAGCCTCCATATTGGTGCAAATTTAAAGGCCGTCAGAAAATTTCCGGCTTAAAAAGAGGGATTCCGGTTTAAAATCTGGTTCAAGGGAAAGAAGTCTCCCACAAAGCTTTGAAGCTCTCAATATCCAGTTTAATGTCCGGTTCAAGAAGGATTTATCCCTTGCAAAAAGTTAAAGGGTGCCAAAGAGGACCTGCTGCCATGATGCGCGGTTCAAACATGGGTATCATACCTTATTGGCTTATCATATTATTGATCACTTGGGGGCTTGGTCATGTCTGAACCATAGTCACACCTCTTGATCGGCGCAATGCCACAGTATCACTTGGGGGCTTTGGTCGTGTCCGAACCATAGCAACGCCATTTGGTAGGCGAAAAGCCACAGCATCACTTGGGGACTTGTGGTCACGTCTGAACCATAGTCACGCTTCTTGATCGGCCTAGTGCCACAGCATCACTTGGGGGCTTGGTCCAACCCGAACCATAGCTGCACCTCTTGATCGGCGTAATGCCAAAGCATCACTTGGGGACTTGTGGTCACGTCTGAACCATAGTCACGCCTCTTGATCGGCCTAGTGCCACAGCATCACTTGGGGGCTTTGGTCGAACCCGAACCATCGCTACACCTCTTGATGGGCGTAATGCCAATGCATCATTTGGGAATCTGGCTGACTTGAACCATAGCTACGCCCTTTTGGGGGCATGGTCTTGTCCGAACATGGTAATGCCACTTGATCGGCTCAAAGCCTCATTTGCAATGGTTTTATCTTTGCCTTTGCTTCTGTTTTTTTTTTTGATAAAATATTTTTTCTGTTGTGTTTTCAACCAACATTATTAAATCCGGTTCAACTGTCAGTTACAGATTGACGGAACACGATTAAATCATAATCCGGAGACTATCAGCCCGGTCTGGTTTCGACTATAAGTCGCCAGCATATATTTGGATTGCGCCATTGGAATCATGCGCTCATAAATCATTGGATTATATTATTCAAATCTTCAAATAGCCAACATGGCTGGATTTCTATTATGGTTATCAATAACCAGTATTATGGTTAAGGTTTTCAAAGTCGCTTTAGCGCAATGGCTATCATATTGTCAATAGGATATGATTTATTCTACAATTGAAGGCATAGTCCCGAGTTGCTACAGGCTTACAACCCGGCACTTGGGAGCTACATTATTTAAATTGAGATTACATCAAATATGCAAGTCTCATGTCGCTGCAAGCATGCACCATGACACTTGGGGGCTAATGCAAAGTCATTTTTATTAGTCTTATTGAAGACCCGACTCATCACATCATAATGAGCCGGCCCTTGGGGGCTACCAATTGCTCCTGTCAACAATTCAAGGTACACAAATTTTCATCTATTATTGAAGGATCCACTGCTCAGTTGATAAAGCACAAAGCTCTCAACCTTGTGGACGTGGGTTCACGCCCCATGATGGGAGTTACATAATATAATGTTATTCTCAATGAAGTATATATAAAGTCCCAGCTCAATATTATCTTACTGAGCCGGCCCTTGGGGGCTACACGTTGCTGTTACATTCTACATGATCATATTTTCAAAGTCCCTGCTCATTATTTGCATAATGACCCGGCCCTTGGGGGCTACACTGGTTGAAGTTTTTATGAGCATCAGGAAATTACAAGTCCCAGGTTGCTGCAAGCATGACAACCCGGCACTTGGGGGCTACATATGCGGAATACTCAGTTCTGACTAGTGATTGAAGATGAACAAATTGGATTTATTCAAGCTTGTGATATTCATATTGAAGCAAATCTTAAACTGTTACTATGTTACCTTCTTAAGATTTGAGGGATACAAGTGATGGGTATATAAGAGGTATATTTTCAAAAGCTGATGTCAACAAACAGTTACGATCCGGTGCCATCAATATTTGTAAACCGGCCAAGTTCTACATTCTTAAACCGGCAAGTTTTATGTTCTTAAACCGGCTGAAGATCAGATGAGTATTTCAAGGACCAATATTTTTGTTAAGCATTGGGAGCTGAATCAAAGGAGTTATTCTTCACAATATATTTTCTATGAGAAACCAATGTCAGTAAGTTGATTATGAAGCTGGCCTGTTAAACCGGATTTTCTAGAAGAAGGAAGTGACAAGGACTTAAGGATGATCAAGATCAGTTTAACATGGATAAATCCAAATTAAACTGGGGGCTAATGTCGGGGATATACCCCGCGGAATGACCCGGCCGGAGTCGTAAACCGGCCGGGACTTGATAAACCGGCGGATGTTAAACCGGCAAACAATGTTAAACCGGCAGACAGTGTTAAACCGGCAAACAATGTTAAACCGGCAGACAATGTTAAACCGGCAGACAGTGTTAAACCGGCAGACAATGTTAAACCGGCTGACAATGTTAAACCGGCAGACGTTAAGAAGCCCAGGAAAGGAAGTCAAAATAGTTTAAGTTAAAGTCTGAGTTGGACTCTACATGTAACCCGCCTCTCCGGCATATATAAGGAGAGGTAGGGCTCCCCAAAGAGGGACAAGCTACAAGCAAGAAGAAACAATCTTAGGGCTAGACACAAAGAGGAGAGCCGGTTTACGGCGACTCCCTCGTGATGATAATGAGACCTAGCCTCAAACAGCATGTAGGGTTGTTACCGGATGATGTTTCCTGGGGCCCGAAGCTGTCTAAATCCCTGTCTTATGTTGCGTCTCTCGATTCCGCTAAACCCCTCTCAAGCTACCACATAGATGCGTTGGCCTCACGACTAAGTCCTGACACTAAGGACATCTGCCGTGACAAATCCACGACACTTCCGCTTTCGGTCTACGAGGGTACGTGGACACACTCTCCCCTCTCGTTGCTATGGATCTCCTAGATAGATCTTGCGTGATCGTAGGATTTTTTTTTAAATTACTGCGTTCCCCAACAGTGGCATCTGAGCCAGGTCTATGCGTAGATGTTATATGCACGAGTAGAACACAAAGAGTCGTGGGTGATAATAGTCATACTGCTTACCAGCAACGTCTTACTTTGATTCGACGGTATTGTTGGATGAAGCGGCGCGGACAGACACTACATGACCGCGTTCATGAGACTGGTTCTACCGACGTGCTTCACACACAGGTGGCTAGTGGGTGTCTGTTTCTCCAACTTTAGTTGAATCGAGTTTGACTACGCCCGGTCCTTGTTGAAGGTTAAAACAACACACTTGACGAAAACTCGTTGTGGTTTTGATGCGTAGGAAAGAACGGATCTTGCTATAAGCCCGTAGCAGCCACGTAAAACTTGCAAAAACAAAGTAGAGGACGCCTAACTTGTTTTTGCAGGGCTTGCTGTGATGTGATATGCTCAAGACATGATGTGATGTAAATTGTTGTATGAGATGATCATGTTTTGTAACAGAGTTATCGGCAACTGGCAGGAGCCATATGGTTCTCGCTTTATTGTATGCAATGCAATCGCCATGTAATTTTTTTACTTTATCACTAAGCGGTAGCGATAGTCGTAGAAGCAATAGTTGGCGAGACGACAACTATGCTATGATGGAGATCAAGGAGTCGCGCCGGTGACGATGGAGATCATGACGATGCTTCAGTGATGGAGATCATGAGCACAAGATGATGGTGGCCATATCATGTCACATATTTTCATTGCATGTGATGTTTATCTTTTATGCATCTTATTTTGCTTAGTATGGCGGTAGCATTATAAGATGATCCCTTACTAAATTTCAAGGTATAAGTGTTCTCCCTGAGTATGCACCGTTGCTACAGTTCGTCGTGCCGAGACACCACGTGATGATCGGGTGTGATAAGCTCTACATTCACATACAACGGGTGCAAGCCAGTTTTGCACACGCAGAATACTCGGGTTAAACTTGACGAGCCTAGCATATGCAGATATGGCCTCGGAACACTGAGACCAAAAGGTCGAACGTGAATCATATAGTAGATATGATCAACATAGTGATGTTCACCATTGAAAGCTACTCCATCTCACGTGATGATCGGACATGGTTTAGTTGATTTGGATCACGTGATCATTTAGATGACTAGAGGGATGTCTATCTAAGTGGGAGTTCTTAAGTAATATGATTAATTGAACTTTAATTTATCATGAACTTTGTCCTGATAGTTATTTTTCATGTCTACGTTATTGTAGATCAATGGCCCGTGTTACCGTTCCTTTGAATTTTAATGCGTTCCTGGAGAAAGCTAAGTTGAAAGATGATGGCAGCAACTACGCGGACTGGGTCCGTAACTTGAGGATTATCCTCATTGCTGCATAGAAGAATTACATCCTGGAAGCACCGCTAGGTGCTAGGCCTGCTGCAGACGCTACTGATGACGTAAAGAACGTCTGGCAGAGCAAAGCTGATGACTACTCGATAGTTCAGTGTGCCATGCTTTACAGCTTAGAATCAGGACTTCAAAGACGTTTTGAACATCATGGAGCATATGAGATGTTCCATGAGTTGAAGTTAATATTTCAAGCAAATGCCCGAGTTGAGAGATATGAAGTCTCCAACAAGTTCTATAGCTGCAAAATGGAGGAGAATAGTTCTGTCAGTGAACACATACTCAGAATGTCTGGGTACCATAACCACTTGACTCAGCTGGGAGTTAATCTTCCTGATGATAGTGTCATTGACAGAGTTCTTCAATCACTGCCACCAAGCTATAAAGGCTTCAAGATGAACTATAATATGCAAGGGATGAACAAGACAATTCCCGAGCTCTTCGCAATGCTAAAGGTTGCGGAGGTAGAAATCAAAAAGGGGCATCAAGTGTTGATGGTCAACAAGACCACTAGTTTCAAGAAAAAGGGCAAAGGAAAGAAGGGAAACTTCAAGAAGAATGGCAAGAAAGTTGCTGCTCAGGAGAAGAAACCCAAGTCTGGACCTAAGACTGAAACTGAGTGCTTCTACTGTAAAGGGACTGGTCACTGGAAGCGGAACTGTCCCAAGTATTTGGCGGATAAGAAGGATGGCAAAGTGAAAGGTATATTTGATATACATGTTATTGATGTGTACCTTACTAATGCTCGTAGTAGCACCTGGGTATTTGATACTGGTTCTGTTACTCATATTTGCAACTCGGAACAGGGGCTACGGATTAAACGAAGATTGGCTAAGGACGAGGTGATGATGCGCGTGGGAAATGGTTCCAAAGTCGATGTGATCGCCATCGGCACGCTACCTCTACATCTACCTTCGGATTAGTTTTAGACCTAAATAATTGTTATTCATTTAAATCAGAGAATAATGGTTGTTCTATTTATGTGAGTAGTATCTTTTATGGTCATGCACCCTTGCTGAGTGGTCAATTTTTGTTGAATCTCGATCGTGATGATACACATGTTCATAATATTGAAGCCAAAAGATGAAAAGTTGATAATGATAGTGAAACTTATTTGTGGCACTGCCGTTTAGGTCATACCGATATAAAGCTTATGAAGAAACTCCATGCTGATGGGCTTTTAGAATTACTTGATTATGAATCACTTGGTGCTTGCGAACCGTGCCTCATGGGCAAGATGACTAAAACTCCGTTCTCCGGAACAATTGAACGAGCTACTGACTTATTGGAAATAATACATACCGATGTATGTGGTCCAATGAGCGTTGAGGCTCATGGCGGGTATCGTTATTTTGTTACCTTCACGTATGATTTGACCAGATATGGTTATATCTACTTAATGAAGCATAAGTCTGAAACATTTGAAAATTTCAAAGAATTTCCGAGTGAAGTGGAAATCATCATAACAAGAAAATAATGTTTCTATGATCTGATCGTGGAGGTGAATATTTGAGTTACGAGTTTGGTCTTCATTTGAAACAGTGTGGAATAGTTTCACAACTTACGCCACCTGGAACACCACAGCGAAATGGTGTGTCCGAACGTCGTAACCGTACTTTATTGGATATGGTGCGATCTATGATGTCTCTTACTGTTTTACCACTATCGTTTTGGGGTTATGCTTTAGAGACGGCTGCATTCACTTTAAATAGGGCGCCATCAAAATCCATTGAGACGACGCCTTATGAACTGTGGTTTGGCAAGAAACCAAAGTTGTCGTTTCTTAAAGTTTGGGGCTGCGATGCTTATGTGAAAAAGCTTCAACCTGATAAGCTCGAACCCAAATCGGAAAAGTGTGTCTTCATAGGATACCCAAAGGAAACTGTTGGGTACACCTTCTATCACAGATCCGAAGGAAAAATATTCGTTGCTAAGAATGGATCATTTCTAGAGAAGGAGTTTCTTTCGAAAGAAGTGAGTGGGAGGAAAGTAGAATTTGGTGAGGTAATTGTACCTTCTCCCGAATTGGAAAGTAGATTATCACAGAAATCAGTTCCAGTGATTCCTACACCAATTAGGGAGGAAGCTAATGATGATGATACTGAAACTTCAGATCAAGTTACTACAGATCCTCGTAGGTCTTCCAGAGTACGGTCCGCACCAGAGTGGTATGGTAATCCTGTTCTGGAAGTCATATTACTAGACCATGGTGAACCTACGAACTATGAGGAAGCGATGATGAGCCCAGATTCCGCGAAATGGCTTGAGGCCATAAAATCTGAGATGGGATCCATGTATGAGAACAAAGTGTGGACTTTGGTGGATTTGCCCGATGATCGGCAAGCCATAGAAAATAAATGGATCTTCAAGAAGAAGACCGACACTGACGGTAATGTTACTGTCTAAAAATCTCGACTTGTTGCAAAAGGTTTTCGACAAGTTCAAGGAGTTGACTACGATGAGACTTTCTCACCCATAGCGATGCTTAAGTCTGTCCGAATCATGTTAGCAATTGCCGCATTCTATGATTATGAAATTTGGCAAATGGATGTCAAAACTGCATTCCTGAATGGATTTCTGGAAGAAGAGTTGTATATGATGCAACCAGAAGGTTTTGTCGATCCAAAGGGTGCTAACAAAGTATGCAAGCTCCAGCAATCCATTTATGGACTGGTGCAAGCCTCTCGGAGTTGGAATAAACGTTTTGATAGTGTGATCAAAGCATATGGTTTTATACAGACTTTTCGAGAAGCCTGTATTTAAAAGAAAGTGAGTGGGAGCTCTGTAGCATTTCTAATATTATATGTGGATGAGATATTGTTGATTGGAAATGATATAGAATTTCTAGATAGCATAAAGGGATACTTGAATAAAAGTTTTTCTATGAAAGACCTCAGTGAAGCTGCTTACATATTGGGCATCAAGATCTATAGAGATAGATCAAGACGCTTAATTGGACTTTCACAAAGGACATACCTTGATAAAGTTTTGAAAAATTTCAAAATGGATCAGTCAAAGAAAGGGTTCTTGCCTATGTTACAAGGTGTGAAATTGAGTCAGACTCAATGCCCGACCACTGCAGAAGATAGAGAGAAAATGAAAGTCATTCCCTATGCTTCAGCCATAGGTTCTATCATGTATGCAATGTTGTGTACCAGACCTGATGTGTGCCTTGCTATAAGTATAGCAGGGAGGTACCAAAGTAATCCCGGAGTGGAGCACTGGACAGCTGTCAAGAACATCCTGAAATACCTAAAAAGGACTAAGGATATGTTTCTCGTTTATGGAGGTGACAAAGAGCTCGTCGTAAATGGTTACGTCAATGCAATCTTTGACACTGATCTGGATGACTCTAAGTCACAATCTGGATACGTATTTTTATTGAATGGTGGAGCTGTCAGTTGGTGCAGTTCCAAGCAAAGTGCCGTGGCGGTATCTACGTGTGAAGCGGAGTACATAGCTGCTTCAGAAGCAACAAATGAAGGAGTCTAGATGAAGGAGTTCATATCTGATCTAGGTGTCATACCTAGTGCGTCGGGTCCAATGAAAATCTTTTGTGACAATACTGGTGCAATTGCCTTTGCAAAGGAATCCAGATTTCACAAGAGAACCAAGCACATCAAGAGACGCTTCAATTCCATCCGTCATCTACTATCGTAAGGGGACATAGAGATTTGCAAGATACATATGTATATGATTGTTGCAGACCCATTGACTAAGCCTCTTCCACGAGCAAAACATAATCAGCACGAAAACTCCATGGGTGTTAGAATCATTACTTTGTAATCTAGATTATTGACTCTAGTGCAAGTGGGAGACTGAAGGAAATATACCCTAGAGGCAATAATAAAGTAATTATCTATTTCCTTATCATGATAAATGTTTATTATTCATGCTAGAATTGTATTAACCGGAAACTTAGTACATGTGTGAATACATAGACAAAACGTAAGTGTCCCTAGTATGCCTCTACTTGACTAGCTCGTTTATCAAAGATGGTTATGTTACCTAACCATAGACATGCGTTGTTATTTGATGAACGAGATCACATTATTAGGAGAATAATGTGATGGACAAGACCCATTCGTTAGCTTAGCATCATGATTGTTACAGTTTCATTGCTACTGCTTTCTTCATGACTTATACATGTTCCTCAGACTATGAGATTATGCAACTCCCGAATACCGGAGGAACACTTTGTGTGCTATCAAACGTCACAACGTAAATGGGTGATTATAAAGATGCTCTACAGGTGTCTCCGAAGGTATTTGTTGGGTTGGCATAGATCGAGATTAGGATTTGTCACTCCATGTTTCGGAGAGGTATCTCTGGGCCCTCTCGATAATGCTCATCACTATAAGCCTTGCAAGCAATGTGACTAATGAGTTAATTAGTTGCGGGATGAAGTATTACCGAACGAGTAAAGAGACTTGCCAGTAACGAGATTGAACTTGGTAAGATGATACTGACGATCGAATCTCGGGCACGTAACATACCGATGACAAAGGGAACAACGTATGTTGTTATGCGGTTTGACCGATAAAGATCTTAATAGAATATGTAGGAGCCAATATGAGCATCCAGGTTCCGCTATTGGTTATTCACCGGAGATGTGTCTCGGTCATGTCTACATAGTTCTCGAACCCGTAGGGTCCGCACGCTTAACGTTCGATGATGATTTGTACTATGAGTTATGTGTTTTGTTGACCGAAGTTTGTTCAGAGTCCCGGATGAGATCACGAACGTGACGAGGAGTCTCGAAATGGTCGAGACATAAAGATTGATATATTGGACCATGTTATTCGGACACCGGAAGTGTTCCGGATAGTTTCGGGTAAAACCGGAGTGCCGGAGGGGTTACCGGAACCCCCCGAGGAACTAATGGGCCACCATGGGCCTTATTGGAGAGAGAGGAGGGCAGCCAGGGCAGGCCGCGCCCCCTCCCCCCCCCCCTTGGCAGTCCAAATTGGACAAGGGAAGGGGGCGGCGCCCCCTTTCCTTCTCCCTCTCTCCCTCTCCTTCCTTCCCCATCTCTCCCTTTTGGTGGAATCCTACTATAGAGTCCTAGTAGGACTCCCCTCTTGGGCGCACCCTAGGGGACGGCCGGCCCTCCCCTCCTCCCTCCTTTATATACGTGGGGAGGGGGGCACCCTAGAACACACAAGTTCATCTTTTAGCCCTGTGCGGTGCCCCCCTCCACAGTTACACACCTCGGTCATATCGTCGTAGTGCTTAGGCTAAGCCCTGCGCCGCTAACATCATCATCACCATCGCCACGTCGTAGTGCTGACGAAACTCTTCCTCGGCCTCAACTGGATCAAGAGTACAAGGGTCGTCATCGAGCTGAACGTGTGCTGAACGCGGAGGTGCCGTACATTCGGTGCTTGGATTGGTTGGATCGCGAAGACGTTCGACTACATCAACGTGTTACTAAACGCTTCCGCTTTCGTTCTACGAGGGTATGTGGACACTCTCTCCCCTCTCGTTGCTATGGATCTCCTAGATAGATCTTGCGTGATCGTAGGAAATTTTTTGAAATTACTGCGTTCCCCAACAGTTGCAACACTTCGACCATTTTATCGGCCTTTTTTTGACCAAGAAAATTCTAGAAAATGCAAAATATATCAAAAACCAAAACAACTTGGCATGCTGCCTTGAATTGGTCATACAAGCCAATGAAAAAAATAGGGTTATCTAACGAATGTCGAGAAACAATGTGCTCTCAAACAGATGAAGCAATGTCCAAAATTCGGGTAGGCATACATGTCAGGTTTGAACGGTTTCGGACACTGTATGCAACTTGCCACACGTCATGCCATTTATCACCCTTTTTTTACCGAGAAAACTTTTGAAGATGAAATATTTTTCAAAAATCAAAACAACTTGGCATAGTACCTTGAATTGGACGTACAAGGCCACAGACAAAAATTGGATCAATTTAAGGATGTCGGGATACCGCGTGCTCTGAGATGGAGCCTTGTGGCCTATCCGAACACCCATCGTCGAACATGATATTTTTTTTTTGGACATTCATGAAATGACCTCACGTTTTGCAAGAAGATGGACATGCCCATGGTTGGCACTGATGCCTGGTTTGAAGGGAAATTTTATTTAAAATCATAATTAAAATAGGTACTTAAAAAGGTAAAAAAAAACAGGTTGAGAACATACACAACAAGAAGGTAAAAGAAGTAACTAGGCATAACAAGTGAGCTATCCCATGTTGGTTACAACTTTTTTTAAATGTTCACCAATGTAATTTTTTCATGAATTTCTCAAATCGTTCTCTTTAAAAAATGAACACATTTATAAAATTGTTCACCAATTTGAAAAAAAATGTTTGCTTTCAAATTTTGTTCAGAGTTTAAAGAAAATTGCACATTTCAAAAAATGTTCACCTTTTTAAAGTTTTCTCAGAACTGTGATAAATTTTCCCATTTTAAAATTGTTCACACATTTTAAAAATGTTCGTGTTTTCAAATTTTGTTCAAAATTACAAACAATTCCTTTTTTTCAAAAAATTGTTCAGAGCTAAAAAATGTGTGACTTCATGTTTTTTTTTGAAAATGTTGGCATTACAAAAATTATTCACTTAAAAAATATAATGTGTTCGAATTTTGATGCGCGCTGCCTTATTTGTACAAAGAAGTTTGCGTGGTGTGGTCGCTGGTGATGAGCATCTCCTATGAGAAAGTCTATGTTCGATTCGATTCCTACTGCGCGCCCACGACTTTTGTGGTTGTTATACAGCGTTCAATCTTTTTCAGTTGGGGGTGCTGCTAATGGGCCGGGCTTGCCCACTCGATCTGTTCGAATTGCCGGGATTCTGTCACATTGAAGTCCTCCGTACAGATAGATGAAGTTGGGCAGTGCGGATTGCTATTGTTTGCACTCAACATTTTTAGGTATCTTATATCAAAGATTATGTTGACATTACAATATATCAAAAAATTACGCACTACCTTTAATTAGTCACTCAGATATTATTGCTTTCATGAATTCTTATTCAAACTGACAATCAAAATTAGGTAGGTTAGCTCACACGAGAATATAGTTATATCAATTGCCATTCTTTGACATATGGTAACAATAATTAGTAAAAAATACACATGATTTGTGCCTAAGTTTGGAGTATATAACGTGAAGAACATATAGACGGCTACAATATGTTTTATTCGAACTTATATTTGACATTTATTTTTCCCATGCATCTGTTCAGCAGCACTAAATCAACATGAATGGCAGGCACTACATCTATCATGTTCGAAAGCTATTTTTGGTATATTCAAATGCTCCAACTGCTACCACCGATTCGCTCAAGTACAACTCGGTAATAGTTGGTGATATTCCAAACTATTCCATGCTTTAGTTCTAATATTTTAAATGTATAATCGTAAAACTATTCAACTTCAAATTTTTATCATCACAAAATCAATAGATGACTAATTAACATAATTCATCAATTCATAGAAAATTAACATAATCCATCAAGCATTCAACATTCATTCACAAAAAATTCCATAAAAAATCCATAATGGTGTTTTCAATATGCATACAAACTTGATTCAACATCTCAAAACAATAGCATATTTCACGGGTATGACGGATTTCGGGTTCGAGTACTGCTGGAACGGGTTTGGACCCGCGAAACGAGCTGGGTTTTATAATTTGCCCAACAACAGCCCCGTGGGGGGTTAGAAACACGCCCATCCTTGTCCTCTAATAAGGTAAAACCCCGTGGGGATGCATGTTTCGGGGGCCCTTTTGCCATCTTGACTCAATACACATGGTTAGTGACACATAGAATAGGCTACTTGGCTCAGTTCACTTGAGGGAAGCTTATCCCAGCCATTGGAAACATTTGAACAATAGTCAAACAACACAACATCATGAAACATGCAAGGACATATACAAGATCAATTTTATTTTAGCAATGCACATCAGTTGACTGAAACATGTTTTACATAGGACGCACTTTTCATAAATACTAGAGCTAGATATAAACAACAACTATATATTTAAAGTAGTACATAAAGACGAACAAGATCATACAAAGATTGATCACGCCAAGATGTGAGTTGAACGAGAGGCCTGGGCCCAGACTTGATCATCCTTCTCAATGACCTTTTATCATGATCTGTCCACTGGCATTCTTGTTGTCCCCCGACCATGTCCAAATCCTAGAGTCCGCTGTATCGAACATGACGATCCTTGAGAAGAACAAGGCGTTGCAAGGACGTGCAAGTGCTCACGAGGTACTTCAGAAGCTGCATTTGACGTCCCGTGAGCATAAATCCGATCATGACGAGCTCCTTCATGTGAAGGTGGCATTGTGTAGGGCTTGCCGTTGACCAAATTATCCTGAACGACTCTGGAAGCTCCTCTGAGTGAGCCACATGGATGTGCAGGACCTCGAGCGATGGCGTCTCCATCAGGAAGGTGTGCGTCCATGAGACATCCCAGTTGGAAGGCAGGTCGACAACAAGGAGTCTTTTCAGGTGGAGCAAAGGCTTGGCTAGTTCCTCGGATCCAATCCATCTCTTGGACCCGGTGAACCGGATGACGAGGTTCGCCATGGTTGGCGACATACCCAGGAAATGGTTGAGCTCATCGTGGTGGTGCGGTCGGGGCGGAAGAACCAACGTATCCTCCTCTACAGAGAAGGAGAGGTTAGTGTGGGTGAGACATGGAGCCGAACATGAGCTCCACGGTGTTGGTTAGGCAGGCCTGGCGGGCAAGCATCGGGAGATCCCGCAGTTCGATCACCATGAAGGAGCACGCTTCCACAACGAGCTCGCAATTCGGCCCCACTTGTCAGAAAGTGAACAAACAGGCCAAATCACCCAATCAGTGCTTTCTGCAAAGTGTTTAGTGAAATCACACTGTTTTTTTACAACGGATTACTGACTTGGTGGTTTTCCGTAAACCTATCCGCAAATGTAGTAGTTTTCTGCAATTAATCCTTACTTCACCGCACACTATCAGTCCCCCAGCACATGATCTCTATGCGGAGAAAACTGCAGTCTGGTATCATCCATTGCTGCAACGTGCCATGACGATGACGAAAATGTGTTGCACCGTCAGTCCAAGAGGAAGAGATGATCGGCTCACATGCACAGCTCGCGTATCAAATGTGGAAATCATCAGCTGCGCCGAGGGACCGTCCGTTTGATGGAAGTGCTTTATGTGGATTTATCATATCATTCTTTCATTCTTTTGGTCGGTGGCCCGTTTTGAGCTGCTGCTGATTCTGACGCATGAAGGATAGATACCCTTGGGATCCTTAGGAGTCCTGTTGATTTTTAGTCGCGTCAAAGTTTTCTTGACATAGGAGCTTTCAGGTTCTGGGTGTATATTGCCCTTTGTATAGAAACTAGTTTAGGGTTCCATTTATGATATGGGGCATTTTATTTATCCAGACATGAAACCGAACAGAATAGTCAGCTCACTAGTCATCAACAGTCTGTCCATCGAGTGAGTGAACCGAACATACAGCTTACTCGTGTTGATTGGGTTGGGCGTGTTGACTCTGTGCATTGTGTGATTCAGAGGCCGGGCATTCACTTAGCATGGTGTATTATCTTGACATATCGACTGAATGAAAATGTCCTTTATCAAAAATAAAAATAAAAATAAACCGGTCATACAGCTTTGGAAATGACGAAAGGCTGCCGTCGCATGTTTATGGAAGGACCAAATGCTCTGTTGCTGAACCATACATACCTAGTTCATAGATGTTCTGAGACAAGCAAGAATAGTGTCAGGGCAATGTGTAACTTCACAAAATGATGCAAATCGTTCTGTTATGAGTAATCTCTATCAAGTAATGTCGACATAATAATGATAAAAAGAAGCAAAGGATCGTACAGGGCCGAAGGGAACTACTACACATGCTGCATCCTTTTTCTTCTAGATTCAACACCAGATATTTAACTTGTTGTAATTGACTGATTAAACTCAGATCCTTCTAACCATCAATTAAAAATCTCAAAAGAACAGAAGATTCTCTAGATTATAATACGTTCTGTCAGAGTTCGAGAAGGAAATATTGATCGTCATGGACAGCATAACCAACAAGGATTCAGGAAACATAGTACTGTATGGCAAACCTGTGTGCTATTACCGCAGTCTAGTATAGTAAGTATATCATTCAAACAATTATGCTGTTCCACGCCCCTTATAAGAAAACAAAGTTATCTTCCCCTAAAAGAAGAAAGAAAGAACAAAAAAAAGCAATAAAAAGAAAATAAGAGTATTGTAAAACTGAGCCATTTCCTTCATTAGGGACATATGAGTTAGTACATATCCAAGCTAGTGCCACACCAAGAAGATTAGGCCATTTTTATGAGCGGAAAGGTGAAACAGCACCCGGGAGTCCCGGCACCCTCTAATCCTGTTATGAGGGCGCTACTGCCACTTTTACCGACGGCCATTTTGCAAAACAAGGGATATAAGGCGCACAGCCCACAAATTCTTGGGAAGCTCTGATAACTTGCAATTTCTGACTACCCATATTGTATAAGACTGTCATCTTCCCATCAGTAAGGAAAAATGAATTACAATCTGGATGAATTGCCAGCATCTTGTAGGACTCGTCATCTTTGCGAGAATACCTTCCGAACAGTCCCAAAACATTAGCAGTGTGCTTTAGGGTCCATTTTCCGCTGCCATAATCCTCAAGAACCCAAACAAAGAGTTGGCAATGATTATCTACATTCCAAGCATGCAAGCATCCCTGAGACAGTCCAATGGCAGCCGACAAGTATGGCGCTCTAATTTCTCTCCAAATCTTTCCCTTGCTGTCCACTGTTACTATTGAAGAATCAAAGGTAGTCAAATGCACAATTCCATTCAGAAAGATGGCAGATTGATCACCACGAACCATAGCGTCGTGTCTCCACTCATTCAGCGCAAAAGTCCATCGTCCAGTTTCCGATGAGTAGATCGCCACTTCTTCGATTGCATCAAAATGATTTGCCAGGGGCACGACCACCACAAAACTGGAGGGGTTGGCTGTATCAAAACCTAAAAAACGTTCAGCTTGGTCTAGATGACAAAGGTGACCTCCCAGCATACGGAAAGCCTCTGGTCGGTTCCCGACCTCTATAGCAGGCAATACAGTGCACTTCTCAGTCGCCGGATTGCACACGACATAATCGAAATCCACTTGCACTGAGCGTGGTTTCCAGCACACGCAAAGTAGAAGGCCGCCGCAGCATTTTTCGACACCGACTTGTTCATAGTAATAACTGGCCAAGAAAGAGAGACCGGCATCGAACAAAGGGGACCCACCCCCTGCCAGATCATGGAAATTGAGGCCCTCGCCGCGTTCCTCTCCAAAGAAGTAGAGGCCGGACAGGGTCTGCGGTGACCTCTTGCGGATGTCGAGACCGGAGCAGAGGGCGAGCCACGGCTTGGACACGCACTTGAAGCGGCAGAGCGACTTGTAGCGCACCCGTGACAGGATCTCGATGATGACGTCGTCAGGGAGGTCCGCCGCGGGCTGCTGCTCGTGCTCGAGCATCAGCTTCTTCTTTTTCTTCTCCTATACATAGGGAAGAGACGATTCGTTCAGGTTTCCAATTCTTTTTCTTAGATGGAAGATTGGAAGAAGAGGGGGCGGAAGAACAAACCTCGGGAGCAACGACGGGGGGCGGTGGGGAACGGGACGGAGCGTCCTCGTCGCGGCCACGGTGACTGGTCGCCGGTAAGGGGTCCTGCTCCGTGCAGCTATATCCTCCTCCTCCTTCTCCTGGCGGCATCGTCCCCTCGGTTCGCCGGGACTAGGGTTTGTGACAGGAGAATTGATCGGCGCCTGATCGACTTATTAGGAACCAGATTGTATTTATATATTTTTAGCGTAAGGAAGCAGACAGTTTTTTTTTTTCTTTTCTTTGAAAAAACCGAGTATGACACGCGGAGAAAAAAAAATAGTGGACACCGGGAGAAAGTATGAATTTTTTTTAAGAGAGAGAAGAAAGTATGGACTTTTAGGATAAGGAAAAGTCTGATAGGAAACTTTGGTCAGACCGCTTGTACGTCGTTGGTTCCTCTCTAATACGGTTCAAATTTAGAAGCAAATATTTGATTCCTTCAATTAAGCGTACTGTTTTATCCCTCCGAGTTAATCTCGCCTGTTTCCCGTCCCAACCAATCACTAGTAGAAAAGGGGGCAATGGCCCAGGCCAGTTCAGCCCAGGGTTCGTGAGCCCAGGGGGCCGGCCGGACCACGTGGGCTATTGGTCCCGGTTCGTCCGGACCTTTTGGTCTCGGTTGGTGAGACGAACCGGGACCAATGGGCTCAACTCTCATTCCACTATATTGGTCGGTTGGTGGCATGAACCCACCAAAGGCTTTTAGTCCCGCTCATGCCACGAACCGGGACCAATAGTGCTGTCTATATATACCCCTCGCTCGCGAGCAGAGCACTCCAGTGCTCTGTTTTTCTCTTGCTGGCAAGGAGGGGCTTTGTGGTGCTATAGCTCACCTCCTATGCACATGAGGTGTTCGATGAAATGCCCGAGCCACACTACTTAAGCTTTCTCCTCTCCAAGTTCGATGAAAAAAGCTCCGGGACTACCGAAGAAGCTGCAATTTAGACACCCGAAAGTAAGTACTATATAGTAGCATATTCCACGCATCTCCTAGTGATTCAAGCGCTAGTTTCATCAATACCATTTAGCATGCTTGCTAACTATCAGTTTGATTGACCTCTATTTCTCGTAAAGTGGTTGTGGCAGGAACAAGGGAATGATTTCTGTGGATACTACATTTGCGAGTCCATCCGCCACACGACCTGTGAGCGGGGCTACTCCGACAAACGATATGAAGTGCGTAAATAAAATATTCACAATTTTATTTTATTACCATCATTTGTGTTGAGTTTCATTCATTCATATATATATATATATATATATATATATATATATATATATATATATATATATATATATATATATATATGTATTGACCCCTTCTTAAAATTAGATGTTTGGATGCGGGATGAACTCCTAGCACCAGATCGCATGCAGCAATTCAAGAGGAATTGGCGGCATTCTTTCTTGACCACGTGATCGCTGAAGACGGAGAATACTATGTGGACCACGCGTCCGTATGTTAGGAGATTATATATTTGTAAAAGATAATTATTGTATATATGTAGCCGGTAGTGTCGGATAGATATACGAGAACTTGTTGTTCGACCAATCTCTCTGAGAAGGAGAGGTGGTCGATATCACTTCTCTTTGTATGCATATATGTTCATGGCGATCTTCTGTTTGCTTAATTACTAGCTAGCTAGCGTGTCTAGCTAGTCCTCTCTATACGTATGTATAGTACGTAGCGTCTACCAAGCACGGACAAAAGAGAGAACACTTTTCTTTTTTAATTAGCTAGCTATAGCACAATATATGAAACACCTAAATTAACCCCCCAAAACACCCCAAACCCCCCCCCCCCTTTTCAAAAAAAAAACAAAAACCACAGCCATAGAAATGCTGACGTGGATGCCTATTGGTCCCGATTGGTGCCACCAACCGGGACCAAAGGCCCTCCTACTGAGCTCGTGGACAGGCCACGTGGAGGCCCATCTGTCCCAGTTCTGGATTGAACCGGGACTAAAGGGTCAGGGCATTAGTACCGACCCTTTAGTCCCGGTTCATGAACCGGGACTAAAGGCCCTCACTAACCGGGACTATAGGCCCTTTTTCTACTAGTGAATTCACCGCACCCAGGCCCAGCAGGGTAAAGTCAGTTTTAAACCTTGAACTGGTACACATCATCGATTTTAAACCCCAACCTCCAAATCCCGAAACTATGTACCCTGAACTCTCTAACCCAGTCGTTTTAGTCCTTATTGTCGTATCCAAACGAGGAAAGGCCGGGATAGCTGAGTCGGCGAAGCGTGGTGGGGCCGGATCGATCGCTGGACAGGCTAAATGGTTGAGCCGGACCGGCCCGCCCACTTCGCCCCTTCCCCTTCTCTTCCGATGCATCACCTCCCTCCGCGGCTGCAATGGCGACGCTCGGCGGATGATAGCGGCGAGATTGGACGACCACGCCGGCGGCAAAGCAGCGGGTTCGTCATCCTCATCCGCAGTAACTGATCTGTTGGTTTTGTTTTCTGATCTCGTGGAGTTAATTAGGTTTAGGGTTTTCAGGGGGTGAAAGGTGGGGTTTTGGGGCAAAGTTGTAGCATTTTTATTTGATTTTTTGGGGGCGCAATATAGAGCACATGGAGTGATACAAGATATGCATTGTAGGTTAAATCGATTTTGTAGGCATTTAGATTGATTTTGTAATGTCAGTATAGAAGGTGTCAACTTTGTACACATTTTAATTGTCAGTAAAGCAGTAGTAACTTATACATGGCTTGCACTGCAGGTTTTCTTTTCAATCATGGATCCAGCAAAAGTGTTGAATGTGAGGTTCCATTATGGGGGAGTTCATCCGTATTGGCCCAAGTCTTGATTATGTTGGGGGTGACACTGCAATGTCAGAGATAGAGAGGGATAAGCTATCACTGCCTGAGCTGAAAGGACTTCTAGGAGATCATTTAGCTGTAGAAGAGAGCATGAAGCTGTATTTCCTTATGCCTGGGAGAGAGTTGCTAAATGGATTATTGTTTTTATATACTGATGAGGGTTGCATGAGGACGTCAGAGCATATTACAGATGGAGGTGTTGCTAACATATTTGTGGAATACAATAGAGAGCAAGATGAACCAGAGGAAGAGGATAGTGTGTCTGATTTTGAAGCAGATGAACTGGATGACCTGGTTAACAATGGCAGTGAGCTTGAACCAGATGCAGTTATCATAGCATAGGAAGAAGATGTTGTCCAGAGCAATGTTCAGCAAGTGAATGCAGTACCAGAGTCACACATATTGGAACATATCTTAGTTCCTAATGAGGGAGGTGTGGTAACTCAAGTGATAAGTAGCCCTATGAAGAACAATTGCAGAATTGATGATCTGTCCCCAAGCTTCTCAAATTCTCAATCCTTCTCAGCCGGTTGCTACTAGCCAGATTGTAGCTCCAATTCCAGAGGATGAAGGAAATGTTTCAGAGTCTGAAGATTCAGATGATCCAGATTATGTGGCACACACTGATGAAAGTGGGGAGGAATCAGAGGTAGTAGAGTTGAGAAAACATGCTAGAAAATTCAAGAAGAAGATGAAAGCTTTAGAAATTTGGTTTTCAAAGGAGTCTACAGGTCCAGTTCCTATAGAGCTAGTTGCTAATGTGGAAGAAGTTGTATAGGACCTGAAGTTTGAGTCATCTGATGAGGACTATAGTTATGATGAAGATGAAGATGGCCAGATAGTTAGGAGGAAGAGCCAGTATTTTAGGTTCCACCCAGACACAGAAATTCCACATTTTAGTTTGGGAATGGTTTTCAAGAGCAAGAACCAATTAGTGAAAGCACTAAAGAGGTATGGGCTTGCCACTAAAAAGAGCATATCATTTGTAAAATCTGAGGAGCATAGAGTGAGAGTAAAATGTGACTGGCCTGGTTGCCCCTAGATGTTGTATGGTGCCAAGACAAGTAGACGCACTAGGTTTCAAGTTATTACCTATGAAGATGAGCACACTTGTGCACAGTACAGGGAGAACAAGCTTGTTACTGCTAAGGTGATTGCAAATAGATATGCGCACATTATCCTAGCATGTGGAAAATTGACAGCATTAAAGCCACAGTGCTCAAAGATATGTTTGCTGACGTGTCAGTTTCAAAGTGCAAGGCGGCAAAGAAAATTGTACTTGACAAACTCATGTGTGGCATGAAAAGTGAGTACACAAAAGTGTTTGATTACCAACTAGAACTGCTCAGGAGCAACCCTGGCAGTACAGTGGCCATTACATTTGATCCCACAGAGCTGCAGAAGAACATATTTCAGCAGTTTTATGTTTGTTTTGATGCTATGAAGAAAGGTTTTAAAGCGGGGTGCAGGAAAGTCATTGGACCGGATGGCTGCTTTTTCAAGGGAGCTTGTCAAGGTGAATTGTTGGGTGCAATTGCAGTGGATGCAAATAATTAGATGTACCAGCGGCTTGGGCTGTGATGGAGAAAGAAACCAATGATAGCTGGAAGTGGTTTATTGCTCTGTTAATCAAAGACTTGGATATTAATGACCAAGGAGCGGGTTGGGTTTTCATTTCTGATCAGCAGAAGGTAATGATTTGCTTACTTACTTGCTTTACATACTTGCTGAAGGAAATATGCCCTAGAGGCAATAATAAAGTTATTATTTATTTCCTTATATCATGATAAATGTTTATTATTCATGCTAGAATTGTATTAACCGGAAACATAATACATGTGTGAATACATAGACAAACATATAGTCACTAGTATGCCTCTACTTGACTAGCTCATTAATCAAAGATGGTTATGTTTCCTAACCATAGACATGTGTTGTCATTTGATTAATGGGATCACATCATTAGGAGAATGGTGTGATTGACATGACCCATTCCGTTAGCCTAGCACTTGATCGTTTAGTATATTACTATTGCTTTCTTCATGACTTATACATGTTCCTGTAACTATGAGATTATGCAACTCCCGTTTATCGGAGGAACACTTTGGTGCTACCAAACGTCACAACGTGAATCGGGTGATTATAAAGGAGTACTACAGGTGTCTCCAAAGGTACATGTTGGGTTGGCGTATTTCGAGATTAGGTTTTGTCACTCCGATTGTTGGAGAGGTATCTCTAGGCCTTCTCGGTAAAACACATCACATAAAGCCTTGCAAGCATTGCAACTAATAAGTTAGTTGTGAGATGATGTATTACGGAACGAGTAAAGAGACTTGCCGGTAACGAGATTGAACTAGGTATTGGATACCGACGATCAAATCTCGGGCAAGTAACATACCGATGACAAAGGGAACAACGTATGTTGTTATGCGGTTTGACCGATAAAGATCTTCGTAGAATATGTAGGAACCAATATGGGCATCCAGGTTCCGCTATTGGTTATTGACCGAGAATAGTTCTAGGTCATGTCTACATAGTTCTCGAACCCGTAGGGTCCGCACGCTTAACGTTACAATGACAGTTTATTATGAGTTTATAAGTTTTGATGTACGAAGTTTGTTCGAGTCCGGATGTGATCACGGACATGACGAGGAGTCTCGAAATGGTCGAGACATAAAGATCGAAATATTGGAAGCCTATGTTTGGACTTGGAAAGGTTCCGATGAAAACGGATTTTACCGAACACCGGGGTTACGGAACCCTCCGGGGGTCAATGGGCCTTGATGGGCCATAAGGGAGAAGAGAAGGGCCGGCCAGGCAGGCAGCGCCCCTCCCCTCTAGTCCGAATAGGACAAGGAGAGGGGGGGCGGCGCCCCCCTCCCTCTTCCCCCTTCCCCAAGACCTAATCCAACTAGGAAAAGGGGGGGGAGTAGGACTCCTCCAGGCGCGCCTCCCTAGGGCCGGCCGCACCCCCCCTTGCTCCTTTATATACGGGGGCAGGGGGGCACCCCATGACACACAAGTTGATCTACGTGATCGTTCCTTAGCCGTGTGCGGTGCCCCCCTCCACCATATTCCACCTCGGTCATATCGTCGCGGAGTTTAGGCGAAGCCCTGCGCCGGTGGAGCATCATCATCGTCACCATGCCGTCGTGCTGACGGAACTCATCCCCGACGCTTTGCTGGATCGGAGCCCGGGGATCGTCATCGAGCTGAGCGTGTGCTGAACTCGGAGGTGCCGTGCGTTCGGTACTTGGATCGGTCGGATCGTGAAGACGTACGACTACATCAACCGCGTTGTTATAACGCTTCCGCTTCACGGTCTCACGAGGGTACGTGGACATACACTCTCCCTCTCGTTGCTATGCCATCACCATGATCTTGCGTGTGCGTGGAAATTTTTGAAATTACTACGTTCCCCAACAAAGGTATCGAGCCAGGTTTTATGCGTTGATGTCATATGCACGAGTAGAACACAAGTGAGTTGTGGGCGATATAAGTCATCTTGCTTACCAGCATGTCATACTTTGGTTCAGCGGTATTGTGAGATGAAGCGGCCGGACCGACATTACGCGTGCGCTTACGCGAGACTGGTTTCACCGCTTGAGCACTCGTTGCTTAAAGGTGACGGTGGGTGTCTGCCTCTCTCACTTTAGTTGAACTGAGTGTGGCTCGCCCGGTCCTTGCGAAGGTTAAAACAACACCAACTTGACAAACTATCGTTGTGGTTTTGATGCGTAGGTAAGAACGGTTCTTGCTCAGCCCGTAGCAGCCACGTAAAACTTGCAACAACAAAGTAGAGGATGTCTAACTTGTTTTTGCAGGGCATGTTGTGATGTGATATGGTCAAGACGTGATGCTATATTTTATTGTATGAGATGATCATGTTTTGTAACCGAGTTATCGGCAATGGCGAGAGCCATATGGTTGTCGCTTTATTGTATGAAATGCAAGCGCCATGTAATTGCTTTACTTTATCACTAAGCGATAGCGGTAGTCGTAGAAGCAATAGTTGGCGAGGCGACAACGATGCTACGATGGAGATCAAGGTGTCGCGCCCGGTGGCGATGGTGATCACGACGATGCTTCGAGATGGAGATCACAAGCACAAGATGATGATGGCCATATCATATCACTTATATTGATTGCATGTGATGTTTATCCTTTATGCATCTTATTTTGCTTTGATTGACGGTAGCATTATAAGATGATCTCTCACTAAATATCAAGAAGTGTTCTCCTGAGTATGCACCGCTTGCGAAAGTTCTTCGTCTTTGAGACACCACGTGATGATCGGGTGTGATAGGCTCTACGTTCAAATACAACGGGTGCAAAACAGTTGCACACGCGAATACTCAGGTCAAACTTGACGAGCCTAGCATATACAGATATGGCCTCGAGCACGGAGACCGAAGGTCGAACGTGAATCATATACTAGATATGATCAACATAGTGATGTTCACCATTGAAACTACTCCATCTCACGTGATGATCGGACATGGTTTAGTTGATTTGGATCACGTAATCACTTAGATAACTAGAGAGATGTCTATCTAAGTGGGAGTTCTTTAGTAATATGATTAATTGAACTTAAATTTATCATGAACTTAGTACCGATAGTATTTTGCTTGTCTATGTTTACTGTAGATAGATGGCTCGTGTTGTTGTTCCGTTGAATTTTAATGCGTTCCTTGAGAAAGCAAAGTTGAAAGATGATGGTAGCAATTACGGACTGGGTCCGTAATCTGAGGATTATCCTCATTGCTGCACGAAAGAATTACGTCCCCGAAGCACCGCTGGGTGCCAGCCTGCTTTGATGCAACCGACAACGTTAAGAACGTCTGGCAGGGCAAAGCTGATGACTACTCGATAGTTCAGTGTGCCATGCTTTACGACTTAGAACCGGGCCTTCAACAACGTCTTGAACGTCATGGAGCATATGAGATGTTCCAGGAGTTGAAGTTAATATTTCAAGCAAATGCTCGGATTGAGAGATATGAAGTCTCCAATAAGTTCTATAGCTGCAAGATGGAGGAAAATAGTTCGTCGGTGAACACATACTCAAAATGTCAGGTATAATAATCACTTGATTCAACCGGGAGTTAATCTTCCGATGATAGTGTCATTGACAGAATTCTTCAATCACGCCACCAAGCTACAAGAGCTTCGTGATGAACTATAATATGCAAGGGATGGACAAGTCTATTCCCGAGCTCTTCGCAATGCTAAAAGCAGCGGAGGTAGAAATCAAAAAGGAGCATCAAGTGTTGATGGTTAACAAGACCACCAGTTTCAAGAAAAGGGCAAAGGGAAGAAGAAGGAACTTCAAGAAGAACAGCAAACAAGTTGCTGCTCAAGAGAAGAAACCCAAGTCTGGACCTATGCCTGAAACTGAGTGCTTCTCTTAAGCAGATCGACACTTTGAAGCGGAACTGCCCCAAGTATTTGGCGGATAAGAAGGATGGCAAGGTGAACAAAGGTATATGTGATATACATGTTATTGATGTGTACCTTACTAATACTCGCAGATAGTACCGGTATTTGATACTGGTTCTTGCTAATATTTGCAACTCAAACAGGAACTACGGATTGCGAAGATTGGCTAAGGACGAGGTGACGATGCGGCGTGGGAAATGGTTCCAAAGTCGATGTGATCGCGGTCGGCACGCTACCTCTACATCTACCATCGGGATTAGTTTTAGACCTAAATAATTGTTATTTGGTGCCAGCGTTAAGCATGAACATTATATCTGGATCTTGTTTGATGCGAGACGGTTATTCATTTAAGTCGAGAGAATAATGGTTGTTCTATTTATATGAATAATATCTTTTATGGTCATGCACCCTTGAAGAGTGGTCTATTTTATTGAATCTCGATAGTAGTAATACACATATTCATAGTGTTGAAACAAAAGATCAGAGTTGATAATGATAATGCAACTTATTTGTGGCACTTGCCGTTTGGGTCATATCGGTGTAAAACGCATGAAGAAACTCCATCTTGATGGACTTTTGGAATCACTTGATTATGAATCACTTGGTACTTGCAAACCGTGCCTCATGGGCAAGATGACTAAAACGCCGTTCTCGGAACTATGGAGCGAGCAAAGGATTTGTTGGAAATCATACATACCGATGTTTGTGGTCCAATGAATGTTGAGGCACGCCATGGGTATCGTTATTTTCTCACCTTCACAGATGATTTGAGCAGATATGGGTATATTTACTTAATGAAACATAAGTCTGAAACATTTGAAAAGTTCAAGGAATTTCAGAGTGAAGTGGAGAATCATCGTAACAAGAAAATAAAATTCTACGATCTGATCGTGGAGGAGAATATTTGAGTTACGAGTTTGGTCTGCACTTGAAACAATGCGGAATAGTTTCGCAGCTCACGCCACCCGAACACCACAGCGAAATGGTGTGTCCGAGCGTCGAATCGTACTTTACTAGATATGGTGCGATCTATGATGTCTCTTACTGATTTACCGCTATCGTTTTGGGGTTATGCTTTAGAGACGGCCGCATTCACGTTAAATAGGGCACCATCAAAATCCGTTGAAACGACACCTTATGAACTATGGTTTAGCAAGAAACCAAAGTTGTCGTATCTTAAAGTTTGGGGCTGCGATGCTTATGTGAAGAAACTTCAACCAGATAAGCTCGAACCCAAATCGGAGAAATGTGTCTTCATAGGATACCCAAAGGAGACTATTGGGTACACCTTCTATCACAGATCTGAGGGCAAGATTTTCGTTGCTAAATTCGGATCCTTTCTAGAAAAAGAGTTTCTCTCGAAAGAAGTGAGTGGGAGGAAAGTAGAACTTGATGAGATAATCAGATATGTTCCCTTATTGGAAAATAGTTCATCACAAGAACCGGTTCCTGTGACAACTACACCAATAAGTGAGGAAGCTAAAGATATTGATCATGAAACTTCAGATCAAGTTTCTACTGAACTACGTAGGTCAACTAGAGTAAGATCCGCACCAGAGTGGTACGGCAATCCTATTCTGGAAGTCATGTTACTTGACCATGGCGAACCTACAAACTATGAAGAAGCGATGGTGAGCCCAGATTCCGCAAAATGGCTGGAAGCCATGAAATCTGAGATGGGATCCATGTATGAGAACAAAGTATGGACTTTGGTTGACTTGCCCGATGATCGGCAAGCCATTGAGAATAAATGGATCTTTAAGAAGAAGACTGACGCTGATGGTAATGTAACTGTCTATAAAGCTCGACTTGTTGCGAAAGGTTTTCGACAAGTTCAAGGGGTTGACTACGATGAGACTTTCTCACCCGTTGCGATGCTTAAGTCTGTCCGAATCATGTTAGCAATTGCTGCATTTTATGATTATGAAATTTGGCAAATGGATGTAAAACTGCATTCTTGAATGGA
Source organism: Aegilops longissima (assembly GCA_021605205.1). Taxonomy (NCBI): domain Eukaryota; kingdom Viridiplantae; phylum Streptophyta; class Magnoliopsida; order Poales; family Poaceae; genus Aegilops; species Aegilops longissima. Next base: position 19,783,669 of record CM038676.1, on the reverse strand, counting down.
TTTCTAGAAGAAGAGTTGTATATGATGCAACCAGAAGGTTTTGTTGATCCAAAGGGTGCTAACAAAGTGTGCAAGCTCCAGCGATCAATTTATGGTCCAGTGCAAGCCTCTTGAGTTGGAATAAGCGCTTTGATAGTGTGATCAAAGCATATGGTTTTATATGAGACTTTTGGAGAAGCATGTATTTACAAGAAAGTGAGAGGGAGCTCAGTAGCATTTCGATATTATATGTGGACGACATATTATTGATTGGAAATGATATAGAATTTCTGGATAGCATAAAGGATACTTGAATAAAAGTTTTCAATGAAAGACCTCGGAGAAGCTGCTTACATATTGGGCATCAAGATCTATAGAGATAGATCAAGACGCTTAATTGGACTTTCACAAAGCACATACCTTGATAAAGTTTTGAAAAAGTTCAAAATGGATCGAGCAAAGAAAGGTTTTTACCTGTATTACAAGGTGTGAAATTGAGTCGACTCAATGCCCGACCACAGCAGAAGATAGAGAGAAATGAAAGATGTTCCTATGCTTCAGCCATAGGCTCTATCATGTATGCAATGCTGTGTACCAGACTGACGATGCTTAGCAATAAGCTTGGCAGGAAGGTACCAAAGTAATCCAGAGTGGATCATCGGACAGCGGTCAAGAACATCCTGAAATACCGAAAAGGACTAAGGATATGTTTCTCGATATGGAGGTGACAAAGAGCTAGTCGTAAATGGTTACGTCGATGCAAGCTTTGACACTGATCCGGACGATTCTAAATCGCAAACCGGATACGTGTTTTTATTAAACGGTGGAGCTGTCAGCTGGTGCAGTTCTAAACAAAGCTTCGTGGCGGGATCTACATGAGAAGCGGAGTACATAGCTCCTTCGGAAGCAGCAAATGAAGGAGTCTGGATGAAAGAGTTCATTTCCGATCTAGGTGACATACCTAGTGCATCGGGACCAATGAAGATCTTCTGTGACAATAATGGTGCAATTGCCTTGGCAAAGGAATCCAGATTTCACAAGAGGACCAAGCATATCAAGAGACGCTTCAATTCCATTCCAAGTCCAAGTGGGAGACATAGAGATTTGCAAGATACATACGGATCTGAATATTGCAGACCCGTTGACTAAGCCTCTTCCACGAGCAAAACATGATCAGCACCAAGACTCCATGGGTGTTAGAATCATTACTGTGTAATCTAGATTATTGACTCTAGTGCAAGTGGGAGACTGAAGGAAATATGCCCTAGAGGCAATAATAAAGTTATTAATTATTTCCTTATATCATGATAAATGTTTATTATTCATGCTAGAATTGTATTAACCGAAAACATAATACATGTGTGAATACATAGACAAACATATAGTCACTAGTATGCCTCTACTTGACTAGCTCATTAATCAAAGATGGTTATGTTTCCTAACCATAGACATGTGTTGTCATTTGATTAATGGGATCACATCATTAGGAGAATGGTGTGATTGACATAACCCATTCCGTTAGCCTAGCACTTGATCGTTTAGTATATTACTATTGCTTTCTTCATGACTTATACATGTTCCTGTAACTATGAGATTATGCAACTCCGTTTACGGAGGAACACTTTGGTGCTACCAAACGTCACAACGAATCGGGTGATTATAAAGGAGTACTACAGGTGTCTCCAAAGGTACATGTTGGGTTGGCGATTTGAGATTAAGTTTTGTCACTCCGATTGTCGGAGAGGTATCTCTAGGCCTTCTCGGTAATACACATCACATAAAGCCTTGCAAGCATTGCAACTAATAAGTTAGTTGTGAGATGATGTATTACGGAACGAGTAAAGAGACTTGCGTAACGAGATTGAACTAGGTATTGGATACCGACGATCAAATCTCGGGCAAGTAACATACCGATGACAAAGGAACAACGTATGTTGTTATGCGGTTTGACCGATAAAGATCTTCGTAGAATATGTAGGAACCAATATGGGCATCCAGGTTCCGCTATTGGTTATTGACCGAGAATAGTTCTAGGTCATGTCTACATAGTTCTCGAACCCGTAGGGTCCGCACGCTTAACGTTACGATGACAGTTTATTATGAGTTTATAAGTTTTGATGTACGAAGTTTGTTCGAGTCCCGGATGTGATCACGGACATGACGAGGAGTCTCAAATGGTCGAGACATAAAGATCGATATATTGGAAGCCTATGTTTGGACTTGGAAAGGTTCCGGATGAAAACGGATTTTACGGAACACCGGGTTACGGAACCCTCCCGGGGTCAATGGGCCTTGATGGGCCATAAGGGAGAAGAGGAGGGCGGCCAGGGCAGGCCGCGCCCCCTCCCCTCTAGTCCGAATAGGACAAGGAGAGGCGGCCCTCCTCTTCCCCTTCCCCAAGACCTAATCCAACTAGGAAAGGGGGAGTCCTACTCCCGTGGGAGTAGGACTCCTCGGCGCCCTCCCTAGGGCCGGCCGCACCGCCCCTTGTTCCTTTATATATACGAGGCAGGGGCACCCGTGACACACAAGTTGATCTACGTGATCGTTCCTTAGCCGTGTCGCGTGCCCCTCCACCATATTCCACCTCGGTCATATCGTCATGGAGTTTAGGCGAAGCCTCTGCGCGGTGGAGCATCATCATCGTCACCACGCCGTCGTGCTGACGGAACTCATCCCCGACGCTTTGCTGGATCGGAGCCCGGAGATCATCATCGAGCTGAACGTGTGCTGAACTCGGAGGTGCCGTGCGTTCGGTACTTGGATCGGTCGGATCGTGAAGACGTACGACTACATCAACAGCGTTTTATAACGCTTCGCTTCGGTCTCACGAGGGTGCGTGGACATACACTCTCCCCTCTCGTTGCTATGCCATCACCATGATCTTGCGTGTGCGTAGGAAATTTTTGAAATTACTACGTTCCCCAACACTTGATTGCTTTACTTAAATGGAAATCTTATTTAGTAAATATGTAGTTTCTATTTGAAATCTTACTTGTTGTACTTACTGAAGTAATTAAATATGTAGTGTCTAGCTGAAGCAAACTTAAATATTTACTAAATAAGTCATGTATCACTTTTACAGGGCTTGATTAACAGCATGAGTGACTATTTTCCCAAGGCAGAGCACATGATGTGTGTCAGGCATATCTATGCCAACTGGAGGAAGAAATACAAGGACCATGAGTACCAAAAGAGATTTGGGGCAATTGCTAAAGCTGCAAACAGAGAAGATTTTAACTAAAACAAGGCAAGGCGTGCTCAGCTAACTCCTGATGGTGCAAAGGATATCATGAGGACAAAACCAGTTCATTGGGCTAGGGCATTTTTTCCTACAGCAGCTAACTATGAATCTGTAGACAATAATCTTTGTGAGCTATTTAACAATGCCATCATAGAATCAAGGTTCTACCCAATTATTTTACAGCAAGAGATGGTAAGAAGCCAAATCAGCAACATGGAAGGGCAAAATTTTCCCAAATGTTTTCAAGAAGCTAAAGGTGAGTATTAGATTGACACAATACATTGAGGTACTCTGGAATGGCAAGGAGGGATTTGAGGTGCAACACATGAAGGGCAGAAAAAAGAAGTACATAGTAAATCTTGAAAAAGGGATATGTACTTGTGGTTACTTTCAGCTGGCAGGCCTCCCTTGTTGTCATGCTATTGCAGCTATTAACAAGAGTGGTAGAAAGGTAGATGACTACATAGAAAAGTGCTACTGGATTGAGACATTCAATAAAATTTATGAGCATTGTCTCCAGCATGTTCTAGGAGAAGAAAACTGGCCTGTGTCTCAAAACCCTAGGCCAGTTGCACCTGGATACATTGCCATGCCAGGAGCAAGGAAGAAGAACAATGACAGGAGGAGAGAAGAGGGTGAAGCTCCAAAGGGAAAGAAAATGAGCAAGAATGGCATAGAAATCACTTGTGGATCTTGTGGGCTTAAGGGACACAATAAAAGTGGTTGTAAGAAGAATGGAGATAGAACCCAGAAAACTAAATCATTTCTTGGAAAAAGAGGAAGAAAGCAAAGGGAAATAGAGGTACTAACCTGATCATTGCTCTGTTTTTCTTACTTTTGAACTATGCAAATACATGATTAGTTAGCTCTGATCATTCATCTCCTTTGTTTGCAGCAAGCTCAGACTGATGGATCAAAATCATCAGCTCCAACTAGGTCTAAAGCTCCAAGAACTAAAGCTCCAGCAGCAAGCTTTCAACCTCCTAGAACTACAGCATCAAGCTCTCAACCTGGCACATTAGGATCTCAAGCTCCAACATCAAGATTCAGAGCTCCTATAGTGCCTACTAGCTCCAATCCTGATGGAAGCACTACAGCTGGGAGAGGAGCAGGGAGAGGATCATGGAGAGGATCAGGGAGAGGATCTGGGAGAGGATCGGGCAGAGGACCAGCAACATCAGGCTTGGGGAGCTACTTTTATGCTAGTGGCAATTTCTGAAGATGTTTTCCATCTTATGGATTAGATCTTCAGTAATTGTGGTTTGGATGTCACTTTTACTGCTGTATGAACTTGTGGTTGAAGGAAATATGCCCTAGAGGCAATAATAAAGTTATTATTTATTTCCTTATATCATAATAAATGTTTATTATTCATGCTAGAATTGTATTAACCGGAAACATAATACATGTGTGAATACATAGACAAACAGAGTGTCACTAGTATGCCTCTACTTGACTAGCTCGTTAATCGAAGATGGTTATGTTTCCTAACCATAGACATGAGTTGTCATTTGATTAACGGGATCACATCATTAGGAGAATGATGTGATTGACTTGACCCATTCCGTTAGCTTAGCACTTGATCGTTTAGTATGTTGCTATTGCTTTCTTCATGACTTATACAAAGTTCCTGCAACTATGAGATTATGCAACTCCCGTTTACCGGAGGAACACTTTGTGTGCTATCAAACGTCACAACGTAACTGGGTGATTATAAAGGTACTCTACAGGTGTCTCCAAAATTATATGTTGAGTTGGCATAATTCGAGATTAGGTTTTGTCACTCCGATTGTCGGAGAGGTATCTCTGGGCCTTCTCGGTAATACTCATCACCTAAGCCTTGCAAGCATTGTAACTAATGAGTTAGTTATCACATGATGTATTACGGAACGAGTAAATAGACTTGCAGGTAACGAGATTGAACTAGGTATTGGATACCGACGATCGAATCTCGGGCAAGTAACATACCGATGACAAAGGGAACAACGTATGTTGTTATGCGGTTTGACCGATAAAAGATCTTCGTACAAAATGTAGGAACCAATATGAACATCCAGGTTCCACTATTGGTTATTGACCAAGAATAGTTCTAGGTCATGTCTACATAGTTCTCGAACCCGTAGAGTCCGCACGCTTAACGTTACGATGACAATTTTATGAGTATTGATGTACCGAAGTTTGTTCGGAGTCCCGGATGTGATCACGGACATGACGAGGAGTCTCGAAATGGTCGAGACATAAAGATTGATATATTGGAAGCCTATGTTTGGACTTCGGAATAGTTCCGGGTGAAATCGGGATTTTACCGGAACACCGGGGGGTTACCGGAACCCTCCCGGGGGTTAATGGGCCTTAGTGGGCCATGAGGGAGAAGAGGAGGGCCGGCCAGGGCAGGCCGCGCGCCCCCTCCCCCCTAGTCCGAATAGGACAAGGAAAGGAGGGGCGGCGCCCCCCTTTCTCTTTCCCTCCCCCCAAGTCCTAATCCAACTAGGAAAAGGGGGGGAGTCCTACTCCCGGTGGGAGTAGGACTCCTCCGGCGCGCCTCCTCCTAGGGCCGGCCGCACCCCCCCTTGCTCCTTTATATACGGGGGCAGGGGGCACCCTAGAACACACAAGTTGATCTACGGATCGTTCCTTAGCCGTGTGCGGTGCCCCCTCCACCATATTCCACCTCGGTCATATCGTCGCGGAGTTTAGGCGAAGCCCTGCGCCGGTAGAGCATCATCATCGTCACCACGCCGTCGTGCTGACGGAACTCATCCCCGACACTTTGCTGGATCAGAGTCCGGGGATCGTCATCGAGCTGAACGTGTGCTGAACACGGAGGTGTCGTACGTTCGGTACTTGGATCGGTCGGATCGTGAAGACGTACGACTACATCAACCGCGTTGTCAAAACGCTTCCGCTTTCGGTCTACGAGGGTACGTGGACACACTCTCCCCTCTCGTTGCTATGCCATCACCATGATCTTGCGTGTGCGTAGGAATTTTTTTGAAATTACTACGTTCCCCAATAGTGGCATCCGAGCCAGGTTTTATGCGTTGATGTTATATGCACGAGTAGAACACAAGTGAGTTGTGGGCGATACAAGTCATACTGCTTACCAGCATGTCATACTTTGGTTCGGCGGTATTGTGAGATGAAGCGGCCCGGACCGACATTACGCGTACGCTTACGCGAGACTGGTTTCACCGCTGCGAGCACTCGTTGCTTAAAGGTGACTGGCGGTGTCTGTCTCTCTCACTTTAGTTGAACCGAGTGTGGCTACGCCCGGTCCTTGCGAAGGTTAAAACAGCACCAACTTGACAAACTATCGTTGTGGTTTTGATGCGTAGGTAAGAACGGTTCTTGCTCAGCCCGTAGCAGCCACGTAAAACTTGCAACAACAAAGTAGAGGACGCCTAACTTGTTTTTGCAGGGCATGTTGTGATGTGATATGGTCAAGACGAGATGCTATATTTTATTGTATGAGATGATCATGTTTTGTAACCGAGTTATCGGCAACTGCCGAGAGCCATATGGTTGTCGCTTTATTGTATGAAATGCAACGCCATGTAATTGCTTTACTTTATCACTAAGCGGTAGCGATAGTCGAGAAGCAATAGTTGGCGAGACGACAACGATGCTACGATGGAGATCAAGGTGTCGCGCCGGTGACGATGGTGATCATGATGGTGCTTGGAGAAGGAGATCACAAGCACAAGATGATGATGGCCATATCATATCACTTATATTGATTGCATGTGATGTTTATCCTTTATGCATCTTATCTTGCTTTGATTGACGGTAGCATTTTAAGATGATCTCTCACTAAAATTATCAAGAAGTGTTCTCCACGAGTATGCACCGCTGCCAAAGTTCGTAGTACCAAGACACCACGTGATGATCGGGTGTGATAAGTTCTCGTCCATCTACAACGGGTGCAAGCCAGTTTTGCACACGCATAATACTCAGGTTAAACTTGACGAGCCTAGCATATGCAGATATGGCCTCGGAACATGGAGACCGAAAGGTCGAGCGTGAATCATATGGTAGATATGATCAACATAGTGATGTTCACCATTGAAAACTACTCCATCTCACGTGATGATCGGTTATGGTTTAGTTGATTTGGATCACGTGATCACTTAGATGACTAGAGAGATGTCTATCTAAGTGGGAGTTCTTAAATAATATGATTAATTGAACTTAAAATTATCATGAACTTAGCACCTGATAGTATTTTGCTTATCTATATTTGTTGTAGATAGATGGCTCGTGTTGTTGTTCCGTTGAATTTTAATGCGTTCCTTGAGAAAGCAAAGTTGAAAGATGATGGTAGCAACTACACGGACTGGGTCCGTAACTTGAGGATTATCCTCATTGTTGCACAGAAGAATTACGCCCTAGAAGCACCGCTGGATGCCAGGCCTGCTGCAGAGCAACGCCGAAGTTGTGAACGTCTGGCGAGCAAAGCTGATGACTACTCTATAGTTCGAGTGTGCCATGCTTTACGGCTTAGAACTGGTCTTCAACGACGTTTTGAACGTCATGGGGCATATGAGATGTTCCAGGAGTTGAAGTTAATATTTCAAGCAAATGCCCGGATTGAGAGATATGAAGTCTCCAATAAGTTCTATAGCTGCAAGATGGAGGAGAATAGTTACAAGGAGCACATACTCAAAATGTCAGGTATAATAATCACTTGATTCAACTGGGAGTTAATCTTCCGGATGATAGTGTCATTGATGAATTCTCCAATAACGCCACCAAGCTACAAGAGCTTCGTGATGAACTATAATATGCAAGGGATGAACAAGACACTTCCGAGCTCTTCACAATGCTAAAAGCTGCGGAGGTAGAAATCAAGAAGGAGCATCAAGTGTTGATGGTCAACAAGACCACTAGTTTCAAGAAAAAGGGCAAAGGAAAGAAGAAGGGGAACTTTAAGAAGAACAGCAAGCAAGTTGCTGCTCAAGAAAAGAAACCCAAATCTGGACCTAAGCCTGAAACTGAGTGCTTCTACTGCAAGCAAGCTGGTCACTGGAAGCGGAATTGCCCCAAGTATTTGGCGGATAAGAAGGATGGCAAGGTGAACAAAGGTATATGTGATATACATGTTATTGATGTGTACCTTACTAGAGCTCGTAGTAGCACTGGTATTTGATCTGGTTCTGTTGCTAATATTTGCAACTCAAACAGGGGACTACGGAATAAGCGAGCAGCGCAAAGGACGAGGTGACGATGCGCGTGGGAAGCGGTTCCAAAGTCAATGTGATCACGGTCGGCACGCTACCTCTACATCTACCTTCGGGATTAGTTTTAGACCTAAATAATTGTTATTTAGCCAGCGTTGAGCATGAACATTATATCTGGATCTTGTTTAATGCGAGACGGTTATTCATTTAAATCAGAGAATAATGGTTGTTGTATTTATATGAGTAATATCTTTTATGGTCATGCACCCTTGAAGAGTGGTCTATTCTTATTGAATCTCGACAGTAGTGATACACATATTCATAATGTCGAAGCCAAAAGATGCAGAGTTGATAATGATAGTGCAACTTATTTGTGGCACTGCCGTTTAGGTCATATCGGTGTAAAGCGCATGAAGAAACTCCATACAGATGGACTTTTGGAACCACTTGATTATGAATCACTTGGTACTTGCGAACCGTGCCTCATGGGCAAGATGACTAAAACACCGTACTCCGGTTGTATGGAGAGAGCAACTGATTTGTTGGAAATCATACATACAGATGTATGTGGTCCGATAAATGTTGAAGCTCGTGGCGGATATCGTTATTTTCTCACCTTCACAGATGATTTAAGCAGATACGGGTATATCTACTTAATGAAGCATAAATCTGAAACATTTGAAAAGTTCAAAGAATTTCAGAGTGAAGTTGAAAATCATCGTAACAAGAAAATAAAGTTTCTACGATATGATCGTGGAGGAGAATATTTGAGTTACGAGTTTGGTCTACATTTGAAGCAATGTGGAATAGTTTCGCAACTCACGCCACCTGGAACACCACAGCGTAATGGTGTGTCCGAACGTCGTAATCGTACTTTACTAGATATGGTGCGATCTATGATGTCTATTACCGATTTACCGCTATCGTTTTGGGGTTATGCTTTAGAGACGGCCGCATTCACGTTAAATAGGGCACCATCAAAATCCGTTGAGACGACACCTTATGAACTATGGTTTGGCAAGAAACCAAAGTTGTCGTTTCTGAAAGTTTGGGGTTGCGATGCTTATGTGAAAAAGCTTCAACCTGATAAGCTTGAACCCAAATCGGAAAAATGTGTCTTCATAGGATACCCAAAGGAGACAATTGGGTATACCTTCTATCACAGATCCGAAGGCAAGACATTCGTTGCCAAGATTGGATCCTTTCTAGAGAAGGAGTTTCTCTCGAAATAAGTGAGTGGGAGGAAAGTAGAACTTGATGAGGTTACAGTACCAGCTCCCTTATTGGAAAGTAGTTCATCACAGAAATCGGTTCCTGTGACACCTACACCAGTTAGTGAGGAAGTTAATGATGATGATCATGAAACTTCAGATCAAGTTGTTACTGAACTTCGCAGATCAACCAGAATAGAATCCGCACCAGAGTGGTACGGTAATCCTATTCTGGAAGTCATGCTACTAGTGAACCTACGAACTATGAAGAAGCGATGGTGAGCCCAGATTCCGCAAAATGGCTTGAAGCCATGAAATCTGAGATGGGATCCATGTATGAGAACAAAGTGTGAACTTTGGTTGACTTACCTGATGGTCGGCAAGCAATAGAGAATAAATGGATTTTCAAGAAGAAGACCGACGCGTGACGGTAATGTTATCACATTACAAAGCTCGACTTGTTGCAAAAGGTTTTCGACAAGTTCAAGGAGTTGACTACGATGAGACCTTCTCACCCGTGGCGATGCTTAAGTCTGTCCGAATCATGTTAGCAATCGCCGCATTTTATGATTATGAAATATGGCGATGGATGTCAAACTGCATTTCTGAATGGATTTCTGGAAGAAGAGTTGTATATGATGCAACCGAAGGTTTTGTCGATCCTAAGGGAGCTAACAAAGTGTGCAAGCTCCAACGATCAATCTATGGTCTGGTGCAAGCCTCTCGGAGTTGGAATAAACGCTTTGATAGTGTGATCAAAGCATATGGTTTTATCTGCACTTTTGGAGAAGCTTTGTATTTACAAGAAAGTGAGTGGGAGCTCAGTAGCATTTCTAATATTATAGGTGGACGACATATTGTTGATTGGAAATGATATAGAATTTCTGGATAGCATAAAAGGATACTTGAATAAAAGTTTTTCAATGAAGGACCTCGGTGAAGCTGCTTACATATTGGGCATCAAGATCTATAGAGATAGATCAAGACGCTTGATTGGACTTTCACAATGCACATACCTTGATAAAGTCTTGAAAAAGTTCAATATGGATCAGGCAAAGAAAGGGTTCTTGCCTGTATTACAAGGTGTAAGATTGAGTCAGACTCAATGCCCGACCACCGCCAGAAGATAGAGGAAAATGAAAGGAGTTCCCTATGCTTCAGCCATAGGCTCTATCATGTATGCAATGCTGTGTACCAGACCTGATGTGTGCCTTGCTATTAGCTTAGCAGGGAGGTACCAAAGTAATCCAGGAGTGGATCACTGGACAGCGGTCAAGAATATCTTGAAATACCGAAAAGGACTAAGGATATGTTTCGCTTTATGGAGGTGACAAAGAGCTTGTCGTAAAGGGTTACATCGATGCAAGCTTTGACACTGATCCGGACGATTCTAAATCGCAAACCGGATACGTATTTTTATTAAACGGTTGAGCTGTAAGTTGGTGCAGTTCTAAACAAAGCGTCGTGGCGGGATCTACATGTGAAGCGGAGTACATAGCTGCTTCGAAGCAGCAAATGAAGGAGTCTGGATGAAGGAGTTCATTTCGATCTAGGTGTTATACCTAGTGCATCGGGACCAATGAAGATCTTCTGTGACAATATCGGTGCAATTGCCTTGGCAAAGGAATCCAGATTTCACAAGAGGACCAAGCACATCAAGAGACGCCTCAATTCCATTCGGGACCAAGTCCAAGTGGGAGATATAGAGATTTGCAAGATACATACGGATCTGAATGTTGCGCACCCGTTGACTAAGCCTCTCTCACGAGCAAAACATGATCAGCACCAAGACTCCATGGGTGTGAGAATCATTACTTGTGTAATCTAGATTATTGACTCTAGTGCAAGTGGGAGATCAAGGAAATATGCCCTAGAGGCAATAATAAAGTTATTATTTATTTCCTTATATCATGATAAATGTTTATTATTCATGCTAGAATTGTATTAACCGGAAACATAATACATGTGTGAATACATAGACAAACAGAGTGTCACTAGTATGCCTCTACTTGACTAGCTCGTTAATCGAAGATGGTTATGTTTCCTAACCATAGACATGAGTGGTCATTTGATTAACGGGATCACATCATTAGGAGAATGATGTGATTGACTTGACCCATTCCGTTAGCTTAGCACTTGATCGTTTAGTATGTTGCTATTGCTTTCTTCATGACTAATACAAAGTTCCTGCAACTATGAGATTATGCAACTCTCGTTTACCGGAGGAACACTTTGTGTGCTACCAAACGTCACAACGTAACTGGGTGATTATAAAGGTGAAGGAAATATGCCCTAGAGGCAATAATAAAGTTATTATTTATTTCCTTATTTCATGATAAATGTTTATTATTCATGCTAGAATTGTATTAACCGGAAACATGATACATGTGTGAATACATAGACAAACATATAGTCACTAGTATGCCTCTACTTGACTAGCTCATTAATCAAAGATGGTTATGTTTCCTAACCATAGACATGTGTTGTTATTTGATTAATGGGATCACATCATTAGGAGAATGATGTGATTGACATGACCCATTCCGTTAGCCTAGCACTTGATCGCTTAGTATATTGCTATTGCTTTCTTCATGACTTATACATGTTCCCGTAACTATGAGATTATGCAACTCCGCTTACGGAGGAACACTTTGGTGCTACCAAACGTCACAATGTAACTGGGTGATTATAAAGGAGTACTACAGGTGTCTCCAAAGGTACATGTTGGGTTGGCGATTTGAGATTAGGTTTTGTCACTCCGATTGCCTGGAGAGGTATCTCTGGGCCCTCTCGGTAATGCACATCACTATAAGCCTTGCAAGCAATGTAGCTAATGAGTTAGTTACGAAATGATGCATTATGTAAACGAGTAAAGAGACTTGCCAGTAACAAGATTTAACTAGGTATTGGATACCGACGATCAAATCTCGGGCAAGTAACATACCGATGACAAAGGGAACAACGTATGTTGTTATGCGGTTTGACCGATAAAGATCTTCGTAGAATATGTAGGAACCAATATGGGCATCCAGGTTCCGCTATTGGTTATTGACCAAGAATAGTTCTAGGTCATGTCTACATAGTTCCCGAACCCGTAGGGTCCGCACGCTAAGGTTTCGATGATGCTTATATTATGAGTTTATAAGTTTTGATGTACCAAGGAGTTCGGAGTCCCGTATGAGATCGGGGACATGACGAGGAGTCTCAAATGGTCGAGACGTAAAGATCGATATATTGGACGACTATATTCGAGTTTGGAAAGGTTCCGAGTGATTCGGTATTTTTCGAGTACCGGAGAGTTACGGAATTCGCCGGGAGTATATGGGCCTTATTGGGCCATACGGGAATAGAGGAGAAAGGCGAGAAGGAAGGAGGCGCAGCCCCTCTGGTCCGAATTGGACAAGGGTGCGGCCCCTTCCTTCCTCCTCTCCCCCTCTTTCCCCTTCTCCTACTCCAACAAGGGAGGTGGAATCCTACTAGGACTAGGGAGTCCTAGTAGGACTCCACACTTGGCGCGCCCCCTCCTAGGGCCGGCCTCCTCCCCCCTTGCTCCTTTATATACGGGGGCAGGGGGCACCCCATAGACACACAAGTTGATCTACGGATCGTTCCTTAGCCGTGTGCGGTGCCCCCTCCACCATATTCCACCTCGGTCATATCGTCGCGGAGTTTAGGCGAAGCCCTGCGCCGATGAGCATCATCTTCGCCACCACGCCGTCGTCTTGACGGAACTCATCCCGACACTTTGCTGGATCGAGTCCGGGATCGCCATCGAGCTGAACGTGTGCTGAACTCGGAGGTGCCGTGACGCTCGGTACTTGGATCGGTCGGATCGTGAAGACGTCGACTACATCAACCGCGTTGTCATAACGCTTCGCTTACGGTCTCACGAGGGTACGTGGACAATACTCTCCCCTCTCATTGCTATGCCATCACCATGATCTTGCATGTGCGTAGGAAATTTTTGAAATTACTACGTTCTCCAACAGTGGTATCGAGCCTGGTTTTATGCGTAGATGTCATATGCACGAGTAGAACACAAGTGAGTTGTGGGCGATACAAGTCATACTGCTTACCAAAGATGTCATACTTTGGTTCAGCGGTATTGTGAGATGAAGCGCCCGGACCGACATTACGCGGACGCTTACGCGAGACTGGTTTCACCGCTTGAGCACTCGTTGCTTAAAGGTGACCGCGGGTGTCGGTCTCTCTCACTTTAGTTGAACTGAGTGTGGCTACGCCCGGTCCTTGCGAAGGTTAAAACAGCACCAACTTGACGAACTATCGCTGTGGTTTTGATGCGTAGGTAAGAACGGTTCTTGCTCAGCCCGTAGCAGCCACGTAAAACTTGCAACAACAAAGTAGAGGACGCCTAACTTGTTTTTGCAGGCATGTTGTGATGTGATATGGTCAAGACGTGATGCTATATTTTATTGTATGAGATGATCATGTTTTGTAACCGAAGTTATCGGCAATCGGCAGAGCCATATGGTTGTCGCTTATTGTATGAAATGCAAACGACCTGTAATTGCTTTACTTTATCACTAAGCGGTAGCGATAGTCGAGAAGCAATAGTTGGCGAGACGACAACGATGCTACGATGGAGATCAAGGTGTCGCTACCGGTGATGATGGTGATCATGACGGTGCTTCGAGATGGAGATCACAAGCACAAGATGATGATGGCCATATCATATCACTTATATTGATTGCATGTGATGTTTATCCTTTATGCATCTTATCTTGCTTTGATTGACGGTAGCATTTTAAGATGATCTCTCACTAATTATCAAGAAGTGTTCTCCTAAGTATGCACCGCTGCCAAAGTTCGTCGTGCCCGCACACCACGTGATGATCGGGTGTGATAAGCTCTCGTCCATCTACAACGGGTGCAAGCCAGTTTTGCACACGCGAATACTCAGGTTAAACTTGACAAGCCTAGCATATGCAGATATGGCCTCGGAACACGGAGACCGAAAGGTCGAGCGTGAATCATATAGTAGATATGATCAACATAGTGATGTTCACCATTGAAAACTACTCCATCTCACGTGATGATCGGTTATGGTTTAATTGATTTGGATCACGTGATCACTTAGATGACTAGAGAGATGTCTATCTAAGTGGGAGTTCTTAAGTAATATGATTAATTGAACTTTAACTTATCATGAACTTAGTCCTGGTAGTATTCTGCAAATTATGTTGTAGATCAATAGCTCGCGTTTTTGCTTCCCTATGTTTTTATATATGTTCCTAGAGAAAATTGTGTTGAAAGATGATAGTAGCAATGATGCGGATTGGATCCGTGATCTGAGGTTTATCCTCATTGCTGCACAGAAGAATTATGTCCTTAATGCACCGCTAGGTGACAGACCTATTGCAAGAGCAAGATGCAGACGTTATGAACGTTTGGCTAGCTCAATATGATGACTACTTGGTAGTTTAGTGCACCATGCTTAAACGGCTTAGAATCGGGACTTCAAAGACGTTTTGAACGTCATGGACCATATGAGATGTTCCAGGAGTTGAAGTTAATATTTCAGCAAATACCCGAGTTGAGAGATATGAAGTCTCCAACAAGTTCTATAGCTAAAAGATGGAGGAGAATCGCTCAACTAGTGAGCATGTGCTCAGATTGTCCAGGTACTTCAATCGCTTGAATCAAGTGGGAGTTAATCTTCCGGATAAGATAGTGATTGACAGAATTCTCTAGTCACCATCACTAAGTTACTAGAACTTCGTGATGAACTATAGTATGCAAGGGATGACGAAAACGATTCCCGAGCTCTTCGTGATGTTGAAATCGACGAAGGTAGAAATCAAGAAAGAGCATCAAGTGTTGATGATTGACAAGACCACTAGTTTCAAGAAAAGGGCAAAGGGAAAGAAAGGGAACTTCAAGTAGAATGACAAGCAAGTTGTCACTCCCACGAAGAAACCCAAAGCTGAACGAAAGCCTGAAACCGAGTGCTTACACTGCATAGGAAATGGTCATCGAAGCGGAAATACCCCAAATATTTGGTGGATAAGAAGGATGGCAAAGTGAACAAGGGTATATTTGATATACAGGTTATTGATGTGTGCTTTACTAGTGTTTATAGTAGCCCCTGAGTATTTGATACTTGTTCGGTTGCTAAGATTAGTAACTCAAACAGGAGTTACGAATAAACAGAGACTAGTTGAAGGGAAGTGACGATGAGTGTTGGAAGTAGTTCCAAGATTGATATGATCATCATCGCACACTCCCTATACTATCGGGATTAGTGTTGAACCTAAATAAATGTTATTTGGCGTTTATGCTGAGCATGAATATGATTTGATCATGTTTATTGCAACACGGTTATTCATGTAAGTTAGAGAATAATTATTGTTCTGCTTACATGAATAAAACCTTCTATGGTCATACACCCAATGAAAATGGTTTGTTGGATCTCGATCGTGTGACACACATATTCATAATATTGAAACCAAAAGATGTAAAGTTAATAATGATAGTGTAATTTATTTGTGGCACTGCCGTTTGGGTCATATCGGTGTAAAACGCATGAAGAAACTCCATACTGATGGGCTTTTGGAATCACTTGATTATGAATCACTTGGTACTTGCGAACCGTGCCTCATGGGCAAGATGACTAAAACTCCGTTCTCCGGAACAATGGAACAAGCTACTGACTTATTGGAAATAATACATACCAATGTATGCGATCCAATGAGTGTTGATGCTCGTGGCAAGTATCGTTACTTTCTGACCTTCACAAAGATGATTTGAGCAGATATGGGTATATCTACTTGATGAAACATAAGTCTGAAATAGTTGAAAAGTTCAAAGAATTTCAGAGTGAAGTGGAAAATCATCGTAACAAGAAAATAAAGTTTCTGTGATCTGATCGTGGAGATGAATATTTGAGTTACGAGTTTGGTCTTCAATTAAAACAAAGTGGAATAGTTTCACAGCTCACGCCACATGGAACACCACAACATAATGGTGTGTCCGAACGTCAGAATCGACTTTATTGGATATGGTACGATCTATGATGTATCTTACCGATTTACCACTATCGTTTTGGGGTTATGCATCGAGACAGCTGCATTCACGCTTAATAGGGCACCATCTAAACCGCTGAGATGACACCGTATGAACTATGGTTTAGCAAGAAACCAAAGTTGTCATTTCTTAAAGTTTGGGTTGCGATGCTTATGTGAAAAAGTTTCAAATTGATAAGCTTGAATCCAAATCGGAAAAGTGCGTCTTCATCCCAAAATGTTGGGTACACCTTCTATCACAGATCCGAAAGGCAAGACATTCATTGCCAAGAATGGATCCTTTCTAGAGAAGGAGTTTCTCTCGAAAGAAGTGAGTGGGAGGAAAGTAGAACTTGATGAGGTAATTGTACCTTCTACCTTATTGGAAAGTAGTTTATCACAGAAATCAGTTCCAGTGATTCCTACATCAATTAGTGAGGAAGTTAATGATGATGATCATAAAACTTCAGATCAAGTTGCTACCAAACCTCGTAGGTCTTCCAGAGTAAGATCCACACCAGAGTGGTACGGTAATCCTATTCTAGAAGTCATGTTACTAGACCATGATAAACCTACGAACTATGAGGAAGCGATGATGAGCCCAGATTCCGCGAAATGGCTTGAGGCAATAAAATCTGAGATATGATCCATGTATGGGAACAAAGTATGGACTTTCATTGACTTGCTCGATGATCAGCAAGCCATGTTAAATAAATGGATCTTCAAGAGGAAGACAGATGCTGATAGTAGTGTTACTATCTACAAAGCTAGACTTGTCGAAAAAGTTTTTTGACAAAGTTCAAGATGTTGAATACAATGAGATTTTCTCACTCGTATCGATGCTTAAAAGTCTGTCCGAATCATGTTAGCAATTGCCACATTTTATGAAATCTGGCAAATGAATGTCAAAACTGCATTCCTTAATGGTTTTCTTAAAGAAGAGTTGTATATGATGCAACCAGAAGATTTTGTCAATCCTAAAGGTGCTAACAAAATGTGCAAGCTCCAGCGATCCATCAATGGACTGGTGCAAGCATCTCGGAGTTGGAATATACGCTTTGATCAAAGCATATGGTTTTATACAGACTTTTGGAAAGGCCTGTATTTACAAGCAAGTGAGTGGGAGCACTACAGCCTTTCTGATAAGTATATGTGAATAACATATTGTTGATCAGAAATGATGTATAATTTTTCTAGAAAGCATAAATGAGTATTTGAAAGGAGTTCTTTAAAAGAAAGACCTCAGTAAAGCTACTTACATATTGAGCATCAAGATCTATTGAGATAGATCAAGACGCTTGATAAGTTTTTCAATAAGTACATACCTTGTCAAGATTTTGAAGTAGTTCAAAATGGAACAGTCAAAGAAAAGTTCTTGCCTATGTTGCAAAGGTGTGAAATTGAGTAAGACTCAAATCCCGACCACGGCAGAAAATAGAAAAGAGAATGAAAGTCATTCCCTATGCCTCAATCATAGGTTCTATAAAGTATGCTATGCTATGTACCTGACCTATTGTATACCTTGCTCTGAATTTGGCAAGGGAGTACAATAGTGATCTAGGAGTAGATCACTGGACATTTGTCAAGAACATCCTTAGTGAGGACTAAGGAAATATTTCTCGATTATGGAGGTGATAAAAGAGCCCGTCGTAAAGAGTTACATCGATGCAAGCTTTTTACACTGATCCAGATGACTCTAAGTCTCAATCTGGATACATATTGAAAGTGGGAGCAATTAGCTAGAGTAGCTCCGCATGAGCATTGTAGACATAGAATATTTGCAAAATACATACGGCTCAATGTGACAGACCTGTTGACTAAGCTTCTCTCACGAGCAAAACATGATCATGCCTTAGTACTCTTTGGGTGTTAATCACATAGCGATGTGAACTAGATTATTGACTCTAGTAAACCCTTTGGGTGTTGGTCACATAACGATGTGAACTATGGGTGTTAATCACATACGATGTGAATATTAGTGTTGAATCACATGATGATGTGAACTAGATTATTGACTCTAGTGGAAGTGGGAGACTGAAGGAAATATGCCCTAGAGGCAATAATAAAGTTATTATTTATTTCCTTATTTCATGATAAATGTTTATTATTCATGCTAGAATTGTATTAACCGAAACATGATACATGTGTGAATACATAGACAAACATATAGTCACTAGTATGCCTCTACTTGACTAGCTCATTAATCAAAGATGGTTATGTTTCCTAACCATAGACATGTGTTGTTATTTGATTAATGGGATCACATCATTAGGAGAATGATGTGATTGACATGACCCATTCCGTTAGCCTAGCACTTGATCGCTTAGTATATTGCTATTGCTTTCTTCATGACTTATACATGTTCCTGTAACTATGAGATTATGCAACTCCGCCATCGGAGGAACACTTTGGTGCTACCAAACGTCACAACGTAATCGGGTGATTATAAAGGAGTACTACAGGTGTCTCCAAAGGTACATGTTGGGTTGGCGATTTGAGATTAGGTTTTGTCACTCCGATTGTCGGAGAGGTATCTCTGGCCCTCTCGGTAATGCACATCACTATAAGCCTTGCAAGCAATGTAGCTAATGAGTTAGTTACTGAAATGATGCATTATGTAAACGAGTAAAGAGACTTGCCAAGAACAAGATTGAACTAGGTATTGGATACCGACGATCAAATCTCGGACAAGTAACATACCGATGACAAAGGGAACAACGATGTTGTTATGCGGTTTGACCGATAAAGATCTTCAGAGAATATGTAGGAACCAATATGGGCATCCAGGTTCCGCTATTGGTTATTGACCAAGAATAGTTCTAGGTCATGTCTACATAGTTCTCGAACCCGTAGGGTCCGCACGCTTAAGGTTTCGATGCGATGCTTATATTATGAGTTTATGAGTTTTGATGTACCAAGGAGTTCGAGTCCCGTATGAGATCGGGGACATGACGAGGAGTCTCGAAATGGTCGAGACGCAAAGATCGATATATTGGACGACTATATTCGAGTTCGGAAAGGTTCCGAGTGATTCGGTATTTTTGAGTACCGGAGAGTTACGGAATTCGCCGGGAGTATATGGGCCTTATTGGGCCATACGGGAATAGAGGAGAAAGGCCGAAAGGAAGGAGGCGCAGCCCCCTCTGGTCCGAATTGGACAAGGGTGCGCCCCTTTCCTTCCTCCTCTCCCCTCTTTCCCCTTCTCCTACTCCAACAAGGAGGTGGAATCCTACTAGGACTAGGGAGTCCTAGTAGGACTCCACACTTGGCGCCCCTCCTAGGGCCGGCCTCCTCCCCTTGCTCCTTTATATACGGGGCAGGGGGCACCCCATAGACACACAAGTTGATCTACGGATCGCTCCTTAGCCGTGTCGGTGCCCCTCCACCATATTCCACCTCGGTCATATCGTCATGGAGTTTAGGCGAAGCCTGCGCCGATAGAGCATCATCTTCGCCACCACGCCGTCGGTCGACGGAACTCATCCCGACACTTTGCTGGATCGAGTCCGGGATCGTTATCGAGCTGAACGTGTGCTGAACTCGGAGGTGCCGTGACGTTCGGTACTTGGATCGGTCGGATCGTGAAGACGTCGACTACATCAACAGCGTTGTCATAACGCTTCGCTTACGGTCTACGAGGGTACGTGGACAATACTCTCCCCTCTCATTGCTATGCCATCACCATGATCTTGCGTGTGCGTAGGAAATTTTTGAAATTACTACGTTCTCCAACAAAAGGTACTCTACAGGTGTCTCCAAAAGTATATGTTGAGTTGGCATAATTCGAGATTAGGTTTTGTCACTCCGATTGTCGGAGAGGTATCTCTGGGCCTTCTCGGTAATACTCATCACCTAAGCCTTGCAAGCATTGTAACTAATGAGTTAGTTATGAAATGATGTATTATGGAACGAGTAAAGAGACTTGCCGGTAACGAGATTGAACTAGGTATTGGATACCGACGATCGGATCTTGGGCAAGTAACATACCGATGACAAAGGGAACAACGTATGTTGTTATGCGGTTTGACCGATAAAAGATCTTCGTAGAAAATGTAGGAACCAATATGAACATCCAGGTTCCACTATTGGTTATTGACCAAGAATAGTTCTAGGTCATGTCTACATAGTTCTCGAACCCGTAGGGTCCGCACGCTTAACGTTACGATGACAATTTTATGAGTATTGATGTACCGAAGTTTGTTCGGAGTCCCGGATGTGATCACGGACATGACGAGGAGTCTCAAATGGTCGAGACATAAAGATTGATATATTGGAAGCCTATGCTTGACTTGAATAGTTCCGGTGAAATCGATTTTACTTAACACCGGGTTACCGAACCCTCCCGGGGGTTAATGGGCCTTAGTGGGCCATGAGGAAGAAGAGGAGGGCCGGCCAGGGCAGGCCACGCGCCCCCTCCCCCCTAGTCCGAATAGGACAAGGATAGGAGGGGCGGCGCGCCCCTTTCTCTTTCCCTCCCCCAAGTCCTAATCCAACTAGGAAGGGGGAGTCCTACTCCCTGGGAGTAGGACTCCTCCGGCGCGCCTCCTCCTAGGGCCGGCCGCACCCCCCCTTGCTCCTTTATATACGGGGGCAGGGGGCACCCTAGAACACACAAGTTGATCTACGGATCGTTCCTTAGCCGTGTGCGTGCCCCCTCCACCATATTCCACCTCGGTCATATCGTCGCGGAGTTTAGGCGAAGCCCTGCTTGATAGAGCATCATCATCGCCACCACGCCGTCGTCTTGACGGAACTCATCCCCACACTTTGCTGGATCGGAGTCCGGGGATCGTCAGCGAGCTGAATGTGTGCTGAACATGGAGGTGCCGTACGTTCGGTACTTGGATCGGTCTGATCGTGAAGACGTACGACTACATCAACCGCGTTGTCATAACGCTTCCGCTTTCGGTCTACGAGGGTACGTGGACACACTCTCCCCTCTCGTTGCTATGCCATCACCATGATCTTGCGTGTGCCTAGGAATTTTTTTGAAATTACTACGTTCCCCAATAGTGGTTTGGATGTCACTTTTGAACTATGTATTACTGTCAATGGCTTTTGAACCATGTAATGCCATCACTCCTTTTGAACCATGTAATGCTGGCATTCTGAACTAGTTGTCAACCAAGATATATGCTGCCAAAATTTATTGTGATGTGTCTGACTAAATGTTCTCTCAATTCCATTTGCATTTAACCATTCCATATGTTCTGTCATCGACCTTTTGTTGGCACTCTCATTTTCCAAAATCCCATTCACAGTAACATTCACAATTTTAATTCACACCATATATATGTTGCCAAAAGCCCAAAAGATCTCTTTCATATTCATTTCAGCCATCACCATATCTACTACAATGTAATACCACTGAACTACATCACCACAAAAATCTCTAACTCTACTGAGACAGGAGGAAACCTGCAACTAAACCAGCAACAAAGAGAAATAAGCCATAAAACAGACACTTGTACATCTGCATCTCATCTCTGCTAGCACATGTAGCTCTAGTTTCTGGTACCAAAGCATTTTTCCTCTCCAATTCCTCTTCCAAAACAGCAACCTCTCCTTCCCTTGACTGGCCAGCAAGCTCATCCTCCAGCCTCCACACTTTATCTCGTAGGTCTCCTAGCAATTGACGAAGAAATGGAGTCGTGGGGGTGTCATGCCAGTAGATGAAGCCATGCTGTTCAGTTCATGACATAGAAAATTCAGAGTTTGACACAACAAAAACAGAGAAAAAGAGGACAGGTGAGGAATCAAGCATACCTGAGAATCTACGCAGAAATAATATCTCCTACCAGGGTTTGCCGGACTCCAGGATATCCACCGCGGCGCCTTCCTGCTGCACCGAGAGAAAATCACCGCCGCCTCGTAAGCCATTGGTTGCTCCCGATAGGGCACCAGAGACCTTCTTGCTGCGCCTCTCCTTCAGAGCCCACCGCCTCGAGAAGCCGATGAATCACCAGAGGAGCAAGACATCGTGGTTGTTCGCCGTGGTGGTGGCGGTGGCACACTCTCTCTATCGCTGACGAACCCTAGAACGTCGTTCCCCATTGAGAAAGAGAGAGCTGGGAGAGGGGCGTAATTAAGTAGCAAATCCGGCAACCCGCAGTGCCACGTCACCTAATCCTCCTCTCAGACATAATTATGACTAAAACGACTGGAATTAGGGAATTCAGGGTACATACTTCCGGGATTTGGAGGTTGGGGTTTAAAATCAACGATGCATACGAGTTCAGGGTTTAAAACAGACTTTACCCTGCCCAGCGCGAGTAACTCTTGCCTGGCCTGCATGCCTGACCACCCTAGCCCGTCTCGCCTCTCATGGGCAAGCTCATCCCCGAGCTCATCAACCATGCCGCGACAGCTACCTCGCCGGCCACACCACCCTGCTCCGTCGATCCTTAATCTAACGACTGGCCGTGTAACCCCCATCTTCGCCCTGGTTCGCCGCCAGAACCTGCCCCATCGCTACCACTTCCACCACGCTGGTGCACCGTTTCGGATCAGAAAGAAGCTTAGCACGCATCCAGCCCCCTAATGCATACACCCCAAGTAGGCTTTGATTCATCTCATATTTCTTCTATTTTTAATCACTTGTTTTGATGTTGAGTTACTTTTGATGCAATGTTTGCTTCGATTATTTAGATCGGTGTATATGTGTTATTTGTATGTGATCTCTATGATAGAAAACACTAGTATTTCTCTCGATCAAGCTCTCCGAAGTAGTAGCTTAAGATATAGAGTTTACATGAATTGGGGAATTGTGGTTGTAGGAAGAACAAGAAGAACAGGAAAGGAGAACATAGTAGGTAGCCGCCGCCGATGGCCTGATCCTCTGGATACCTCCTCTGTTTGGTGTTCCTGGCTTAAGTATCGATGTGAGCTTGGTTGGCCCATTCTGGTCCCGGGTAGCGCTTGTTGGGTCTTCGGGTTCTCGTGGGCCTGATGGTTGCATTCGTGTCGCGGTTGACCAGGGGGTCCATGCTAGCAGGGACCCTAACATCCCCCTCCCCTCTTGTGAAATGGCTTGCCCCCAAGCCGCCGCATGGGGAAATCGCGCCTGCAGAGTTTGTCGATCCTCCCATGTTGGTTCCATACGTGATGCTTCTGAACACTTCACCTTGACTTGTTCGACCATCGCTCCGTTCTTGCGGCGCCATTTAGTCTGAAGTATCTCCACAGGAACAGCTAATTCATCAAGATTGCAAGGAAGTTCAGATATGACTGGCGTACGAGGAAGCAGGGCACGACGTAGCATTGACACATGGAACACTGGATGCACTATCGCCTGAGGTGGGAGTTGCAACTTGTATGCCACCTCGTTGATCTTCTCGATGATAGGAAATGGCCCATAGAACTTGAACGACAGCTTACGATTCGCCTGTGGCACCACCGATGACTGGACATATGGCTGCAACTTGAGATAAACCATGTCCCCAATAGAGAATTCGCGAAACAACCATTTCTTTTTAGCATGTGACTTCATGTAGTGGCGAGCACGGTGCAGATGTTGCTGTACCAGGTCTTGGATCACTACTCGTTCCTCCAGCCATGCTGCGAGAGAAGAGACCGGACATGAATTAGTTGCTGACAAACCCCAGTGTTTGGGTTCGTGCCCGAACATTGCCTTAAACGGTGTCATGTCCAATGATGTGACGAATTGTACCAAAACTAGGCTAGTGGGAAGGTCTTGACACACTAGTTCACATGCTCTGTCTGTCCGTCGGACTGCGGATGGTTGGCCGTGCTCAGCCACAGCTTCGTACCTGCATATTGAAACAACTCCTGCCAAAACTTGCTTGTGAAGATTGGATCTCTGTCCAACACAATTGCTTTGGGGAACCCATTTATCTTGTATATCTGAGACATGTAGATCTGAGCCACTTTTGCTGCTGTGTACGGATGTGTCAAGGGCAGGAAATGAGCATACCGTGTCCTATTATCCACAATCAGCCATAAACAATTGAATTTCCCTAATTGCGGCAGCCCGTCGACAAAATCCATTGTGATCAGATCCCATGGTTCAGCCGGAATTGGAAGAGTTTGATAAGACCTCATGATGCTGCCATGTCTGGATTTGCTTGCTAGCACATCATGCAGCACTGCACATAGTGTTTGATATGGTTTTTCATCCTAGGCCAGGCAAACAAACGACAGATTCGACGGTACGTGACTGGAAACCCGAAGTGACCACCAATAGCACTGTCGTCGAAGGCTGGCATGATTTGCTGCTCAAGAGAAGTCGACCCGCGCAGCCAAATCCGGCCGCGGAAGCACAAGATACCTTGTTGCAAGGAATACCGCCCTTTCGGATCTGCTCTGATAGCTAGTTGAGTAAGCAATTTCTGCACTTGAGGATTGCTATTGTAGCTATTCAATACATCTTCCAGCCATGCTGGCTGACAGACCGAAACCAGGGCCAATGTCTCTGTCGCTGGGCCTCTCGACAAAGCATATGTCGTTGTATTATGTGTTCCTTTCTTGTATTTGATGCGGGATTGCAACCCCAATAGTTTGGTAAATTCCTTCTGTTTCCAGGGGTGGTAAGGTGTTGTTGTTCCAGATGTATCAGAGTTTTTTGGTCAGTGAAGATGACGATTTCCGCATGCTGCAAATACGGTCACCACTGGTCCACCTCGAATGTGACTGCCAGATACTCCTTTTCGTAGGTAG
Organism: Aegilops longissima; assembly: GCA_021605205.1. NCBI lineage: Eukaryota > Viridiplantae > Streptophyta > Magnoliopsida > Poales > Poaceae > Aegilops > Aegilops longissima. The sequence goes on along the minus strand of CM038676.1, from coordinate 19,758,360 downwards.
ACAGCCCTTGATACCTGGGAGACAAAGCTTTGCTCATGAATGCAATTGGGTGACCTTTCTGCTCCAGCACGGCCCCAATTCCTTTGTCACTAGCATCTGTTTCCACCACAAATTTCTCAATGAAATCCGGCAGAGCAATGACCGGTGCCGATGTGAGTTGCTCCTTCAACAGTCGGAAGGAAGTGTCGGTGTTGCTGGTCCAAACAAACGGTGCACCTTTCTTCAGGAGGTTGAAAAGAGCTCGTGCGATCACACTGAAATTTTGCACAAAGCCCCTGTAGTACCCTGCTAATCCAAGGAAGCTCCACACTCCTTTGACATCAGTAGGGTCCCCCCAATTAGTGATTGCACATACTTTCGCAGGTTCCGTTGCTACCCTGACTGAACTTATGACATGCCCTAGGTATGACAGTTGTTGTTGACCAAACTCACACTTGGATCGTTTCACTTTCCAGTGATCTCTCTTCAACAGGGTCAGTACTTGCTTCAAGTGTTGCACGTGCTCCTCCAAGGTCTGGCTGAAAACCAATATATCATGAAAGAAAATATGTACATAGTGGCGCATAAGAGGGTGCAAAGTAGTGTGCATGGCCCCATTGAATGTGCCTGGTCCTCCAGCAAGTCCAAACGACACAACCTTAAACTCAAAGTGTCCCTCATGTGTTTGGAAGGCCGTTTTGAACTCCTCTCCCTCTGCCAGGCGAATCTGATGATACCCAAACCTTAAATCGAGTTTGGAGAACCACACAGCTCCATGAAGTTCATCCAGTAGCTCCTCAATTACTGGAACAGGAAATTTGCCGACCACTGTGAGTGCATGCGGTAGTCCACGCACATATGGTAGGAGCCATCTTTCTTTTTGACCAGGATGACTGGAGAAGAAAACGGGCTCGAGCTCTTCTGTATAATCCCTTGCCTGAGTAACTCCGCAATCTGAGCTTCGATCTCATCCTTCTGATATGGCTTATAACGGTAGGGACGCACATTGATTGGTTGCACCACAGGAATTAAGGGTATCTTGTGGTCACATGAGCGACGCGGCGGCAACCCCGTTGGTTCCCCGAAGACTTCCTCGAATTCATCAATCACTTTCTGAATACATGTTGGCACTGTGTCTTTGCTGTCAGATTCGGATGGTGCCATACAGACAAATACCATATGAGAAATAGCCCCAGTCTTGCATAGGTTTTGTAGTTGCACTGCGTTGATCTGTTGACAGGAAGATGATCGGGACTCGTGACCACGCAAATGAGCAGGCCCTTCTGGTGTTGCAATCTCGATCAGTTTTGCACTCCAATCCACCCTCATTGGGCTATTTGCTTCCAGCCAATCCATTCCTAAAATCGCATCATAAGTTCCCAATGGCAGCAACTTCATATATGTGGTGAATTCTCTGCCATGTGTGCACCAAGTATAGGCTGGTATTTCTACAGTGCATGAGTTCACCACCGTCCGCCACACGAACCATGCACGCGCGAGGTAACGGTTGCACCCCTAACAACTGACCTGCAATTGTGTTGTTGATGAACAACGTCAAACTGCCCGAATCAACCAACATGAGAACCTCACAGCCTTGAATCCAAGCCCTTAACTGGAAGGCTTTGGGCGCGACTCCTCCTAACATAGTTTTTCGAGAAATTGCCATAACTGTTTCTGAGCTTGCTGGCACCTCACTGGTGTCGCTGGCACTGTCGATATTGAAGAGATCAAGCAATTCTTCCACGACATGCAGTTGCACCGATGTCGGACAAACATGTTCGTGCCCCCAGCGCTCGCCGCACTTGAAACAAAGGCCTCGGGCACGTCGATAATCACGGAGCGTCTTGAGCTTGGAAGAATCGGCAAGCGTCGCGTCAATGCCACGACGATCTGTTGCTGGTGCCGCTGGTATGATGCGGGCTGGTGAAGGAGGTAGTGGTAGAGGTGCACCCGGCCTTGACGCTGCTTCTGGTGGTCGTGGAAGAGAACCAAAAACCCCATCAACAACTTCCTCCTGAAGCAGAGCTAAAGCACAAGCCGTGTCCAGATCGGGCGGCCGTTGCACGAGCACCACCACACGAATGTCCTTCCGCAGGCCCTGGACGAATCGTGTCAAAAAATAGTATGGATGATGGTGTCAGAATAAGAGCTGAGGTGATTAATGATTAAATCAAATTTCTCAATATAATCGGCCACTATAGAGGTCTGGCGGACAGTATAGAACTGTCGGATCAGCATTTGGTGCCAATCACATCCGAACCGAGTACACAACAACACTGTGAACGACTTCCAATCGTACTCAGAGAGACGTTTCTGGATGGACTGCAGCCAAATGGAAGCCATAGGTACCCAAAACAAAGGAAGAATCCCAAACATCTGAAAAATACTGCTCACACAGCGTTTTCCAGATATTTGGGTTATCGCCGGCAAATTGGGAAAAGAGATGGATGGGTGGGCTTGGCGAAGTCTAGTGAGTAACTGGCTGGCATGAGCGACGGGAGACGGAGCCGAAGGGGAAGACGGGATTGCACACTGACCGTTTGTCGGGAGCGGCGACGGCGTTTGGCAGGACACCATCGGTGGCCCCCGTGAGATGGTGAAGACACCATGGCCTGCTGGCCCTTGGGAAGCTTCGGCCGCGCAAGACGCGACTCCGATGTGGACGCCGTCCGTCGCAGGCGGGAGGTTGCTTGTCGGCGGAACTTGGGTCACTGCACCCTCCTTAGTGACCGGTTGATGCGCGAGCTGGAGGGCTGCCACGGAGTCGCCTAGATCGGCGACGCGCCGCTCTAGATCAGGGCGCCATGCCACCAGATCGTCGACCTTGGCATTGGAGGCATGGATCGCCGCGGTGTGCTCCTTTAGGGTGGTCTCCAGGCGCTCCAGGAACAATTGGATCAAGGGATCCATGGTGATCAACTGCACGCGTGCTTGACGCAGTGATCTGGTTTCAACGAATTGAGCCAGATCGGCGCGCGGGGAGAGGTGGAATTGGTCTCTGATACCAGATGATAGACAACACTAGTATTTCTCTCGATCAAGCTCTCTGAAGTAGTAGTTTAAGATACAGAGTTTACATGAATTGGGGAATTGTGGTTGCAGGAAGAACAAGAAGAACAGGGAAGGGGAACAAAGTAGGTAGCCGCCGCCGATAGCCTGATCCTCTGGAGGCCTCCTCTGTTCGGTGTTCCTGGCTTAAGTATCGATGCCAGCTTGGTTGGCCCATCTGGGCCCAGGTAGCGCTCGTTGGGTCTTGGGGTTCTCTTGGGCCTGATGGTTGCATTCGTGTCGTGGCTGACCAGGGGGTCCATGCTGGCAGGGACCCTAACACTCTATGTCATGGAGACTGACTTTTCAGCACCCGGGTGTCTAGGCACCCCTTTATCACGACCGTCATGTAGAGTTGAACTTGTCTAGATTTGCGCCTGGTTCCGTACCACAGGTTTGATTAGCAAGCATAGGGGAAGTTGAGCACATGAGCCTGAAATATTTTAATCGCAACTAGGCATAGACTGGTACTACCTCTGTCCTGATTTATTGGTCCCCTTCGTATTAGTGTCAAATTTTGACCACAGATTTAACTAATAAAATATCAATGTATGCCACCAAAAATTATAACATTGAAAACTATGTTTAAATACGAATCCAGCGATATACTTTTCGCTGACATGCATTGATATTTTGTTAGTTAAATTTATAATCAAAATTTGGTATAAAATATAAAAGGGATCAATAAACCAGAACGGATATAGTACTGTTCATAGTAACGTAGGCAGAATCCACCTCGCGTACTCGCTTGTGACCAGTCGACATCAGGATTGACATGTTGGCCTCCTACCAAAAAAGGATATACCAGTCGGCCTGTGGTTCAAACCAACGGAAAAAAAGTCTACATTTTGATTTTAACTTTTAGGCTGCCTTTGGTTTACAGGAATTTCATAGGAGTCTTGTAGGATAGGATTGTTGTAGGAAAAATTCCTTTGGAGGCCTTTAATTTACAGGAATTGAATCCTATTCCCGTACGGAATTTGTTCCTTTCCTTCAGATTTCACGGGGTCAGAAACAAGTCCGAGCTGATGGAAAATTTCTCGTGGCGAACAACATGCGCGCTTTTAACTATCCCCTGCTGTTTTCATTCACTCGCGTGCAGATAAGAAGGGAAAAGAAATAAAAGTTGAATCAAATCTGTGTCCAGCCCTCCCTCCTTGCACTAAACGGCATAGCTCCCCGGCAGCGAGGCCGGCGGGCGAGGGACGCGGCCACATCCAGTCGACGAGCGACGACCACCGGCAAGATGGAGAGCATCTACCGCCGACCGGCAAGCCTACAGAATCCAGCAGCGCCCTGTCTCTGGATCCATCTTGCCTTCTCTTCTCTTATTTAGATCTAGTAGTGCTAATCGGTGGAGGTAGATGGTTAATTACGAATGTCAGACTCATAGGGATTTGTGTGTCCGTATCACGAGTACCAAGTCCAGCCCCCAATCTGATTGCTCGGTTTATTCAGACTCCATGCACTGGCACCCAATTTGTATTTTAATGGTCTGCACTAGCCCGTATAATAAGTTGATGATTTTTTTTTCCGGAAAAACCTTTCAATCTATTCATCTTTAATCATGGCAGTACAACGAACACCAGAAATAGAAATTACATCCAGATCCGTAGACCACCTAGCGACGACTACAAGCACCGAAGCGAGCCGAAGGCGCGCCGCCGTCATCGCCTCCATCGCGGGCGGGCACAACTTGTTGTAGTAGACAATCGAAGTCGTCGTGCTAAGGCCCCATAGGACCAAAGACCCCGTAACAAAGAACCGCCGCCGATGAAAAATAACGTAGATCGGAAGGATCCGAACCGAAGACACACGAATGTGGACGAACAACGACGAGATCCGAGCAAATCTACCAAAGATAGATCTGCCGGAGACACACCTCCACACGCCCACCAACGATGCTAGACGCACCGTCGAAACGGGGACTAGGCGGGGAGACCTTTATTCCATCTTCAGGGAGCCGCCACCGTCTCGCCTACCTGAGTAGTACACAAACCCTAACAAGATTGAAAAAAAAAAGACTAAAAACGGAGCCCTCCCGCCGGCCCTTACTAGGATCCACCACGCCTCCATGGCCCTAGGGCCACCGGAGACGAGGCGGACCTGCGCCGGCGCCGGCGAGAGGCACGAACCCTAACTTTCTTTCTTGAAGGAGGAGGAGGAGGCTAATAAGTTGATGATTGCCTGCACTAGTTAATCAGTTCATACTCCAGTTACATGACAATATACTATGCTGGCAGGGTCTATATTTGCAATTTGTATATATTATTGTTCACATTATTATTAACCATGAACCAAATGACATTATTTTTTTATGTTTCTTATGTGTGTTCCTATCCCGTAAACCAAATGACATTTTGTTTCCTATTCCTATGGTCTGAGTATTAGTAGGATTTCAGATGCATGCCACCTCATTTCCTATATTTTTTTATTCCTACGAAATTCCCATCTTATGAACCAAAAAAGGCCTTAGACTAGCCATAGTGCATAGTAACATACACTAGTAACATACACATATCCCTAGACTATGTTACTACCTTCATAGTGGGTAGTAACATAAGTGTGGTAACATGCAAAGCTTCATTTATTATGTTATAGACTCATATTGCATTGGGACATGTGATGTTACAGTAACTAGCTAAGTTACTACAACTACCTCTCTCCTCATTAACTCATTGCCACATAAGCAAATTTGCTGAGTTGGACTCGATGTTACTGCTGAAGTTACTCCCACTATGGCTAGTCTTAGTTGTCCATGTGAAGGCTGGGGTTGTCAGACCTACAAGCTAGAGGGCTTAGCATCTGCTGCCTACTCTGCCTCCCCGGTTCCCTACTTGTCCCTAGAAACGCCTCCATTAGCTTGGTCAAATGCTCTGAATAAATAGACAACCGTTGCTAACGTTCTGCTGTTCCGCAGGCCAGAGCACGAATCTCATCAAGGACAAACGGAACAGATAAAAGGGGGTCAGGAGAGTGAATTGCAAAAAACATCGACACTTCAGGCTAGGGTTGCAGGCATACATTTATGGAATTGTGTCAAAAAGCATTAATTTTTTTCATAATTTTTTGCAAAAAACACTAGTCACCTAGTTTGTTCGTTTTAATCATGATCATGACAGATGGGTCCCGCTGAAAAAGGTGATGTGGCACGACATAACGGATCGCAAATAGACAGAAAACAAGGGGCTACAATGTAAAAAGGCCTGAGAGGATAAGGTCATTTTTTTCATTTAGAAAAAAGAGGATAAGGTTCCGGCTCGCTCGTACCTGACCGCCGGCGCCGCTGCTGCTCGAGCGTGTCCGCCGGCGCCGCTGCTCGCTCGCGTTGCTCCCCTCGCCGCTGCTGCTCGAGCGTGTCCGCCGACGCCGCTGCTCGCTCGCGTCGCTCCCATCGCCGCTGCTGCTCGCGCGTGGCCGTCGACGCCACTGCTCGCTCGCGCCTGGCCGCCGGCGTCGCTACTCGCGCCAGCGCTCCGCCAGCGCGGCTGCTGGTCGCTGGCGTCGCTCTCGTCGCCGTTCCTCGTTCGCGCTTGGCCGCTCGCTCGCGTGCCTGACGCCGCCCTCGCCCTATGCATACGCGGCACCACTGGCTAAAGGCCTGACGCCGCCGTCTTCCCCCTCCGAGCGACGCTCCGATGTCCGTACCTCGCCGGGGACGAGCACCATGAACGTGTGCTGCAGTTTTTTCTTGGACAGGACCCGGTTGCATTTTGTTTTTTGCACGAAGGGTGTCTATGTAAATGTCGATAAACTGTCTAACGCCGTTTGTGCAGAACCGTTATGCCACGTCAGCTTTGCGGGCTCCACTTGTCATAATCGTCATCAAATGGGTCAAAATCGACAAGTAGTGTTTTTGCAAAAAATTATGAAAAAAATTAGTGATTTTTGGCACAATTTCGTAGATGTGTGATTCCTGCAACCCTAGCCTGAAGTGTCGATGTTTTTTGCAATTCACTCGGGTCGGGAAGCCCGGGTGCTACCACACCTTTCCGATAGGTTTAAACCTTGTATAACTTGTCATCTGCTCTAAGTCTCTCTTCCTCGCATGTATTTCTATATATACCCCATACGAGGGTCTCATCAATAACACAGAAATATTGCACACTATCTATATTTTCCACATTGATGAGTCACATTGGTAATGGTTTAATTACAAACATCTACAATCATAATTGGATTCCCAGGAATGAAATGATGAGGCCCTTGCTATCCCTTTCGGCAGATCCACCAACCATGGTAGCACAAATCATAGGTAATGCAACTGTAATAGACATTCCTCCCATGCAACGACAATCATGCAGATTCCTCTATGCACAAACAATGTCCCTGATATCTGGGCTTAGAATTTTGAGAGATCCGGGAACTTTTCAGTTCGGTAGACTTATCGTATGTTGGTAGCGATGAAAAGGAGAAGGGAGTACTGAAAAGTGTGGCATAGAAAGGCCATCCATGAAGGTATATATCAAAGTCCCCAATAGACTCACTCTTTTGTTAGGAAATATATTGAAGCGGGTTCGGTGCTTGAGCTTTGTCCAAACTCCAAACGCGAAGAACAGCTACGGCAATACCTCAGAATCAGATCCTTCAACACGGAAGACTATGGCATGCAGAGAAACTCTGGCGCCTGCCGATGACCTCAATCTGCACCACATTGTTCTCTTCGGACTGTACCAACACAATTAGTGACATAAACCCAGGAGAGCCATTGTGCATGAGGTTGCCTGGAGGAAGCTTCATTTTGCTAGGTGTGATTTCTTATAGTATGAGTCTTGGAACTCTAATATCGGCGCTCACAATCTTGCTAGGTTTTGTTTATCTCTTCTCAAGGTCGTTATGTTTGGTTGGGAACTCCCCATCAGTGGCGGAGCGTCGGCGTGACCAAACCCGGGCGCTGGCTCCCCTTCCCAAGTGAAATACATGCAAGAAGCTTTATTAATCGGCCACTCTAATCACCTTAGTTGGATTGTTCTAAAAAAGGGTGCTTCGTTTGCATCCCTGTAACTATTTCAGTTGAGTAATAAAGCCTAGATGATTGTTCTAAAAAAGGCGCTTTGTTTGCGTGATTGCGAATCTACACAACCCGTATGTATACGTTGGGGAATCAATCAGGTCGTGCCTGCGCAGCCCTCCGCTCCGACCCGAAAGTTTGCAGGCTACCGCTTCTTCTTCAACGACTATGGGTGCATCAATTTCCGTAATTAGCCCGAAAGAGTCCCCCCCCCCCCCTAGTCGACCCTTGGCGCCGTTTCTTGTCACATGCGGGAGCTATATGTGATTGCTTCTTGATCCAACAGTGGTGCAGCAGCCTACTCCTTTGCAAATGTTGGGAATCGCGTCATGAGGAAGACGGATGCGATTACGTTGTGTGCAATCTTACAGTTCATTCTTCAAAGTTCAAAACCCCTGTTCCCTGGATTTTGCTTTCCGCAGGTTGCTGGTGTTTCTTACATCGACGAACCATTGAGTAGATGAGGATATTTAATCTGGGCGTTGGTGATAGATTAAGTAGCTGAGAGCTACTGTTAAAGCATCTCCAACCCGCACCCAAAAATACCTCACGCGCTAAAAACCATCGTTTTTGTGCGCTGGAGACAAAAAACAGTGCTCCAGCAGACGCTATAAAATAGAGCACGAACAAAAAACTTTAGCGGATGGGTGTGCACGCGGACTGCTGTAGGTGGGGCCGCCGGATTGGGCGCCGTGTTTTTGTGCATCTGGAAAATCTCTTTGTCGCTCCCGTGCGCAAAAGGACTATTTTGACGCTGTAAAAGAATTATACCGCGTCGAGGTGAAGCACACCTCATTGAAGATGCTCTTACGTTATCTTGGGTAGTTGTGCTAAATTTCTACCCAGAGTAGAATGCCCCCTTGAAAACCGCCGGGATTACGAACAAGCTGAAAATTGGCCATTTGCTTGGCTGGCCAAGTCTAACACTTGATGAGTGTGACAGTTTCCGGCTTTCCTGCACAATCTGATCAGAATGCACATTACCCTCGTTTACTGCACATGATCAAGTATCTCATTTAAAAAGCTCAATGATGTGATACTGCAACAAACATTGCAGATGAAACTGTTTTGAGTGAACTAATTGGTGGATACCTCGTGTAGGTGTCACCGGTTTGTAGGGTATCGAAATTTTTCTTCGATAAAGGGAATATATTAATATCGCGAAGATACCAATTACATCCAACTTCTGCATTAACAAGATATCGAAAGACATTAAAGATGCATACAGCCAAAAATAAAAATATAAAAGAGAGAAATATAAAAATAAAGGACCCGTCGTAGTGATGAAAAAACTCGCAACATCGACACTCTAACCACCACTGAAGACAACACCCCGAACAACAGAAGAGGTTCTCAAAAAACGACGCCTCCAAAAAAAACAATGCTCAAGCATTATGGTCGTCCGATAAAGGATCTTGAGTTTTCACCCTGGAGAGTCCGAGATCCCAAAAACAATGCCTTCGCAAGACCATTGCCAGTTACAACCAATAAAGGCCAGACCTTGGGCTTTCATCCCGGAGATCGCGGCTCGGTACTCGAGAAGCACCCCCAAAACTGCTATCCACCTGTGTTGCCGCCCCCTCCTGCCAAGGCCGTCGCTGTAAGTCCTCAACACCCGACACACAGGAACATGTGCCGCCATTCTTCAACGCAACCAAAACTCCTCTCCGCCATTACAAGTCTTCACCACTGCCAACGCGGTGGAAATCTATACTTAGACATGTCCCATGGCACTGGCAAGACAGCGAAGCTTCGTGCCACACCGTCATGAAGCCTCTCTGGCTGAAGATGAGGGCGCGTCCGACCGGATAAATTCGGATCTAGATATCCAGTGACGCCATGCACCAAAAGCTAAGATCTCTGAAAGGAAGACCGGAACCCGTCGGTGTCCAGATCAAGGAGACCCGCATGAAGCAGATTGAAGTTTTGAAGCACGAAGAATGGTAGGGTCAACCACCACGGGACTCCTTTGGGTCACGACAGGCCGGATCTGGGCAGTGCCCACGCCGGCCACTGCCAACCAGGGGGAGAGTCGCCGCTGCGACCAGCCCTCCACGACCAGGATGAAGACGAAGGCAGGCCGTCTCCGAGCTCCGCCGGGCGCCACCACGCACCCACTCAGGATCACCGGCCCGTGCCTAGCCCCCACACGCAGAGGAAAGAGGGCCCCGCCACCGCCAGCACCAGCGAGTCTTTGCCCAGCGGCGCGGATTGGCGGCGGCAAAGGGAGGGGATGGAGGCAGGTGACTCTGCTCCGGCGGCGACTGGTTAATTTCCCGTGACGCGCACGCGGGGCGTGTCGCGGAACCGATCCCATTTTGCGGGGAGTAAAATGCATCGTAAGTCCTAAAACTATTGGAAGTGTGTCAGTTTAGTCCTATAACTTTGAAACTGCACTTTTGGGTCCTAAAACTATCAGATGTGTGTCAGTTTAGTCCTATAACTTCAAAACTGCACTTTTGGGTCCTAAAACTATCAAAAGTGTGTCGGTTTAGTCCTATAACTTTGAAACAGTAGTTGTGGGTCCCAAAACTATGTAAGTTTCTTCCTCTTAGTTCCTAAGCTTGCATGGTTAGCATTGACCCTGTGAGTCACTTGGAAATGCTTGGATTGTAGCCACGTTGACCTGACCCAATGGGCCCACCTGTAAATATGCAAAAAAAACTAGAGCATTGTCTCGCCTCATTCTCATCGCGCTCGTCTTCTCCCACGCACGAAATGCTCGAGGCGACGAGACAGAGGCCATCGGTGGAATGATGGTTTGAGCTCCGACAAGGAGAGTAGACCGGTCATCTCAGCCTCCCCAACAGCAGCAGAGCGACATGTCGCTGGCGTCCAATTGCTACCCACCTATGGCTACTGCTAGCGTTGTGTCACTCTCGACGACCTCTGCGCCAGCTTTGCAGTTTCCGCGCACTCCTCTGTGTCGCCCGACAGCTCACCACCTATGACCATGCTCATGCCCAAACAACAGCCTGCACGACCAACTCTACGGCAAGGGTGTCGAGGCAACGACGATATCATCAAACAGAGAGAGAGAGGTGGGATGGCGTACTCCATCCCAATTGGCTCGGGATCTCCCCGGCGGCCTCGCCGAGGGAGAGGGATGTCGTCCTTCATGCCGACTAGCTCGGGTTCTCCCCGACGGTCACGCCAAACCTCTCAGGGAAGCTACCGTGCAGCTCATGGCCATGCAGGTTGCAGGACACACTGCAATGTGGAAGCATATGTACCACTTTGGGGGATATAAACACATACAAAGGGCTCACTTGAAAAAATTCACCATGGATGGTGGCCATGCAAGATTAGGACCTCAGATGAACAAACATACATAGTTTTGAGACCCAAAACTGTAATTTTGAAGTTATGGGACTAAAAATGACACACCACCAATAGTTTTAGGACCCAAAAATGCAGTTTCGAAGTTATAGGACTAAACTGACATACTTCCGATAGTTTTAGGACCCAAAAGTGCAGTTTAAAAGTTATAGGACTAAACTGACACACCTATGATAGTTTTAGGACTTGTGATGCATTTTACTCTTTTGCGGGTGCGATACCTTTTTTGTAGGGTATCGAACTAGAGGGGACTAGCTGCAAGTTGCTGGCTGCACAAAGGCTGGTGCTCTTTCTCCTTGCTGATGTTTTGTGTGTGATTCACCATACAGCAAGTAACAACTACTACAGTACTCCCTCTGTAAACTAATATAAGAGTGTTTAGATTACTACTTTAGTGATCTAAACGCTCTTATATTAGTTTACGGAGGGAGTACTATTTAAGACCCCAACATATATTATTGTCTCCTCGCCATCGGAAGTTACAGTAAACCACTAAGCTTGTTACAGACACAACAACACATGGAACAAAACCAAACTGAAATTAACTCTCACCAAAAAGAAAAATCTGAAACCAAGACTTGACCAGATGAGTGGAAATAATATCATGTTCAGTTGTTATACTTGTTTGGTAAATCCTTCACTGGTCAAAGGATTAGAGGCTACAATTTATGTTACCACTTCAAACCCAACATCATCATAAGTACTCCCTCCGATCCAAAATAAGTGTCACCGTTTAATTATAATTTGAACGACACTTTTTTTGGTTCGGAGGGGGAAGGTCTTCCAGTTACATCAGAACAGAGTGTTTTCTTTTTTGTCTAAACCGAACAGGAAGTTTCTGAGTGCATTCTCTCCCTGCGCATCCTCTACAGAAGTGGTATTGCAACATCTGAAATACTCTTGAAACCTAATACCAAAAAATAACAACATTAATTGTCAGAAAATCGTAAGGTTGCAAGATCTCACAAACCAAAAAAAAAGAAATAGGATGGCCAAAAAAAGAGATAGCAATGCCATTAATTTCAGAAGCAGACATCAGTCAAGAAAACTGAGCTAGTAGAATGGCAATGTAACTAAGATGGAATCATCGATACTGCCCAAGCTTCCACAATCAGCAGCATATGAAAGGAAAAGGTTAATCCCCGTGTTAATCTTGTCGACAAAAAGTATGACTGGGAGTGGCTGCTGCAATTTATCAGCACCATATTATGTACAAAAAATGTGTCTTGCCCGTTTCAGCAAAGGAAGCAAATTCTTTAACTCAAAAAAAAAAAAACACTCCCTAACTTATCTATTCTACCATGAAATCAGGATTCTAAATATAACATGTCCTGTTTATTTGGGAACCAAAAGGGTACTGTTCTGACCTTTCATCTCAACCTGGAGATTGACAATCACTCCAGCATTATCTGCAATCAGAATGAACCACAACAATCAGTTAAGTAGCTCCAAGCCATCAAGCACATAATAATAAAATGTAAGCTACTTCCTCCATTCCAAAATAATTGACGTTTTCAGAATTTTAAGACAGATTAAGGAGGTTGCTGGAATCTCCTTTCTATCCTTCATTTTGCTGCTAGTTACCGAACATGCAGCATTAGAGAAGAACAAGAGCAGGGGCACGGTAGGGAAAAATGGTTGGAAAGGTGGACTAGTGACTCAAAACATCAAGTATTTTGGAAAAGCATTAGCAAGCAAGGACGTCAATTAAATAGAAACGTAGTAAGTACAACGGTACATGAGTAAAGTAGGATCAAGCATAAAAACAAATAACTACAGGCAATGTCTATGAAATTCAGGTCTAGTGTGACAAAACGGTGTATGACGTAAAAAGCTGGACATATTAATGACGGGATAATCTAACTTGTAGCGTGCGGACGCCCGTCCTAACTTGTAGCGTGCGGACGCCCGTCCTTCGGTGAGGCGGGGCGCTGGAGATCTGTAGATCCTCTCCTACAACTACCCCACACCACCTTCTTCCTCCACGAATCTATCTCTCTATTAGCCCCACACCACACTGCCATCATAGATGTGCGAAGAAGGCCCCAAAGATGATGCCTCCGTCAAGCATTAGATGGCAAACTGGCGGATCTGGTATGTGTATGATTTTGAGCTGGGCTATCCCATTTTAATCTGATCTTCCTTTACTCACTTTCCTTTTTTTGCTCCGGTTTAATTATTCACAGTGAATTCTGGCAACTACTCCCTCTGTTCCGTAATATAAGAGTTTTTTTGACACTACACTAGTGTAAAAAACGCTCTTATATTACGGGACAGAGGGAGTAATTTACTCTGTAGTGGGTACTACAAAGTTCTAATCTGGCAACTAGATACTTTTTTATTTCTGAGAACTAAGCGTTCTCTAATATGGCAGCCTGGTTTATCTAATCTGACAAGTACATACAACTAATCTGGAAACTATGGGGTAAACAAGTACACCAATCTCAGCCACTATTCTGGGAACAGGGAATCAACCAATCTGGCAACCTGATTAAACTAATCAGGCAATTAGTAGTACAGTAAAATCCAAGCATGGCAAGCTCAGCAACTAATCTGACAACCTGATATAAGTAATCTGGAAATTTGATACAACTAATCTGGAAACTAGGGAGTATGCAAGTACACAAAATCAATTTTGTCAGTTCGTTCCTTCAAAAAGCTTCATTTTTTACCCTGGTTTCCTCCCTAATTTTTCTTCATGCAGCCAGATCTAATGGTCAACATCACTGGTGAAGTCTGTTGGAGAAGAAGCTCATGGCTAGAAGGTGAAAGTGACACGGGATCATATGTGAAGCTTTTTTGTTGGAGAAGAAGTACGACTGGGGAGGTGAAAGCAACATGTAAAGGTTGAGGCTCATGCGTGTCCCACCAGCGAACATACCGTTGTAGAACAATAGGTTTTTTATGTGTATAGTGTATCCCAGGAGCCGCCGCACCGGGAGGCACCTATGTGGCTTCGCTATGTAGTGGTGTCCATTAATGATTGCCTCATGGCATATCACAAAGCAATTAACTACAGTACAAATATCTTCAGGCAATGTCTATGAAACTGTCTATGAAACTCGGGTCTAGCATGACAAGATGGTGTACGAAGTAAGAAAAACTTTTACCCATTCTGATAGAATTTCTTTACTTTTACTATTTCCTACAAAATATTCGCACGATTCATTCATCATGAGCGGCTATCTGAAACCTCTGATACTGCAGTACCTATGGTGCATGGAGGATTAACCTGCGTGCCAATCTATGTCAACAAAAAGTATGACTGTGACTCTGGGAGTGGCTGCTGCCATTTATCAGCACTACTAAGCAGAAGATGTACAGAAAATGTGGCTTCTCCATTTCAGAAAGGGAGGAGATTTTTATGTCAAAACAAGTCATACCTGTCGACGTGTGATCGTCGAGATCAGGGAAAGGTTAATCGTCTTTTTTTTCCGTTCGTCCAGCCTAGGAGGATTCGCTTAGGTAGCTAGAACGTAGTGTCTCTGACAGGGAAGCTTCGGGAGATAGTTGATGCAGCGGTGAGGAGAGGTGTTGATATCCTTTGCGTCCAAGAAACCAAATGGAGGGGGCAGAAGGCGAAGGAGCTGGAGGATACCAGCTTCAAGCTGTGGTACACGGGGACGGCGGCAAACAGAAATGGCGTAGGCATCTTGATCAACAAGAGCCTCAAGTATGGAGCGGTAGACGTATGCCCCGCAAGTCGGCCACAATGAGAACACCAAGAGGGAGTTCTGGGAAGGCCTGGAAGACATGGTTAGGAGTGTACCGATTGGCGAGAAGCTCTTCATAGGAGGAGACCTCAATGGCCACGTGGGTACATCTAACACAGGTTTCGAAGGGGTGCATGGGGGCTTTGGCTATGGCATCAGGAATCAAAAAGGAGAAGATGTCTTAAGCTTTGCTCTAGCCTACGACATGATTGTAGCTAACACCCTCTTTAGAAAGAGAGAATCACATCTGGTGAATTTTAGCAGTGGCCAACACTCTAGCCAGATTGATTTCATTCTCTCGAGAAGAGAAGATAGGCGTGCGTGCCTAGACTGTAAGGTGATACCTGGAGAGAGTGTTGTACCTCAGCATAAGCTGGTGGTTGCTGACTTCCGCTTTCGGATTCGTGTCCAGCGGGATAAGCGTACCAAAGTCGCTAGAACGAAGTGGTGGAAGCTCAAGGGGGAGGTAGCTCAGGCGTTCAAGGAGAGGGTCATTAAGGAGGGCCCTTGGGAGGAAGGAGGGGATGTGGACAATGTGTGGATGAAGATGGCAACTTGCATTCGTAAGGTGGCCTCGAAGGAGTTTGGAGTGTCCAGGGGAAAGAGAAGCGAAGATAAGGATACCTATGGTGGAATGATGATGTCCAGAAGGCGATTAAAGAGAAGAAAGATTGCTTCAGACGCCTATACCTGGATAGGAGTGCAGACAACATAGAGAAGTACAAGATGGTGAAGAAGGCCGCAAAGCGAGCTCAGTGAAGCAAGGGGTAGGGCATACGAGGACCTCTATCAACGGTTAGGCACGAAGGAAGGTGAAAGGGACATCTATAAGATGGCCAAGATCTGAGAGAGGAAGACGAGGGATATTGGCAAGTCAAATGCATCAAGGACGGAGCAGACCAACTCTTGGTGAAGGACGAGGAGATTAAGTATAGATGGCGGGAGTACTTCGACAAGCTGTTCAATGGGGAGAATGAGAGTTCTACCATTGAACTGGATGACTCCTTTGATGAGACCAGCATGCGTTTTGTGCGGCGAATCCAGGAGTCTGAGGTCAAGAAGGCTTTAAAAAGGATGAATGGAGGCAAGGCTATGGGCCCTGATTGTATTCCCATTGAGGTGTGGAAAGGCCTCGGGGACATAGCGATAGTATGGCTCACCAAGCTTTTCAACCTCATTTTTCGGGCAAACAAGATGCCAGAAGAATGGAGACGGAGTATATTAGTACCGATCTTCAAGAACAAGGGGGATGTTCAGAGTTGTACTAATTACCATGGAATTAAGCTGATGAGCCATACAATGAAGCTATGGGAGAGAGTTATTGAGCACCGCTAGAAGAATGACAAGCGTGACCAAAAATCAGTTTGGTTTCATGCCTGGGAGGTCGACCATGGAAGCCATTTTCTTGGTATGAAAACTTATGGAGAGATACAGGGAGCAAAAGAAGGACTTGCATATGGTGTTCATTGACTTGGAGAAGGCCTATGATAAGATACCGCGGAATGTCATGTGGTGGGCCTAGGAGAAACACAAAGTCCCAGCAAAGTACATTACCCTCATCAAGGACATGTAAGATAATGTTGTGACAAGTGTTTGAACAAGTGATGTCGACACTGATGACTTCCCGATTAAGATAGGACTGCATCAGGGGTCAGCTTTGAGCCCTTATATTTTTGCCATGGTGATGGATGAGGTCACAAGGGATGTACAAGGAGATATCCCATGGTGTATACTCTTTGCCGATGATGTGGTGCTAGTTGACGATAGTCGGACGGGGGTAAATAAGAAGTTATATGGAGACAAACCTTGGAATCGAGAGGGTTTAGGCTTAGTAGAACTAAAACCGAGTACATGATGTGCGGGTTCAGTACTACTAGGTGTGAGGAGGAGGAGGTTAGCTTTGATGGGCAGGTGGTACCTTAGAAGGACACCTTTTGATATTTGGGTTCAATGTTGCAGGAGGATGGGGGTATTGATGAAGATGTGAACCATCGAATCAAAGCCGGATGGATGAAGTGGCGCCAAGCTTCTAGCAATCTCTGTGACAAGAGAGTGCCGCAAAAGCTAAAAGGCAAGTTCTACAGGACGATCATTCGACCTGCAATGTTGTATGGGGTTGAATGTTGGCTGACTAAAAGCCGACATGTTCAACAGTTAGGTGTGGCGGAGATGCGTATGTTGAGATGGATGTGTGGCCACACGAGGAAGGATAGAGTCTGGAATGATGATATACGAGATAGAGAGTTGGGGTAGCACCAATTGAAAACAAGCTTGTACAACATCGTCTGAGATGGTTTGGGCATATGCAGCACAGGCCTCCAGAAGCTTCAGTGCATAGTGGACGGCTAAAGCGTGCGGAGAATGTCAAGAGAGGTCGTGGTAGACCGAATTTGACATGGGAGGAGTCTGTTAAGAGACCAGAAGGATTGGAGTATCACCAAAGAACTAGCTATGGACAGGGGTGCGTGGAAGTTTGCTATCCATGGTGCCAGAGCCATGAGTTGGTCGCGAGATTTTATGGGTTTCACCTCTAGTTGACCCCAACTTGTTTGGGACTAAACGCTTTGTTGTTGTTGTTGTTGTTGTTGTTCTTGTCTAGGAGCTAAAACACTTCAGCAAACTTCATTACAAAGACAGGTTTTTTTACCCATGGCTATGTGTCAAGGCCGGGGGCTACTGTCAGCGCCACGAGGAAGGCAAGACCAATGGGAGCGCCCATTCTTGATGGGCTGGAGCGGGCGCCAGCTCATTCATGTAGAAGTGGAGGCGCCTCCACTGTTGTGCCAGCTCATCATTGTGGGAGCAAAGGAAAAACTGCCGCTTAATTCTCCTAATCACGGTAGTGGTGGAAGTCATGCCCTGCATTTACTCATAGGATTGGTGTCTGCTCCTTTGCCTCCTCAAAAGGCCGTTCCAATCCGAGAACGGCGATGTTGCACACGGGCTCGCCTGCTCACGCTAATTGTGCCAATCAAACACTGGCGAGTGGAAGCCGGCATTTAATGCGAACGGGGGCCAAGACATATGTATGTATCGTGTAACAGACGTATACTGCGAACTCACCGGTAGATATAACGACCTGTTCCAATTGAACATAACGGGAATACTGCTACACACCGCTTACCCGGTGTTTGCGGACCGGCACGCAAACGGTGGTCTGGTCAACTCATATGCACACCTCTCCCACCGCACAAACACCAACACCTGCCGAGTTTCCACACAAACAAAATAGAATGACTAACAAAAAACACACAAAAAATATCTCGTTTCTACTTTCAAAATCTCATACAACCTAAACAAAAAAAAAACTTGCATATTTATCCCACTACCAAACAGAGTATCAAAAACCCGCAGTCACAAAATGTACATTATTCACAACTCATTTTTGCAAAAAACGGTTATATCACTCTATCCGGTGAAAAATCACCTAAAAAACTCGCCGCCAAACCAACACCCCCCCACACACACACACACATCATTCCGGCATGAATTTTCTGCATTAATTTTCTGGATGTAAAAACATGTGGAAGCTATGTTTCCTGCAGTAAAAAAAAGGGATACAAACAGGCATGGCAACAGTGGCGGGGGGAGGGGTGGCGTCATACCAAAAGCACAAGTTCTTCATACATAATAGAAACTGCCATCTAGGAAAGTCATTTTAGAAAAATCCACAACTTAGTACTTGGTCACATTCTGCTGTATTGGCAAAGCAAAGGGACATAACTTTATTTTTAAAAGTATCCAGATGTGATCATGCCCACAGACAATTCATACCAGACAAACACCATCAAACATTTTGCTTGAAAAAAAGGGCATGATCAGTTCATTTATCATGCTGTAACTGAACATTCAGTCCTCCGATTCTTCGAGGGCAGTCCGCAACACATCATCAGCCACGCAATTCCCGTGCTCATCGCGCTGTCGAAAAACCTCGAAAACAACTGTTTTCCTAAAAGTGGACAGATTTTTCTGCATAATTAAAAAAGAAAAGGTGGCCATAAGCATCACGAAAAATATCACCTCATAAAATTTCGATCGATTTCAGATTTATGAAGTGGGATTCTCAAATGGACAAAAACACAAATATGTACCCTTGTCAGCGGTCACATCATCTTGTTCCCGTCGTACTGCCGGATTGCATGAAGCATACACACTCCAGACTCATCCCTGGAAACAAAAAAGCGAAAAAGGAAAACATTTCACATGGTCATCAAAAAACAAAAGCATATCTTGTTTTTCCATAAGGCTTAGGGAAATCACAAACGTGCCGACTAGATATTCCCTTCTACCTTGTGAAAACATCACGTGTTATTCTGGGGAACTTGCGCTTCCACTTCTCAGCTGAACAATGCCATTTCGTGAAGAACTCATTAAGACAACTGAATAATGCTGTGTGAATCTGTGAAACAGCCTCCTGATGGGTCATATGACGTTGCTCAGCTCCAGCAACTTGTGCACACAATGGATCCAGGACATGAATTTCCTTCCTCAGCATGTCCCACATGTATGCAGCCCACCCATGTTCTAGTATCACAGGGACAAAAGACTGCAGCAAACAAAGAAACCTTCTAACAAATCTCTATGAACACAAAAAATCTACCTACCATAGACGAACAAATACACCTCATACCTTCTCGCATGCGGTGATATCATGAACTGCATTTGCAAGTTGGATTTGAACAGACTTAGCCACTGACACCACCAGAATTATGGACTGAGCATCCATGCCGTGCTTCCCTGCCGACCCGCCATTGGGGCGCCATGACCATGTATCCTGCAGCTCCGCTTTCATGAGACGAAGGAACTGAGATCCCCAGGCACCATGTTCTGCTGCTCCTCGACCCGAGTGGCGCCTGCAGACCTTGACCCCTTGACTAACTTGCCTGCGCCGCCTGGATTTGCGCCTGTGGATCTCAGGCGAGGTGGTCGGCGTGGCTTCTTGCCACCTGTAGAAATCACATCCACCAGCCGATGGCTACCGTGGATTAAAAGAAAAGATGCTAGGAGGGTGAGATGATGAACAAATCAAATCGACAAGGGATTGCGCGAAGAAAACTCTCCCAAAACGAACAAGTCCCCTTACATTGTAATTACGGCACTTGTAGAAGCGTTACGCCTCGTACTGCCCGCGGCGAAGCTACGTGCGTGACTACCTTCCTGCCGCGGTCCGGGCAGGGACGATTGGCAGCGCCGGCGGATCCTCACCTTGATTCGGGTTTGCCATCGTCCGCGGCTAAGGTTTCGTCTATTCCGATTTGTGGATCGGCTAAACAGGGCGCTAGGATTTGTTAATATTGATCGACCACGCTCACCGGGTCCGCAGTTAATGTAGATGGTGGGCCGACCCGGATGCCACCGTTTTCTCTTGCCGTTTGCACCTACGTCCGTCCACCCTCACCTAACAAGCGGTCACGACTCTGTCCCAACCGTAAGCATTAACTATCCCGCGTATACGCCTTGACTACGGCGACTATCCCAGATCCCATCGCAAAACAACGCTCAAAGATACCGTGAGCAGGCGCGGACGAGCACGCCATTGAATTTTCGGTTCCAATCCATCTTCCATAGACATCCTGTATGCACTTTTTGCCACACGATCATGGCGCCACTTCGCCGCCGTGGTTCTCTTTCTTCCTCCGCCTCTACCACCGGCATGCGCAAGGTCGCTCAGGCCGTTGCCGGTTGTTGCAGGTTCCCAGGGTTGCGTCGAGGGCAAGGGAAGAGTTGTTGATGAGGCTGCGGCTGGCGAAAGCGATCTGGATTCGTGAGGTGTATGCCGCCTGGTCCAGGGCAAGGCAGGAGATGTTGGACGCATGCACGAGCCCACGTTTCTCCGACCCTGGGAGACCTCTCGGCACAGGAGATCTGTGCACCCGACGAGAGGGTCGAGGTGGAACTAAAGTTTTTGGCGTTGCGAATCGCCTTGAGGCCACCCCCGAAGAGTGCTTCTGGATGCGACCAGTGTGGGCCTCCTATTGACATGGCAGAGATCCTTCGTTGGGTGGTGTCGGAGGCCAGATCTGAGAACCGCGTGCAGATCGCTGATGGGAGTGCGTCTTCAGCCTGTTACCGCCCTATGTGCCCCGCTGTCGTCCGGCTCGTCCATTGTCCAAGGGTTTTTAGAGGCGGAAGTCTGCAGTAAGCATCACCGACAAGCAAAGCCACGAAGCGAGTAGTGAGGCGCCATTTAGCTCTCTTTGCATCTGTTTTCAGTGGGTGACAATGCAGAAAACCGTCAAATCCCTTGCTTAGCAGGAAGTCAGAGATCGAAGGTCACACGGGAGGTCACGCGGGAGGTTTACCTAGGTTTGGGCCTCCATGGTGGAGTAATACCCTACATCCTGCTTGTTATTGTTATTCATGGTGGGTATACCTTGTGCGAGGGATTACAGAGAGATGTATATTTCTACCAAGAGTTCTTCTACAAGAGAGTAGATGGGAATTAGAGCCCCCTAGCCTCCCCTTATATCCCCGGCCGAGGCTAGGGTTTACAGACAGAGGGATGCGATCTAGGTCGCGACCACCATTGTAAGGTTGTTCTGTGGATACACCCCGATAAGCTTGTTTTCAAAAGTTCAGGTTGCCACCCTTGATTGCATTCTTGCTAACTTCCGTGCTACTGGCAGGGCAGCACCTCCCAGTAAGTAGGTCGTAACTGCTGCGGGCCCCACCGTGTCCACGGCCATCACATTGTTTGCTTTGGCTAGCCTGCCTTGTGCGCCCGGACACTCGAAGGCCACACCAGTGGAGGCTGGTAGTCTTGCTGCAGGTGAGCACATTTGGTCATTTTTCCATAGCGGCTCCCATTGTGCTCATGGTGTCTTCTGAAAACGCGATGTTTTGTGTTGCACAAGTCCCTCCGCGCAACCTGTTGTTGTCGGGCCACGGGGAAGGCCGCGGTGGAGGGCAAGGAGGCGAGCTCACCCGTTGTTGAGAGGTGAGCCCACCGGCCACCATGCTTGAGGCACAATCTGGAGGCGCGGTTGTTGATCCTGTGGTGAAGGCGGTAGTGCAGCCTGCCGCGGGGGAGGCTGTCGTCGGAGATGTTGCCCCTTCACCGACGTCGGTGGCGACCATGCCGCTCCGGGCTAGCGCATCTGGCTTGGAGCCCTGAAGAAAGAGGGCTAAGCCGGATCTTGATGTGTCCGGGATTCCGTCTTTTCTCCTGGAGGCCAGGGAATACAGACTCCATGTTCCGAAGGAGCTCGCCACGACGCTAGGTGGCGCTGACAAAGCTTTGAAGTATCTTTGCTCCGCTATGCGGAATGTGCGGTTTACGGCTGAGTCTGGTTACAAGCTGATTGTTTTACCATCTGAGTGGTAGTAGCCCCCGAGGCCAAGTGCGACTCCGTTTAGGATGTCGGG
This sequence comes from Aegilops longissima, assembly GCA_021605205.1. Lineage (NCBI taxonomy): Eukaryota > Viridiplantae > Streptophyta > Magnoliopsida > Poales > Poaceae > Aegilops > Aegilops longissima. Next base: position 19,735,905 of record CM038676.1, on the reverse strand, counting down.
CTTGGTTCCTTTGGTGTTTGTCCGCCTCATCTAATTGGCCTTCTAACGTTGATTGTTATAGCCGCTCGCTGACCAAAACTGTGAGCTTGCAGTCTAGCTTGCGAGCTTGCAGGAGCAACTGGACGCCCAGTGTCGAGATACTGCGTCTTCTTGATGGTGCGATTTGTAAGTAACGGTCTTTTCCTGGCGTGTCGGTATGACTTCAGTTTCTTTGAACCCGATTACCTCAGCCATGTTCTTGCACAAATCTCGGTGGCAACGTCAGCGGCGCCAGTCATCACCAGCGCGCGAGGGTCCTCTCGGCATGGATGACCACCCTAGTGCATCGGGGAAGCCCAGTTGACTTCTCGCCGTAGGGTGACCGCCAAAGGAACGGTCTAGGAGGTAGCAATTAACCATCCATGTTCTCATTCAACGCCCTCCCTTTACGGTGGTTTGTCTCTAGAGCTAGCTTTCCCAAGAGTCTAACAAAAAAGATCCATCCTCTTGCTACGGCCTTGGTCCTCTCCTAATATAGGCCTGGAGGGCACCACATTGGCCTACACCATTCAGTTGCTACACTAAATCTTTCGGTGTACAAAACGGCACCTTCCCAAGCGGACCCGTTAGGCGGTCATGATGAAACAGGTAACAGGCTGAGTCGGTTCGCATCGACTCAACCATCGAGAGCTCAGCGCGACCCACGGGATGGTGGCACAAAGCTGAAGCAGACGTGTCACTCATAGTGGTGCTAAAGTCAAAAGGAGGGGTGCCCGTCACATCCATTGATAAGCTTCAAGTGCTATCGCCTCGGGACGAGACAAACCGTCAAACTATAGACTTATGTTGGATGCCTACGATGTGTAGGCCATCATAGGTGTGCATGCGTGCATTCATCGCGTCGGTCAACCTTTGGAACTCAAAAAGAGCTGCGCAAGCATTGCATTGAATGCCCCACTAGAGTTGAGCTGCTCGAGGGCGTTGAAGATGCTTGAGGTGGGCCCTGTGCGCCTCCTCCTGAATGATGTTGTCGGAATTTTCATGTTTGGGGGTAGCGCCTTGCCCACATTGGTCGAGGGAATTATGCTCGAGTGTATCCCGAGCACGCCCTTAAAGCTTTTCCTTCCTAAGGCTAGCCATAGTGGGAGTAATTTAGGTAGTAACATAGCACATCCCAAGACATATATGCTTATGTGGCATGGAGTTAATGAGGAGAGAGGTGCTTGTGGTAACATAATATGTTACCGTAACATAACGCACCCCAATGCAAAATGAGTCTACAACATAATAAATGAAGGCTTGCATGACACTACACTTATGTTACTACCCACTATGATGGTAGTAACATAGACTAGTAACATAATATACATGTTACTAGTCTAAGTTACTATGCACTATGACTAGCCTAACCTAGATCTTGGTCATGACGTTTTCATTGGCCTGACTTCACAAAGATGCACTGCTTGGTTTGGTGGTGCCTGCTTCGGGGCATTATTGCAGGCACAGTGTACCATGTCCCCCATGAAGCTGACAATATCACTTTCCTAACTTAATGACTCTACAATGATATGGGAATTTGAAATATCACAGGTCCTGTTCATTTGGGAACCAAAAGGTACATTGTGTAAACTACATTCATATTCGATAAAGACATCCAGAACAACACATATGCACACAACAAGCATATAGGGTCTGCAGGGTGTGTGCCTAATGTATGGGAATATATAATAACTATCAAAAACCATCCACGCAAAATAAAAAAACTATCAAAAACCACTTGACTTAAGATGACATAGTTTAGAATTTATAGGATGTACGCTGTTTCTGTATAATATATGTCATAAAGAAGTCAGTTCTCCCCATTCACGCTAATCAAACAGACAGCTCCAGTAAAGGCAACCTTGAGCACACTCCTGCTCCCCTACCACATTGAAACCACAATAGCTAAAGCACGAAGGGGCAAACCAAATACGAGAAGAGACACCTTCCTGGAGAGGTTTCAGGTCCTCCATGTCCTGTTCTTCAACAATTATTTTGGAAAAATTCGGAATAAGAGCTAGTATATCTGAACAAGAATCCAAGCCCCTCACAAGAACCAATAACCCCACAGAGAAACCGAGAATTCAGAATCAAAGCTAATATCTCTGAACCAAAAATTGGAGCACCAAGTCCACAGAAACCAAGAACCCTCTACAGTATCGCAAATTATGACTTCATTAGACAAATGAACCTAGTGAATTAGGCACTTTATATGAATAAACTAATGATTCAAATTAGCCAAAGGCAGAAAAGCGATATGTAAAGACAGAAAGAGGCATGTACACATCGAGAAATGGGGATTACCTTCTTAGAGGCCTTTGAGAAAGCGTGTCTGCTGTCTCAGGCGCTGCCCTTTTTTCCTCTGGAAGAAATCATGCCTCGAAATGTTCTCCTTGAACCAATGTCCAGTGACGCTTGGATCTCTTGGTTCACATGTTAACTGGTTCAGTACATTTGCTTCAGTATCACAGTGAATAAGCTGGCTAGAACCTCTGCAGGAAATTAGCACATCGCCTTTGTCAGAGAGAATCATGTAACTTCTCATTGAGGATGTGACCACCATTGACAAGTTAATGGAATGCCATAGCGCCCACATCTCATTGTTGTAATCATGCAGGGACCAAATGCTCACTGTATCACTTCTGCCATTGTACAAGCTGAAGCCAAGCTGACTGCCCATCTCAAACAAGCGAGTATTTTCTTGGGCGGCAGTTGGAGATTGAATGGATCTGAATGACTCGGCCACCGTATCGAAAACAACCACTTTGTCATGACGGCATGACTCTGGCACCCAGTGAAGACAGCTGTTGAGCATAACTGTTGGCCTATGGCACAGGCTTGGAGTGGGATCGTTGATGCCATGGAGCAACGCTATCTTCAGATTGTCGGGTTCCTCAGGCAGCTGGATGGGTCTGGGCTCCATTGGTGAGCCGACGGTGAGGATGTAGTACTTGGGATTGCACATGGGGAGTCTTCCCTTGGAAAACAGAGTACGGTACTCCACGCCCCTGTCGGCGGTGGGCGACGAGTACAAGCCTGCAACGACTCCTCCGGTGAGCTGAGGGAGCGGGATCGATTGCCGGGTGGCAGGGTTGCAAATGTTGTGGCGGCCATTGCCGTAGGACACCAACAAGAGGCCATCCAAGGAAGCGCAGAGCCAGTTCGAGTAGCAATCGAAAGTGAGGACAGATCTGAGGTTGTTGGCGGCGGCAAGAACATCCACAGACTCGAGGCCAGATTTGTCGTGTAAGCTTTTCAGGGGGTTCGAGTACAGACCGACGAGAGGAAGCTTGCGGCCGAAGGAGGAGATGAACTGGTGCGTGGAGGTGCGGTTGCACCAGGAGCGGCAGGCCGCACGGAACCGGAAGAGCGACTTGGCCGGAAGCCGGACGAGGATCTCCCCCACGATCAGATCCTCGGGGAGGGTGACGCCGGGAGAGGAGAGGTGGCGGCGCACCGGTCTTGGGTCTGCGGTGGTCCTCTCCATGGTACTACGCAGGGGCGGCGGCGCCGCCTGTGGCCGTCTCCCCGGCCGGCGGCGAGTTTGGGGATTTTTGCTGTGGGAACAAGGGGAGAGGAATGGGGAAAATAATTGAGATGCCCCGCTCCCTTTTTTCGGCAGACTACTAGGTGTCGGTCGGCCGTCCTGGATTTGGGCCGGTCGGCCGCAGCCGCACGATTGCCTAGAGTATCCACCGTTGGATCTGGGCGCCCTTATCTCGCACTACGTATTTAGAAAAAAAATGTTGAACAAGTATTTAAATAAATATTGCTCATGTATATAAAAATGTTAAACAAATATTTGGAAAATGTTGATCATGTATATAAAAATGTTGAAAAAGCATTTAAAAAATGTTAAACAAGTATTTGAAAAAAAATCTTGAACAAGTATTTGAAAAATGTCGGTCATGTGTTTAAAATTTTTGAAGAGGTATTTGGAAAATGTTGAACAAGTATATAAGAATTTAGAATAAAAACAAAAATAAACAAAGAAAAACCAAGAAAATAAAAACCGTAAAATAAACAAAATAAACCAAAGGACAAATGTTGATCATGATTAAAAAATTAATCTTCTATTTCAAAAATGTTAATCAAGGATTTAAAAATGTTGAAAAACGTGTATAGAAAATATGTTGACCACATATTAGAAAAATGTTAAATTTGTACTGGAAAAGTGTTAAACTTGTGTAAGAAAAATGTTGTTGACATATACAAAACATGTAGAATGAAAACCAAAAGAAACGAAGAAAACCAAAGAAATGAAAAATGAAAAAGAAACAAAATAAACCAAAGAAAAGAAATGAAGAAACAAATGAAAAAAATGAAAAAGGGGAGAAAAAAAGAAAACAAACAAAAGAAAACAAAAAATATGGAGAAAACTGAATAAAACAGAAAAAACAGTGGAGAAAATCGTCTCTTTTACATTAAGTAGGTCGGGCCCTACATTACATCACGAACTGAACACAGAGCGGGTTTCAAGCGTCGCTATCTCCTATCAAAGAGACCCGGGTTCGGTCCCCAAATGCACTTCATCTTCTTCCATTTCTTGTGCTACTTTTACTACCTACGCGCGCGCGAATGGGCGAGCCCAATACGACGCGATGGACGAAAAACCTTCAGGGAGAGCAAACTACCGCCTGGCTTAAAGCGAGAAATAGTCGCCGTGGTTGGATCTCCCCACACCTACGTTGTCTTCCTCTCCTTCATCTCTTCATCTCTCCTTCATGTTTACTCCTCAAAAGAAAAGAAAAATATTTCCTTCATGTTTCCCCCGCCTTCCTCACCTGCAACTCCTACACTGCCCCCTCCTCTCGGTGACCGGTGCTACGCGGCCCGGTGGCCGGTGCTCTCCTCCCTTCTACTCCCTCCTCCCCCATAAAACCATTGCAACTCCGTTGTCCACTATCGCAGCTTCGCCCATCCACGGTTGCCACACCACCGACAATCATTGCAGCTTCAGGTAACACCAATTCCTGCATCTCCGCACACTGGTTGCGACATTCGCACTTCAGTTCCAACATCTCCGTGCATCGGCTCTAAGAAAAAACAGATACTCAGGTGGTCGCCGACTACAACAAAAAAATTACCAATTTCAACAAACAACATCATTGGTTCGAGCAAAAAAATGCGACACTGCACCCAATCGCAGCAAAAAATCTCGCCAGCCCCAGCACAAACTTATGTTGGTTCCAGCAAACAGAATCATCGGTTGCAGTGAAACGATCTTGGCGGCCGTCTGTTTGATATTGGTTGCAGCTTGTCGCCCCACCGGTTCCAGCTTCTCTGTCAGCCGGTGCCAGCAAAATTACTCATTAGTTGCACCACCCGGTGAATAGTAACGGTAACAGTAACAATAGCAATTTTATAGCGATTGTAACAGCAGCAACAACAAAAATAACTTAGCAAAGATCAATATATGAAAAACGTAGGCATTGGATCAGTGATGGATAATTATGTTGGATGACATTCATCATGTAACAGTCAGTACCTAGAGCAATACATTGGAGCGTCTTTGGATTCGCTTCGTTCATGTGATATGTGCAAACCTTGGAGCGTCTTTTGCTTTTAGTTTTCATTTTTCTTTTATTAACCATGCTGGTATGAGATAGTCCATGGTTTATTTGTAGAATGCTCATTGCACTTCACTTATATCTTTTGAGCATGGCCTTGTAGAATGCTTCATGTGCTTCACTTATATCATTTGAAGTTTGAATTGTATGTTTCTCTTCACATAGAAAAACTTTATTTGTAGAATGCTCTTTTGCTTCACTTATATTTGTAAGAGCATGATCTTTTGTAGAAAGAATTCAACTCTCATGCTTCACTTATATCTATTTAGAGATTCAAAAGGAATTGATCAATTGCATGGTTAGTCATAAAATCTCACATAAAACTTATGGATCACTGAATATGATATGTTTCATTCCTTGCAATAGTTTTGCGATATAGAGATGGAATATGTGAGAGGTACTAGTAAAAGGTTGTGGTTAGTAAGAATATTGATTTTAAGGTTTGTGATTCCCAAAGCATGCACGTATAGTCTCTTGTTATGCTATGAAGTTGGAGCATGACTTATTATTGATTGTCTTCCTTATGAGTGGCGGTCGAGGACGAGCGATGGTCTTTTCCTACCAATCTATCCCTCTAGGGGCATGCGTAGTTGTACTTTTATTCGAGGGCTAATAAACTTTTGCAATAAGTTATATGAGTTCTTTATGACTAATGTGAGTCCATGGATTATACGCACTCTTGCCTTTCCGCAATTTGCTAGCCTCTACGGTATCGTGCATTGCCCTTTCTCATATCGAGACGTGGTGCAAACTTCGCAGGTGCATCCAAACCCCGTGATATGATACACTCTATCACACATAAGCCTTATTATATCTTCCTCAAAACAACCACCATACCTACCTATTATGGCTTTTGCATGGCCATTCCGAGATATATTGCCATGCAACTTCCACCGCTTCCATTTGATGACTTGAGCATTCATTGTCATATTGCTTTGCATGATCATATAGTTTACATAGTAGTTGTGGCTTAGCCACTGTTCATCATTTTTCATACATGTTATGCTAGATCATTGCACATCCTGGTACATTGCCAGAGGCATTCATATAGAGTCATATTTTATTAAAGGTATCGAGTTGTAATTTTTATTTCTTTTGAGTTATAAGTAAATAGAAGTGTGATAATCATCATTATTCATTTTTAGAGTAATGCCCCAGTGAGGAAAGGATGATGGAGACTATGATTCCCCCACAAGTCGGGATGAGACTCCGGACAATGAGAGAAAAATAAAAATAAAAAAGAAAAAAAAGAAAAAAAGAAAAAAAAAGAAAAAAAAGAAAAAAAAACAAAGAGAAAAGGGGCATTGTTAGTATCCTTTACCACACTTGTGCTTCAAAGTAGCACCATGTTTTTCATATGGAGAGTCTCCTATGTTGTCACTTTCATATACTAGTGGGAATTTTTCATTATAGGATTATATGCACACCCACTTAGTTTTCATATTGAGTTTCATACACTTATAGCTCTTAGTGCATTCGTTGCATGGCAATCCGTACTCCTCACGTTGATATCAATTGATGGGCATCTCCATAGCCCGTTGGTTAGCCTCGTCGGTGTGAGACTTTCTTACTTTATTGTCTTCTTTATATTTACCCCTATCATCATACTCTATTCCACCCATAGTGCTATATCCATGGCTTGCGCTCATGTATTGCGTGAGGGTTGAAAAAGCTGAAGCGCGTTAAAAAGTATGAACCAATTGCTCGGCTTGTCATCAGAGTTGTGCATGATAAATACTTTGTGTTAAGAAGAGAGAGCATGAGAAGACTATATGATTTTGTAGAGATAGCTTTCTTTAGTGTTGATATTTTGAATGACATGATTGTTTGTTGGGATGCCTGAGTATTGATGTCTTTATGTCAAATTATGGACTATTGCCTTGAATCACTTATGTCTTAATATTCATGCCATGATTAGATATATGATCAAGTTTATGCTAGGTAGCGTTCCACATTACAATTTTTTTATCATTTACCTACTCGAGGACGAGCAGGAATTAAGCTTGGGGATGCTGATACGTCTCCGTCGTATCTATAATTTTTGATTGTTTCATGCCAATATTATACAACTTTCATATATTTTTGGCAACTTTTCATATGATTTATTGGACTAACCTATTGATCCAGTCCCCAGTGCCAGTTCCTGTTTATTGCATGTTTGTTTTTTGTGTCACAGAAAATCCATATCAAACAAAGTCCAAACGCGACAAAAATTTATGAAGATTTATTTTGGAATTTATGTGATTTTTGGGAGGTGGAATCAACGGAAACGGGGGCACACAGATCCCACAACCCACCAGGGCGCGCCAAGGACCCCCTGGCGCGCCTAGGTGTCTTGTGCCCTCCTTGAAGGTCGGTTGGGGCCTTTTTCTGGCGCAAGAAATATAATTTATGAAAGAAAATCGTGTAAAAATTTCAGCGCAATCAGAGTTACGGATCTCCGGGAATTTAAGAAACGGTGAAGGGCCAGATCTGGGGAGCACGAAACAGAAGAGAACAGAGAGGGAGATCCAATCTCGGAGGGGCTCCCGCCCCTCCGCCGCCATGGAGACCATGGACCAGACGGGGAACTCTCCTCCCATCTAGGGGGGAGACCAAGGAAGAAGAAGAAGGAGGGGGGCTCTCCCCCCTCGCTTCCGGTGGCGCCGGAGTGCCACCGGGGCAACGATCGGGACGACGGGACGACAATCTACATCAACAATCTTGCTACCGTCAACACCAACTCTCTCCCCCACTATGCAGCGGTGTAACACCCCTTCTCCCCGCTGTAATCTCTACTTAAACATGGTGCTCAAATCCATATGTTATTTCCCAATGATCCATTTTGTCCTGTGGATTAATCATGATCTTGGTTGGTATGATTGTATATTTTATTTATGGTGCTGTCCTACGGTGTCCTTCGTTCTCGCGCAAACGTGAGAGGCCCCCGCTGTAGGGTGTTGCAATATGTTCATGGTTCTCTTATGGTGGGTTGCGAGAGTGACATAAGCTTAAACCCGAGTAAGTGGGGTATGATGTATGGGAGTAAAGACGACTTGATACTTAATGCTATGGTTGGGTTTCAAGACCTTAATGATCTTTAGTAGTTGCGGATGCTTGCTAAGGGTCCAATCATAAGTGCATATGATCCAAGTAGAGAAAGTATGTTAGCTCATGCCTCTCCCTCATATAAAATTGCAAGAATGATTACCGGTACTTGTCATGGATTGCCTAGAGACAAATGACTTTCTTGTTGGCAAAAGCTATCCACTTTTATTACCTTGCAATTTATCTGTAGTTTTATTCCGCAAAGTACTCGTAGATTTATTCTTGCCAAATAGTTTCATACTTGTGTCCAGTAAAGAAAACGTCAAGTGTGCGTAGAGTTGTATCGGTGGTCGATAGAACTTGAGGGAATATTTGTTCTGCCATTAGCTCCTCGTTGGGTTCGACACTCTTATTTATCGAAGAAGGCTACAAACGATCCCCTATACTTGTGGCTTATCAGTCTCTTGTTACCTTCGATCTTTAGACGCACAGTTCGGGAACCCCTACCCGAGATCGGTCGGTTTTGATATCGACAACGCCCACTACTAGGAAAAAACCTATAAACAGCCACGTAACAGTGGCGCGGGGTAGGTAGACCGCACTGCCGCTACTTAACAGTAGCGTGGTATTGAACCCAGCGCTGCAGGTGAACATTAGCAGTAGCACGGGTTCACTGCCTCACTAATTATAACATCACAAGTGTGTTCTATCTACAAATGATAGCTATCAACCATGCAATCTTATATTTATCCGTCTTTTTTGTAGCAGGTGCTTCTTCCATATTGAGGATGAAGAAGCGATATCGTGTAGTACCAAGCATTGCCGACGGCAGGGATGGCGAGCACTTGTCCTCAACTGGTTCTGTACCCTCAGCCATGAAATGAGTTTTCCTTTTATGGTAACAACTATTGTCAAGAAAAACTACGTGGAACAATAGTACGAGGGGTCTTCCAGCACTTTTTCATCACCTCAATGGAGCTAAACATGTTCATATGTTAAATACATTAGCCTCCTCATCACTTGTCATTATCACCAAAACCCTTTAGGTGCTTCGATGTTCTTTCAATGTCAAATATTGAATCATATGTATAAAAAAGTAGTAGTGTCAACTATAATTTTTTATACATTATTACTATTAACAATAGAATTTTAGTACCGGATAGAACAAATATACAAATGTTACGAGCTTATTATGGAACTATTTCAATTTGCATAACACTTTTGACCACTGAAATTGGGGCAGAGAATCATGACAACGGTTTAATATATACTCTAGAAGTGTATTGAAATATATTTATCTAATCACACACTAAAACCTGATATTAAGATATTTGCTAAGCTATACGCTTTAGAGAACTCTACCATAAATGCATATATACAATTTGTTAGATCATGTTTTTTTTGCGGATCTTAGATCATGTGATTTAGCTAGAGATCTTACCATAAATATGTAAACAATATACAATTTTTGCAGTTGTGAAAATATATTAAAAATATTGCCTTTAAAAAAATATAGTTTTGGTTTAGAACAATGCAAGTATATTTTACAATGATACATAGAACACACCAGTGTAAACTGCAGTACAAAATATTCTTGGCAATTATATTGTGCGGTTAACTATGACAAATAAATACGACAAAAGTATACTCTTTTTGGCAGTAGCACTAAAAATAAATTCAAAATAAGTATAAAGTTTTAGTATAAATTATATTCGTTTGAATTTACTCAAGTTCAAATATTGACTGAACTAGGCCTATGTCTGGGTCTGATTCTAATTCATTGTGGGTTGTTTTGCTGGAGGTTTGAACATATTGATTTCTAAGTGTTAATTTAGGAGCTAGAATAATATTCCCTTCTTTTTGCAAGGAAGCTCTCTGCCTTGAAGCATTTAGCCGATTTGTAGCACGCAGTGGTGGTTCAGCTGACAATGTTGCATGTATAGATAAGCTATATACTAAACTTTTGATTCTTTCTGTATTCATAAAACTATATATATTGAATCTGGATGCGCTGAAGCGGGAGGCGCTGGGCCTATATATAGGCTGGTAGAGGCTCGCATTTGTACGGGAGTTCGACTCGGACTGGGCCAATATATTGCGATCGGATTTTTCATTTTGAGATTCCATATATACTCCGTACCATATAACGTGTGTTGCAGTTGCAGTCCGAATAGGACCCTGAATCTTTATTCTCGATTCTCACTGTGTTTAGGGAGAGATTTCGCCCCAGTTATTTGGGCCTTTCCCTAGTATAAACTTTAATTTATTTGATTTGATAACTTATTTTTAGAGGAATTTATTTCGTCAATCCATGCGAATGCACGGGCCAGTTATCTAACATTTTGTTTCAATCTCTATATTACAAACAAATATGGTTTGCTGAAATGATCCACTATACTTCAGATGTTTGTGCACGATACTTTTAGAAACGCAGAGATTTACAAAGAAGGCGTGTAGATAAGTTAGATGAAATCGTCATCTAACGGCACCAAATAAACAAATATGTTTTTTTTACCACATAGCATCACAGCGCCCCCACAGGCCCAGTAGCGAAAAAGACCCATTAGCGAAAACAAAAGAAACAACCCATATCTTTTTTAATGAGACAAAATAGAAGGCCAGTTTTTGTTGTGCTAGGAAAACATGCCAACAACCTTAAAAAGGCAAAAAAATTGCCATCGGTAAAAATAAATGTATTTTCAATGACCCACTAGAAAAAAAGTCATGGCAATCTCCATCATACAAACAAAAAATATTACCATGACAGATTCATATTAAAAAATGCCATGATATTTTTAACTCAATTTCCATATATTGTAGGGTTAATTATCCTTTTGCCCTCAGTGGTGTCCATGTGCTCAGTTTTGCCCTCAGATGCGAATTGTCATCAGTTTTGCCCCTAGTCCGAGCACAACAACTACGACGAGGCCAAACGGCCATATTTGAGTCCATTCCGTCCGCCGGCGTTAGTAGTTGTGGGTCCGGAGCTTACACGTGGGACCGCGTGGACGTGGGTCCGGAGCTGACATGTAGGCCCGTGCAACTAAATCCCCAAATCATTCTAGCTCACACCCATCCGCCCGGCCGGCTGTCTGCGCCGCCGCCGCCACTCCACTGGCCTGCCACGACCTGCCCGCCACCAGCTGCACGGCCTGCTCGCCGCTACCTCCTCGCCCTCGCTCCACGGCTACCTGTGACGCCCACCACCTTCCTGCGACGCCACGGGTGGGCGCCCGCCACCTGCTCGATTCGCAACGCTGCCTCCTTCCGTGCGCCCGCCGGCGCTCAAAGGGGGGGCTCTGGAGCTATTTGAACTAGGAGGAAGAACCCTAGGGCGAAATGGTGAGCAGCGGCGACTCGGAGTATTTGGCGAGGCAGGCATTGGGCGGAGATCCGCCGCATCCATGACTGGGTTCCCGAGGGTAAGTCTCGCCTCTTGTTTAGATTGAGCTTAGTTGTGCATTTGAACACTCGATTCGAGTAGGTTTGCCCAATTAGTGTGCTGATTGCGTCTTTGTTTTTCGCCGTTAGGATGGAGTTGCGGTTTGCTTTCATGGTGCACATTAGAAGGGACGGTACATGTTCGATGCAAAGGATAAGAAGAAATACCAAGGAGGTTTTGATTATCGGTTGCCAATGGCTAGTAATTGGAGTTTCGACAATTTGGGGAGGTAATTTGTAGCCAATATCCTTGGGGTTTGCTTGATGAAGTGGTATACAAATACTATGATGGGGAAAAGAATTGGGTGACAGTTAGTAATGATGAAGAGCTATCTACCATGTTTGTTAGGCATAAAGAGAAAGATAATTTTCATGTGAGGCTGCAAGTTGATGTGCTTGAGGCAATTGGACCTAGGATGGCGGGTGCAACATCTCGGGAGAATCAAGTCGTCGTAATGGCATCTCTAGCGAACAGTTCAGTTGGTGCACGCGACGTGGTGGCTCGACAAGTGTGGGCAACAGCAGTAGGGTCCCCTTGAAGTGGAGCCTGATGGCTACAATTCTGGGGTTGATGAAGAAAGTTATATTCTGATGTTATTAGGAATTTACGACGGGCACCTCGGACTGAAAACCAAGATGAGGCTCACAATGCAGTCCGTGTGGATGATGACGCGATGGGTGAGGACGAAGACCTTGCAGCTGTTGAATGGGACCCTTTGAACCCTCAAATGGAAGAAGGTACAGTTTTGCATCCATGAATGAGTGTAGAAATGCACTTGTGACATCTGCATCAAGGTAGAACGTACTTTCAAAGTTGACAAGAGCGATCAAATGCGTTCTGAGTGCACTCGTCCGATCGAGGGTTGTCCATGGAGGCTGCTTGCATCTAAAATGCGGAATAGCACTAATGTTCAGGTCAAAGTGAACCCTTTTAAGCACACATGCCAGAATCAACCCTTAGGAAGGATACAATCAGTAGAGCCAAGTCAAGATGGGTGGCAGAAGAAGTAAAAAAGTGGGTGAAAGAAAACCAGCAAGTGGGTCCAAAGGAATTGCAGAAGAACATCAAAGATAAGTTCAAGATAGATTTACCATACATGAGGTTGTTCAATGGTAAACAACATGCTATGGATTCTATTTATGGTAACTGGCAGGAAAGTTTTCAATTGTTGTATTCATTCAAAGGTGAAGTGGAGAGGACAAGCCCAGGTAGTATTGTAGATATTGATCACCACACCGTGGATTACACATTCGGGGAGTGACAAAGACCAAGGAATGCTTTAGAAGGGTTTTTGTCTGCTTTGAGGCTTGTCGCCGGGGTTTTTTGGCAGGCTGCAGGCCTTATTTGGCTATTGATGCCACTTTTCTCACAGGGAGGTTTAAAGGACAGTTAGTAGCAGCTTGTGCAGTTGATGCACATAGTTTTGTATTTCGATTGCCTATGGTGTCTTGGAGACAGAGTCTGAGGAGAGCTGGACTTGGTTTTGCATAATCTCCGCTGGCTATTGCACATCCCAATGGGTTGGTCATTCATACAGATGCTGCAAAGGTTTAGAAGTGGCCGTGGACAATGTGTTCCTGAGTAGAGCATAGGGAATGCATCGTCACCTTGCTGCAAATTTCATGAAGAAATTCAAAGGAAAGGTGTATACCGACAATTTATGGCCAGCATCTTTGACATGCAGTGTGAAGAAGCACAACTACCACTTGAGGCAGTTATACATGAATCCCAAAGTGAAAGAATACTTGGAAACACACCACTCCAAATTATGGGCCAGAAGCCAATTCAGTGAAGTGAGCAAAGTTGACTATGTGCACAATAATCTAGCGAGTCTTTCAACTCAACGATTCGGAAACTAAAGGGTCATTATGTGGTGGATTTGCTTGACAGGATAAGGATAGAATACATGCAGAAATTTCATTATCGTGCAGGAATAGCCGAGGCAAAATTCATGGGCCACATTATCATCCTGCCGTGATGAATGAACTGAAGCAGAAGACAATAGGCTTGGAAATGAACATGACTCTTTGCTCGGGTACCACAGCAGAGATATCATATTTGGATAAAGAGAAGAGGGAATGGAGATATCCAGTGGATTTAGAAGCTAGAACTTGCAGTTGTAGGCAATGGCAGATAAGCTGGTTGCCATGCATTCATGCCTTGTTTTTCATCACTTCTCTCCCGGGTCCAGCAGGGAACATACAACAGTATGTGCATGATTACTACTCTGTTGCAAGGTTCAAAGCCACATATGCTTATGCCTTGCCTGCTATGGAGGGAAAACAACAATGGGACATGGTGGACCTGGATTCAAGCTTTGCGCTCCGATTCGAAGAGAGCAGCAGGTAGACCAAGGAAGAGTCGAATCAGACCTCGCAGCGAAGGAGATGGACTTGGAGCGAGGAAGCGTAGGTGCACAAGGTGTGGTGGGTCTGGTCATTTTGGTAAGTATTGTGATAACACAGTAGATCCAGCGTTCGGAGAGAGTTTCGATGAAGGCTTCGATGAAAATGTTGGTCAGCAGCCGGTTGCCTCAACAGATGATGAAAATGATGGTCAACAGCCGGTTGCATCAGATGAGGATTTTGACGAGGTTCCAAATGATGATGGTCAACAGCCGCATGATTTTGACGATGATTTTGACGATGATCCAAAATATCCTCCAAATACTGATTCACGTGAGGCTCCAAATGGTGATCCAAGTGAGGCTCTAAATGGTGATCATGGTGATCCAAGTGAGGCTCCAAATGATGATCCAAGTGAGGCTCCAAATGATCCAAGTGAGGCTCCAACTGGTGACCAACCTTCTGTTGTTGTGAGGTATGCTAGGTATGTAAATCTTGCAAGGGTCAAATACTCTGTACATCTATCACTTGACACGATCTCATTACCGTTTATGTTTGGACCCTTTATGTTTTGCACAGCTCTATGGTAGGTTTGAAGAAGACGCGCAAGGTACCGACAACCAAGAGAAGAAGAGAAGAAACAATGAGCACAAGGTGCACGAGGAGCAAAGTGATGGCAAGAAGCTCAAGGAATGCATGAAGCCCCAACGCTATCTATGAACAACTATGAAACATTATGAATAAGGAATGATGTTGTATTATGACCCAAACATTTATCACTTGACATGTTGTATTTCTGTTGGATGATGTTGGACCTATGTTAGAAGTATGTTTGACATGATGTTTAAATATCTGTTGGATGATGTTTGAATGAGCACATGGTTTTCCTTTTTTGATTTTTTGAATTTTGTTTTGCTCATTTAAATTCTGGTCAAACCTAACTTTGACCAAGATTTAAACAAGTCTAAAACATCAAAATGAAAAACTATGCCTGGATACTTCTTAGTCAATCCAAAATGAAGTTGTGGTGAGGTTTTGAAATTTTCATGAAAAATGTGCTAAAAGAGGGGTCCAAAGGTAGGGTAAACGGCCTCATTTCTAAGCAAGGTTTTTTCGACCTTATCTAAATCAGCCAAATAACTTTCCTACACATATATTCTATATGTACAGACTATCTCGCTGGTTTTTCCATTTTTTGATTTTTTTTAAATTTGTTTTGCTCATTTGAATTCTGGTCAAACTTAACTTTGACCAAGATTTAAACAAGTGTAAAACATCAAAATGAAAAACTAAGCCTGGATCCTTCTTAGTCACTCCAAAATGAAGTTGTGGTGAGTTTTTGAAATTTTCATGTTCATTTCCCCAAAACACTTCTCTTCACTTCATACAAGAGAGTTTGAGATACTCGAGATATCATACAATACACATGAACTTATCATTTAAATGTATGTAAAGCTTGTTTATCAACTTAAATCGTTAGTATATGACATAAGAAGACTATGTGCGCTGGTTTTTCCATTTTTGATTTTTTTAAATTTGTTTTGCTCATTTGAATTCTGGTCAAACTTAACTTTGACCAAGATTTAAACAAGTGTAAAACATCAAAATGAAAAACTAAGCCTGGATCCTTCTTAGTCACTCCAAAATGAAGTTGTGGTGAGTTTTTGAAATTTTCATGTTCATTTCCCAAAACACTTCTCTTCACTTCATACAAGAGAGTTTGAGATACTCGAGATATCATACAATACACATGAACTTATCATTTAAATGTATGTAAAGCTTGTTTATCAACTTAAATCGTTAGTATATGACATAAGAAGACTATGTGCGCTGGTTTTTCCATTTTTGATTTTTTTAAATTTGTTTTGCTCATTTGAATTCTGGTCAAACTTAACTTTGACCAAGATTTAAACAAGTGTAAAACATCAAAATGAAAAACTAAGCCTGGATCCTTCTTAGTCACTCCAAAATGAAGTTGTGGTGAGTTTTTTGAAATTTTCATGTTCATTTCCCCAAAACACTTCTCTTCACTTCATACAAGAGAGTTTGAGATACTCGAGATATCATACAATACACATGAACTTATCATTTAAATGTATGTAAAGCTTGTTTATCAACTTAAATCGTTAGTATATGACATAAGAAGACTATGTGCGCTGGTTTTTCCATTTTTGATTTTTTTAAATTTGTTTTGCTCATTTGAATTCTGGTCAAACTTAACTTTGACCAAGATTTAAACAAGTGTAAAACATCAAAATGAAAAACTAAGCCTGGATCCTTCTTAGTCACTCCAAAATGAAGTTGTGGTGAGTTTTTGAAATTTTCATGTTCATTTCCCCAAAACACTTCTCTTCACTTCATACAAGAGAGTTTGAGATACTCGAGATATCATACATTACACATGAACTTATCATTTAAATGTATGTAAAGCTTGTTTATCAACTTAAATCGTCAGTATATGACATAAGAAGACTGTGCTTGGTTTTCATTTTTCTGATTTTTATTTAATTTATTATGCTCATTTGAAATATGGTCAAACATAGCTTTGACTGCTCCAAACCCTCCCAAACCCCGCTACCCTAGCGCTGAATAAGGACCGTTCATCTAACCTAAGCGGCGATCAAGGGCCGTCGATCTAACCCTTCTAGAAGGAATCTGCGAGGAGGAGGCGATCCGCGAGATGCAATCTGATTGGCTGGGAGATTGTTTTTAACAAATATCGGGCGCCTTTGGATGGACCGTTGGGCCGTCTCGTTGTCCGGGCTCGAGACCGCAGTAAATAGCCCGTCTCAGCCTTTCCAGTGCCTTGCATGCATGGGCGCTGCTACGTGGGTTTGCGCATGCTGGAGGCGGCGGCGTGCATGCATGCGAGTGAGGCGAAGCGAGGCACGCTAGGCGAGCTAGGCTAGCGAGGCGAGCTAGGTGGTTCAGGGCAGCGATTCACATGCACTGCCCGGTCAAAGATGCATCGTTTTCGTGCAAAAATTTAAGTGTGCAAAACGTAACGGATACACACACGCGTCCGGATTCACACACGCATCCGGATTCACACACGCTTCACACACGCACCGTTATCATCCTTTCTACCCTTCTCTCTTCCTCTCCCACCCACAGGCCTATAAATGGGGTGCCTCTCTTCCTCTCCCACCCACAAGCCAGATCCGATCCTCTCCAACTTCAAACACCCAAGCGACCGAGCCCTCCCCAAGCAAGACCAAGTGAAGAAGATGCAGTTCAACGGGCCGACCTTCAGCCGTCCGCCTGTGGTGCCGGAGCTGCGCTACCCACCGGGCGTGCTCGTGGAGAGGGAGCTCCGTGTGGGCTATTTCAAGGTGGAGGGTTCCGTCGAACTCACCCGCGCCTTCCTCGAGAGCCGGCTATGCCCACCTCCCACGGGCTCGCCGAGGATGTTCACCCTCAACGAGGTTCGTGACCATGGCGGCATCGTCCTACTGCTCACGGTCACCTTCACCAACCCATTTGACGCTGCGAGCTCCTCGGCCAAGTCTTTTGGTGCGGCTGCGAGGCCATCTTCTTCACCATCTACAACATCTACACCAACTACGGCGCATCTTCCCGCTCCAGGCCAGATGCACTCCTTCCGCATTGACGACGAGGAGGAGGTGTGAAGATGAAGACGGTGTTGAAGGGAGCGCGCGCCAAGGTGGAAGAAGGAGGTCAAGCCCGAGTCGAGCTCGCCATGTTTGGTTTTTATTTTGTTGCTTTTCTATGTCGTGGTCGTGGTCGTGGTCGTGAACTGTCCGTGAAGTTATCCTCTAAGTTATTGTAAGGGTTAATGGTATTAATGGTACGGTGTGTTCCATCTTATTATGTGTGTTAAAAAATGTCCGTGCCCAAACTTATCATTTCTTCCCTAAACAAGTCATGAAGTTCGAGAACTTGTGGTTTTCGGAGGGTGAGAAGCCCTTTGTTTCATTCAAACAAAAAGTCATGAACTAACATGCAAATTTATTCCTTTAAATCCTAAACCAAGTGCCACTCTATCCCTAAACCAAGTGCCACTCTGACCAAAATCATGTGGTAGTGCAACATACATTTTCAACCTTCCAACCCTCCAAAATTTAAGTGCAAAACAAAGGAAAACCGCTCCCACGCGTGTGCAAACATTCACGGTCTCACTATTTTTTTTTTAAAAAATTCACAGTCTCACTATGTATACCTTCCTTCCCTACCCATGTCAAAGTCTTGCCATCTGTCCTAGCGGTTATCAGCGCAGCCCTAAACACCACAAACCCACGCGGTCTTGGGTTCGAGTCCCCAGCCGCACCAATTTTTGTGCATTTTCCACCCTTCATTTTTTAGACATATTATGTTTTTCTCAATGTAATGCCCTTAAAAAATGTTCATTTATTTTGGCACCTGGCATAAACCTCTACCAGAGCTGAGGCACATTTTCCATGACATTTTGGTCTTTGATTTAAATCACGGTGTATTTGAATTGGATTAATTAACAGCTCCAAAAAAATTCTAACCTTAATTGTTTGGCTCCGGAATAATTCAATTAGCTTCCACAAAAAGTTTCAGCATTAGATTTACTGCCTAAATTAAACCAGAATGGAAAACAGAAAATACGCAAGAAAACCCCTGAATGGGCCTAATTGGATGCAGTTGGCCCATTAGTCTAGCCTGCACTTGGCTCTACACTCTGAATTTGGCCCAAGAGCAACCTTTTTTTTGGACAGAAAGGCAGAGCAGAGAGCTGCATTTCATTGATCAAAAGTTTCTGAATTCCTAATTTCTTCTCTTTTTTTCCAACATATTTAAATGTTGGTCACTTCTTCTCTTTTTGTTTCAACATTTAAACAACTTTAACCAACATTTAAACTAGGTGAATTTCTGAAACAATTTCAAGATTACAAATTCCTTCATAATTCATGCCTTTCCATACATTTTCAACATTACAACCAGTGCGATTACCATACCTACAAATGCCCAAAAGTATTTGCAAATGGGTATTGGTAGTGCTTGATCTTCAAGCTTCCTAACCTTCTTCTTCAACATCCTAAGCTCAATAGCTAGCTCTCTGTCAGTGCGTGCTTCGCCATCCATCTCTTCTTCCGGAGCTCGTGGTGTGGCCACTGCCGTTCGTGGCAGCATGCGCAACCATTCTTCATGCTCTTCTTGCAGTTCATTCATCAGAGTCTTGGCCAGAGCATCGACCCAAAGAAAGAAGCATGTCACCTGCATGAACACCAAACAGATCAAAACCCATTGCTCAAACATCCCGACGACGAAAATGGTGCAATTGCCCCGATTCTTACCCCATTCTCGCTGCACACGTAGAACGGACGATTCTGGTTCCTCGATGTCTGAGAAACCCTTCGATCAACGCCCGCCCGGCACCGCGGACAGACGAAGACAGGCATGTCCACACGCGCCCGGCTCTGCATCCGCGAGGTGGCGCGGGAGCTTGAGGAAGACATGGAGCTCGGAGCCGAAGGGGATCTCAACGCCGCCGCGCCCTCCACAGCTAGCTTCCCGCCGCCGTGCTCTCTCTCTCTCGCCGTGGTCACCGCCGTGCTCTCTGTCGCCGTGGTCACCGCCATTGTCGCCGCTTATATAGCACACCCGCCAACGGCTCTCGCTCAACGGCTCTTTGCTGGGTCCCACAAGCCACGCGTGCAACGGTCTGAATAAAATTGGCCGTTTCGCCGCTGGTCCCACCTGTAAGGGCGAGTCAAAAGGTTGACCTGACGGAGACGGCAGAGTTCACGGAACGAGTCGGTGCGCACGGACTAGGGGCAAAACTGAGGACAATTCGCGTCTGAGGGCAAAACTGAGCACATGGACACCACTGAGGGCAAAAGGATAATTAACCCTATATTGTATGCGAAAATGGCCGCATGTGGAAAAAAACAAAAGGCAGGGTTTTCTTTTAGATGGGTGGTTCGCTCACCCTTGCCATCGAATTTTCCCCAACGTAATGTGTGTAACTGGGAATTGTGTGAACTATCGACTCCAGAAGAGATCGCGTAACTACCACTCTTAGTCGGAGCCCTTCCTCTCAGGATGTCGGCCGATCCTTCAGCTCCCCTTCTCTCCCATGCCGCTCCAGTGGTAGCGGAAGAGTTGGGGAGCCCGGCTCCCTGTCCGGCATTGTTAGGCTTAGCATTTGTGTTTCTGGTGACGATGCTCGGTCGGTGCCGACGTCAGTACCATGAATAAGGTTTTTCGGGTGACCACCTTGACGACATTTAATGGTGGCATCGAAGAGCCACGAATTTGTGTCCAAGTGAGATCTTCAAGATGGTGTTGAAGGTCTCACTGCATGTCTTGTTTCTTCGGCTTCATCATCGTCACATCAGCGATTTCTTCAGCACAGTGTGGAGTCAGAAGTGCTCGTGTCGGAGATGGCCGGTGCTACGCCGTTGGTCGCATCTGACTGATGGTACAACTGGGATTCGCCTTTAGCGTTCATATTTTCCCTGCCTAGGTGAGGTTATCTTTGATTTTGTTTGATTGGGATGCAATAAGAATATCTGTTCTCTACCGTTCTTTTGGGACCTACCATTTGAGCTATAGACGATCAGTTTGTTATTTTCATGTAGTTTCATTGCTCGGGGTTTTGACTTGTGAATGGGCTATCGAATAGAAGAAAATGCTTGCAGACTATCACTATTAGGGAAAACCTTATACATAGAACTTTAGTAGTAGCGAGGGTTAAAAAAGCACGCTGGTGCTAACTAGCAGTAGCGTGCCTGAGCAAACCGCGTTGCAGATAAAGTTCTAGCAGTAGCGCGTGCTGCCCTAAACACGTTACTACTAAAATTCCCACGGTTTAGCCGATAGGCTACACATAGTAGTAGCGACCTATAACGAACCGCGCTACCGCTACTTTCTTTGTAGCAGCGCGTTTTGAACTAAACTCGCTACTGCTAAAGAATATAAAATTAAATGGAAAGCAAATAGAAAGGTAACTGAAAATGAAAGAAATAGAATAAGGTGAAAGAAAAAAAATAAAATATGAAGAAAACTAAATAAAAAAGGGGAAAAAAGAGAAAGGAGTAGCAGTAGCGTGTATCCCAGAAAGCGCTGTAGCTAACGTAGCAGTAGCGCTCTTCCTGGAACGCGCTACTACTACTTCTGACTTAGCCACAGGGTTCGTCCTTCCCCATGACCACTTCCCCCAAATGCAACTGTCCACACTCTCGCCGCCGCCGTCGCCCGTCGGCCGCCGTGCGCTCTCCGCACACCCTCTACGCCGCCCCGACCCCCCGCGCCGCCGGTCCTCCCCCGTCGCCCCTCCTCCGATCTGCACCGCCGTCACCTCATCCTCCTCGCTGGACTCGGTACCGGCCTCCTCCTCCGTCCTCCCTCCACTCGCCGCTGGCCAGCCCCTCCTCGCTCCGCCTTCCTCCTCCGTCCTCCCTCCACTCGCCGCCAGCCGGCCCCTCCTCGTTCCGCCTTCCTCCTCCGTCATACTCTCTACTCCCTCCTCGAGTCGCCCCTCCTTCTCCCTCCTCCCTGCTACATTTTGATTTAGTAGGCTAGTTTATATGCAACATTTTGATTTAGTTGATATGATTCAGTTGATTTAGTTGATTTAGAACATTTTCATTTAGTTGATTTAGTAGGCTAGTTGATTTAGTTGATTTAGTAGGCTAGTTGATTTAGTTGATTTAGAACATTGTGTCATTTAGTTGATTTAGTATGCTAGTGGATTTAGTATGCTAGTTGATTTAGTATGCACCATTTTATTGTTATTTTTCTGTACATGGATAGGTAGATGCTTTTTTTTGTAATAAGTTATTTTTTGGCAAAATGTAGGTGCCAATTTAGATAAATTTGCCACTTGTTTTTTAATCAATTATCTTAGGCAATAGGTGCCATCGAAATGCTTTGGTAGGTGGTACCTTGTCATCTAATCGTTAATCCTTTGCTCATATTGCTTTAGGAAAATGGCGCCACCACCACCACCACTATGTCGACTGTGCAAGTGAAGGTGCGCCAGCAGCCTTGCAACTGGCAAGCTGTTCGGCATCTACTTCCAGCCGAGTTTTCGTCATGCGGCGGTAAGAAATTAGATGAAATGTAACAACTATTTTATTTTTAGTGTTGGCATTACTGCATTGTGTCATTTTGCTTTTCTTACACAGATCGTCCCATGCAATGTGAGCTTGAAATTTAAGAAGCTAACAGGAGACACTGTGACATTTGAGGCTCCTGGGGGGCCGTACACTATGGAGGTCGAGAAAGGACGCAATATGTCACAGATTGGAGGAGACGGATGGGCCCGTTTCCTCGCCCACATGCGTCTTACTGGTGGTGAGTTGATCAGCTTCTCCTTCAGAGCAGAAAGACCCAAGCTGGCTGTCATTTATCTCAACCTGGTGGAAGATGATGAAGATGATGAAGATGACGAAGATGATGAAGATGACGAAGATGATGCAGATGACGAATATGATGAAGATAATGAGGACCCACTTCATGAAGCCATCGTAGCTCAAAGAATGAGGCTGAGCGAGGACAAGGTGTGCAACCTATGGGACATAATTCCGCCACGTGATGACTTTGTCGGGGTGCCATTCGTGACCCGCCTGACAAGTACCATGGTCGATCGACATGAAATGGTATGTTATACGTACTGACTGTAGTAATTTGATGATATATATATATATATATATATATATATATATATATATATATATATATATATATATATATATATATATATATATATATATGCTTTATTGTTATACTTACAAATACAAATTATCCGATGATATGCTTAGTGAATCCGATGAAATGCTTAGTGTAGAGTCCAATGATATGCTTAGTAGAATTCATGATTAATTAGTACAAATGCATAGTACTGTGTCTTTTGATAGTGTAGAAATCTAGACTTAATAGAAATATATTTGCAAGAATATGTGTGAGGCTATTTATTAATTGATATGTTTTTCTTATTCAGAAATTGTCAAAGAACCTATCTGTGAGTTGTGGTATCGAGCCTGATGAAGAAGGCTCAGCTGGACTACGCCTTACTGCAAGGGGCTCCGTCACCACCTGTACTTACCGCATGGACACAGACGGTCGCACACACTTAAACTCGGTTGGGTGGAAGAGATTCCTCGTTGGCAAGAATCTTCATGTTGGACAGGCCATCCTAATTACTATCAGGAACACCCACCGCCCAGGCTTGAGGATGATGATCGTCGTCGATATCATCTAGAACTACATATGTGTGGCTATATCATCTAGAACTACATATGATGATCGTCGTCGATATCATGTAGAACTACATATGATGATCGTCGTCGATATCATCTAGAACTAAATATGATGATCGTAATCGATGTCACCTTGTACTGCTTGAGGATGCATGTTGAGTATATATGAAATTGTAATCTAGTACTTCCTCGGTTCCAAATTACTCGTCGTGGTTTTAGTTCAAATTTGAACTAAAACCACGATGCGTAATTTGGAACCGATGGAGTACTACCTAGTACCTATACTGCTTTATGAAATTGATATCTAGTAGAACTAGTGTCTGAAAATTGCAGTTTACCGAAGCCGGAATGGGGAAATGGTGGAAGATATAACAGTAGCGCGGGAGCAGGAAATCGCTACAGCTAACTAATAGTAGCGTGTTCGGGAAATGCGCTGCTGATATTGTCAATAGTAGTAGCGCGGGTACATGCAGCGCTACTACTAACGGTTAGCTGTAGCGCCTTATTTGTAGCGCAGGTGCCCGCGCTGCTGATAGCCTCAAAACCCGCGCTACTGCTAGGGTTTTCCCTAGTAGTGTATGTAGTGTGCTACGTATTATAGGATTTAGCATGCCAGTATTCTCTAGCATTTTGATATCTTTTCTTGGAATCAATCAAGTGTCTGTCGAGTTTTAGTTATCAATCATGTGTATGCGTAGGGCAAAAGTGAAACTAAGAAGAAGAGATATTTTTAAATGTGCCAGTGTATCCTCTAGCATTTTATGGTTTGGCTGTGATGGGCAGCATTGTGGACTGCCAGAAATGAGCTCATATTTGATCTTGAATACATTGAGCATACTATTGAGAACTGGCCGACCCCTTGTTTTGTCATGCTTGAATGCTTCTACTGTAAGAAACAACAGAGGGTTGATTTAGGAATTTTTATTGTTTCTGTTGGTGGGCGTTTGAAGCCCGTGGTATGCTTCGCGGAGCAGTGGAGTTGGTGTTTGCAGTTCCAGCGAGAGCGTGATGGGTTCTTCTTGTGTTGGTGGGCGCTGGCTCTCAGGTCGTGACCATTCAGTCGTACTCAACATCTTGTTTAAGAAAGGCGTTGTGATGAACATCATGATGGAGCTGAGTAGTAGTTGGGCTCATGTCTTCGATTGGATTCATTCACTAGATTAGTTAGTTTGTCTTGTTGTTTTTGGAATTGTGGTGAAGAGCCAGCCGGCAGGTCGTGCTTGGTTGCTGTGTTTCATTCTTGTTATTTATTGAGTCCCTGATTTGGTAGGATGAATGTGGAGTGCATGGATGAATTTGTGAATTCCAAACGGCTTCATCTTCACCTCAATGTACGTTGACCTCATCTCCCTGGGCCTGGGAAATATATATACTCCTAGCTTGTATATACGCTGCCATGTGGTTCTTTGCCTTTGGTACAGTTGATTGGTTTGGTACCAACTAGTCAATTACAGGACCAGCTGCAAACTGTAATGTTATACGTAATTGTTCTAACCTATCATTGAGACTTGTGTTTATTTTTGTTTCTGTTGACACGCTCTTAGCTGTTAACTTGTGGGCAATGGCCAGATGGTAGTTGGATCTAGACTTTTCATGTCTTATGCTAATTGTTATTAAAAAGGAAAGATATCATAGTCTTACACCGGCTAATCACTTCATCTGCCTCGCACAACAAAACAAAACAAATAATCATTTGCCTTGCTAAAGGGAAAATATTGTTCTTCTGCTCAACCATCTGTTATGTTGTGCAAAATCCCATGTTAAGTATTGAACATGTATTCTTTGTGTGCACGTATATAGGTCTGGGTTGTATATTTCGCACCTGTCACGTCTCTCTCGCCCTCTGTAACTTGTA
This sequence comes from Aegilops longissima, assembly GCA_021605205.1. Classification (NCBI taxonomy): domain Eukaryota; kingdom Viridiplantae; phylum Streptophyta; class Magnoliopsida; order Poales; family Poaceae; genus Aegilops; species Aegilops longissima. The sequence goes on along the minus strand of CM038676.1, from coordinate 19,710,457 downwards.
TGTAACTTGGGAGGCAAGACATCTGGTGCACGCCCTGTATCTATATATGTGCTCCGTGCACGATCAATGAAATTATCGATGCATGCAATCCTTCTCTTCCTAACTTACACGGTATCAGATAGCAAGTCAATCCCTTGCCTTTCGCTGCCCTAGCCGCCACCGCCGCACCTAGCCGCCGTCGCTGGTCTGTGCCGCCGCCGCTGCTCATTTCCCTCGCCGCTGTACTCCCTGCTGCAGCCGCGACACCTCCCTCTCCTGCAGCCGCCGCCATTGCATCCAGCCGCCCGTGTCGCCGCCGCCGCTCATCCCCATCGCCGTTGCCCTCCTGCAGCCGCGCCAACCCCGTCTCCTGCAGTCGCCGTGTCGCACCGGGCCACTGCCGTTGCTCATTCCCCTCGCCGCTGTACTCCCTGCTGCAGCCGCGACACCTCCCTCTCTGCGATCGCCGCCGCCATCGCATCCAGCCGCCCGTGTCGCCGCCGCCGCTCATCCCCATCGCCGTTGCCCTCCTGCAGCCGCGCCAACCCCATCTCCTGCAGTTGCCGTGTCGCACCGGGCCACCGCCGCCGCATCCAGCCGCCGCCGCCGCCCATCCCCACTGCACCGCCACCACTCCTCCCTGGCCGCTGCCGCACCTCCTCCCCCAGCCGCCGATGCGATATATTCTGCCGCGTCGTCTCTCTTTGGCTACATGTACGCGGACGTGCCGGATCCCTTCACCCACATGCAGCCGGCCCCGCCAATGGCCGGCGGCCACGCTCCGCCCGCCCTGGTTCAGCCCTTCGGCGGCTTCACCAAGCCGCGGGTTTTTCCGGCGGGCCATCCAGCCTACTTCGCCGTACCGCAGCAGCCGGCCGGTGCTGGCTCCACAGCTCTGTGATGCGTCTCCGTCGTATCTACTTTTCCTAACAGTCTTCCTCTTGTTTTGGACTCTAATTTGCATGATTTGAATGAAACTAACCCGGACTGATGCTGTTTTCAGCAGAACTACCGTTCTCGGATTGGAATGAAACTTTGCGAGGAATTTTTATATGAATAAAGATAATTTCTGGAGCCAAGAACCACCGGAGGGGGCACCTGGGTGGGCACAACCCACCAGGGCGCGCCTGTTGGAAATATGCCCTAGAGGCAATAATAAAATGGTTATTATTATATTTTCTTGTTCATGATAATTGTCTATTGTTCATGCTATAATCGTATTAACTGGAAACCGTAATACATGTGTGAATACATAGATCACAATATGTCCATAGTGAGCCTCTAGTTAACTAGCTTGTTGATCAATAGATGGTTATGGTTTCCTGACCATGGACATAGGATGTCATTGATAACGGTATCACATCATTAGGAGAATGATGTGATGGACAAGACCCAATCCTAAGCATAGCACAAGATCGTATAGTTCGTTGCTAAGAGCTTTTCTAATGTCAAGTATCATTTCCTTAGACCATGAGATTGTGCAACTCCCGGATACCGTAGGAATGCTTTGGGTGTACCAAACGTCACAACGTAACTGGGTGGCTATAAAGGTGCACTACAGGTATCTCCGAAAGTGTCTGTTGGGTTGGCACGAATCGAGATTGAGATTTGTCACTCGTATGACGAAGAGGTATCTCTGGGCCCACTCGGTAATGCATCATCATAATGAGCTCAATGTGACTAAGTAGTTAGTCACGGGATAATGCATTACCGAACGAGTAAAGTGACTTGCCGGTAACGAGATTGAATGAGGTATTGGGATACCAACGATCGAATCTCGGGAAAGTAACGTACCGATTGACAAAGGGAATTGTATACGGGATTGACTGAATCCTTGACATTGTGGTTCATCCGATGAGATCATCGTGGAACATGTGGGAGCCAACATGGGTATCCAGATCCCGCTGTTGGTTATTGGCCGGAGAGATGTCTCGGTCATGTCTGCATGGTTCCCGAACCCGTAGGGTCTACACACTTATGGTTCGGTGACGCTAGAGTTGTTATGGGAAATAGTATGTGGTTACCGAAGGTTGTTCGGAGTCCCGGATGAGATCCCGGACATGACGAGGAGCTCCGAAATGGTCTGGAGGTGAAGATCGGTATATTGGAAGAAGGGTATTGGAGTCCGGAATTGTTCTGGGAGTACCGGGTGACGACCAGCGTGACCGAAAGGTGTTTCGGAGGCCTCGGCAAGCGTTGGGGGGCCTTATGGGCCAAGGGGAGGGGGCACACCAGCCCACTAAGGGGTTGAGCGCCCCTCCCACCCCATCTCACGTAACCTGGAGAGGTAGGGGCGCCACACCTATGGCAGGCTCCCCTCCCGGCTTGGGGGGCAAGTTTCCTAGGGGGTGGGGGCGCCCAAACCCATCTAGGGTTTCCCCTGGCCGCCGCCCCCTCCTCTAGATCCATCTAGAGGGGCCGGCCCCCTCTCCCCTCCCCCCTATATATATATTGAGGGGGTGGGAGGGCAGCGACACCCTTCCCCTGGCGCAGCCCCTCCCTCCTCCAACACCTCATCCTCCTCCGTAGTGCTTGTCGAAGCCTTGCCGGAGAACCACGAGCTCCATCGCCACCACGCCGTCGTGCTGCTAGAGTTTTCCCTCAACTTCTCCTCTCCCGTTGCTGGATCAAGAAGGAGGAGACGTCCCCGGGCTGTACGTGTGTTGAACGCGGAGGCGCCGTCCGTTCAACGCTAGATCGGATCTTCCGCGATTTGAATCGCCGCGAGTACGACTCCATCAACCGTGTTCTTGTAACGCTTCCGCTTAGCGATCTTCAAGGGTATGAAGAAGCACTCCTTCTCTCTCGTTGCTAGCATCTCCTAGATTGATCTTGGTGACACGTAGGAAAATTTTGAATTATTGCTACGTTCCCCAATAGTGGCATCATGAGCTAGGTCTATGCGTAGATTCTATGCACGAGTAGAACACAAAGTAGTTGTGGGCGATGATTTGTTCAATTTGCTTGCCGTTACTAGTCTTATCTTGATTCGGCGGCATTGTGGGATGAAGCGGCCCGGACCGACCTTACACGTACTCTTACGTGAGACAGGTTCCACCGACTGACATGCACTTGATGCATAAGGTGGCTAGCGGGTGTCTGTCTCTCCCACTTTAGTCGGATCGGATTCGATGAAGAGGGTCCTTATGAAGGGTAAATAGCAATTGGCATATCACCGTTGTGGCTTTTGCGTAGGTAAGAAACTTTCTTGCTAGAAACCCATAGCAGCCACGTAAAACATGCAACAACAATTAGAGGATGTCTAACTTGTTTTTGCAGGGTATGCTATGTGATGTGATATGGCCAAAAGGATGTGATGAATTATATATATGTGATGTATGATATTGATCATGTTCTTGTAATAGGAATCACGACTTGCATGTCGATGAGTATGACAACCGGCAGGAGCCATAGGAGTTGTCTTAATTTATTGTATGACATGCGTGTCAATGAAAAACGCCATGTAATTACTTTACTTTATTGCTAACCGTTAGCCATAATAGTAGAAGTAATAGTTGGTGATACAACTTCATGAAGACACGATGATGGAGATCATGGTGTCATGCCGGTGACAAAGGTGATCATGCCGCGCCTCCAAGATGGAGATCAAAAGGCGCAAGATGATATTGGCCATATCATGTCACTTTATGATTTTGCATGTGATGTTTGTCATGTTTACATCTTATTTGGTTAGAACGACGGTAGCATAAATAAGATGACCCCTCACTAAAATTTCAAGAGATGTGTTCCCCCTAACTGTGCACCGTTGCGAAGGTTCGTTGTTTCGAAGCACCACATGATGATGGGGTGTGATAGATTCTAACGTTCGCATACAACGGGTGTAAGCCAGATTTACACATGCGAAACACTTAGGTTGACTTGACGAGCCTAGCATGTACAGACATGGCCTCGGAACACAAGAGACCGAAAGGTCGAACATGAGTCGTATAGTAGATACGATCAACATGAAGATGTTCACCGATGATGACTAGTCCGTCTCACGTGATGATCGGACACGGCCTAGTTGACTCGGATCATGTATCACTTAGATGACTAGAGGGATATCTATCTAAGTGGGAGTTCATTAAATAATCAGATGAACTTAATTATCATGAACATAGTCAAAATGTCTTTGCAAATTATGTCATAGCCTAAGCTTTAGTTCTACTGTTTTAAGATATGTTCCTAGAGAAAATTTAGTTGAAAGTTGACAGTAGCAATTATGCGGACTGGGTCCGTATACTGAGGATTGTCCTCATTGCTGCATAGAAGGCTTATGTCCTTAATGCACCGCTCGGTGTGCTGAACCTCGAGCATCGTCTGTGGATGCTGCGAACATCTGACATACATGTTTTGATGACTACGTGATAGTTCAGTGCGTAATGCTAACGGTTTAGAATTGAGGCGCCAAAGACGTTTTCGAAACGTCGCAAAACATATGAGATGTTCCAAAGACTGAAATTGGGATTTCAGACTAGTGCCCGCGTCAAGAGGTATGAGACCTCTGACAAGTTTCTTAAGCCTGCAAACAAAGGGAGAAAAGCCCAATCATTGAGCATGTGCTCAGATTGTCTGGGTACTACAATCGCTTGAATCGAGTGGGAGTTAATCTTCCAGGTGAGATAGTGATGGTTCTCCATAGTCACTGCCACCAAGCTATTAGAGCTTCGTGATGAACTATAACATACCAGGGATAGACATGATGATCCTTGAGCAACTCGCGATGTTTGACACCGCGAAAGTAGAAATCAAGTAGGAGCCTCAATTTTGATGGTTAGTAAAACCACTAGTTTCAAGAAGGGCAAGGCAAAGAAGGGATACTTCATGAAACGGCAAATCAGTTGTTGCTCTAGTGAAGAAACCCAAGGTTGAACCCAAACCCGAGACTAAGTGCTTCTATAATGAGGGGAACGGTCACTGAAGAACTACCCTAGATACTTGGTAGATGAGAAGGCTGGCAAGGTCGACAGAAGTATTTTGAATATACGTTATATTATTGTGTACTTTACTAGTACTCCTAGTAGCACCAGGGTAATAAATACCGGTTCGGTTGCTAAGTGTTAGTAACTCGAAATAAAAGGCTACGGAGACTAGCTAAAGGTGAGATGACGATATGTGTTGGAGGTGTTTCCAAGGTTGATGTGATCAAACATCGCACGCTCCCTCTACCATCGGGATTGGTGTTAAACCTAAATAATTGTTATTTGGTGTTTGCGTTGAGCATAGACATGATTGGATTATGTTTATCGCAATACGGTTATTCATTTAAGGAGAATAATGGTTACTCTGTTTATTTGAATAATACATTCAATGGTCTTGCACCTAAAATGAATGGTTTATTGAATCTCGATCGTAGTGATACACATGTTCATGCCAAAAGATATAAAATAGTAATGATAGTACCACATACTTGTGGCACTGCCATTTGAGTCATATTGGTATAAAACGCATGAAGAAGCTCCATGTTGATGGATCTTTGGACTCACTCGTTTTTGAAAAGATTGAGACATGCGAACCATGTCTATTGGTAGATATGCATGAAGAAACTCCATACAGATGGATCGTTTGGACTCACTTGATTTTGAATCACTTGAGACATGCAAATCATACCACATGGGCAAGATGACTGAAAGGCCTCATTTTCAGTAAGATGGAACAAGAAAGCAACTTGTTGGAAGTAATACATTTTGGTGTGTGCAGTTCAATGAGTGCTGAGGCACGCAGTGGATATCGTTATGTTCTTACTTCACAGATGATTTGAGTAGATCCTGAGTATATTTACTTGATGAAACACAAGTCTGAATTATTGAAAGGTTTAAGTAATTTCAGAGTGAAGTTGAAGATCGTCGTGACAAGAGGATAAAATGTCTATGATATGATCATAGAGATGAATATCTGAGTTACGAATTTGGCACACAATTAAGACATTGTGGAAATTGTTTCAGAACTAATACCGCCTGGAACACCATAGTGTGATGGTGTGTCCGAACATCATAACAGCACCCTATTGGATATGGTGCATACCACGATGTCTCTTATCGAATTACCACCATCGTTTATGGGTTAGGCATTAGAGACAACCGCATTCACTTTAAATAGGGCACCACGCAATTCCGCGGATACGACACCGTATGAACTATGGTTTAGAGAAACTTAAGTTGTCGTTTCTTAAAAATTTGGGGCTGCGACGCTTATGTGAAATTTTTTCAGGCTCATAAGCTCGAACCCAAAGCGGATAAATGCATATTCATAGAATACCCAAAACAGTTGGGTATACCTCCTATTTCAGATCCAGAAGCAAAAGTGATTGTTTCTAGAAACGGGTCCTTTCTCGAGGAAAAGTTTCTCTCGAAAGAATTGAGTGGGAGGATAGTGGAGACTTGATGAGGTTATTGAACCGTCACTTCAAGTAGTGTGTAGCAGGGAACAGGAAGTTGTTCCGGTGGCACCTACACCAACTGAAGTGGAAGCTTATGATAGTGATCATGAAACTTCGGATCAAGTCACTACAAACCTTGTAGGACGACAAGGATGCGTACTACCTCAGAGTGGTACGTAATCCTGTTTTGGAAGTCATGTTGCTAGACAACAATGAACCTACGAGCTATGGAGAAACGATGATGGGCCCGGATTCTGACAAATGGCTCGAGGCCATAAAATCCGAGAGGATCCATGTGTAAAAAAAGTATAGACTTTGGAAGAACTACTTGATGGTTGTAAGGCTATTGGGTACAGATGGATTTTAAAAGGAAGACGAACAATGATGGTAAGTATCACCATTAAGAAAGCTCGACTTGTCATTAAGATGTTTTCCGACAAGTTCAAGAAGTTGACTACGGTGAGACTTTCTCACTCATAGCAATGCTAAGAGTCTGTTGGAATTGTATTAGCAGTTACTGTGTTATTTGTGAAATCTTGCAAATAGGATGTCAAAACATTGTTTCCTCGACAATTTTCTTGAGGAAAGGTTGTATGTGATACAACCAGAAGGTTTTTGTCAATCCTAAAAGATGCTAACAAGTATGCAAAGCTCCAACAATCCTTCTAAGGACTGGAGTAAGCATCTCAGAGTTGGAATATACGCTTTGATGAGATGATCAAAGATTTTGGGTTTATACAAGGTTTATGAGAAACTTGTATTTCCAAAGAAGTGAGTGGGAGCACTATAGAATTTCTGATGAGTATATGTTGTTGACATATTGTTGATCAGAAATGATGTAGAATTTCTGGAAAGCATATAGGGTTATTCGAAAAGTGTTTTTCAATGGAAAACCTGGATTAAGCTACTTGAACATTGAGCATCAAGATCTATAAGGATAGATAAAAAAACGCTTAATAGTACTTTCAAATGAATACATACCGTGACAAGATTTTGAAGGAGTTCAAAATAGATCAGCAAAGAAGGAGTTCTTGGCTGTGTTATAAGGTGTGAGTATTGAGTAAGACTCAAGACCTGACCACGACAGAAGAGAGAGAAAGGACGAAGGTCGTCCCCTGTGCTTTAGACGTAGGCTCTACAGTATGCTATGCTGAGTACCACACCTGAAGTGTGCCTTGCCATGAGTCAGTCAAGGGGCACAAGAGTGATCCAGGAATGGATCACATGACAGCGGTTAAACTTAACCTTAGTAACTAGTGGACTAAGGAATTTTCTCGATTATGGAGGTGGTAAAAGAGTTCATCGTAAAGGGTTACGTCGATGCAAACTTTGACACTAATCCGGATGACTCTAAGTAGTAAACCGGATTCGTATAGTAGAGCAGTTATTTGGAATAGCTCCAAGTAGCGCATGGTAGCTGCATCTACAAGATGACAAAGAGATTTGTAAAGCACACACGGATCTGAAAGGTTCAGAACCGTTGACTAATAACCTCTCTCACAAGCGAGATATGATCAAACCCCATGGGTGTTGGATTTATTACAATCACATAGTGATGTGAACTAGATTATTGACTCTAGTGCAAGTGGGAGACTGTTGGAAATATGCCCAAGAGGCAATAATAAAATGGTTATTATTATATTTCCTTGTTCATGATAATTGTCTATTGTTCATGCTATAATTGTATTATCTGGAAACCGTAATACATTTGTGAATACATAGACCACAACATGTCCCTAGTGAGCCTCTAGTTGACTAGCTCGTTGATCAATAGATGGTTATTTCCTGACCATGGACATAGGATGTCATTTATAACCGGATCACATCATTAGGAGAATGATGTGATGGACAAGACCCAATCCTAAGCGTAGCACAAGATCGTATAGTTCGTTTGCTAAGAGCTTTTCTAATGTCAAGTATCATTTCCTTAGACCATGAGATTGTGCAACTCCCGGATACCGTAGGAATGCTTCGGGTGTACCAAACATCACAACGTAACTGGGTGGCTATAAGGGTGCACTACAGGTATCTCCGAAAGTGTCTGTTGGGTTGGCACGAATCGAGATTGAGATTTGTCACTCCGTATGACGGAGAGGTATCTCTGGGCCCACTCGGTAATGCATCATCATAATGATCTCAATGTGACTAAGTAGTTAGTCACAGGATCATGCATTACGGAACGAGTAAAGTGACTTGCCGGTAACGAGATTGAATGAGGTATTGGGATACCCACGATCGAATCTCGGGCAAGTAACGTACCGATTGACAAAGGGAATTGTATACGGGATTGACTGAATCCTCGACATTGTGGTTCATCCGATGAGATCATCGTGGAACATGTGGGAGCCAACATGGGTATCCAGATCCCGCTGTTGGTTATTGGCTGGAGAGATGTCTCGGTCATGTCTGCATTCCCGAACCCGTAGGGTCTACACACTTAAGGTTCGGTGACACTAGAGTTGTTATGGGAAATAGTATGTGGTTACCGAAGGTTGTTCGGAGTCCCGGATGAGATCCCGGACGTGACGAGGAGCTCCGGAATGGTCCGGAGGTGAATATCGGTATATTGGACGAAGGGTATTGGAGTCCGGAATTGTTCTGGGAGTACCGGGTGACGACCAGCGTGACCGAAAGGTGTTCCGGAGGCCTCGGCAAGCGTTGGGGGGCCTTATGGGCCAAGGGGAGGGCACACCAGCCCACTAAGGGGCTGAGCGCCCCTCCCACCCCATCTCACGTAACCTGGAGAGGTAGGGGCGCCACCCCTAGGGCAGCCTCCCCTCCCAGCTTGGGGGGGAAGTTTCCTAGGGGGTGGGGGCGCCCAAACCTATCTAGGGTTTCCCCTGGCCGCCGCCCCCTCCTCTTGATCCATCTAGAGGGGCCGGCCCCCTCTCCCCTTCCCCTATATATATTGAGAGGATGGGAGGGCAGCGACACCCTTCCCCTGGCGCAGCCCCTCCCTCCTCCAACACCTCCTCCTCCTCCGTAGTGCTTGTCGAAGCCCTGCCGGAGAACCACGAGCTCCATCGCCACCACACCGTCGTGCTGCTGGAGTTTTCCCTCAACTTCTCCTCTCCCCTTGCTGGATCAAGAAGGAGGAGACGTCCCCGGGCTGTACGTGTGTTGAACGCGGAGGCGCCATCCGTTCGGTGCTAGATCGGATATTCCACGATTTGAATCGCCGCAAGTACGACTCCATCAACCGCGTTCTTGTAAGGCTTCCGCTTAGCGATCTTCAAGGGTATGAAGATGCACTCCTTCTCTCTCGTTGCTAGCATCTCCTAGATTGATTTTGGTGACACGTAGGAAAATTTTGAAGTATTGCTACATTCCCCAACAACGCCACCCCCTCCAGGCGCGCCCAGGTGGGTTGTCCCCACCTGGTGGCCCTACAGACCCTAAAACCGACGCTATAAAATCCTTTTTTTTTCAGAAAATTATTAGGGAGGAAGAATTATCTCGTTTCATGATATGGAGTCGCCGTCACCTCCTGTTCTTCAACGGGAGGCCAGATCTGGAGTCCGTTTGGGGCTCCGGAGAGGGCGATCTTCCGTCTTCGTCATCACCAACCCTCCTCCATCACCAATTCCATGATGCTCTCCACTGGAAGTGAGTAATTCCTTCGTAGGCTCGCTGGTCGGTGAGGAGTTGGATGAGATTCATCATGTAATCGAGTTAGTTTTGTTAGGGATTGATCACTAGTATCCACTATGTTCTGAGATTGATGTTGCTATGACTTTGCTATGCTTAATGCTTGACACTTTGGACCCGGGTGCCATGATTTCAAATCTGAACCATTTATGTTATCACCATTATATCCATGTTCTAGATCCGATCTTGCAAGTTATAGTCACCTACTACGTGTTATGATCCGGTAACCCTAGAGTGACAATAGTCGGGACACTTCCCGGTGATGACCGTAGTTTGAGGAGTTCATGTATTCACCGTGTGTTAATGCTTTGTTCCGGTTCTCTATTAAAAAGAGGCCTTAATATCCCTTACTTTCCAATAGGACCCTGCTGCTGCAGGAGGGTAGGACAAAAGATGCCATGCAAGTTCTTTCCATAAGCATGTATGACTATTTACGGAATACATGCCTACATTTATATTTATGAACTGAAGCTAGTGCCGTATCGCCCTAGGTTATGACTGTTATATGATGAATATCATCCAACAAATCGCCAATCCAATCCCTACGATTTTCCTACATATTGATCTTGCTAAGTTACTACTGCTTCTGTTACTATTGTCATTGCTACAAAACTATTGCTATCACTGTTACCGTTACTATTGCTGCTGCTACTACTATTAAAGCTATCATACTACTTTTCTACTAATCACTTTGCTGCAGATAATTGATCTGCAGGTGTGGTTGAATTGACAATTGACAACTCAATTGCTAATACTTGCAAATAGTCTTTGGCTCCCCTTGTGTTGAGTATATAAATTTGGGTTGAATACTCTACCCTCGAAAACTGTTGCGATCCCCTATACTTGTGGGTTATCAAGACCTTTTTCTGGCGCCATTGTCGGGGAGCATAGCTATATTTGTTGAGTCACTTGTGATTATTATCAATTTATCACTATGTAGAATCTGAAGGATGCTAAGACTAAGATTTTTCCCTCTAAGACGAGGGGAGGTAAGGAACTGCCATCTAGCTCCGCAATTGATTCACCTTCTTTTATAAGTAAACTTGCAACACCACCACATGCTATTAATTCTGATATGTCGCAAGTTATTGATGATGCTACTTCTGCTATGAATGCTACTCATGATGATGCTTGTACCTTGCTCGATGATAATGTGCCACTAGGTGAATTTCTTGATGAACAAATTGCTAGAACTAAAGTTTTTGAGAATGCTGAAACTGATGAAATTGTTCAAGCTGATGAAGAGCTTGAAACTGAAACACCTATTAGAACTAGCCCACCTAGATATGAATTACCTAAGGTACCGGAAGGTTATGTTATGAATGAGGAGACAACTAGAGATATTGTTGCTTGTAAGGATAGAGATGATCTGGAAAAATTATTATGCTAGTATAAAGAAACGGCTTTGAATGCTAAAATGAAATGTGATCCTCAGTTTGCTACTTCACCTATCTTTATTGATGGTAAGGATTTTGAATTCTCTGTCGACCCAGAGTTGATTACTTTGGTTGAATCTGATCCTTTCCATGGTTATGAAACTGAAACTGTTGTGTCACAACTTACTAAGTTGAATGATATAGCCACCCTTTTTGCTCAGGATGAGAAAGTACGCTATTATTATATTCTCAAATTATTTCCGTTCTCATTAAGGCCTCATTTTGTAGAGGAGTTTTGGAGGGGATTCGAGAGGATAATCCTTGAGGGGCCTAGAAATCTCAAAAATCCCCGACGGCCCGTTTGACACGCATGTTTTGTTTGGGCGGACCTCTCCGATCCCTGACAAATCTCGCCAAACCACACGGTTCAGAAGACTCGTGTAGCCCCTCGCGGAATCGGTGAAGAAAACAACCTCCTCGATGCGCCGCCGTCTCCTCGACGTACTCCGGTAGCCTGTCATTCTCCTCGCAGGTGATTCGTCCCATCTCCTCCACCTCCCCCTCCCCAGCTGATTTTCTGAGTTACCCCTTGGCCTCGGCGGTTCCCCCCGCCGGCGCAGCCGCGGCCGCTCCTGCTCAATCACCTTGTCGCAGCCGGCATCCTCTCCTGCTTCCTCGTCTGCATGGCCTTGGTCACCTATGCACTCACCAACTCACGCACCACCGAGCAATTGACTGATTTATCTCTATATATGTGAGCACAAGAGGGAACCGGACGAGAAGTGGAAAGAATCTAATCCAAGAACTCTGGAGTTTTTTGTTCCTTCTGTCAATGGTTACTGGCTTGCACATTCCAGATTCTCTTGGAACAACAGCACTAATGTCTGCCATTTTAGTCTGAATTGTGTTGTACTAGTTCTTGTCATTCTAGAAGCAAGATTTTCTGCTGTTTAAATGCTCCCAGTGTAGTAGAGTAGCGGCCGCAGGTAAATGCAAGCAGCTATCCCCTTGTCGTCTGGTTAATTATCAGAGTTGTTCCTCAGATTATTACATTCATATGGGCACATGTAGTACTGTTGATGATATAAATGGCTCAGGGATATTTGTGTATGAATGTGTGTGTGGCAGTTGCAGTTTGGTGGGTTTAAGTTGATTTAGAACATAGATGTTTCATGATGGTGTAGGCATGCATTCTAAGGTAAGCTTTCTCGGACTGAACTATAATAAGCAAGCTATTGATTAACTGTTTACGAGAAAATGTCTCATGTTAATATCTGCACATAAGTATAAGGATCAAGCTCACTTGGTTTAATCTTTGTTAGACTGTTGCTGAAATTAATTAAGGTAAGCTTTCTTGTTGTGCACTAGTTCACTAGTTCAGCAAGGGACAAGAATTGCATAGTAGAAAATTCAAATTTACAGTACCATCATATATCGGTGGTGGTGCGTTAATTTACCTTTTGAGCATGTCATGCATCCCAACGATTCAGTAATAGAAGATGTAGTAGTGCTTTGGCTAATGAAAAATCTCTTCTCTTGTCTCTGTCTCATGTGGTGTGAATGCCTGCCTTATCTTATAGTAGGTACTTTTGGCATAATATGTTTGTTGGCTAATTGAATCCTCGTAATTTTTTGGGTGTGGGCATGCTATTGTTGTGAACGATGACTTCTAGTCGTTGCATCTGTGTGTATTAGTATGTTATAGTTCGATGACTTCTAGTTGTTTGTCCATCTATGTGTATTTGTATGTTGTAATTCGTTGGGCAAACTGTTACTAGAACATAGGGTGGCCTATTTAGGTTTCTAGTATTAGTTATCTCTCTGACTTGTTGGCCTATTTAAAAAGCTCATCTTCTTTTGTTTTATCAGGTTCTCGGGCAACCACTCGGGTAACTAGAGAAGAAAGATTAAACAAGCTGGACAAACTTTTGACCATTCAAAAACTAGTTGATCATGAAGAGCAATTCATCTTTATGAAAACATCATTCTCGGCCTTGCTTGGTCTGTAAAATTATAATTGATTGTGAGCTATTGCACAAGTACCTTGTATTGCATTTCTGTTAAAGATCAAGTTGCTATGAGATACTATTTGTTCCAAGTCATGTTGCTATGAGAGATTATGTTGTTGTGATGTGATTGATATTGCTGTGATGAGGTATTGATTACAAGTCAAGCAAAATTATTATGTTGCTGTGAAGAACTGCTGCAAAATTATTCCCGTGTAGCAAGTTTCATCAGGTCACAATATTATTAGGTGAGATTTACAATTTTGTAGCAAGTTGTCTTGCTATGATGCTATTTAACCTCTCAAGATTGGATTTTTAACTGTTTTGCATAATTTTTCTCAATGAGCCAATCCCTCCCAACCAAACAGTGTTTTATACGGAGGGGATTTTGGCTGGAGGGGGATTTGAGGATTCAAGGGGATCTCAAGGGATTGGGTGGAAGAGGGGGATTCACCAAATCCCTTGAAATCCCCACCTTCCAAAACCTCCCCAATCCACTTCTACCAAATGAGGCCTCAAGGGTCTTCTATGCCGAGTTTGGTTGTGGTAGTGGTCTTTCCTATGCCTTTTTGACGTGTCAACAGTAAAGTTCTGGTGAAGAAATATTACTGCTACTTTTAGTTTAATCTGGGTATTTCCGTTGACCTGAAGCTTTGCAGTAAATGCCTAAAGCATGGTTCACCTTGCTAGCACCCAAAACATTTGCCTTGAAGAACATCAGGCTGTCGTCGACCAGATATTAGATGACTTGTTTGATTTTAAAAGGCACAAAATGCCCTCCGCTTCTAGCAAGAAAAGATATGAGGAAATATAGGCCCCCTGTCGGATTCTTCGTGATGTTTTGAATTCCTAGAGCTTCTTCCCACTAAACAGGACTGGAAATTTGATTGAATTTACCAGGCCCATGACAATATCAACCCACTTCTTAGTGAAACCAAGTTTCAACATGATGGCTTGAAGGTAATCCCATACGACCTACCAAAAACATTCATCATGTCTAATTTTAATGCACAATGCTGGTTTTTATCTGCCTCGTGTCGCTTCATAAAATGGAGACACTCATATGCAACAATTATATTATCTATCATTAACCTGCCTGCAATAAAGGTCGATTGCTCCTCCGAGATGATATTAGGCAAAATTAGCTTCAAACGGTTACCTATGATCTTGAAAGCAATCTTATAGAAGCGGATTATATGGACTAATAGGCAAAACTAAGTGAGAAGCGTCGGATTTTCTTTACCTCAACGATCAGAACCAAAATAGTCTCATTAATACATTCAACCGATTTTGTCCCTTCCACTATTGCGCAAACCACTTTTGTTACCACTGCAATGCAAGCCTCCCAGTGTCGTTGAAAATATGAGCTGGAAATCTGTCTGGACCAGGAGTCTTAAGCTTGATGGGAACATCTAAAAAGAGCGCTTGTTTTACTTCCTCCTAAGCGTATGGAGCATTAGAATATCGTTCATAGCCGTGGAACCTTGCATGAGATTGTATTTGGTACTAGTTCTCGCTGTAAAATGTTGCGGCAATTGCCTCCATCTTTTCCTTATCCTCGGTCAGCTGGCGAACTGATCGCTACAACAAATTTTTGTCTCCATGTGTTAACCACTCTAAGCGCACCCTTTATCTCCAAAGAATCTCTTCTCCATGGTCCAGGCAGCCTAGGATAGCATGCAACGCCTCTAGCTTCGCGAGAGCTATATCTCGCTTATAGCAAGATGGAAGCTGCCGTCGCGTGAGGTGTGGCACAAGCAGGCCGACCCATTAGCCTTGGACTTTCTTCGCTCGCTGTAGGTTTTCTCTGTCTTTCTCTTCTTTTCTCGTTTGCTTTTATTTTTTCTTTAGTTCTTTTTGTTTTTTCATCGGTTTACGTTTTTCTTCGGTATAACTTCAATTTTCTTTGTTGCTCCTCAGATTTCACAGTTTTTCTATGGTTACACCCTTCCTTCGTAGGTTAGCGAGGTGGGCTAGGCGTGAGGAGTGAAATATTTGTAACTCATGTACCTAATGGTGGAGGCTTTTCTTTGGCCCTTCTTCTTTAATATATGATATGCACACACGTGCATATTCAAGAAAAAAAAAAGAGATTTCATAGTTTTTCTATGGTTTTCTTTGTTTCCTTATTGTTTTCGGTTTCGATGTTTCTTTTTCTTTTTGCACTTATTTTCTCCTTTTTTCTTGTTTCATTTTCCTCTTCAGGTTTTTTTGTTTTTTTCCTTTTCTTTTATATCTACATTTTTGTTACACATTGTTCATTTCGTATATGTGCAAGAACATATTTTTAATACACATTTAACATCTTATGCATGATTAATTTTTTCATATAAATGTGTCATACACATTGCACATTTTTGAATACATCTAAAACATTTCTTAATATAGGTTTAATGTTTTGATATATACAATTAACATTTATTCAAATATATGTTGGATGTCTATTTTTTCTAACACATTGTACATGTTTCTTATACATCCGATACATTGCTTGACACATATTTAACATTTATATATACACTTTTAACATTTTCAAAATACATGATTAACATTTGTAAAGCATATAGTTTTGGATGTCTATTTTTCCTTAAACATTGTATATTTTTTGTATACAACAGAAATATTATACATATACACATTGAAATTTTTCAAAATACATGAATACATTTTTGGAAACTTATATTTTTGATGTCTCATATTAAACATTTTTCAAATGCATGATTGACATTATTCATAACATTATGTAAAGTATTTTTCGTAATATATATATATATATATATATATATATATTATATATATATATTTAAAATATTTGGAAGATAAACATAAATGAAAAGGAGAGAAAAACAAAGAACATGAAAAAGGTGAATGAAATGAGGCCGTGGCCTCCCGCATGCTGGCCCGGTCCATTTAGGCTCGTGCCATGTTGCTTGCACGCTAGTTGGACCGGGCCATTCACGAGCTCCTTCAAGCAAGAGCTAACTCTGATGGGAAATTGTATTCTAGCGCGAAACACCACCAAAAAAGTGGCCCTCTCTACAAATCGATCTCGCGCCCTTAAACTCGTCTTCGAGTTTGGCAAACCGCTGTACCTACTGGATGTCAGTGACTCACTTCAGCGCGAATTGTTTTAAGAACCAGTGTAGCCGTGCTATTTATTGTACAGTACCTCGCTCAGATTTTTTAATTATTTGAAAACATCATTAAAAACGTGAATATTTGGAAAAAATTTGAACATATTTTGAAAGTGTACGAACATACATAAAAAATTTGGCCAATGCAAAAAAAACTTCATGTATTCAAATAAGGTCACGAATTAAAAAAATCATGAAATTGAAAATGTTCAATAATTTAAGAAAATGTTCACAGCAATTAAAAATGACCATAATTTTTAGAAATGTTCACGGATTTGAAAAAAGGATATTTGAAATAGTTCATCGAATTTGAGAAATAAACATATATTTTGAAAAAAGTTAATGAATTTGAAAGAAATTTCATCACTTTTGAAAAACAGTTCTTTGATTTGAAAAAAGTTCACGAATTTGAAAAACTTCATCCATTTTATAAATAAGTTAAAATTTTGAAAAGAGTTCACCAATTTTTTTAAAGTTTACAAATTTGAAAAAGTTTGTGATATGAAAAAAAGTTCACCAGTTTTGGAAAAAAATCGCAGCTTTTGAAGCAAAAGTTTACGAATAAAAACCTGGCAAAAGAACCGAAAGGAGAATAATGAATAAAACTGACCAAAGAAAGCTGAAAGAAAAAAGTAGAGTGACCTTTTCAGGGTTGCAAGTTGATGTACAATCAAAAGAGGGGAAAAAAGACGTAGCCACAAGCTGTGAGCTGACCCTGGTGGATATCGCTTTTAAGTTTTAGGACCGGAACGTGAGGTGCTGGTGTCCAATCCCATGTACGCGTATTTTTTGAGGTTTGAAGAACGCCAAAAAACCGAAAATGGGCCAAGCCCAAGCCCGAGTACGGTGTGCACCGGTTTGCTGGAGACGAAGAAACGGGCGCTTAAGGTGCCCGATAGAAAACGGAATTTTCTTTTCACAACATATGTGCATGCTTTCTATTACATGTGAATAAGGTCTCCACGAGAAATGACTAATGCTATGACCTGGGCTTAAAAATAAAACCCAGTGCTCTAATAAGAGAATATTTGAAGCACCCAATTTTTTTTTGTCACAGGCTGCACTACTTTTACAGGCACCAAAAAGGATACCATCAAAACATATCGTTATTATTTTCCCAAATTGTTTTCCATTCACACATTATAGAACATGGAGTATATTATGCTTTCGGAGTCCTTTTGTTTTCCAGCAACCCACCATGAATTATCATATCATCGAGTGTAGAAGCTATGAGAGTCCGGAATCAATGACCGACTCTACCGGTATCTCGTGCGCGTGCCTCCACACATGGAGCTCTTTATTCATGTGCCCATCTCCTTTGCCGCAACATCTTCTTCTGCTAACGGCCTTGTTTCACCGGCCTAATAGAGACATGTTCATCATCCCGTTAACCCGACTTCTCAGTGCCATACACACACAATCGACTCCATGACTACATATATATGTAGTAATTTTATGGTTGTGTATGCATGTAAATGTGTAGATCTAGCATGAGAGAAAGATATGATCATATGACATACACGGTTATTAATTAATTCGGTGAAATATATCTCTTAGCTCCTCGTAAAAAAAGACATTCCTCTTAATTTGACAGGAAATCAACAAGGCATAGATAATTAGTTATAGAAAATATTTACTATACTTGTCCTTACAAATAATTTACATAGAAACGAATGAACCTATGATCACTCGAGGCTATGCAACATACCAATCCAACATACCAAGTCACGTGCATATACGTGCAATCATGGTATATAGCAGTTCCTCAGATAGGAAACCAGTTAAATATGAACATTGGTACCCATAACATATTAATCTGGTACAAGCATGATGCATGCATGCATGGGCACATGAGCTAAAAGGGTGGAGGAAGAACCCAGGTACAACTATTATACTCTTTACCACCATACTCCGAACCCTTCTCACGGTAATGGTATCTGTGTGACATGATCCTCTCCGAGTGGTGCACACCATCGCTTTCCCAACAATAGACAAAGCAACTACCGAGGTCCAACCTTGTTAAGTCCTCCACATCTTCTTCATCTGGAGATGAGTAATAGATACGGCTCGCTTCCACGACACCGTCCATGCCTGCCACATGCACAGCCTTGCAGCATCCTTGCCCCAGAAACAATGCGTGGTTACCCAAGCTTGTGAGCTCTTTCCACGTGTATTTAGGTGGTTGTGTTGTGTTGCTATCGATGAGCTCGAACACCCTAAAAAAGCGTGCCTTCAATAATGGTGGCTTGAGATTATGGCTTAACAGCCAGACATCCAACGCCACTGCCACTTTGCCATGCAGCTCAAAAATGTATTTGGCATAAGGAAATGCCCCATACTCATACGCTTCGATAGGTCTTTCGGTGGTTAATTGTTCACCAAGCTGACCACCAGAGCGCCGTATTTGTTTTGGACGATGACAAACCTATATAAAAGTTCGTGACTCGCGATGCCGTAGAGTTCGCCATTGCAGAAGGCAATGTCTAGGAAGGTTGGATATGTGTCCATTGCACTACATTCCTGTGTCGCCCTTCCGCCGTCATCTTTAGAACCAAGCCCGCATAGCACTATCCCGCATCCGGTGGTCATCGCGGCCATGATACAACCTTTTGAGGCAGGGTCCTTCGAGAAGACGATTTTTCGGATGGAGATTTTCTCGTTAGTTCGTCTTCGAGCAATTGTGCATCTACATACAAAGTCCCTCTGCAGCACGCAGTCACCTGTGAAGAGGTTGGTGACCGTGACCCAGGAGCCAACGGCCGCAGCGACCCAGCCGCCGTCGTGGCACCCGACTATCCGCTGGCCCCACGGGAACCACGGTAGCGGGACGCGCAGGACCCTGCCGTCCTCCAGGCTGTAGGCGCGCGCTTTGCGGTCGCGGCGCGTGTTGCCCGTCGACGGGAGCAGTAGCGGGAGAGCAGGCAGCTTCGGGTGCCATGACGCCACGGCACGCCAAGACGCACACACGGCAGCGAAGCGCGCGCGGTCGTACGGTGAGGAGCACAGGCGGTAGATCGTGCCAAGGATGTCGCCGGGGAGCGTTTGGGGGCCGGCCATCTATCGCGTATTCTCCTTCGTGGATTGTGTGTGATTGTGTCGCGTTGTCGGCACGCGCACCGGTAGTAATAAAGGTAGGGTTCGTGCGTGATTAGGACTGTGCGGAGGTTCTTTTTCATGGAAGGAGGTTTTGGTTTTCTTTTCTCAATTGATTTACAAGTTTGGTGTGATCCTCCACGTGGGCCTGGTGTGATACTCCACGTGGCACCAGGATCCATGTACGTAGCGTATATCTCGCTTCGCTTCTCTGGACGAGACGAGAGTCCTTTTTTTATTTCATTGCTTGGGCTCGATTCAGTTGGATACGATCGAGTACATGCATGCATGCAGGCATTGCAGCTACCGATCGATCGATCGGACCTGACTCTCACCATTCGTTCGTTGGTGCAGTTTTTCAAACCTCGTCGATCCGTTTCTTTTTTCTTTTCTTTTGATATTTTCACTCGATTCTTTTCTTTTGATCTTTTTTATCACGTTTGGGTAGTA
The DNA here is from genome assembly GCA_021605205.1 of Aegilops longissima. Classification (NCBI taxonomy): domain Eukaryota; kingdom Viridiplantae; phylum Streptophyta; class Magnoliopsida; order Poales; family Poaceae; genus Aegilops; species Aegilops longissima. Next base: position 19,690,392 of record CM038676.1, on the reverse strand, counting down.
AACCACGTCTTCCACGTGATTTCTTTTGACTTGATTGATGACTTGCTCGGTGCCTTGCTTTTCTCTCTCTTTTTTTTCTTTGCATGGTCACGCTCTTTTTCCCATCCATTCCACCGCCACCGCTCTCTCCACGACACCGGCGACCATGCATATATGCGGCTCCTCTTCTTCAATGGTGCTGCTGCGGTAGTTCGCCCGCCCGCCTCCTCTCCTCTCTCACCGCTGTTTCGCCGTCGGTCCTCCGGGAACCAACCCAGCTCCACCTCCACCTCCACATCGATCCCGGCTACCATTTCACCATGCGCCGCCATCCGCACTGCCGTCCGTCGATTTCCAGCGAAGCCGCAGTTCCCAGCCTGTCCTAGTGCGCCGTCGTCGCCACGAATGTCTCTCTCCATTTCCATCCATTCGATTTGATTCTTTTCCACTGGAGAGGTCGCCACCCACGCCGCCGCCGGGCGGTCGGTGTCAACTGCAATTTTCATGCCGCCACGTTCGTCGGACTGGAGTTTCAACGTAGATGAGGGAGCACAAAGAAAGGAAAGCCACATCTACTTAAACAATGGCGGACTACTTCACCGTAGCTAGCTAGCTATGCATTGAACACGACGAATGAATGCGATGCGAGGATCTCACGGCATGCATGCTATAGTACGCAAATATTTTAGAAACCGCCGCAGGGCAATGCATGCGTGCGGCGCCGCCTACGCAGTAGGGTTCACCGAATAAATCACCAAGAGAGAATCGCGGATTCCCAATGCCATGCCTTTGCTGTGAGTCTGTGAAAAACGAGGCAGCTGTCTCCTGTATGGGATTTGCGCGGATGGCTACGATTGAATGGGCAAATGGGTCGATCCGTGGGCCACGCCGCCGGATGGAGCCCTTCTCTTCTCCACGCGCGGTCAGGCACCGCCGCCGAACCCCTGTCTCTTCCCCCCTCCGGTCGCCGTGCAGGTATGCCGCGTCCAACCTCCCACCTCCTCGACGGTGCCCGGAACCCTAGCTGCCCCCTCGATTCCACCCATGGCCATGGCTATGGCGAGACCACACGAGGTGCAGCAGGTCAGATCCCTCCTCCTACCCAGTTCCACCTCCACCTCGCCGCTACCATTTCACCGTGCGCCGCCATCCGCACTGCCATCCGTCGATTTCCAGCAAAGCCGCAGTTCCCAGCCCGTCTTTGCCATGAATGTCTCTCTCCATTCCATCCATTCGACTCCGTTCCTTTCCATTGGAGAGGTCGCCACCCACGACGCCGGCGGTCAATGTCAAGTGTCAACTGCAATTTTCACGCCGCCACGTTCGTCTACTATAGTTTCAACGGAGGTGAGGGATCACAAAGTAAGGTGGCCTAAATCTTTCTTATATCCTCACCAACTATAGAATCAGATGCATGCATGCATGCGCCAAGATCAAGAGGGCCAACGTCGGCCTAGGCCTGTTCGGACGATTTTTCCCATCAAACATCACAAAGGACGAGTCCCTTTTCCCACGCCGTCCCCTCTCGTCGACGTCGACGTCAACACCACCGCCGGCTACGCCAAGGACAAAGGGGAAGGGGAACACACCAGAACAATGGCATAGACCGGGAAAAGGCAGCACATAGAAAGGTCAGAGAACATCGCCTCTCGCAGCAGCAGTTCGTTTCGCCGGCCATCCTGGACGCGTTGACGGCCACCTTTCCTCTGAAACCCAAATCGAGCTCGTCTCCTCCCGCTCTGCTCCTCTCAGTTGGTCCGTCCGATTTCGACCCTTTTCCTCGGATTCCTCGTACCCGCGCACCAATTCCACGGAGCCGTCCATTTGACGCTCCCCTGGGAGCGCCTTCTTAATTTAGCACCTGGGAAGCACGCGCCCCTGCGGTGGCCGCGACACCAACACATGGCGACCACACCATGGTGTCGGACCTAAATAACACACTGCTCTGGTCGTCGAGCGCCTTCACCTACTACACTACACTCTCGTGGCCTTCTAGACCGATGGGAGTGTCGTGCATAAATCTTGCATATCTTGCTAGAATTTCCTTCCAAAACATTCCCAACCCCGCTAGTGTTTTCCAAAATATTCAACGTGCCCCATACAAATACACTTGAATTTTCAAGATACAGTGTGAACATGTTAAAAAATTCAGGCCCAAGCAAATAAAAGCTGGGTCCTCAAGCCGCACGTTCTTTAGACCCTTCTCATTCTCACAGGGGCTTCGATTCTAGCGTCACCCGCTAGCATCTATGCACTAGCAGATTCCCAATGCCACGACTTTACTGCGAGTCCGTAAAAAACGAGGCAGTTGTCTCCTGCGTTGGATTTGCACGGACGGCTAAGATTGAATGGGCAAGTGGGTCGATCCGTGGGAGGACCTCACTCACCAATCACAGGCTCCTCCCTCGTATGCCAATTCATCAAGCAAAACAAAACACACACACACAGAGAGAGAGAGAGAGAGAGACGGGATCCCCACCCAACCCTTCCCACATCGGCGCAACTCCCACCCACGCCGCCGATGCATCTCCGGCGATGCCGACGGCGACGGCGGCTCCCGCGCCCGCGTCCTTCCACGCAGGATGCAGCGGCTCCTCTCCCCTCCTCTCCTCTCCCGTCTCTTCGGAGGAGCCACCATGGTCTGGGCAGCAGAGGACCGCCGCCGGCTGGAGCCCTTCTCTTCTCCACGGCCAGGCACCGCCGGCTGGAGCCCCGTCTCTTCCCTCCTCCGGTCGCCGGGCAGGACCGCCGCGTCCAACCTCCCTCCTCCTCCTCGACGGCGCCCGAAACCCTAGCTGCCCCCTCTCCTCCACCCATGGCCATGGCCACGGCGAGCCTGCACGAGGTGCAGCAGGTGAGATCCCTCCTCCCCTTGTTTCTTCTTCTTATACCTCTGGTGTTCTTCCTCTCCGCATCTGATGCGTGAATGCGTGCATCTGCAGGCATTTTCTTCCCCTCTCATCTCCCTGCGTGAAGGAAGGGGGCCATGGGGAGAGAAGCTACTGTGGGTGCCTATTGAAGAGGAGGACCATGGAGAAGCCCCGATGCCATGGAAGAAAGGCCATTTCCTCGATTCAGTCCATGGAGACGACGCTGCTGTTGTTCGGTTCAGTCCTTTTTTCCCTCTCCCCGATTTGAACATGGACGCGCCCATTTTCTCCTCTGCCAGTGCCTGATGAGGGTTAGATAGATATTGGCACTTGCAATTGTACGCTCACACATTTTTTTGTTCAGTTTGTATCTATTCATGTGCATCCTTAGTTTTTGACTGAAACCTAAACATTCATCTGTCCCTTATGGATTTCTGTTTTCTCTGACTAACAACAAACATGCAACACCATCTAAGATTGAACCAATGGACACACACACAGATTGACATCGTTTTGTCTCAGAAACAAGTAGATGCAGCAAATTGCGATCTTTCCCTCTCATAATTAGATCTACTTTCAACATCCACAAAACCAGCTCATCAATGGTGCGGTGCGGTGCAATCAGTGCCGTGTTGTAAGTGCGTGTAGGCAGTGCTCTTCTTAACTGAATATGGGCATGAGTTTTTTTGTTGTTTACTACTCCCTCTGTAAACTAATATAAGAGTGTTTAGATCACTACTTTAGTATTCTAAACGCTCTTATATTTGTTTACGGAGGGAGTAATAAATAGTAAGCTATATATGTCCGTACATACATTTTTTTATTCATTGCGTAGCTGTCTATATGAACGCTTACAGTTTTACTAAAACTGAGCGTCCATCCATCCCTATTGGATTCAGTTTCTAGTATCAACAACATGCAGCGCTTTGTGAAAAAAGGTCTCACCCCAACTAGAATTCTATCAATGGACGCACACACAGAGACTGAACTATTTTTGGTTCCATTTGTATCAATTTTGATTAAACCCAGGACACCCTGTTTGGTTTAGTTTCTGTGAATGCAGCAACTGTGAGATGGTTGACTTGCAGTCTAGACAGCTCACTGGCCTCACCTGCCTTAGTTGTATCACTGCTCAAAAGAGAGCAAAGTGCTGCTGCATACAATCCATATGGCTTTGGACTAGCTAGATAATCTGGATAGCACTTTCACGTCTTCACCAAGAAATCTGGATAGCACACAATTGTAGGCATACATTTCACATTTTGGTTCACTTCATGTGTGCCATGGTTGAACACTCACTGAAACTGGACCGTCCCTTTTGGACGTTCAGTTTGTATGACTATGTCGCGCTTTATTGGTTCAAGCAAACTAAGATGTTGTATAACACCTGCTTCTTTCTTCGGTTATGGCCTTGTTCCCCTTCATACTAGGGAACATAATTCTCCTTTATCTTGTTGATGATTTGATTTATTATTTATCTGCGTTTCTCATGTGTCCAGTCTATGACGGAGGAACTGGAAACCAAGTGAAGAGCAAGGTTGCTGTCAAGGTACGTGCTTTAGAAACAAAGTTGTCCTTTTTCATGCCATTTTTGGTGTTCACCTGCTCGATGGGCTCATTATTATAAGCCATATGCAACGGTGAATTGATTTCTATGGTTCTAAAATTGTGACCTTTTGGGGCATGGTAAGTATGTGTGCTTTTTAGTTAGTCCAATCCAAAGATGGTGCGGTGCGACGCAATTAGTGTTCTTCTTAGTTAGTCCAAAGGCCATGTTATAAGTGTGTGCATGCAGTGCTCTTCTTAACTGAATATGGGCATGAGTACTTTTTCTTTTTACTAATAAATAGCAAGCTTATTTTTTTTACTGAAATTGAACATCCATCCACCCCTTTTGGATTTCAATTTCTTTGTATCAACAAACATGAAGTACTTCGTAAGGTCTCACCCCAACTAGATTTGCACTAATGGACACAAACAGACTGGACTGTTGTTGGTTCCATTTGAAATCAACTTTGATTCAAACTAGGACACCATGTTTGGTGTAGTTTGTATAAATGCAGCCACTGTATCAACTTCATGGGTTAATTTAATTTCTCATACTCCTTCTGCCATGTGATACTGAACTATGAATTCACTTATTTTATTCTAAATTTTAGATAAGTCAAAAATTCACCGCTTCGATTGAGACAATTCGATCCCTGGCTGCTACTGAAATGAGATATGCGATGGCTCATCTCACTCAGCTCTTCAAGATAATGTGCACATGAGGAAGGGAAAAGGGCAGAATAGCATGCAAGGGCTACTACTTAGAGTGGTAAGCTTGCCGCAAGTTGTAACTTCTCTTTAATTAATGGCCTAGCATATCACAACCGTTATGGGGCCTTGCGTGTGCAAAGTGGTAGGATACAGACTTGTACCACACATCAAAGGTACTAGGTTCAATGATGTATGGATTTTTTCCATTAATAGTTGATTGTTCCTGTTGTTCCAAACAAGTTAATAGCTACAGGACAACATGAATACATGAATGATGGATGGTATTTCTTATTTTTTCATCAATGATGTATACATAAAGTTAATGGTTTGGTTGTGACTTCTCTATCTCATTGTCTTCCTGGATATAATGAGAAAACATTGAACTTTTTTGCTGCATGTAACTAGGCAGTTGATTGGGATGTCTTGCCTCCCACGGGTGGGCCTGCCGGCCATATATGTTGGGCTTGGTCTCGTTGTCTTCATCCAGCTCTCCACCGTCACCATGCACAAGTGGTGGCTACAAAAGTTAAAGGTTGGTCCTCCCAAGTCTTTGTTCTTCCACTTGATGTGAGCATGTGGTCATCTTCTCCTCTCTATGTTGCGGCCCTGATTTGCTCTTTTCATTGATGCCATTTCCTTTCCACATGCAGGTGCACAAGCGACCTCATCATGGATTCCACCATCACTGCTCACCGGCCGGTAGAGACCACGGGCGTCAACACGACGGTCGCCACTATCAGCAGCGACTTCTGTTTCTTCCTCCAAGCCCCCTCACCTTGCACGTCCTCCAAGCCCAGCATTGCCACTCTTGAAGGTACTCCCTTCCCCCTACGAGTTGCCCCAAAATCTCCACCCTCTTCTGACCTCCCTTCTGGACCGAGGTGAGATAGAACAGGTGCAGAGGGAAGAGGCTCCTATTGTGGATTGGATTGAATTTTTTTGTTCCCTAGCCTAGTAGTCCTGTACTAGTTGAAATCTGCAGTTTCCAATCTATTGCTGCGAGTTAATATCCTGCTGTTTGCCCTGAAAAATCATGCTATCTCATACTGCAAAATCTTGTGGTTGGTTGCTTAGATAGAAAGGAATCCCTTTTGTTGCCCAGCTAGTTTCCGTACTAGATAAATGCAAGTCAGCAGAGCAACAATTGTTTCTCTACTACCCTAGCTAAGCCTGTGTTAGTTTGGGAATGCATGATGTAACCCCCGGTGCCTTCTATGCCTATATCGATCTATCAAGTTCAGGTCCCTTGCAACGAGAGACACACCAAAATGATGCACGAAATGGGAACATATGTATCAGATATAGATAGATACTAAATGTCATGTCTTTATTTCGCCCTTCATTGTATATATTTCAATACATGAAGATAAGATGAAGCCCTAGCTAGGACAAACGTTGTTGACCTACGATGTCTACATTAGTCTCGAAAAAACTCACAATAGTAGACAGAAACAACGCTTCAGTCTCAGAAAATTCAGTGTGAAATGCAATGAAATTAAAAGACAGTGGATATTAACTGCGTTTTCGAAGGACAACAAGCAAACAGAAACTTGCATGTGAAATCAACTAAACTAGTGACGGCTGCGATGCAAGTCGCAGCCGTGCAAGGGTATCATAACACATGGACTCAATCGTTCGTCTGTTTGAGTTGTGAGTTTCAGGGGATGCTATGGTTAGTATGTCAAGAAAACGTCAATACCGAATGCGTTTTCATTCAATATGATATGAAATCTTCCGTGTTCTCTTGTTGGTATCCGTTGTCGAATCGTTAAGCTTCTGAGACTGTTGATGAACAACCCAGCTTGCTGACCAACGACACCACACCACCTCCATAGTTAACTGGACTCTTACCACTGGCTTGTCCTTGCCCTGGAAAGTCTAGTGTGAAGGCTTGCGTTGTGCAGTTTTACTCATTAAAAGATTGAATCTTATTTAAAGGTGCAAGCTGGGCGAGTTAGTCCCCAATCCGTGCATTTTTTTGCTTCACTGAGTTTGTTCACAAACTGAAGTAGAATTGGTGGCAACTTGCCCACCACTTGTGTGGCTGGGTCAGTTCGTCAACACAATTCCTTCAATAACTAGCGGTTGTATGCCATCTCTTGTAGTTGGTTGGTTTTACTTGGTTTATGGCAGGGTGACTATGTATCAGAGGTTGCAACATTATTATTCTTGTTTATGGATGCATGTTGGGCCTGCTCTGTTTTATATAAACATTATTATTTATCCTTCGGTTTTACCAACCCTGGCTAAAAATGAACTTTTTTTAGGCTGGCAACAAAATATAAGAGGTTGCTGGCTATGTATGGCTATGTTCCCGATGTTACTAAATGTGTAATCATTCACCAATGAAATGGAACTAGTGGGTACTGGTGGGGGGCCTTCGGATTGAACCTGCTAGTGTTCATATCTGCAGAATTACATTTGTGGTCTTTAGCAAATCCACATACAGTTCTAATAGAGAATAAGTTGCGTAACATTCTTTTAGTCGAGTACATGTTTTGTTCCCAGAATAAAATTGGACTCTTCTCTGTAAGGGCATTTGTGATCCCTGCTCGCATTACCATACCTGGAAGCACCTCTTTTACGAGACACCAACAGCGTAAAGTTATGTGTATGTCCCACTGTTTCACATTAAGCAACACTCTCTTTTTACATAAAAGCCCGTGAAGCACTCGCATCCTCTGCAATTAGTACTGTAGAATCTTTTATAGCTTTACCATGTTCTCTCCTTGGTTCAGTTTGATCTTCCCTGACGTGGTTTCCTCATGGAGGTGCACAACAGGCCTTGTGGTTTCCGTGGGATGGTGTGGGTTCACCTAGCGTGCTTCAACTGTGATGATGAGTCTCCTTCTGTCTCGCCTTCCTTCCTTCCTCCATGGTGTGTGTTGCTTTTGAGGACGGAGATGAACAGCCCAGCCTGCTGACCGGGCTTCCGCTTGCCCTGTAATGTCTCACATGCAAACTTTCTTGGTGCAGATTTAGTTTACTCTTTAGAGATAGATAGGATATTCTTTGAAGATGTGCAATCAAATAGTCCACCCAACGCTTAAATTACTTCATCGCGAATCAACCCAGTTGTAGCATTATATGGTCAACAGCCCTGGCCAGAGAAAGAGAGAAAATCAAAATAAGTTGCCCCACAGTATTATAGTTGTAACAGAACAATCATTTTTTGCTTTCCATGCTTGACTTATTTATTTTGATTATCCCACCTAGATCATATATTGGGATGATTTGTAGCAAGTTGACAATTGACCACTGTTTTACCCCAGGTATGGAAGCCGGATGCTACAGATAGGATTATGGTAGAGATGCCAAATACTCCTTCGTTCCTAAATACAAGTCTTCTATGATATTTCAATGATGTTGAGTTTAGTTCCTTGATGTTGCCATAGGTGTAGTATTTCTCCCATGAAAAGAAACTAGTGTGTACCTTGGGACTTGACGTGCTAGTGATCCTAAGGTCGGAAGTACATGGTGCCTTATCAATGATGACTTTGTGGTCTTTATCATATTCACCTACTAGTTCTAACAGAGAAAAAAGTGGTGTAATATTCTTTCAGTTAAGCGCATATTTCGTTCTCAGAATAAACCTGAAAATCTTTTCTCTAAGGGCATTTGTATTCAGACTTTAACCTATACAAGACAGCTACTTGTGGAAGAACATGCTTTCTCAGTGCCTACATGTTGTTGATAGCAGGGTCAATCAACCTATTGGTCGTTGCCACACAGATCCACGCCGGTCTTGTCACTAGACCGGGACATACTATGCTTTATTTGTGTTTCTTGAAATGAAGATCCATGCTTGCTTATCTTACCTGCAAACACCTCTTCTATAAGACATCAACAACATAATATTATGTGTATGCCCTATTGTTTCACATTAAACAACATTCCCTTAGGATATAAAAAGATTGTGAAGAGCTTGCATCCTCTTCAATTATATTGTAGAATTCTTTCCAGTTTTATCATGTTCTGCCCGAATAGTACTGCATCCTCCTTGGTTCAATTTGATCTTCCCCGATGTGGTTCCCACGCAGGTGCACAAGAGACCCTGTTGTTTTCACTTGGGAGAAGGCGTGAGTCCAATTTCAACCACAAATTAAAGACACCCAACAGAAAGTGCCCTTCTGTCTCACTTGCCCTCCTCCCTCCATGGTGTTTATTTTCAATCTTTTCTTTTCTGAGAGGAAAATTGCATTTCACGGGATTATTGTATACTAAAACATGGACTCAATCATTCCTCGGTGAGGGAGATCTGTCTGCTCGGCACGCCTGAGGTGCCACAACATTGGGATGCCGCTGGGTGCATTGGGCGTCTCTGAGGAGCAACTGCTGATGCTCTGTTGGAAGGTAATCTATGGCTTTGTTCCTAATGTTGGGTTTAGTTTTGGGCGTTAAAAAAGGTTTAATCTTTCTGCAATGAAAATAAGCTAGTGTGTACTTGTGGGGTACCTTGGGATTGAATGTGTTAGTGCTCATATCATCAGAAGAACCTATTGCATTAACAATGATGAGATTGTGATGTTTATTTTATCCACCTAGTAGTTCGAAAAGAAAAAAGAAGTTATGTAACATTCTTTCAGTAGGGTGCATGTTTTGTTCTCAGGATAAAATCTGAACCTTTTTCTCCAAGGGCATTTGTATTCAGACATTAATCTGTACCAAATAGCTGCTTATCTTAGAACATGCTTTCCAAGTGCCTACATGGTGTCGCTAGCAGGGTCGATCAACCTGTTGGTTGTTGCCACACAAATCCATCCATGTCTTGTCGCTGGACTGTGACATGGTATTCTTTATTTGTGTTCAATAAATACTTCATATGAAGATCCCTGCTTGCATTACCAAACTCTCAAGCACCTCTTTTGCAAGACATCAACGATATAAAGTTATGTCTATGTCTCACTATTTTACACTAGGCTACATTTTATTTGTATATAAAAGCTTGTGAAGCGCTCGCATCCTCTGCAATTAGTACTGCATCATCTTTTCTAGCTTTATAATGTTCTCGCCGAATAATATTGCATCATCCTTGGTTCAATTCGATCTTCTTTGATGTGGTTGTCTCATGCAGGTTTACAAGAGACCCTGTGGTTTGCACAGGGGAGAAGGAACCTGACATCACCAGCGAGTTTGTCGGTGTTTGGTCTACTTCCACCGTGAAAAGCACCCAATGGTGAGTGCCCTTCCATCCCAACTGCGCTCCTCCCTCCATGGTGTGTGCTTGCAATCTTTTCTTTTCTGAGAGGAAAAATGCATTTTCTGGGTACACTAAAACATGACCGGATTATTGTCTGTTGTTTGAGTGAGTTTTAGTTCTGTCCAATGCCAGTATGTCAAGAAAGCCTCAGAATGAATGTGTTATAATTCAATTTTCTATGAATGCCTCTCTGCTGTTGTATCCACCGTTTGATCTCTTAGCTTATAAGGCTGGACATGAACAAAACCTTGATTTATCTTTTGTCTTTACAAAACCTCGCTAAGAATAAAAAAATTACGCTGGGGAATTTTTTTTTTGCGCGAATGAGGGGTTTATAGATTAATCATCATCTACTCATTTACATTCATATATATTAAGCATCATGGTAAAACATTGGAATCCTTGTTTCAATCTATAGTTTAGTTTTAATTTTTACTTTCCAATGGGAAATAAGATTTCTCATTTCATATAGACAGAAAGAATAGTTATAGCTGTGGGGTTGCAGGACCATGGTAAAACATTGGAATCAACTTTTGCGCACAAAATTGAAGAAAAAAAAGTTTAACCTCTAGTCACAACAGTTTTCTATTTGAGCTCCTACAATATGATTGCTACTCAAGTCTGAATCTCTCTGCCGGTATTGAAAGAATATGGGGATCTTTGCATTAGTGTTTGTTTGAATCAGAGCTGGGTGTTTGGAACAATGCCAAGATATTTATATTTTGTAAACCCATGCATGTGCAGTAATCCTGACATTGTTGGCCTTCATTACATTAGACTCATTTGGCTCGGTGAAAGATGGTCTATTGCTTGCCATAGTTGCTGCCATCTAGTTCAACGTGATTCCCTTTGCCAGATATAGAGTATATATAGATAAAATATTCCCGGCACAAGTACTACAATTAATCCATTTGGAAAGGCAAAATTAGGCTCAAATATCTTAATCTGTTGCTTATAATATTCTATTCATGTGATTTTATTTACTTTTACCTTGTTGATTGTATGGCTAACATTGGAATAATATGATGTTTTGCTTTTCTTATTCATGCCGATAAAAGACCAAACCCATTAGTCTATTGATCAAAGCTTGTTTTATGCAACCGTCCTCTTGTTTTGGACATTATGGTATGTTGTTGCAAGGTTCAAAGCTTATTTTGGTTCATTTCTTGTGACCACCATGCAGCCTTAATGTCTAATTACCATTTGTTTTACCGTTATTTTGACCATGCTTCTTCTTTGCATCCATGTATTATAACCATCGTGTCGGCCTTGTCCTGTTTGACCCGAGGAGAGGTGCAAGGTGCACCAGGCGATGGTGCCAAAGAATGCCGGTGCTCTTCTTTGTCCTTGACCTGATCTGCTCCTTCAAGGTATGTCGGTCCTGGTCCTCGACCTGCTCCTCAGCGTCACCCACGAGCATGATGCATCCTTGTTGGGAGATACAGGGAGGTTCATAGATTCATATTATGCTAGATAGTAGCATACCTTCTGTTGGTGTTTACATACATACTTGATGCTCTTTGATTTGGTGTTTACATAGCATATCCTTGAGCAAAATCCACTGGCAAAGTTGTATGTTTTTATTTCCAGCCTGGCAATGGTTTATAGGTGTCTCTGTTTATTACTTGAGACCAAATTGGCAATGTTTCAACTTAAGATTGGTCATTATCTAGATTTTGTAGAAGAGCATATTTGTATTTTGCATCAGCATGCATCTTTGTATTGTGATGTCTTGTGTTGATCCGAAAGAGACCTAACCTGGTGGTTCTTTGAATATTACAGAGAACTTGATATGCTCAAGGATCACCTCTAGTTGGTTGTTAGGCTGGAGTGGCTAGCTAGCTCTACACGGGGGAAAGTAGTGTCGTATCTACTCTGCTAGCGTGGTGTATGGCCTGGGATCCAACCGTTCTGGTAAGTTCTTGGTTTTGCCTTGTCTTCCCCTCTCCTCCTTGCTCTGGGACCTAGCCTTCGAGCTATGGGTAGTTTATGTGTTAGTCTTCTACTCACTTATATTTTTTGATATTATTGTGAGATGTGATGCGATGATGATTCATATATGTTTTTCGTAGTACTGGCATATGTCATTGTAATCCTTGAAGCAAAAACGACATCTCTTTGCACTAAGTATTGCATTGTTCCACATGGTTCTCCCAGTTTCATGTATTGAGATTGCTTCATTTATTTTGCTTTATGTCTTTAATACATCTTGTCTCGGTGAAGAGCTCTAGACCATAGGAAGTGCCATATGACAATGTACAGTCCGTCCTTGTATGTCAGCCATTGAGTTGTGGTTGATTCTATGAGTGTTCTATCATGCTTTTGGCGATGACACCCCCCCCCCCCCTAATGTTTACTTAGGCATTTTAATTTGGATAGCATGTTTTTGTTCCATGTTGGCAATTGTAGGCTGTGGATGATGGCTTGTTATCTTTGGGTTCGTGTTGGAGTCACTATTATGCTCATGTTTTTCATTGTTTAGGTTCAGGTCCTAACTGTCAAGAACGTGACAGTAGTGCACTTGGTTTTATCTCTTGGTTTCTGGAGTTTGACGAGGGAGTGTTGTACTTGAGCTTGGTTGTTTCTAGTTGCTACTACTTTCAACTAGACTAGAATGTATTTGATCCTTTCACCGAGGCATGTGTAGTGTAGGTCCTGCATGAATGTGTATTTCCAACCTGGCAATGGTGTATATGTGTCTCTATTTATTACCTGAGCAAATTAGCAATGATTCTATCGAATCTTGGTTTATTTTCTACATTTTATATAAGAGCATATTTGAATGTTGTGTCACCATGCATCTTTGTATTGTGCTGTGTTGTGTTGATTGGAAAGAGAACTGACTTACCGGTTCTTTGAATATTCACTCAAGGGCCACCTGGAGTTGGTTGTCAAGCTGGAGTGGTTGGCTGGATCTACACGGCCAGGTAGTATGTGTTATTGTTGTGAATGGCCTGGGGTATAATTCTTGTGGTGAGTTATTGTTTCCCTTGGTCTTCCCCTCTGCCCCTTGCTCTGGGACCTAGCATTTGATCTATGGGCGCTCTATATGCCGGCCATTGATTCATGGTTTATTTTGTGATGGACTATTGTGCTTACGATTTTGGTTTATAACTGTATCTGTTTCTTACTTGAGATTACGTGAGAGAAAACTGGCAATGTTTCAACTGAATATTGGTTTATGATCTATCTTGTAGAAGAGCATATTTGTTTATTGCATCAGCACACATCTTTGTATTGTGCTATGTTGTGTGGATTATAAAGAGACCTGACTTGGTGTTGGTGGTTCTTTGAATATTACAGTGAACCACCTGGAGTTAGTCGTTAGGATAGAGTGGCTGGCTAGCTAGCTCTACATAGGGAAAAGTAGTGTCGTCTACTCTGTGTTAGCGTGGTGTATGGATTTTGGTACAACCGTTTTTGTTTTGGTAGACCCAAGATGGTAAGAGTTTTTCTGGTCATTGACGTTAGTAGGGAATGGGGCCATGTTGGGCCTATAACTATAGGCTATAGAAAGAATGTCATCTCATTTGCCTTTGGTTGTCACTTGCTAGATAATTGGTGAAATTTCTCAATTTGAGATTAATATCCCCATGATCAGCTGGGTTTTGTTAGTCCGGCCCTCACTTTCAACACTTCTGTGAACATTCTAGTTTTTAATTGTTGGATGGTGATTGATTTTTCCTCACTTGTCTTTGTCACTTATATTGGTTGTATTTTTCTTGTTTCTCTCTGTTGATGTCGTAGAGCTGTTGCTGGTGCTGCACATATGGTCATTCTGTATACACGCGATTGCATGTACTTCTTTGAATGGAACCAATCCATATTGAAGTCATCGGTTTGGTTTTCCCAGTTCAACCACTATGTTGTCCAGTTTCAAAAAAAAGCTAGAGATTCTCCCTAGTTGAAGCTTTTGGTTCCACTTGCATAGCCCTAAATAGCACGTTTGATCTTCATTTTTCCCCATTTTATACAGCTCAAAATCTCCGCTGTCCATGTAGCTGAGACTGTTGAGTTGTCTACTTATCATCATGTATCAGCATATCTAAGCATCTAACTACTCCAGTGCTGTGTATAGATGTTCGGTTATGAATACAAACCTGAAACCTGAAAACTAAAGCCATTGCAGGCGCACTGCATATATTTCTAATCGAATTGATTGCATTCTTTAATTCTTTGTCATTTGTTGCAACCCTTTGTAAGCAGTTTGTTGTACAGTTTAAATTTGCTTGCATTCTTTAAACTTTAGCTTGTCTTTCTTCCTTTTCAGAATTGTGAATAACAGACAGATATTAGTTGTGTTGAGCATGATTGCTTGCATGTATCCGAGGGCTGGTTTATGATGTTTGCCTATAGAGACGGAGGGTGTATTTTTTGGATGAGCAGGAAATTCAATCCAATTTTAATGTTGATATTGTTTGTTTTGCTTGTATGTATGGATGGAGTTTGTCAAAGATGAGATGTTTCCAAGACTTACTTGGTTTCCTTGACGGTTGTGAAAGCATGTTGTTGTTCTCGTTGTCTCCTAGTTGTTGCAGCCGACACTCAGTTTTGTTACTGATCACAGTCATCTCACTTAATTTAATTGCTGAAGAGAATAGAATGACTCATCTCAATTAATTTAGTTGCTCAAGAGAAGAGAAGGACGACGTCGGTGATGGATGGATGAGTTCATCAGCATGCATGTGCGGTAATCCTGGTAGTGTTAGCCTGCATTACACTAGACTCGATTGGCTCGGTGAATGATGCTCTAATGCTTGCCATAGTTGCTGCCAGGTAGTTGAACGTGATTCCCTTTGCCGGATATAGAGTATATATAGATCAGATATTACCGGCACAAGTACTTTGATTAATCCATTTGGAAAGGCAAAATTAGGCTCAAATATCTTAATCTGTTGCTTATAACCTTCATGCGATTTTTTTTCCTTTTACCATGTTGATTGTATGGCGGACCTTGGAATAATATGATGTTTTTCTTTGCTTATTCATGCCGATAAAAGACCAGACCCATTAGTGCATTGATCAAAGCTTGTTTTTTGCAATCTTCCTCTTGTTTTTCACAGTATCGTATGTCGTTGCAAGGTTTAAAGTTTATTTCGGTTCAAATTCTTGTGACCACCATGCAACCTTAATGTCTAATTACCTCGAATATGCATAAGCCTTAATGTCTAACTACCATTTTCTGTAGCATTATTTTGACCCTGCTTCTTTGCAGCCAGCGTCGGCCTTGTCCTGTTTGATGCTGAGGAGAGGCGCAAGGGCGTACCTAGCGCTGGTGCCAGAGAACACCAGTGCTTTTCTTTGTCCTCGACCTGCTCTGCTCCTTCAAGGTAAGCCAGTCCTGGTCCTCGAACTGCACCTCAACACCGTCCACGAGTATGATGCTGCCAAGTTGGGCCTGTAATGTCATAACCACACAACGTCGACTACGAGTATGATGCTGTTATAGGGGGCCTGTAACTATAGGCCATAGAGAAAGAATGTTATCTCTTTTGCCTTTGGTTTTAACTTATATATTGGTTAATTGGTGAATTTGCTCAATCTAAAATTTTCCCATGATGAGCTGAGTTTTGTTAGTTAGGCCCTCGTTTACAACACTTTTGTTTTCTTGCAGGACGATGTTCTTAAAAGGATAAGTCCATAGTGATGGAACAATTTCTCTTGGGGTTTATTCCCACATCAACCGCCGCCATGGAAGCTCCCTCTTCTCCTCCCGTGGAGCAGAAGAGCAGAACTCGCAGCAGCAGGCTATCCAGCCTCCTCCTGATGAGCTGCAGGCACCAGGCGAGGTATGCCATCATCTCCTTCCAGCCTCTTTTCTTCCTGCAAAATATTGTTTGCCCTTGTGTGTAAAGCAACCTTGCTCTTGTGAAGACTGCAAGCACAACCCAACCAAATCAAATTACTTTACTAGGATGCATAATCACTAGTGCTTTATTTTTGTCACTATCGGGTTGCATATCATGTATGTGTGCTTGCTGTTCACCATCTCATTTGTCACTGGCTATGGCAAGCCTCATTTCTAGTATGTTATAGTTTTACGAAAGGGCCCTATTCTAGAATTATTGGTAACAGACTTGTGTTCCGAGTCGTATTGTTCTTTTAGGAGCAGATTTCTCGGGAGCGCAATAAAACCTAAACTTGGTTGGTTACTTTTAGGAGCAGATTTCTCGGGGCTTTGTCTTTTGCTTTGGAGATAATTTAGGCTACCGCCTACTCCATGGTATTTGAGACATAATTTCCTTTACTAAGGCATGTGTAGAGGATGTTTAATGCGTACTTGGATGATGATGAGGTGTTTCTTTTCTTGAATAGATTCCAGATCATAGCTACTGCTTTTCAATTTCGGTTTCTTCCCTACTATGATTACTTAAAGCTCTCTCTAGTGTTTTGGAGCTCATGTGCATGATGTCACCAGTGTAAAGTTTCTATTAGTTTTAATTTTTTCTTCAATGGGAAATAAGATTTCTCATTCCATATGGACAGAGAAAGCATAGTTAGTGTTGTTGCAGGACCGTGGTAAAGGTTGGAATCAACTTTTGCGCACAAAATTGAAGAAAAAAAGTTTAACCTCTAGTCACATCAGTTTTCTATTTGAGCTTGTAGATTATGGTTGCCACTCTCAAGTCTGAATCTCTCTGCCTGTACTGAAAGAATATGGGGATCTTTGCATTAGTATTTTTTTGAATCGGAGCTGGGTGTTTGGAACAATGCCTAGATATTTTTACTTTGTATGGCCATGCATGTGCAGTAATTCTAACAATGTTGGCCTGCATTATACTAGACTCAATTGGCTCGGTGAATGATTCTCTAGTGCTTGCCATAGTTGCTGCCAGCTAGTTCGACGTGATTCCCTTTGCCGGATATAGAGTATATATAGATCAGATATTCCCGGTACAACTACTATGGTTAATCCATTTGGAAAGGCAAAATTAGGCTCAAATATCTAAATCTGTTGCTTATAACCTTCATGCGTTTTTTTTCATTTTACACTTGATTGTATGGCTGACCTTGGAATAATATGATGTGAAGCTTTACTTACTCATGCCAATAAAAGACCAGGCCCATTAGTGTATTGATTAAAGCTTGTTTTATGCAATCGTCCTCTTGTTTTGCACATTACGATATGTCGTTGCAAGGTTCAAAATTTAGTTTTGTTCATTTCTTGTGATCACCATGCCGCCTTAATGTCTAGTTGCCATTTTCGGTGGCGTTATGTTGACCCTGCTTCTTCTTTTTCATGTATTATAACTAGCATGCCGGCCTTGTCCTGTTCAACGCCGAGGAGAGGCGCAAGGGTGCATCGTGCATTGGTGCCAAATAAAGCCGGTGCTCTTCTTTGTCCTCGACCTGCTCTGCTCCTTCACGGTAAGCCGGTCCTCGTGCTCGACCTGCTCCTCAGCGTTGCCCACGAGTATGATGCTGCCATGCTGGGCCTGTAATGTCATAGCCACATAGCGTGGACTACGAGTATGATGCTGCCATGTTGGGCCTGTAACTATAGGCTCTAGAAAGAATGTTATGTCTTTTGCCTTTGGATGTCACTTGCTGGTTAATTGGTGAAATTAATCAATCTGAAATTATCCCCATGATCAACTGAGCTTTGTTAGTTTGGCCCTCACTTTCAATACTTCTGTGTACACTCTAGTTTTTTAATTGTTGGACAGATGTTTTGTGCAGAGTCCAATTGATATTTACTACTCAATTTTCTAGCTTTGATAGGCATAATTGATTTATCCTCAATTGTCTTCGTCACTTTTTCTGCTGGTTGTATTTTTCAGATTTGTGAATAACAAACAGATGTTAGCTGTGTTGAGGATCATGCTTGCATTTATCCTGGGGCTGGTTTATGATGCTTGCCTATAGAGACGGAGGGTGTTTTTTTTTTGGATGAGCAGGAAATTTGATCCAATTTAAACACTCATATTGTTTGTTTTGCTTGCAGCCACAACACTTATAAGTGTGGAGGGAGTTTGTCAAAGATGAGATGCTGCCGAGACTTACTTGGTTTCTGTGACGGTTGCGTAAAGCATGTTGTTGTTCTGGTCGTCTCCTGGTAGTAGCAGCCGGCACATGGTTTTGTTCATGAACATAGTCATCTCCATTAGTTCAGTTGTTGAAGAGAAGAGAAGGACGGCATCGACGAGTAACAGGATGGATGGATGGATGAATTCATTAGCATAGTTAATTAGGTTCTTTTTTATCTTTCAAAAGAGAAGGTAGTTCCACCATGTGTACTTTTGAACAAGCATACGATTGCGTCGGTATAATAAAATTTCAGAATTCCCAAGAAGTTGATTCTTTGTTGAGTTGGAGGTGTATGAATGAATGAACTAGGACCTGTTGTTATTCTTGTGAAATAATTAGATTTTCATGCTTGTAAACTATAGCTAGCATATCCTTGTCATTGAGATGGTGAAATAAGAGAAGAGGCTGCACATGCCTAGTCTGAGTTTTGCTTCAATGAAAAATGAGATGCTCCATCAGAGCAGGAAGAAAAATGAGATGTTCCTTGAACAACGGTTACTGTATATATAATGTGATTATCACAAACGAATTGGCGCTGGAATTAAAAGCAAACAAACAAATTGCTGTCAAGCAGATGTTCCAAGCGGTTTAGAGAATCTTAGCCGAGAATCAAAGGAAGTAGAAGAGAAGCTAAAATGCTTGTTCACAAGGAAGGAATCTTAGAGGGTAGCTCCCATCATCATGTCATTAAACGATGTGCCGGTGAGGAACCCGTGCCAAGACTTAATTCTCTTTTCTGAAATTGAGTCTGCGCCTCAGTAAATTCTAGTGAGAAACCCATCAGCCAGAAATCGAGGGTCTGGATCGTGCCATGTCAATGATCCACGGCAAGGCCTTCCCTCTCTAGGCTGATTGCATGGCCCACTTCCTACTGCTTCTATCCGCCATGGCCACATCTGTCTCTATATATAGTACAAGTGGTGAACCATCCGCGTGCGGGGTGCGCGTGTGACTTACGACTTGGGACGAGGTAGAGAGGAGAGGGATAGGTGCCATGGCGTCCTTGACGAGATAGCAGCTTCTCCGCTCACCTTCAGGGACGACTGATTCCTTCGATCCCCAAGGAGAGACAAGTAGGTATGTCTTCTACTCATCTTCCTCCTCACTAATCACTACAGTAGTACAAAGCAGTAGTACGGCATAGCCTGCGCAGGCGAGCTAGCGCAGCTGGAGGCCGCACGGGGGCATGGTTGCGGCGTGGGCGAGAGAGAGAGAGAGAGAGAGGTGTCAATTAAGCGGTGGGATTGAGTCGAGTCGAGGAGGCGGGATTGATGGGTTTTTTCTCGAGAAGAGAATATAGTAATAAAATAAGTATTTTTGCATGGAGTGTACCCCAGCGATCGATCGAGTCATCAATCAATCAAAAGAAAGAAGAAAAAAGGATCGATCGATGGGCGAGGTTGTGCGTGGGTGCATGTGATCAGCACTTCCGAAGATTTCATGTATTCTGTGCCCTATGTTCCCTGTTTTGCACAATGGACATCAGTTGTTCAGTGAAAATGGCAGTAGTAGCTCCTTCATCAAAATCAGTTGCTGAGACTTATCCTCATGTTTTGTGGCACTGCCTTGGATATATAATAACTCCTATGTCACTTTATATGGAGGAGGTGATTCTGTTTAACAAAACTTAATCTATCTTCCTGTCCTTCTTTATTGTCTTATTTTAGCGGAGCATAACTTTATTTTCTTAAGGGGTTATCAACACTTCTCAACAATTCCTCTGTTGTGCACCTTATATTCCTTCTTTTGCAAAATGGGCGTTAGATGATAAGTGAAAGTGGCAGTAGCGGCGATCACTCTCCAGAGCCGCTCCCAGGTTGCTCCCCAGGGCGGCTCCAAACGAACCCAGATCCACAGAAACATGTACCTCGCCGCCACTCACTCGCCGTAGCTGCCAATGGCCTCGGCCGCGGTGGCTGGATGTTTTTTTTTCCTTTTGCGGTTGTGATGTTGTTGGGGGAGGCGGCGGCCTGCTGGAGCGGTTGGGGCAGCGACAGTTGCGATCATCCGCCCGCGGCGACCAGGGATAACACCCCCTGGCCGTGGTTTGCAGCGACACTCTCCTCCCGTGGTGGTGTGCAGCGGCTGCTTATATTTCAAAAGTATTAATTTGAGTTACATGAGACATCCCCCTAAAGAAAAAAAAACAAATCCCGGAAGTGTAACATGGATATGCACCACCAATTTCGAATATATGAGATGCAATATCCAAGAAAACTGCTATAATATTCATTCATCACTCTGCACTTTGTCTTCAGGGACCATACATTACACTGACCCTGCTCTGCACGTCACTTTGTAAGGATAGCTTCTAGCAGCTGAGCAGTGGAAGATCTCAAAGTGGGGGATACGGGAGAGCTGCCGAAGAAGCCATCGTATAGAGCATAATTGACAGTAGCTGATTTGACCTCGGCGTCGACTTGGGA
Source organism: Aegilops longissima (assembly GCA_021605205.1). Classification (NCBI taxonomy): domain Eukaryota; kingdom Viridiplantae; phylum Streptophyta; class Magnoliopsida; order Poales; family Poaceae; genus Aegilops; species Aegilops longissima. The sequence goes on along the minus strand of CM038676.1, from coordinate 19,669,630 downwards.
TGGACCTTGGTCCGTCGAAACCGAGACCTACAGAAGCACGAGTTACAGAATAAAATAGCATGCATGCAGCACCGTCAGCAATCAATTTCATCAAACAATCTGTCTCTCTGATTTGGAAATACAAGAAACTAATTACCTGAATCGGCATCACTAATTTACCGAGGATATAACAAATTCAAACAAGCTGATTTGGAAATCTAAGACTTCAGAGGTGAGACACAGCTTGGGAAGACCGACATCCAGATTCAGAATTATTCGCAAAGGAGATACTATGATTAAATTCCCTTTCAATCAATAGGAAAAATGTGATGTCGTCGCGGTAAAGTAATTCAATCCACTAATAAGGCTGGAGAAAAAAGTATCTTAATTTCACAACAAAGATATGCCTGTTTTTCTTGCTATGGCCGCAGAAGAGTCAATTGTTTCCTACCAACAACTCTAGATGAATTTGCTTAAAATGTTGAATGTGATCCTCAGTTTGCTGCTTCACCTATCTTTATTGATGGTAAGGATTTTGAATTCTCTGTCGACCCAGAGTTGATTACTTTGGTTGAATCTGATCCTTTCCATGGTTATGAAACTGAAACTGTTGTGTCACAACTTACTAAGTTGAATGATATAGCCACTCTTTTTGCTCAGGATGAGAAAGTCCGCTATTATTATATTCTCAAATTATTTCCGTTCTCATTAAGGCCTCATTTGGTAGAGGAGTTTTGGAGGGGATTCGAGAGGATAATCCTCGAGGGGCCCAGAAATCTCGAAAATCCCCAACGGCCGGTTTGACACGCATGTTTTGTTTGGGCGGACCCCTCCGATCCCTGACAAATCTCGCCAAACCACGCGGTTCAGAAGACTCGTGTAGCCCCTCACGGAATCGGCGAAGAAAACAACCTCCTCGATGCGCCGCCGTCTACTCGACGTGCGTTGTCGCCAGATCCTCGCCGCCTGTGTCCTCCTCCGGTAGCCTGTCATTCTCCTCGCAGGTGATTCGTCCCATCTCCTCCACCTCCCCCTCCCCAGCTGATTTTCTGAGTTACCCCTTGACCTCGGCGGTTCCCCCCGCCGGCGCAGCCGCGGCCGCTCCTGCTCAATCACCTTGTCGCAGCCGGCATCCTCTCCTGCTTCCTCGTCTGCATGGCCTTGGTCACCTATGCACTCACCAACTCACGCACCACCGAGCAATTGACTGATTTATCTCTATATATGTGAGCACAAGAGGGAACCGAACGAGAAGTGGAAAGAATCTAATCCAAGAACTCTGGAGTTTTTTGTTCCTTCTGTCAATGGTTACTGGCTTGCACATTCCAGATTCTCTTGGAACAACAGCACTAATGTCTGTCATTTTAGTCTGAATTGTGTTGTACTAGTTCTTGTCATTCTAGAAGCAAGATTTTCTGCTGTTTAAATGCTCCCAGTGTAGTAGAGTAGCAGCCGCAGGTAAATGCAAGCAGCTATCCCTTGTCGTCAGTTAATTATCGAGTTGTTCCTCAGATTATTACATTCATATGGGCACATGTAGTACTGTTGATGATATAAATGGCTCAGGGATATTTGTGTATGAATGTGTGTGTGGCAGTTGCAGTTTGGTGGGTTTAAGTTGATTTACAACATAGATGTTTCATGATGGTGTAGGCATGCATTCTAAGGTAAGCTTTCTCGGACTGAACTATAATAAGCAAGCTATTGATTAACTGTTTACGAGAAAATGTCTCATGGTAATATCTGCACATAAGTATAAGGATCAAGCTCACTTGGTTTAATCTTTGTTAGACTGTTGCTGAAATTAATTAAGGTAAGCTTTCTTGTTGTGCACTAGTTCACTAGTTCAGCAAGGGACAAGAATTGCATAGTAGAAAATTCAAATTTACAGTACCATCATATATCAGTGGTGGTGCGTTAATTTACCTTTGAGCATGTCATGCATCCCAACGATTCAGTAATAGAAGATGTAGTAGTGCTTTGGCTAATGAAAAATCTCTTCTCTTGTCTCTGTCTCATGTGGTGTGAATGCCTGCCTTATCTTATAGTAGGTACTTTTGGCATAATATGTTTGTTGGCTAATTGAATCCTCGTAATTTTTTGGGTGTGGGCATGCTATTGTTGTGAACGATGACTTCTAGTCGTTGCATCTGTGTGTATTAGTATGTTATAGTTCGATGACTTCTAGTTGTTTGTCCATCTATGTGTATTTGTATGTTGTAATTCGTTGGGCAAACTGTTACTAGAACATAGGGTGGCCTATTTAGGTTTCTAGTACTAGTTATCTCTCTGACTTGTTGGCCTATTTAAAAAGCTCATCTTCTTTTCTTTTATCAAGTTCTCGGGCAACCACTCGGGTAACTAGAGAAGAAAGATTAAACAAGCTGGACAAACTTTTGACCATTCAAAAACTAGTTGATCATGAAGAGCAATTCATCTTTATGAAAACATCATTCTCGGCCTTGCTTGGTCTGTAAAATTATAATTGATTGTGAGCTATTGCACAAGTACCTTGTATTGCATTTCTGTTAAAGATCAAGTTGCTATGAGATACTATTTGTTCCAAGTCATGTTGCTATGAGAGATTATGTTGTTGTGATGTGATTGATATTGCTGTGATGAGGTATTGATTACAAGTCAAGCAAAATTATTATGTTGCTGTGAAGAACTGCTGCAAAATTATTCCCGTGTAGCAAGTTTCATCAGGTCACAATATTATTAGGTGAGATTTACAATTTTGTAGCAAGTTGTCTTGCTATGATGCTATTTAACCTCTCAAGATTGGATTTTTAACTGTTTTGCATAATTTTTCTCAATGAGCCAATCCCTCCCAACCAAACAGTGTTTTATACGGAGGGGATTTTGGCTGGAGGGGGATTTGAGGATTCAAGGGGATCTCAAGGGATTGGGTGGAAGAGGGGGATTCACCAAATCCCTTGAAATCCCCACCTTCCAAAACCTTCCCAATCCACTTCTACCAAATGAGGCCTCAAGGGTCTTCTATGCCGAGTTTGGCTGTGGTAGTGGTGTTTCCTATGCCTTTTTGACGTGTCAACAGTAAAGTTCTGGTGAAGAAATATTACTGCTACTTTTAGTTTAATCTGGGTATTTCCGTTGACCTGAAGCTTTGCAGTAAATGCCTAAAGCATGGTTCACCTTGCTAGCACCCAGAACATTTTCCTTGAAGAACATCAGGCTGTCGTCTACAAATAATGAATGATTTTCTATGGTTACACCCTTCCTTCGTAGGTTAGCGAGGTGGGCTAGGCGTGAGGAGTGAAATATTTGTAACTCATGTACCTAATGGTGGAGGCTTTTCTTTGGCCCTTCTTCTTTAATATATGATATGCACACACGTGCATATTCAAGAAAAAAAAAAGAGATTTCATAGTTTTTCTATGGTTTTCTTTGTTTCCTTATTGTTTTCGGTTTCGATGTTTCTTTTTCTTTTTGCACTTATTTTCTCCTTTTTTCTTGTTTCATTTTCCTCTTCAGGTTTTTTTGTTTTTTTCCTTTTCTTTTATATCTACATTTTTGTTACACATTGTTCATTTCAGTATATGTGCAAGAACATATTTTTAATACACATTTAACATCTTATGCATGATTAATTTTTTCATATAAATGTGTCATACACATTGCACATTTTTGAATACATCTAAAACATTTCTTAATATAGGTTTAATGTTTTGATATATACAATTAACATTTATTCAAATATATGTTGGATGTCTATTTTTTCTAACACATTGTACATGTTTCTTATACATCCGATACATTGCTTGACACATATTTAACATTTATATATACACTTTTAACATTTTCAAAATACATGATTAACATTTGTAAAGCATATAGTTTTGGATGTCTATTTTTCCTTAAACATTGTATATTTTTTGTATACAACAGAAATATTATACATATACACATTGAAATTTTTCAAAATACATGAATACATTTTGGAAACTTATATTTTTGATGTCTCATATTAAACATTTTTCAAATGCATGATTGACATTATTCATAACATTATGTAAAGTATTTTTCGTAATATATATATATATATATATATATATATATATATATATATATATATATTTAAAATATTTGGAAGATAAACATAAATGAAAAAGGAGAGAAAAAACAAAGAACATGAAAAAGGTGAATGAAATGAGGCCGTGGCCTCCCGCATGCTGGCCCGGTCCATTTAGGCTCGTGCCATGTTGCTTGCACGCTAGTTGGACCGGGCCATTCACGAGCTCCTTCAAGCAAGAGCTAACTCTGATGGGAAATTGTATTCTAGCGCGAAACACCACCAAAAAAGTGGCCCTCTCTACAAATCGATCTCGCGCCCTTAAACTCGTCTTCGAGTTTGGCAAACCGCTGTACCTACTGGATGTCAGTGACTCACTTCAGCTTAATTGTTTTAAGAACCAGTGTAGCCGTGCTATTTATTGTACAGTACCTCGCTCAGATTTTTAATTATTTGAAAACATCATTAAAAACGTGAATATTTGGAAAAAATTTGAACATATTTTGAAAGTGTACGAACATACATAAAAATTTGGCCAATGCAAAAAAACTTCATGTATTCAAATAAGGTCACGAATTAAAAAATCATGAAATTGAAAATGTTCAATAATTTAAGAAAATGTTCACAGCAATTAAAATGACCATAATTTTTAGAAATGTTCACGGATTTGAAAAAGGATATTTGAAATAGTTCATCGAATTTGAGAAATAAACATATATTTTGAAAAAAGTTAATGAATTTGAAAGAAATTTCATCACTTTTGAAAAAACAGTTCTTTGATTTGAAAAAAAGTTCACGAATTTGAAAAAACTTCATCCATTTTATAAATAAGTTAAAATTTTGAAAAGAGTTCACCAATTTTTTTAAAGTTTACAAATTTGAAAAAGTTTGTGATATGAAAAAAAGTTCACCAGTTTTGGAAAAAAATCGCAGCTTTTGAAGCAAAAGTTTACGAATAAAAACCTGGCAAAAGAACCGAAAGGAGAATAATGAATAAAAACTGACCAAAGAAAGCTGAAAGAAAAAAAGTAGAGTGACCTTTTCAGGGTTGCAAGTTGATGTACAATCAAAAGAGGGGAAAAAAGACGTAGCCACAAGCTGTGAGCTGACCCTGGTGGATATCGCTTTTAAGTTTTAGGACCGGAACGTGAGGTGCTGGTGTCCAATCCCATGTACGCGTATTTTTTGAGGTTTGAAGAACGCCAAAAACCGAAAATGGGCCAAGCCTAAGCCAGTACGGTGTGCACCGGTTTGCTGGAGACGAAGAAACGGGCGCTTAAGGTGCCCGATAGAAAACGGAATTTTCTTTTCACAACATATGTGCATGCTTTCTATTACATGTGAATAAGGTCTCCACGAGAAATGACTAATGCTATGACCTGGGCTTAAAAATAAAACCCAGTGCTCTAATAAGAGAATATTTGAAGCACCCAATTTTTTTTTGTCACAGGCTGCACTACTTTTACAGGCACCAAAAAGGATACCATCAAAACATATCGTTATTATTTTCCCAAATTGTTTTCCATTCACACATTATAGAACATGGAGTATATTATGCTTTCGGGAGTCCTTTTGTTTTCCAGCAACCCACCATGAATTATCATATCATCGAGTGTAGAAGCTATGAGAGTCCGGAATCAATGACCGACTCTACCGGTATCTCGTGCGCGTGCCTCCACACATGGAGCTCTTTATTCATGTGCCCATCTCCTTTGCCGCAACATCTTCTTCTGCTAACGGCCTTGTTTCACCGGCCTAATAGAGACATGTTCATCATCCCGTTAACCCGACTTCTCAGTGCCATACACACACAATCGACTCCATGACTACATATATATGTAGTAATTTTATGGTTGTGTATGCATGTAAATGTGTAGATCTAGCATGAGAGAAAGATATGATCATATGACGTACGCGGTTATTAGTTAATTCAGTGAAATATTTCTCTTAGCTCCTCGTAAAAAAGACATTCCTCTTAATTTGACAGGAAATCAACAAGGCATACAAATAATTTACATAGAAAAAAATGAACCTATGATCACTGGAGGCTATGCAACATACCAAGCCACCGTAGCAAGTCATGTGCATATACGTGCAATCATTATATATAGCAGTTCCTTAGAGAAAACCAGTTAAATATGAACATTGCTCCCCATAACATATTAATCTGGTACAAAGCCTGATGCATGCATGCATGGGCACATGAGCTAAAAGGGTGGAGGAAGAACCCACGTACAACTATTATAATCTTTACCACCATACTCCAAACCCTTCTCACGATAATGGTATCTGTGTGACATGATAAACTCCGAGTGGTGCACACCATCGCTTTCCCAACAATAGACAAAGCAACTACCGAGGTCCAACCTTGTTAAGTCCTCCACATCTTCTTCATCTGGAGATGAGTAATAGATACGGCTCGCTTCCACGACACCGTCCATGCCTGCCACATGCACAGCCTTGCAGCATCCTTGCCCCAGAAACAATGCGTGGTTACCCAAGCTTGTGAGCTCTTTCCACGTGTATTTAGGTGGTTGTGTTGTGTTGCTATCGATGAGCTCGAACACCCTAAAAAAGCGTGCCTTCAATAATGGTGGCTTGAGATTATGGCTTAACAGCCAGACATCCAACGCCACTGCCACTTTGCCATGCAGCTCAAAAATGTATTTGGCATAAGGAAATGCCCCATACTCATACGCTTCGATAGGTCTTTCGGTGGTTAATTGTTCGACCAAGCTGACCACCAGAGCGCCGTATTTGTTTTGGACGATGACAAACCTATATAAAAGTTCGTGACTCGCGATGCCGTAGAGTTCGCCATTGCAGAAGGCAATGTCTAGGAAGGTTGGATATGTGTCCATTGCACTACATTCCTGTGTCGCCCTTCCGCCGTCATCTTTAGAACCAAGCCCGCATAGCACTATCCCGCATCCGGTGGTCATCGCGGCCATGATACAACCTTTTGAGGCAGGGTCCTTCGAGAAGACGATTTTTCGGATGGAGATTTTCTCGTTAGTTCGTCTTCGAGCAATTGTGCATCTACATACAAAGTCCCTCTGCAGCACGCAGTCACCTGTGAAGAGGTTGGTGACCGTGACCCAGGAGCCAACGGCCGCAGCGACCCAGCCGCCGTCGTGGCACCCGACTATCCGCTGGCCCCACGGGAACCACGGTAGCGGGACGCGCAGGACCCTGCCGTCCTCCAGGCTGTAGGCGCGCGCTTTGCGGTCGCGGCGCGTGTTGCCCGTCGACGGGAGCAGTAGCGGGAGAGCAGGCAGCTTCGGGTGCCATGACGCCACGGCACGCCAAGACGCACACACGGCAGCGAAGCGCGCGCGGTCGTACGGTGAGGAGCACAGGCGGTAGATCGTGCCAAGGATGTCGCCGGGGAGCGTTTGGGGGCCGGCCATCTATCGCGTATTCTCCTTCGTGGATTGTGTGTGATTGTGTCGCGTTGTCGGCACGCGCACCGGTAGTAATAAAGGTAGGGTTCGTGCGTGATTAGGACTGTGCGGAGGTTCTTTTCATGGAAGGAGGTTTTGGTTTTCTTTTCTCAATTGATTTACAAGTTTGGTGTGATCCTCCACGTGGGCCTGGTGTGATACTCCACGTGGCACCAGGATCCATGTACGTCGTAGCGTATATCTCGCTTCGCTTCTCTGGACGAGAGTCCTTTTTTTTTTCATTGCTTGGGCTCGATTCAGTTGGATACGATCGAGTACATGCTCATGCATGCAGGCGTTGCAGCTACCGATCGATCGATCGGACCTGACTCTCACCATTCGTTCGTTGGTGCAGTTTTCAAACCTCGTCGATCCGTTTCTTTTTTCTTTTCTTTTGATATTTTCACTCGATTCTTTTCTTTTGATCTTTTTTATCACGTTTGGGTAGTAAACCACGTCTTCCACGTGATTTCTTTTGACTTGATTGATGACTTGCTCGGTGCCTTGCTTTTCTCTCTCTTTTTTTTCTTTGCATGGTCACGCTCTTTTTCCCATCCATTCCACCGCCACCGCTCTCTCCACGACACCGGCGACCATGCATATATGCGGCTCCTCTTCTTCAATGGTGCTGCTGCGGTAGTTCGCCCGCCCGCCTCCTCTCCTCTCTCACCGCTGTTTCGCCGTCGGTCCTCCGGGAACCAACCCAGCTCCACCTCCACCTCCACATCGATCCCGGCTACCATTTCACCATGCGCCGCCATCCGCACTGCCGTCCGTCGATTTCCAGCGAAGCCGCAGTTCCCAGCCTGTCCTAGTGCGCCGTCGTCGCCACGAATGTCTCTCTCCATTTCCATCCATTCGATTTGATTCTTTTCCACTGGAGAGGTCGCCACCCACGCCGCCGCCGGGCGGTCGGTGTCAACTGCAATTTTCATGCCGCCACGTTCGTCGGACTGGAGTTTCAACGTAGATGAGGGAGCACAAAGAAAGGAAAGCCACATCTACTTAAACAATGGCGGACTACTTCACCGTAGCTAGCTAGCTATGCATTGAACACGACGAATGAATGCGATGCGAGGATCTCACGGCATGCATGCTATAGTACGCAAATATTTTAGAAACCGCCGCAGGGCAATGCATGCGTGCGGCGCCGCCTACGCAGTAGGGTTCACCGAATAAATCACCAAGAGAGAATCGCGGATTCCCAATGCCATGCCTTTGCTGTGAGTCTGTGAAAAACGAGGCAGCTGTCTCCTGTATGGGATTTGCGCGGATGGCTACGATTGAATGGGCAAATGGGTCGATCCGTGGGCCACGCCGCCGGATGGAGCCCTTCTCTTCTCCACGCGCGGTCAGGCACCGCCGGCCGGAGCCCTGTCTCTTCCCCCCTCCGGTCGCCATGCAGGTATGCCGCGTCCAACCTCCCACCTCCTCGACGGTGCCCGGAACCCTAGCTGCCCCCTCGATTCCACCCATGGCCATGGCTATGGCGAGACCACACGAGGTGCAGCAGGTCAGATCCCTCCTCCTACCCAGTTCCACCTCCACCTCGCCGCTACCATTTCACCGTGCGCCGCCATCCGCACTGCCATCCGTCGATTTCCAGCAAAGCCGCAGTTCCCAGCCCGTCTTTGCCATGAATGTCTCTCTCCATTCCATCCATTCGACTCCGTTCCTTTCCATTGGAGAGGTCGCCACCCACGACGCCGGCGGTCAATGTCAAGTGTCAACTGCAATTTTCACGCCGCCACGTTCGTCTACCATAGTTTCAACGGAGGTGAGGGATCACAAAGTAAGGTGGCCTAAATCTTTCTTATATCCTCACCAACTATAGAATCAGATGCATGCATGCATGCGCCAAGATCAAGAGGGCCAACGTCGGTCTAGGCCTGTTCGGACGATTTTTCCCATCAAACATCACAAAGGACGAGTCCCTTTTCCCACGCCGTCCCCTCTCGTCGACGTCGACGTCAACACCGCCGCCGGCTACGCCAAGGACAAAGGGGAAAGGGAACACACCAGAACAATGGCATAGACCGGGAAAAGGCAGCACATAGAAAGGTCAGAGAACATCGCCTCTCGCAGCAGCAGTTCGTTTCGCCGGCCATCCTGGACGCGTTGACGGCCACCTTTCCTCTGAAACCCAAATCGAGCTCGTCTCCTCCCGCTCTGCTCCTCTCAGTTGGTCCGTCCGATTTCGACCCTTTTCCTCGGATTCCTCGTACCCGCGCACCAATTCCACCGGAGCCGTCCATTTGACGCTCCCCCTGAGGGAGCGCCTTCTTAATTTAGCACCTGGGAAGCACGCGCCCCTGCGGTGGCCGCGACACCAACACATGGCGACCACACCATGGTGTCGGACCTAAATAACACACTGCTCTGGTCGTCGAGCGCCTTCACCTACTACACTCTCGTGGCCTTCTAGACCGATGGGAGTGTCCTGCATAAATATTGCACATCTTGCTAGAATTTCCTTCCAAAACATTCCTCATCCCGCTAGTGTTTTCCAAAATATTCGACGTGCCCCATACAAATACACTTGAATTTTCAAGATACAGTGTGAACATGTTAAAAACTTCAGGCCCAAGCAAATAAAAGCTGGGTCCTCAAGTCGCACGTTCTTTAAACCCTTCTCATTCTCATAGAGGAGGGGCTTCGATTGTAGCGTCACCAGCTATCATCTCATGCACTAGCAGATTCCCAATGCCACGACTTTACTGCGAGTCCGTAAAAAACGAGGCACTTGTCTCCTGCGTTGGATTTGCATGGACGGCTAAGATTGAATGGGCGAGTGGGTCGATCCGTGGGAGGACCCGACTCACCAATCAAAGGCTCCTCCCTCGTATGCCAATTCATCATCAAGCAAAACAAAACAGAGAAAGAGACAGACGGGATCCCCCACCCAACCCTTCCCACATCGGCCCAACTCCCACCCACGCCGCCGATGCATCTCCGGCGATGGCGACGGCGACGGCGGCTCCCGCGCTCGCGTCCCTCCACCCCAAGATGCAGCGGCTCGTCTCCTCCCCTCTCCGGTCTCCGCGGAGGAGCCATCCTGGTCGGGCAGCAGAGGACCGCCGCCGGCTGGAGCCCTTCTCTTCTCCACGGCCAGGCACCGCCGGCTGGAGCCCCGTCTCTTCCCTCCTCCGGTCGCCGGGCAGGACCGCCGCGTCCAACCTCCCTCCTCCTCCTCGACAGTGCCCGAAACCCTAGCTGCCCCCTTTCCTCCACCCATGGCCAATTGGCCATGGCCACGGCGAGCCTGCACGAGGTGCAGCAGGTCAGATCCCTCCTCCCCTTGTTTCTTCTTCTTATACCTCTGGTGTTCTTCCTCTCCGCATCTGATGCGTGAATGCGTGCATCTGCAGGCACTTTCCTCCCGTCTCGTCTCCCTGCGTGAAGGAAGGGGGCCCATGGGGAGATAAGCTAATGCGGGTGCTGGAGAAGCCCCGACGCCATGGAAGAAATCTCATTTCCTCGATTCAGTCCATGGAGACGCTGCTGCTGTTCGGTTCAGTCCTTTTTTTCCTCTCCCCGATTTAAACATGGACACGCCCATTTTCTCCTCTGCCAGTGCCTGATGAGAGTTAGATAGATATTGGCACTTGCAATTGTACGCTCACACATTTTTTTGTTCAGTTTGTATCTATTCATGTGCATCCTTAGTTTTTGACTGAAACCTAAACATTCATCTGTCCCTTATGGATTTCTGTTTTCTCTGACTAACAACAAACATGCAACACCATCTAAGATTGAACCAATGGACACACACACAGATTGACATCGTTTTGTCTCAGAAACAAGTAGATGCAGCAAATTGCGATCTTTCCCTCTCATAATTAGATCTACTTTCAACATCCACAAAACCAGCTCATCAATGGTGCGGTGCGGTGCAATCAGTGCCGTGTTGTAAGTGCGTGTAGGCAGTGCTCTTCTTAACTGAATATGGGCATGAGTTTTTTTGTTGTTTACTACTCCCTCTGTAAACTAATATAAGAGTGTTTAGATCACTACTTTAGTATTCTAAACGCTCTTATATTTGTTTACGGAGGAGTAATAAATAATAAGCTATATATGTCCGTACATACATTTTTTATTCATTGCGTAGCTGTCTATATGAACGCTTACAGTTTTACTAAAACTGAGCGTCCATCCATCCTATTGGATTCAGTTTCTAGTATCAACAACATGCAGCGCTTTGTGAAAAAGGTCTCACCCCAACTAGAATTCTATCAATGGGCGCACACACAGAGACTGAACTATTTTTGGTTCCATTTGTATCAATTTTGATTAAACCCAGGACACCCTGTTTGGTTTAGTTTCTGTGAATGCAGCAACTGTGAGATGGTTGACTTGCAGTCTAGACAGCTCACTGGCCTCCTACCTTAGTTGTATCACTGCTCAAAAGAGAGCAAAGTGCTGCTGCATACAATCCATATGGCTTTGGACTAGCTAGATAATCTGGATAGCACTTTCACGTCTTCACCAAGAAATCTGGATAGCACACAATTGTAGGCATACATTTCACATTTTGGTTCACTTCATGTGTGCCATGGTTGAACACTCACTGAAACTGGACCGTCCCTTTTGGACGTTCAGTTTGTATGACTATGTCGCGCTTTATTGGTTCAAGCAAACTAAGATGTTGTATAACACCTGCTTCTTTCTTCGGTTATGGCCTTGTTCCCCTTCATACTAGGGAACATAATTCTCCTTTATCTTGTTGATGATTTGATTTATTATTTATCTGCGTTTCTCATGTGTCCAGTCTATGACGGAGGAACTGGAAACCAAGTGAAGAGCAAGGTTGCTGTCAAGGTACGTGCTTTAGAAACAAAGTTGTCCTTTTTCATGCCATTTTTGGTGTTCACCTGCTCGATGGGCTCATTATTATAAGCCATATGCAACGGTGAATTGATTTCTATGGTTCTAAAATTGTGACCTTTTGGGGCATGGTAAGTATGTGTGCTTTTTAGTTAGTCCAATCCAAAGATGGTGCGGTGCGACGCAATTAGTGTTCTTCTTAGTTAGTCCAAAGGCCATGTTATAAGTGTGTGCATGCAGTGCTCTTCTTAACTGAATATGGGCATGAGTACTTTTTCTTTTTACTAATAAATAGCAAGCTTATTTTTTTTACTGAAATTGAACATCCATCCACCCCTTTTGGATTTCAATTTCTTTGTATCAACAAACATGAAGTACTTCGTAAGGTCTCACCCCAACTAGATTTGCACTAATGGACACAAACAGACTGGACTGTTGTTGGTTCCATTTGAAATCAACTTTGATTCAAACTAGGACACCATGTTTGGTGTAGTTTGTATAAATGCAGCCACTGTATCAACTTCATGGGTTAATTTAATTTCTCATACTCCTTCTGCCATGTGATACTGAACTATGAATTCACTTATTTTATTCTAAATTTTAGATAAGTCAAAAATTCACCGCTTCGATTGAGACAATTCGATCCCTGGCTGCTACTGAAATGAGATATGCGATGGCTCATCTCACTCAGCTCTTCAAGATAATGTGCACATGAGGAAGGGAAAAGGGCAGAATAGCATGCAAGGGCTACTACTTAGAGTGGTAAGCTTGCATGCAAGTTGTAACTTCTCTTTAATTAATGGCCTAGCATATCACAACCGTTATGGGGCCTTGCGTGTGCAAAGTGGTAGGATACAGACTTGTACCACACATCAAAGGTACTAGGTTCAATGATGTATGGATTTTTTCCATTAATAGTTGATTGTTCCTGTTGTTCCAAACAAGTTAATAGCTACAGGACAACATGAATACATGAATGATGGATGGTATTTCTTATTTTTTCATCAATGATGTATACATAAAGTTAATGGTTTGGTTGTGACTTCTCTATCTCATTGTCTTCCTGGATATAATGAGAAAACATTGAACTTTTTTGCTGCATGTAACTAGGCAGTTGATTGGGATGTCTTGCCTCCCACGGGTGGGCCTGCCGGCCATATATGTTGGGCTTGGTCTCGTTGTCTTCATCCAGCTCTCCACCGTCACCATGCACAAGTGGTGGCTACAAAAGTTAAAGGTTGGTCCTCCCAAGTCTTTGTTCTTCCACTTGATGTGAGCATGTGGTCATCTTCTCCTCTCTATGTTGCGGCCCTGATTTGCTCTTTTCATTGATGCCATTTCCTTTCCACATGCAGGTGCACAAGCGACCTCATCATGGATTCCACCATCACTGCTCACCGGCCGGTAGAGACCACGGGCGTCAACACGACGGTCGCCACTATCAGCAGCGACTTCTGTTTCTTCCTCCAAGCCCCCTCACCTTGCACGTCCTCCAAGCCCAGCATTGCCACTCTTGAAGGTACTCCCTTCCCCCTACGAGTTGCCCCAAAATCTCCACCCTCTTCGACCTCCCTTCTGGACCGAGGTGAGATAGAACAGGTGCAGAGGGAAGAGGCTCCTATTGTGGATTGGATTGAATTTTTTTGTTCCCTAGCCTAGTAGTCCTGTACTAGTTGAAATCTGCAGTTTCCAATCTATTGCTGCGAGTTAATATCCTGCTGTTTGCCCTGAAAAATCATGCTATCTCATACTGCAAAATCTTGTGGTTGGTTGCTTAGATAGAAAGGAATCCCTTTTGTTGCCCAGCTAGTTTCCGTACTAGATAAATGCAAGTCAGCAGAGCAACAATTGTTTCTCTACTACCCTAGCTAAGCCTGTGTTAGTTTGGGAATGCATGATGTAACCCCCGGTGCCTTCTATGCCTATATCGATCTATCAAGTTCAGGTCCCTTGCAACGAGAGACACACCAAAATGATGCACGAAATGGGAACATATGTATCAGATATAGATAGATACTAAATGTCATGTCTTTATTTCGCCCTTCATTGTATATATTTCAATACATGAAGATAAGATGAAGCCCTAGCTAGGACAAACGTTGTTGACCTACGATGTCTACATTAGTCTCGAAAAAACTCACAATAGTAGACAGAAACAACGAACTCTTCAGTCTCAGAAAATTAATTGTGAAATGCAATGACATTGAAAGACAATAGTTATTAACCGCATTTACGCGGGACAACAAGCAAAGAGAAACTTGCATTGTAAATTAACTAAACTGGAGCGGTTGCGATGCAAGTCACATCCATGCAAGGGTTTCATAAGACATGGACTCAATCATTCCTCTGTTTGAGTTGTGAGTTTCAGGGGATGCTATGGTTAGTATGTCAAGAAAACGTCAATACCGAATGCGTTTTCATTCAATATGATATGAAATCTTCCGTGTTCTCTTGTTGGTATCCGTTGTCGAATCGTTAAGCTTCTGAGACTGTTGATGAACAAGCCAGACTGCTGACCAACGTCACCACACCATATTGATTAAATGGACTCTTATCACTGGCTTCCTCTTGCCCTGGAAAGTCTCGTGTGCAGGCTTGCTTTGTGCAGATTTACTCTTTAAAAGATAGAATTATATTTAAAGGTGCAAGCTGGGCGAGTTAGGCCATGATTCGTGCATTTTTGTTTGCTTCACTGAGTTTGTTCACAAACCGAAGCAAAAATTGGTGGCAACTTATCCACCACTTGTGTGGCTGGGTCAGTAGGTCAACACAATTCCTTCAATAACTAGCGGTTGTATGCCATCTCTTGTAGTTGGTTGGTTTTACTTGGTTTATGGAAGGGTGGCTCTGTATAAGAGGTTGCAACATTATTATTCTTGCTTACGGATGCATGTTGGGCCTGCTCTGTTTTATATAAACATTATTATTTATCCTTGGTTTTACCAACCCTGACTAAAATGAACTTTTTTTAGGCTGGCAACAAAATATAAGAGGTTGCTGGCTATGTATGGCTATGTTCCCGATGTTACTAAATGTGTAATCATTCACCAATGAAATGGAACTAGTGGGTACTGGTGGGGGGCCTTCGGATTGAACCTGCTAGTGTTCATATCTGCAGAATTACATTTGTGGTCTTTAGCAAATCCACATACAGTTCTAATAGAGAATAAGTTGCGTAACATTCTTTTAGTCGAGTACATGTTTTGTTCCCAGAATAAAATTGGACTCTTCTCTGTAAGGGCATTTGTGATCCCTGCTCGCATTACCATACCTGGAAGCACCTCTTTTACGAGACACCAACAGCGTAAAGTTATGTGTATGTCCCACTGTTTCACATTAAGCAACACTCTCTTTTTACATAAAAGCCCGTGAAGCACTCGCATCCTCTGCAATTAGTACTGTAGAATCTTTTATAGCTTTACCATGTTCTCTCCTTGGTTCAGTTTGATCTTCCCTGACGTGGTTTCCTCATGGAGGTGCACAACAGGCCTTGTGGTTTCCGTAGGATGGTGTGGGTTCACCTAGCGTGCTTCAACTGTGATGATGAGTCTCCTTCTGTCTCGCCTTCCTTCCTTCCTCCATGGTGTGTGTTGCTTTTGAGGACGGAGATGAACAGCCCAGCCTGCTGACCGGGCTTCCGCTTGCCCTGTAATGTCTCACATGCAAACTTTCTTGGTGCAGATTTAGTTTACTCTTTAGAGATAGATAGGATATTCTTTGAAGATGTGCAATCAAATAGTCCACCCAACGCTTAAATTACTTCAGTCGCCGAATCAACCCAGTTGTAGCATTATATGGTCAACAGCCCCTGGCCAGGAGAAAGAGAGAAAAATCAAAATAAGTTGCCCCACAGTATTATAGTTGTAACAGAACAATCATTTTTTTGCTTTCCATGCTTGACTTATTTATTTTTGATTATCCCACCTAGATCATATATTGGGATGATTTGTAGCAAGTTGACAATTGACCACTGTTTTACCCCAGGTATGGAAGCCAGATGCTACAGATAGGATTATGGTAGAGATGCCAAATACTCCCTTCGTTCCTAAATACAAGTCTTCTATGATATTTCAATGATGTTGAGTTTAGTTCCTTGATGTTGCCATAGGTGTAGTATTTCTCCCATGAAAAGAAACTAGTGTGTACCTTGGGACTTGACGTGCTAGTGATCCTAAGGTCGGAAGTACATGGTGCCTTATCAATGATGACTTTGTGGTCTTTATCATATTCACCTACTAGTTCTAACAGAGAAAAAAGTGGTGTAATATTCTTTCAGTTAAGCGCATATTTCGTTCTCAGAATAAACCTGAAAATCTTTTCTCTAAGGGCATTTGTATTCAGACTTTAACCTATACAAGACAGCTACTTGTGGAAGAACATGCTTTCTCAGTGCCTACATGTTGTTGATAGCAGGGTCAATGTAACATCCCAAATTTTCAATTTGGAATGTTATACATTAGGTCATCATGCATATCATATTTTCTCGCATTTTTCCCGATCCTAGAAATTTCACGCAACTCAAGGACCCTCGGAGAGAGTTGGAAGTTTCACAATTTTCATATTTGGGATTTTCCAAATTTTGAAAATAGGATCATTGGATTATTTAAATTATCTTCACAAAGTTTTCCTAAAAAATATCTTGAGAGGGAATAATATGACTTTCCCAAACAAATAGGAAAAATGAAGATATTATAAATAAACCAAATTTGGGTTTTGAAGATTTATTTTGCTTAGGCAAAATGAGCTTTAAAAATATTTTTGCATGAATTTTGTTTTTAAAGTTCATTTTGTTCGATTCAATTTTTGGAGTCGGAGAAAATTTGTTTTAATTAATTTGGAGTTCATTTGATATTTATTTTAATTGTTTCTGTTTTAAAGTTTATTTAAAAAAAACGCTACTGGACCGAGGCCCAGCTGCCAGCGCCAGCCAGCCCAGCCCAGCGCCTCCCGGCCCACCTCCCTCTCCTCCCGCTCCCGCCCCCCGGCGCCGGTGCCCGCCGCCCGCCGCCTCGCCGCCGCCCGAGTCCCGGTCGGACCAGCTCCGTCGCCCCTTCCCAAGCAACCCCGCCGCCGCCTCCCCCCCTCTTAAATAGCCCCCCGCCCCTCTCTCTCTCATCGCCGCCCGCCCTTGAGCCGACCCGCGCCCGCCGCCGCCGCCGCCGCCGCCGCCCCTCGTCGCCGACGACGCCGCCGCCGCCAGAACCCGCCGCCCCTCGCCGCCCCTCACCCGCCGACCCACCGGAGCCGGGAGAGCCGCCAGCGATCGCGGAGGTAGCCGCCCGCCCGCCGCCCGATTCGGTTATTTCCGTGAACCGTCCGGTTTTTAAAAAAAAAATATTTGTTGATTTTTAAAAAACCTAGATCGGTTTTGTTTTTTTCGGTTTTCTTAATTAACGGACGTTCACCGAACCGTTCGTTTCAGTGAACGCGTTCGTTAGATTCGTTCTGTTAACGAACGTTTGCTTTTTAACTCGTTCGTCGTTTTTCTTTTTAATCGGAATTAATCCGTTAATTTTCTGATTTGATTTCAGATCTGATTTTCAAAACTGTTTTATTTCTCGCTCGTTTATCGGAATCAGGTGATTCAAGCGCCTGGAGTTTCGTAACGAAACCGCCGTTCCGACTACCCTACTTTCACAGAGTTTTGCCACTGTGAAATTTTGACCTAATTTCAGATCGCTAACCGAGAGGTTTCTCTCTCGAGTTTCGACTTTCGGAGTTTGTTTTGATTCGATTCTTTTGCAACCAGGGTTCTTAAGTTGAACTATCTGGTTAGATCTTTTATTCGAGATTTCCCTGTGCATTAGATGAGTACTTATTGTATGCTTGTTGTTTGTCTGCGTTAGATCACCGGTGCGCCGCTTGTTACTTGAATCTCTAGGACTCATGGATCATCGGCAAGGCAAGTAACACTTTGATCATACCTTTCTACTACCCAGTTTTATGCATTAGATCTATTCCTCAAACACTTGCATGATTAGGATCTAATTAAATTGTGGGTTTTGGGAAGTAGATTGAGGTAGTACCTATTACTGTTTTACTTATGAAACCTTGGGAGTTACTTCTCGTTTGCTTGTTCATGCCATGCTATGCTAGTAGGCGTGGATTGGGTGAGTGAATATCCATGACAGATGTGAGATTGTTAATTAATGGTTTATCTAAGGTGGCAACCTAACACACATCTGGGTGGATTGAGGCACCTGGTTTCTATCGAGACTTGCTGTATTTCTTGGACCGCCACCCGGGCTCTAAGGGATCATAAGATTATTCAAACTGGAAACTTCCGTGTGCAGCCACAAGCCAATTATGGGCTCTGGCGTAGTTGACTAAGTCGTGCGAACTCTTACGGGTAGGCTAGCTGATGTAGGGGATGTAGGTTGGTACGGTCTACCCACATGTAAGGTGCTAGCGCTTCTGAAAGACTATGTCTCGGTCATCCGTTTCTCAAACACCCTGTAGTGCGAGAATCAAGCGGAGGCGATCGAGTCTTGTGGGGAAAAGTGCGCAAACCTCTGCAGAGTGTATAAACTAATCATGATTAGCCGTGTCCCCGGTTATGGACGTTTTTGAGTATCCGGTACTTGATTATCATGTGAATCTCAACATGTTACTTTAAATAAAAGTTATTGGGTTTTGATGAGTACTTTTTAATTGGGATTGAGGATGCTGTCAACCATCTTCAATGTTTAACAACCACCATGATAGTTAAATAAAATTATTCCTTTGATGTAGGGAAAAATCAGCTTTATGCAAATGTAACCGTAGAGCCTTACCACCAGCCAAATATGCATGTAGTATAGGCTTATTCATTCATTGCTCTTTATGTGTTACATTGCCAGCATATTCCATGTGCTGACCCGTTTTCGGGCTGCAACTTTTCACGTTGCAGACTTTTCAGACGACGAGTAAGGTGTTAGGTCGTGGTTCTATACTCAGTGATGCCGTTGGAGTTGATGGACTCGCTTATCTTCCAAGCCTTCCGCTGTTATTATTAGATGGCCTTAAGCCATATTTTTATTCAGTTCCCTTGTGGACATCGATGTAATAAGTGTGTGATTGCTACTCTGCTATAAATCCTTCGATGTACTGTGTGGTGTCAGCATTACTGATCCAGGGATGACACTGAGCACAGAGCGCTAGATCCATTCGGTCTGGTCGCTCTGAGAGAATGGTATCGAGCACCTGTTGATATAGGACACGACCACTAAGTTAAAGCCATAGATCTCTCTCTCTTCTCATTTTCTAACTCCTCATCTTTTCTACTCTCTTTAGGATGACGGACGCGAAGATCAAGTACACCCAACCGGATGAAGGCACACCTTTTGGATTTCACTTGAAGGAAGCTACTAAGTACCTGAACATTGGATTACCAAGCTTCACCGGAACTTTCAACGCCACTCTGCCTGAAGAGGAGCGCTGGAAGATTCATGCTCACGTTCCAGGAAGGACATTCGACCCAATCACCAAGCCTATAGATAGTGTTTTCAGTGCACCAACTTGGAGTCTAGGAAGGAGCATGGCAGCTCACATCACCATGGGACGCATTGGAGAAGTCTATCAAGAAGATCTCAAGGACACCATCTACCAGATTTGCGGACGCCGAGATGACAACTGGGACGTCGTCAGCACCAAGAAGGATAGGTCCATTGCAGCTTTTATCCAGGAGTTAAACCAGCACATTCGACGCCAAGAGAATCAAATGTGCAATGACATGTTGGAGTTGCAGAAGACGAAGGAAAGGATCATCGAATTGGAAGGAGAACTAAAGACTACACGCAAGGACTACATGGACGAGATCGTAGCTCTGGCAAGACACAATAACGATCTTAAGTACGAGATCGAAGAACTCAAGAAGAAGCTGGCGCTCAGGAATGAAGACCAGTACGTCGAGCATCAAATCGACTACATCAACATTGACGACTCAGATTCGGATCCAAGTGAACCCGATTTTGAAGACGAAGCTGGAGCAGACATCATGGAGTCTTCCACCGGTTCAAATTAGTAGAAGTCCCCCACATATTAGTAGTATTCCCTCCATGTAAACATTATAGTACACGCACTTTTGCGATAGTTAGATCGTTGTAAGCCTTTGTTTGATTGAATGAAGTGAATTTTGTGTGATTTGCTCATGTGCATTTGGGTAGTGATTTCCCCTTAGACCTCATTCTATTCTACTTTCTCTCCTTTTCTAAACCCTTCAGATGCCTCCGAGACGCGACCCCGGATTCGTTTTCCCGCCAGAGATCACCCAATTGATCCAGCAGCAGAATACCCTGATTCAAACATTGGTGCAGAACAACAACAACAACCCCAACAACCCACCGCCACCACCACCACCTGCGGATCATCTGACTCGTTTTCTTAGACTGAACCCGCCGGTGTATTCCAGTAGCACCGAGCCAATTGTAGCAGATGACTGGCTCCGCAAGATAGGAAGGGAGCTGACTACTGCAGGATGCACGGATGGTGAAAGAGTGAAGTTTGCAGACATCAGCTTGAAGGACCCAGCAGCAGCATGGTGGGAGAATTTCACAGCCACTTATCCGTGAACACCGCCACATGGGACCAGTTTCAGCAAGCTTTTCGCACAGCCCATGTTTCAGCAGGAGCCATGGCCATGAAAAAGCGTGAGTTTCGCAACTTACGCCAAGGAGGAAGGACTGTTGGCCAGTACGTGGATGATTTTAGCAAACTAGCACGTTATGCCCCGGATGACGTTACTACGGATGCAGCTAAACAGAGAAGTTTCTAGAAGGACTGAATGATGAGTTCAGCATGCCGTTGATGGTAGCAAGTTTTAATAACTACCAGGAGTTAGTAGACCGAGCTCTCATGATTGAAGGAAAGCAGCAAAGAATTGAGAACCATAAGCGGAAGTATGGACAAGGAAAGTATAACTCAGGATCCCAGCGAAGCCACGTTATACCCTAAATCAGAATTCAGTTTCAGCATACCCATGGAGGAGGTAATTCGCACAACCATAATGGCACCAAGAATGGGAGCGGGAATGGAGGAAGCAACGACGAACCGCACCAACCCGTCTACACCATCCAAGGTAGACTGAGTCACATTACTTGCTTTAAGTGCCGCAAGATGGGCATTATGCAAATGACTGTCCGAAGGCCGAATGGAAATGGCAATGGAAGCTCGGAAAGAAGCCCAACCCTTTCAACAGGGGACAAGTGAACCACATTGACGTGGAGGAGGTTGAAGATCAGCCCGATGCGATGTCGGTAAGTTTTTGGTTAAGTCTTTTACTGCAGTTGTTCTTTTGATCTGGTGCATCGCATTCATACATATCAAGGGATTTGTGGATAAGTACAAGTTACCAACCCAAGCCCTTAGGTCACCCATGCTAGTAACCTCACCGGAGCAGTAGTACATGGCTAGTAAATGGTGTGATCGATTGCCACTAAGGATCGGACACTATGTTTTCCCCTCGGACCTAATAGTTCGGAATCCCAAGGATTGGATGTGATATTAGGAATGGATTGGTTATCAAAGTATGGAGGAAACATAGATTGTACCACAAGGTCAATTTTGCTCACCACACGGAAGGAAGAAGGATTAAGTATGTATCACGGCACGAGCCGAGGAGAGCACAAGTTAATTGCTTAACAGGGAGTGGTACAGGAAGAAGTACCGATGGTGAAGGATTATCTGATGTATTTCGGAAGAGTTGCCGTGAATGCCGCGGATAGAGACATTGAGTTTTGATCGAGCTGTTGCGAGAACAGGCCCGATATCGAAGCGACCGTACAGGATGCCCGCAAAGGATTTGGCAGAAATTAAGAAGCAGATTAAGGAACTATTGGATAAAGGTTTTATTCGCCCAAGTTCTTCACCTTGGGGATCACCCGTTTTGTTAGTGGAGAAGAAGGATGGATCTTTGAGAATGGTTGTTGATTATCGTGGATTGAATGAAGTAACAATCAAGAACAAGTACCGCTACCGATGATAAATGATCTGTTTGATCGCTTGCAAGGAGCAGTGTTTTCTAAGATCGACTTGCGATCGTGGTACCATCGATTGAAGATTCGGGAGCAAGACATACCCAAGACAGCGTTTACCACGAGATATGGACTGTATGAGTATACCGTTATGTCATTTGGATGACTAACGCACCAGCCTATTTCATGAACCTGATGAACAAAGTGTTTATGGAGTTTTTGGACAAGTTAAATCGTGGTGTTCATTGATGACATTTTGATCTTCTCGAAGAATGAAGAGGAACACAAGGAACATTTAAGATTGGTTTTGGAGAAACCGAGGAACACCAGGTTGTATGCCAAGTTCAGCAAATGTGAATTTTGGTTAAAGGAAGTTGGATTTCTCGGACATGTTATATCCGGAGAAGAAATAGCAGTTGACCCCACAAAGGTTGAGACCGTAACCAAATGGGAAGCACCAACGACAGTTGGAGAGATTCGAAGTTTCCTTGGACTCGCAGGATACTACCGAAGATTCATTGAGAATTTCTCAAGGATTGCAAAGCCTATGACAGAATTGTTAAAGAAGGAAAACAAATTCATATGGACTGAGGACTGTGAGGCAAGTTTTCAGGAGTTGAAGAAAAGATTGGTTACCTCACCAGTTTGATATTGCCGATCAAACTAAGGATTATGAGGTGTATTACGGCGCTTCACGTCGAGGACTTGGAGCAGTGCTTATGCAGGAAGGAAGAGTTGTTTCAGTATGCTTCACGACAACTTAAGCCCCATGAGTTGAATTATGCCACTCATGATTTGGAGTTAGCAGCCGTTGTGCATGCCTTGAAGGCGTGGAGACATTTTCTCATTGGAAATCATTGTGAAGTATATACGGATCACAAGAGTTTGAAGTACATCTTCACACGAAGAATTGAATCTCGGACAAAGGAGATGGTTAGAGCTAATCAAGGATTACGATATGAGATTGCATTATCACCCCGGAAAGGCTAATGTCGTAGCAGACGCATTGAGCCGTAAGAGCCACGTCAGTACCATAATAATGGGAGGAACACCCAATGAGTTAGCCGAGGACCTTGAGAGCTATGTTTGGAAATAGTTCGAGAGGCTATGTAGCAGCATTGGAGATTGATCGACATCGATGGACAAAATCGAGAGAAGCCCAAAAGGCAGATAAGGAAGTTGCCTCTATAAAGGAGAAAATGAGCAAAGGAAAAGCTAAAGGATTTCGTGAGGATGAGCACGATACCCTATGGTTTGAAGACCGTGTTTATGTGCCCAATGACCCAGAGATCAGAAAGTTGATTTTACAAGAAGCCCATGATTCACCCTATTCGATTCACCCAGGAAATACTAAGATGTATTTGGATTTGAAGAATATTTTCTGGTGGACCGGAATGAAGAAGGATATTGCGGAGTATGTAGCAGTTTGCGACGTATGTCAGAAAGTAAAGGCGGAACATCAGAAGCCAGCAGGATTGTTACAACCATTGCCGATACCCGAATGGAAGTGGGATAAACTAGGCATGGATTTCATCACAGGTTTGCCAAAGACCCGTTCAGGATATGACTCGATTTGGGTCATAGTCGACCGTTTGACCAAGGTAGCCCATTTCATTCCAAATCAAGACTACCTATAGCAGTGCTAAGTTGGCAAAGATATACATGACCAGAATTGTGTGTTTACACGGAATCCCAAGGAGCATTGTATCAGACAGAGGAACCCAGTTTACTTCGAAATTTTGGAACCAGTTGCACGAAACATTGGGAACCCGATTGGAGTTCAGCACAGCTTTCCACCCACAGACCGATGGACAGACTGAGAGAGTCAATCAGATTTTGGAGGACATGCTGAGAGCTTGTGCACTAGATTATGGATCTAGTTGGGATGACAATTTGCCGTATGCAGAATTTTCCTACAACAACAGTTACCAAACCAGTTTAAAGATGGCACCTTTCGAGGCTTTGTATGGAAGAAGGTGCAGGACACCGTTGTCATGGGACGAAACTGGAGATCGTCAGTTGT
The DNA here is from genome assembly GCA_021605205.1 of Aegilops longissima. Taxonomy (NCBI): domain Eukaryota; kingdom Viridiplantae; phylum Streptophyta; class Magnoliopsida; order Poales; family Poaceae; genus Aegilops; species Aegilops longissima. The sequence continues at coordinate 19,645,378 of CM038676.1, read as the reverse complement.
TTGGACCAGATTTGATTAAGGAGTCTGAACAGAAAGTTAAGTTGATTCGAGACAGGCTCAAGGTAGCCCAGTCCAGACAGAAGAGCTATGCCGATTCAAAGCGCAAAGCGATTGAGTACGAAGTTGGAGACAGAGTATATCTCAGAGTATCCCCGCTTCGAGGAGTTAAGCGTTTTGGAGTTAAAGGAAAGTTAGCACCCCGTTTTGTTGGACCATATAAGATTTTGCAACGCATGGGAGAAGTTATATAAGTTGGAATTGCGGAAGGACTGTCGAGGAGTTCATGATGTATTCCATGTTTCTCGATTGAAGAAATGTCACCCGAGAGATAGCAGAGGTACCGTTAAGAGACACAAGGCCACTGGAGGCAATTCAGTTGAAGGATGACTTGACATATGAGGAAAGACCGGTTAAGATTCTCGATTATGCCAGCAGAGTTACCCGCAGCAAGGTTATCAAGTTTTGCAAAGTTCGGTGGAGCCACCACACCGAGGATGAAGCCACACAGGAAAGAGAGGAAGTTTTGCTAAGGACCACCTCACCTATTTTCTAGCCAACCCGAATCTCGAGTGAGATTCATCTTAAGAGGTAGGTTTGTAACATCCCAAATTTTCAATTTGGAATGTTATACATTAGGTCATCATGCATATCATATTTTCTCGCATTTTTCCCGATCCTAGAAATTTCACGCAACTCAAGGACCCTCGGAGAGAGTTGGAAGTTTCACAATTTTCATATTTGGGATTTTCCAAATTTTGAAAATAGGATCATTGGATTATTTAAATTATCTTCACAAAGTTTTCCTAAAAAAATATCTTGAGAGGGAATAATATGACTTTCCCAAACAAATAGGAAAAATGAAGATATTATAAATAAACCAAATTTGGGTTTTTGAAGATTTATTTTGCTTAGGCAAAAATGAGCTTTAAAAAATATTTTTTGCATGAATTTTGTTTTTAAAGTTCATTTTGTTCGATTCAATTTTTGGAGTCGGAGAAAATTTGTTTTAATTAATTTGGAGTTCATTTGATATTTATTTTAATTGTTTCTGTTTTAAAGTTTATTTAAAAAAAAAACGCTACTGGACCGAGGCCCAGCCGGCCAGGCCAGCCAGCCCCAGCCCAGCGCCTCCCGCCCACCTCCCTCTCCCTCCTCTCCCGCCGCCCGGCGCCGGTGCCCGCCGCCCGCCGCCTCGCCGCGCGCCCGAGTCCCGGTCGGACCCGGCTCCGTCGCCCCTTCCCCAAGCAACCCCGCCGCCTCCCCCCCCCTCTTAAATAGCCCCCCCCTCTCTCTCTCTCATCGCCGCCCTTGAGCCGACCCGCGCCCGCCCGAAGCGCCGCCGCGCGCCGCCTCGTCGCCGGACGACGCCGCCGCCGCCGAAACCCGCCGCCCCTCGCCGCCCCTCACCCCGCCGACCCACCGGAGCCCCGGAGAGCCGCCGGCGATCGCCGGAGGTAGCCGCCCGCCCCGCCGCCCGATTCGGTTATTTCCCGTGAACCGTCCGGTTTTTTTTTTAAAAAAAAAAAAATATTTGTTCGGTTTTTAAAAACCTAGATCGGTTTTGTTTTTTTTCGGTTTTCTTAATTAACGGACGTTCACCGAACCGTTCGTTTCAGTGAACGCGTTCGTTAGATTCGTTCTGTTAACGAACGTTTGCTTTTTAACTCGTTCGTCGTTTTTCTTTTTAATCGGATTTAATCCGTTAATTTTCTGATTTGATTTCAGATCTGATTTTCAAAAACTGTTTTATTTCTCGCTCGTTTATCGGAATCAGGTGATTCAAGCGCCTGGAGTTTCGTAACGAAACCGCCGTTCCGACTACCCTACTTTCACAGAGTTTTGCCACTGTGAAATTTTGACCTAATTTCAGATCGCTAACCGAGAGGTTTCTCTCTCGAGTTTCGACTTTCGGAGTTTGTTTTGATTCGATTCTTTTGCAACCAGGGTTCTTAAGTTGAACTATCTGGTTAGATCTTTTATTCGAGATTTCCCTGTGCATTAGATGAGTACTTATTGTATGCTTGTTGTTTGTCTGCGTTAGATCACCGAGTCGCCGCTTGTTACTTGAATCTCTAGGACTCATGGATCATCGCAAGGCAAGTAACACTTTGATCATACCTTTCTACTACCCAGTTTTATGCATTAGATCTATTCCTCAAACACTTGCATGATTAGGATCTAATTAAATTGTGGGTTTTGGGAAGTAGATTGAGGTAGTACCTATTACCTGTTTTACTTATGAAACCTTGGGAGTTACTTCTACGTTTGCTTGTTCATGCCATGCTATGCTAGTAGACGTGGATTGGGTGAGTGAATATCCATGACAGATGTGAGATTGTTAATTAATGGTTTATCTAAGGTGGCAACCTAACACACATCTGGGTGGATTGAGGCACCTGGTTTCTATCGGGACTTGCCTGTATTTCTTCGGACCGCCACCCAGGCTCTAAGGGATCATAAGATTATTCAAACTGGAAACTTCCGTGTGCAGCCACAAGCCAATTATGGGCTCTGGCGTAGTTGACTAAGTTGTGCGAACTCTTACGGGTAGGCTAGCTGATGTAGGGGATGTAGGTTGGTACGGTCTACCCACATGTAAGGTGCTAGCGCTTCGAAGACTATGTCTCGGTCATCCGTTTCTCAAACACCTCAGAAAAGCGAGAATCAAGCGGAGGCGATCGAGTCTTGTGGGGAAAAGTCGCAAACCTCTGCAGAGTGTATAAACTAATCATGATTAGCCGTGTCCCGGTTATGGACGTTTTGAGTATCCGGTACTTGATTATCATGTGAATCTCAACATGTTACTTTAAATAAAAGTTATTGGGTTTTGATGAGTACTTTTTAATTGGGATTGAGGATGCTGTCAACCATCTTCAATGTTTAACAACCACCATGATAGTTAAATAAAATTATTCCTTTGATGTAGGGAAAATCAGCTTTATGCAAATGTAACGTAGAGCCTTACCACCAGCCAAATATGCATGTAGTATAGGCTTATTCATTCATTGCTCTTTATGTGTTACATTGCCAGCATATTCCATGTCTTGACCGTTTTGGCTGCAACTTTTCACGTTGCAGACTTTTCAGACGACGAGTAAGGTGTTAGGTCGTGGTTCTATACTCAGTGATGCCGTTGGAGTTGATGGACTCGCTTATCTTCCAAGCCTTCCGCTGTTATTATTAGATGGCCTTAAGCCATATTTTTATTCAGTTCCCTTGTGGACATCGATGTAATAAGTGTGTGATTGCTACTCTGCTATAAATCCTTCGATGTACTGTGTGGTGTCAGCATTACTGATCCAGGGATGACACTGAGCACAGAGCGCTAGATCCATTCGGGTCTGGTCGCTACAGTCAATCAACCTATTGGTCGTTGCCACACAGATCCACGCCGGTCTTGTCACTAGACCGGGACATACTATGCTTTATTTGTGTTTCTTGAAATGAAGATCCATGCTTGCTTATCTTACCTGCAAACACCTCTTCTATAAGACATCAACAACATAATATTATGTGTATGCCCTATTGTTTCACATTAAACAACATTCCCTTAGGATATAAAAAGATTGTGAAGAGCTTGCATCCTCTTCAATTATATTGTAGAATTCTTTCCAGTTTTATCATGTTCTGCCCGAATAGTACTGCATCCTCCTTGGTTCAATTTGATCTTCCCCGATGTGGTTCCCACGCAGGTGCACAAGAGACCCTGTTGTTTTCACTTGGGAGAAGGCGTGAGTCCAATTTCAACCACAAATTAAAGACACCCAACAGAAAGTGCCCTTCTGTCTCACTTGCCCTCCTCCCTCCATGGTGTTTATTTTCAATCTTTTCTTTTCTGAGAGGAAAATTGCATTTCACGGGATTATTGTATACTAAAACATGGACTCAATCATTCCTCGGTGAGGGAGATCTGTCTGCTTTCAAGCGCTTTGAGGTGCCACAACATTGGGATGCCGCTGGGTGCATTGGGCGTCTCTGAGGAGCAACTGCTGATGCTCTGTTGGAAGGTAATCTATGGCTTTGTTCCTAATGTTGGGTTTAGTTTTGGGCGTTAAAAAAGGTTTAATCTTTCTGCAATGAAAATAAGCTAGTGTGTACTTGTGGGGTACCTTGGGATTGAATGTGTTAGTGCTCATATCATCAGAAGAACCTATTGCATTAACAATGATGAGATTGTGATGTTTATTTTATCCACCTAGTAGTTCAAAAGAAAAAGAAGTTATGTAACATTCTTTCAGAGGGTGCATGTTTTGTTCTCAGGATAAAATCTGAACCTTTTTCTCCAAGGGCATTTGTATTCAGACATTAATCTGTACCAAATAGCTGCTTATCTTAGAACATGCTTTCCAAGTGCCTACATGGTGTCGCTAGCAGGGTCGATCAACCTGTTGGTTGTTGCCACACAAATCCATCCATGTCTTGTCGCTGGACTGTGACATGGTATTCTTTACTTGTGTTCAATAAATACTTCATATGAAGATCCCTGCTTGCATTACCAAACTCTCAAGCACCTCTTTTGCAAGACATCAACGATATAAAGTTATGTCTATGTCTCACTATTTTACACTAGGCTACATTTTATTTGTATATAAAAGCTTGTGAAGCGCTTCGCATCCTCTGCAATTAGTACTGCATCATCTTTTCTAGCTTTATAATGTTCTCGCTTGAATAATATTGCATCATCCTTGGTTCAATTCGATCTTCTTTGATGTGGTTGTCTCATGCAGGTTTACAAGAGACCTGTGGTTTGCACAGGGAGAAGGAACCTGACATCACCAGCGAGTTTGTCGGTGTTTGGTCTACTTCCACCGTGAAAAGCACCCAATGGTGAGTGCCCTTCCATCCCAACTGCGCCCTCCCTCCATGGTGTGTGCTTGCAATCTTTTCTTTTCGAGAGGAAAATGCATTTTCTGGGTACACTAAAACATGACCGGATTATTGTGCATTGTTTGAGTGAGTTTTAGTTCTGTCCAATGCCGGATGTCAAGAAAGCCTCGGAATGAATGTGTTATAATTCAATTTTCTATGAATGCCTCTCTGCTGTTGTATCCACCGTTTGATCTCTTAGCTTATAAGGCTGGACATGAACAAAACCTTGATTTATCTTTTGTCTTTACAAAACCTCGCTAAGAATAAAAAAATTACGCTGGGGAATTTTTTTTTTGCGCGAATGAGGGGTTTATAGATTAATCATCATCTACTCATTTACATTCATATATATTAAGCATCATGGTAAAACATTGGAATCCTTGTTTCAATCTATAGTTTAGTTTTAATTTTTACTTTCCAATGGGAAATAAGATTTCTCATTTCATATAGACAGAAAGAATAGTTATAGCTGTGGGGTTGCAGGACCATGGTAAAACATTGGAATCAACTTTTACGCACAAAATTGAAGAAAAAAAAGTTTAACCTCTAGTCACAACAGTTTTCTATTTGAGCTCCTACAATATGATTGCTACTCAAGTCTGAATCTCTCTGCGGTATTGAAAGAATATGGGGATCTTTGCATTAGTGTTTGTTTGAATCAGAGCTGGGTGTTTGGAACAATGCCAAGATATTTATATTTTGTAAACCCATGCATGTGCAGTAATCCGACATTGTTGGCCTTCATTACATTAGACTCATTTGGCTCGGTGAAAGATGGTCTATTGCTTGCCATAGTTGCTGCCATCTAGTTCAACGTGATTCCCTTTGCCGATATAGAGTATATATAGATAAAATATTCGGCACAAGTACTACAATTAATCCATTTGGAAAGGCAAAATTAGGCTCAAATATCTTAATCTGTTGCTTATAATATTCTATTCATGTGATTTTATTTACTTTTACCTTGTTGATTGTATGGCTAACATTGGAATAATATGATGTTTTGCTTTTCTTATTCATGCCGATAAAAGACCAAACCCATTAGTCTATTGATCAAAGCTTGTTTTATGCAACCGTCCTCTTGTTTTGGACATTATGGTATGTTGTTGCAAGGTTCAAAGCTTATTTTGGTTCATTTCTTGTGACCACCATGCAGCCTTAATGTCTAATTACCATTTGTTTTACCGTTATTTTGACCATGCTTCTTCTTTGCATCCATGTATTATAACCATCGTGTCGGCCTTGTCCTGTTTGACCCCGAGGAGAGGTGCAAGGGTGCACCAGGCAGTGGTGCCAAAGAATGCCGGTGCTCTTCTTTGTCCTTGACCTGATCTGCTCCTTCAAGGTATGTCGGTCCTGGTCCTCGACCTGCTCCTCAGCGTCACCCACGAGCATGATGCATCCTTGTTGGGAGATACAGGGAGGTTCATAGATTCATATTATGCTAGATAGTAGCATACCTTCTGTTGGTGTTTACATACATATTTGATGCTCTTGAATTTAGTGTTTACACAACATATCCAAGAGCAAAATCCGCTGGCAAAGTTCTATGTTTTTATTTCCAAACTGGCAATGGTTAATAGGTGTCTCTATTTACTATTTGAGACCAAATTGGCAATGTTTCAACTAAAGATTGATTTATTATCTAGATTTAGTAGAAGAGCATATTTGTATATTGCTTCAGTATGCATCTTTATATTGTGTTGTCTTCTGTTGATCAGAAAGAGACCTGACTTGGTGGTTCTTTGAATATCACAAGGAACTTGATATGCTCAATGACCACCTGGAGTTGGTTGTCAGCCTGGAGTTGCTAGCTGACTCTAAACGGTGAAAAGTAGTGTCGTATCTACTCTGCTAGCGTGGTGTATGGCCTGGGATCCAACCGTTACGTAAGTTCTTGGTTTTCCTTGTCTTCCCCTCTCCTCCTTGCTCTGGGACCTAGCCTTCGAGCTATGGGTAGTTTATGTGTTAGTCTTCTACTCACTAATATTTTTTCATGTTATTGTGAGATGTCATGCGATGATGATTCATATATGTTTTTGGTAGTAGTGTCATATGTCACTGTAATCCTTGAACCAAAGACGATATCTATTTGCACTGAGTATTGCATTGTTCCACATGGTCCTCCCACTTTCATCTTCTGAGATGTTTTTGCTTCATTTGTTTTGCTTTATGTTTTTAATACATATTGCCTTGGTGAAGAGCTCTAGACCATAGGAAGTGCCATATGACAATGTACAGTCCGTCCTTGTATGTCGGCCATCGAGCCGTGGTTGATTCTATGATTGCACTATCATGCTTTTGGCGATGACATCATCCCATCCCCTAATATTTACTTTGGCATTTTGATTTGGATAGCATATGTATTGTTCCATGTTGACAATTCTAGGTTGTGGATGATGGCTTGTTATCTTTGGGTTCGTCTTGGAGTCACTATTATGCTCATGTTTTTCATTGTTTAGGTTCAGGTCCTAACTGTCAAGAACGTGACAGTAGTGCACTTGGTTTTATCTCTTGGTTTCTAGAGTTTGAGGAGAAGTGATGTACTGGAACTTGGTTGTTTCTAGTTGCTACTACTGTCAACTAGACTAGATGATATTTGACCCTTTTACCGAGGCATGTGTAATGTAGGTCCTGCGCAATGTGTATTTCCAACCTGGCAATGGTGTATATGTGTCTCTATTTATTACCTGAGCAAATTAGCAATGATTCTATCGAATCTTGGTTTATTTTCTACATTTTATATAAGAGCATATTTGAATATTGTGTCAACATGCATCTTTGTGTTGTGCTGTGTTGTGTTGATCGAAAGAGACCTGACTTGCCGTTTCTTTGAATATTACAGGAGCTTGATACAGTCAAGGGCCACCTGGAGTTGGTTGTCAAGCTGGAGTGGTTGGCTGGATCTACACGGCCAGGTAGTATGTGTTATTGTTGTGAATGGCCTGGGTATAATTCTTGTGGTGAGTTATTGTTTCCTTGGTCTTCCCTCTGCCCTTGCTCGGGACCTAGCATTTGATCTATGGGCGCTCTATATGCCGCCATTGATTCATGGTTTATTTTGTGATGGACTATTGTGCTTACGATTTTGGTTTATAACAGATCTGTTTCTTACTTGAGATTACGTGAGAGAAAACTGGCAATGTTTCAACTGAATATTGGTTTATGATCTATCTTGTAGAAGAGCATATTTGTTTATTGCATCAGCACACATCTTTGTATTGTGCTATGTTGTGTGGATTATAAAGAGACCTGACTTGGTGTTGGTGGTTCTTTGAATATTACAGTGAACCACCTGGAGTTAGTCGTTAGGATAGAGTGGCTGGCTAGCTAGCTCTACATAGGGAAAAGTAGTGTCGTCTACTCTGTGTTAGCGTGGTGTATGGATTTTGGTACAACCGTTTTTGTTTTGGTAGACCCAAGATGGTAAGAGTTTTTCTGGTCATTGACGCGTTAGTAGGGGAATGGGGCCATGTTGGGCCTATAACTATAGGCTATAGAAAGAATGTCATCTCATTTGCCTTTGGTTGTCACTTGCTAGATAATTGGTGAAATTTCTCAATTTGAGATTAATATCCCCATGATCAGCTGGGTTTTGTTAGTCCGGCCCTCACTTTCAACACTTCTGTGAACATTCTAGTTTTTTAATTGTTGGATGGTGATTGATTTTTCCTCACTTGTCTTTGTCACTTTCTGCTTGTTGTATTTTTCTTGTGTCGCTCTGTTGTTCTCATAGAGATGTTGCTGGTGTTGCACATATGGTCATTCTGTATACATGCGATTGCATGTACTTCTTTGAATGGAACCAATCCATTGAAGTCATCAGTTTTGTTTTCCCAGTTCAACCGCTGTGTTGTCCAGTTTCAAAAAAAAGCTAGAGATTCTCCCTAGTTGAAGCTTTTGGTTCCACTTGCATAGCCCTAAATAGCACGTTTGATCTTCATTTTTCCCCATTTTATACAGCTCAAAATCTCCGCTGTCCATGTAGCTGAGACTGTTGAGTTGTCTACTTATCATCATGTATCAGCATATCTAAGCATCTAACTACTCCAGTGCTGTGTATAGATGTTCGGTTATGAATACAAACCTGAAACCTGAAAACTAAAGCCATTGCAGGCGACTGCATATATTTCTAATCGAATTGATTGCATTCTTTAATTCTTTGTCATTTGTTGCAACCCTTTGTAAGCAGTTTGTTGTACAGTTTAAATTTGCTTGCATTCTTTAAACTTTAGCTTGTCTTTCTTCCTTTTCAGAATTGTGAATAATGACAGATATTAGTTGTGTTGAGCATGATTGCTTGCATGTATCCGAGGGCTGGTTTATGATGTTTGCCTATAGAGACGGAGGGTGTATTTTTGGATGAGCAGGAAATTCAATCCAATTTTAATGTTGATATTGTTTGTTTTGCTTGTATGTATGGATGGAGTTTGTCAAAGATGAGATGTTTCCAAGACTTACTTGGTTTCCTTGACGGTTGTGAAAGCATGTTGTTGTTCTCGTTGTCTCCTAGTTGTTGCAGCCGACACTCAGTTTTGTTACTGATCACAGTCATCTCACTTAATTTAATTGCTGAAGAGAATAGAATGACTCATCTCAATTAATTTAGTTGCTCAAGAGAAGAGAAGGACGACGTCGGTGATGGATGGATGAGTTCATCAGCATGCATGTGCGGTAATCCTGGTAGTGTTAGCCTGCATTACACTAGACTCGATTGGCTCGGTGAATGATGCTCTAATGCTTGCCATAGTTGCTGCCGGTAGTTGAACGTGATTCCCTTTGCGGATATAGAGTATATATAGATCAGATATTACCGCACAAGTACTTTGATTAATCCATTTGGAAAGGCAAAATTAGGCTCAAATATCTTAATCTGTTGCTTATAACCTTCATGCGATTTTTTCCTTTTACCATGTTGATTGTATGGCGGACCTTGGAATAATATGATGTTTTTCTTTGCTTATTCATGCCGATAAAAGACCAGACCCATTAGTGCATTGATCAAAGCTTGTTTTTTGCAATCTTCCTCTTGTTTTTCACAGTATCGTATGTCGTTGCAAGGTTTAAAGTTTATTTCGGTTCAAATTCTTGTGACCACCATGCAACCTTAATGTCTAATTACCTCGAATATGCATAAGCCTTAATGTCTAACTACCATTTTCTGTAGCATTATTTTGACCCTGCTTCTTTGCAGCCAGCGTCGGCCTTGTCCTGTTTGATGCTGAGGAGAGGCGCAAGGGCGTACCTAGCGCTGGTGCCAGAGAACACCAGTGCTTTTCTTTGTCCTCGACCTGCTCTGCTCCTTCAAGGTAAGCCAGTCCTGGTCCTCGAACTGCACCTCAACACCGTCCACGAGTATGATGCTGCCAAGTTGGGCTGTAATGTCATAACCACACAACGTCGACTACTGAGTATGATCTGTTATAGGGGCTCTGTAACTATAGGCCATAGAGAAAGAATGTTATCTCTTTTGCCTTTGGTTTTAACTTATATATTGGTTAATTGGTGAATTTGCTCAATCTAAAATTTTCCCATGATGAGCTGAGTTTTGTTAGTTAGGCCCTCGTTTACAACACTTTTGTTTTCTTGCATGACGATGTTCTTAAAAGGATAAGTCCATAGTGATGGAACAATTTCTCTTGGGGTTTATTCCCACATCAACCGCCGCCATGGAAGGTCCCTCTTCTCCTCCCGTGGAGAAGAAGAGCAGGAACTTGCAGCAGTAGGCACTCCAGCCTCCTCTAGATGAGCTACAGGCACCAGGCAAGGTATGCCCTCCTCTCCTTCCATCCCGTTTCTTCCTGGCAAATCTTGTTTGCCCTTGTGTGTAAAGCAACCTTGCTCTTGTGAAGACTGTAAGCACAACCCAACCGAATCAAATTACCTTATCTGGGATGCATAATCACTAGTGATTTATTTTTGTACCTATCGGGTTGCATATCATGTATGTGTGCTTGCTGTTCACCGTCTCGTTTGTCACTGGCTATGGAAGGCCTGGTTTCTAGTATATTCTAGTTTTACGAAAGGGCCATGTTCTAGGATTATTGGTAAACAGACTTGTGTTCCGAGTTGTATTATTCTTTGAGGAGCAGATTTCTCGGGAGCGCAATAAAACCTGGACTTGGTTGGTTACTTTTAGGAGCAGATTTCTCGGGGCTTTGTCTTTTGCTTTGGAGATAATTTAGGCTACCGCCTACTCCATGGTATTTGAGACATAATTTCCTTTACTAAGGCATGTGTAGAGGATGTTTAATGCGTACTTGGATGATGATGAGGTGTTTCTTTTCTTGAATAGATTCCAGATCATAGCTACTGCTTTTCAATTTCGGTTTCTTCCCTACTATGATTACTTAAAGCTCTCTCTAGTGTTTTGGAGCTCATGTGCATGATGTCACCAGTGTAAAGTTTCTATTAGTTTTAATTTTTTCTTCAATGGGAAATAAGATTTCTCATTCCATATGGACAGAGAAAGCATAGTTAGTGTTGTTGCAGGACCGTGGTAAAGGTTGGAATCAACTTTTGCGCACAAAATTGAAGAAAAAAAGTTTAACCTCTAGTCACATCAGTTTTCTATTTGAGCTTGTAGATTATGGTTGCCACTCTCAAGTCTGAATCTCTCTGCTGTCTTGAAAGAATATGGGGATCTTTGCATTAGTATTTTTTGAATCGGAGCTGGGTGTTTGGAACAATGCCTAGATATTTTTACTTTGTATGGCCATGCATGTGCAGTAATTCTAACAATGTTGGCCTGCATTATACTAGACTCAATTGGCTCGGTGAATGATTCTCTAGTGCTTGCCATAGTTGCTGCCAGCTAGTTCGACGTGATTCCTTTGCGGATATAGAGTATATATAGATCAGATATTCCCGGTACAACTACTATGGTTAATCCATTTGGAAAGGCAAAATTAGGCTCAAATATCTAAATCTGTTGCTTATAACCTTCATGCGTTTTTTTTCATTTTACACTTGATTGTATGGCTGACCTTGGAATAATATGATGTGAAGCTTTACTTACTCATGCCAATAAAAGACCAGGCCCATTAGTGTATTGATTAAAGCTTGTTTTATGCAATCGTCCTCTTGTTTTGCACATTACGATATGTCGTTGCAAGGTTCAAAATTTAGTTTTTGTTCATTTCTTGTGATCACCATGCCGCCTTAATGTCTAGTTGCCATTTTCGGTGGCGTTATGTTGACCCTGCTTCTTCTTTTTAGCCATGTATTATAACCGGCGCGTTGGCCTTGTCCTGTCGACACCGAGGAGAGGCCCAAGGGTGCGCCTAGCATTGGTGCCAAAGAAAGCTGGTACTGTTCTTTTTCCTCAACCTGCTCTGTGCCTTCAAGGTAAGTCGGTCCTGTTCCTCAACCTGCTCCTGAGTGTTGCCCATGAGTATGATGCTGCCATGTTGGGCCTGTAATGTCATAACCACATAGCGTCGCCTACGAGTATGATGCTGCCATGTTGGGCCTGTAACTATAGGCTATAGAAAGAATGTTATCTCTTTTGCCTTTGGTTGTCACTTGCTGGTTAATTGGTGAAATTGGTCAATCTGAAATTGTCCCCATGATCAGCTGAGTTATGTTAGTCTGGCCCTCACTTTAACACTTCCGTGTACATTCTAGTTTTTTAATTGTTGGACGGATGTTTTGTGCAAAGTCCAATTGATATTTACTATTCAATTTTCTAGTTTTGATAGGCATAATTGATTTTTCCTCACTTGTCTTTGTCACTTTTTCTGCTGGTTGTATCTTTCATAATTCTGAATAACAAATAGATGTTAGCGGTGTTGAGCCTGATTGCTTGCATTTATCCTGGGGCTGGTTTATGATGCTTGCCTATAGAGAGGGAGGGTGTATTTTTTTTGATGAGCAGGAAATTCGATCCAATTTAAACACTCATATTGTTTGTTTTGCTTGCAGCCGCAACACTTATAAGTGTGGATGGAGTTTGTCAAAGATGAGATGCTGCGAGACTTACTTGGTTTCTGTGACGGTTGTAAAGCATGTTGTTGTTCTGGTCGTCTCCTGGTAGTAGCAGCCGGCACATGGTTTTGTTCATGAACATAGTCATCTCCATTAGTTCAGTTGTTGAAGAGAAGAGAAGGACGGCATCGACGAGTAACAGGATGGATGGATGGATGAATTCATTAGCATAGTTAATTAGGTTCTTTTTTATCTTTCAAAAGAGAAGGTAGTTCCACCATGTGTACTTTTGAACAAGCATACGATTGCGTCGGTATAATAAAATTTCAGAATTCCCAAGAAGTTGATTCTTTGTTGAGTTGGAGGTGTATGAATGAATGAACTAGGACCTGTTGTTATTCTTGTGAAATAATTAGATTTTCATGCTTGTAAACTATAGCTAGCATATCCTTGTCATTGAGATGGTGAAATAAGAGAAGAGGCTGCACATGCCTAGTCTGAGTTTTGCTTCAATGAAAATGAGATGCTCCATCGAGCAGGAAGAAAATGAGATGTTCCTTGAACAACGGTTACTGTATATATAATGTGATTATCACAAACGAATTGGCGCTGGAATTAAAAGCAAACAAACAAATTGCTGTCAAGCAGATGTTCCAAGCGGTTTAGAGAATCTTAGCCGAGAATCAAAGGAAGTAGAAGAGAAGCTAAAATGCTTGTTCACAAGGAAGGAATCTTAGAGGGTAGCTCCCATCATCATGTCATTAAGCGATGTGCGGTGAGGAACCCGTGCAAGACTTAATTCTCTTTTCTGAAATTGAGTCTGCGCCTCAAGAAATTCTAGTGAGAAACCCATCAGCCAGAAATCGAGGGTCTGGATCGTGCCATGTCAATGATCCACGGCAAGGCCTTCCTCTCTAGGCTGATTGCATGGCCCACTTCCTACTGCTTCTATCCGCCATGGCCACATCTGTCTCTATATATAGTACAAGTGGTGAACCATCCGCGTGCGGGGTGCGCGTGTGACTTACGACTTGGGACGAGGTAGAGAGGAGAGGGATAGGTGCCATGGCGTCCTTGACGAGATAGCAGCTTCTCCGCTCACCTTCAGGGACGACTGATTCCTTCGATCCCCAAGGAGAGACAAGTAGGTATGTCTTCTACTCATCTTCCTCCTCACTAATCACTACAGTAGTACAAAGCAGTAGTACGGCATAGCCTGCGCAGGCGAGCTAGCGCAGCTGGAGGCCGCACGGGGGCATGGTTGCCGGCGTGGAGCGACAGAGAGAGAGAGAGAGAGAGAGGTGTCAATTAAGCGGTGGGATTGAGTCGAGTCGAGGAGGCGGGGATTGATGGGTTTTTTTTCTCGAGAAGAGAATATAGTAATAAAATAAGTATTTTTGCATGGAGTGTACCCCAGCGATCGATCGAGTCATCAATCAATCAAAAAGAAAGAAGAAAAAAAAGGATCGATCGATGGACGAGGTTGTGCGTGGGTGCATGTGATCAGCACTTCCGAAGATTTCATGTATTCTGTGCCCTATGTTCCCTGTTTTGCACAATGGACATCAGTTGTTCAGTGAAAATGGCAGTAGTAGCTCCTTCATCAAAATCAGTTGCTGAGACTTATCCTCATGTTTTGTGGCACTGCCTTGGATATATAATAACTCCTATGTCACTTTATATGGAGGAGGTGATTCTGTTTAACAAAACTTAATCTATCTTCCTGTCCTTCTTTATTGTCTTATTTTAGCGGAGCATAACTTTATTTTCTTAAGGGTTATCAACACTTCTCAACAATTCCTCTGTTGTGCACCTTATATTCCTTCTTTTGCAAAATGGGCGTTAGATGATAAGTGAAAGTGGCAGTAGCGGCGATCACTCTCCAGAGCCGCTCCCAGGTTGCTCCCCAGGGCGGCTCCAAACGAACCCAGATCCACAGAAACATGTACCTCGCCGCCACTCACTCGCCGTAGCTGCCAATGGCCTCGGCCGCGGTGGCTGGATGTTTTTTTTTCCTTTTGCGGTTGTGATGTTGTTGGGGGAGGCGGCGGCCTGCTGGAGCGGTTGGGGCAGCGACAGTTGCGATCATCCGCCCATGCGACCAGGGATAACACCCCCTGGCCGTGGTTTGCAGCGACACTCTCCTCCCGTGGTGGTGTGCAGCGGCTGCTTATATTTCAAAAGTATTAATTTGAGTTACATGAGACATCCCCCTAAAGAAAAAAAAACAAATCCCGGAAGTGTAACATGGATATGCACCACCAATTTCGAATATATGAGATGCAATATCCAAGAAAACTGCTATAATATTCATTCATCACTCTGCACTTTGTCTTCAGGGACCATACATTACACTGACCCTGCTCTGCACGTCACTTTGTAAGGATAGCTTCTAGCAGCTGAGCAGTGGAAGATCTCAAAGTGGGGGATACGGGAGAGCTGCCGAAGAAGCCATCGATAGAGCATAATTGACAGTAGCTGATTTGACCTCGGCGTCGACTTGGGATGGACCTTGGTCCGTCGAAACCGAGACCTACAGAAGCACGAGTTACAGAATAAAATAGCATGCATGCAGCACCGTCAGCAATCAATTTCATCAAACAATCTGTCTCTCTGATTTGGAAATACAAGAAACTAATTACCTGAATCGGCATCACTAATTTACCGAGGATATAACAAATTCAAACAAGCTGATTTGGAAATCTAAGACTTCAGAGGTGAGACACAGCTTGGGAAGACCGACATCCAGATTCAGAATTATTCGCAAAGGAGATACTATGATTAAATTCCCTTTCAATCAATAGGAAAAATGTGATGTCGTCGCGGTAAAGTAATTCAATCCACTAATAAGGCTGGAGAAAAAAGTATCTTAATTTCACAACAAAGATATGCCTGTTTTTCTTGCTATGGCCGCAGAAGAGTCAATTGTTTCCTACCAACAACTCTAGATGAATTTGCTTAAAATGTTGAATGTGATCCTCAGTTTGCTGCTTCACCTATCTTTATTGATGGTAAGGATTTTGAATTCTCTGTCGACCCAGAGTTGATTACTTTGGTTGAATCTGATCCTTTCCATGGTTATGAAACTGAAACTGTTGTGTCACAACTTACTAAGTTGAATGATATAGCCACTCTTTTTGCTCAGGATGAGAAAGTCCGCTATTATTATATTCTCAAATTATTTCCGTTCTCATTAAGGCCTCATTTGGTAGAGGAGTTTTGGAGGGGATTCGAGAGGATAATCCTCGAGGGGCCCAGAAATCTCGAAAATCCCCAACGGCCGGTTTGACACGCATGTTTTGTTTGGGCGGACCCCTCCGATCCCTGACAAATCTCGCCAAACCACGCGGTTCAGAAGACTCGTGTAGCCCCTCACGGAATCGGCGAAGAAAACAACCTCCTCGATGCGCCGCCGTCTACTCGACGTGCGTTGTCGCCAGATCCTCGCCGCCTGTGTCCTCCTCCGGTAGCCTGTCATTCTCCTCGCAGGTGATTCGTCCCATCTCCTCCACCTCCCCCTCCCCAGCTGATTTTCTGAGTTACCCCTTGACCTCGGCGGTTCCCCCTTGGCGCAGCCGCGACGCTCCTGCTCAATCACCTTGTCGCAGCCGGCATCCTCTCCTGCTTCCTCGTCTGCATGGCCTTGGTCACCTATGCACTCACCAACTCACGCACCACCGAGCAATTGACTGATTTATCTCTATATATGTGAGCACAAGAGGGAACCGAACGAGAAGTGGAAAGAATCTAATCCAAGAACTCTGGAGTTTTTTGTTCCTTCTGTCAATGGTTACTGGCTTGCACATTCCAGATTCTCTTGGAACAACAGCACTAATGTCTGTCATTTTAGTCTGAATTGTGTTGTACTAGTTCTTGTCATTCTAGAAGCAAGATTTTCTGCTGTTTAAATGCTCCCAGTGTAGTAGAGTAGCAGCCGCAGGTAAATGCAAGCAGCTATCCCCTTGTCGTCTGGTTAATTATCAGAGTTGTTCCTCAGATTATTACATTCATATGGGCACATGTAGTACTGTTGATGATATAAATGGCTCAGGGATATTTGTGTATGAATGTGTGTGTGGCAGTTGCAGTTTGGTGGGTTTAAGTTGATTTACAACATAGATGTTTCATGATGGTGTAGGCATGCATTCTAAGGTAAGCTTTCTCGGACTGAACTATAATAAGCAAGCTATTGATTAACTGTTTACGAGAAAATGTCTCATGGTAATATCTGCACATAAGTATAAGGATCAAGCTCACTTGGTTTAATCTTTGTTAGACTGTTGCTGAAATTAATTAAGGTAAGCTTTCTTGTTGTGCACTAGTTCACTAGTTCAGCAAGGGACAAGAATTGCATAGTAGAAAATTCAAATTTACAGTACCATCATATATCAGTGGTGGTGCGTTAATTTACCTTTGAGCATGTCATGCATCCCAACGATTCAGTAATAGAAGATGTAGTAGTGCTTTGGCTAATGAAAAATCTCTTCTCTTGTCTCTGTCTCATGTGGTGTGAATGCCTGCCTTATCTTATAGTAGGTACTTTTGGCATAATATGTTTGTTGGCTAATTGAATCCTCGTAATTTTTGGGTGTGGGCATGCTATTGTTGTGAACGATGACTTCTAGTCGTTGCATCTGTGTGTATTAGTATGTTATAGTTCGATGACTTCTAGTTGTTTGTCCATCTATGTGTATTTGTATGTTGTAATTCGTTGGGCAAACTGTTACTAGAACATAGGGTGGCCTATTTAGGTTTCTAGTACTAGTTATCTCTCTGACTTGTTGGCCTATTTAAAAAGCTCATCTTCTTTTCTTTTATCAAGTTCTCGGGCAACCACTGGGTAACTAGAGAAGAAAGATTAAACAAGCTGGACAAACTTTTGACCATTCAAAAACTAGTTGATCATGAAGAGCAATTCATCTTTATGAAAACATCATTCTCGGCCTTGCTTGGTCTGTAAAATTATAATTGATTGTGAGCTATTGCACAAGTACCTTGTATTGCATTTCTGTTAAAGATCAAGTTGCTATGAGATACTATTTGTTCCAAGTCATGTTGCTATGAGAGATTATGTTGTTGTGATGTGATTGATATTGCTGTGATGAGGTATTGATTACAAGTCAAGCAAAATTATTATGTTGCTGTGAAGAACTGCTGCAAAATTATTCCGTGTAGCAAGTTTCATCAGGTCACAATATTATTAGGTGAGATTTACAATTTTGTAGCAAGTTGTCTTGCTATGATGCTATTAACCTCTCAAGATTGGATTTTAACTGTTTTGCATAATTTTTCTCAATGAGCCAATCCTCCCAACCAAACAGTGTTTTATACGGAGGATTTTGGCTGGAGGGGATTTGAGGATTCAAGGGATCTCAAGGGATTGGGTGGAAGAGGGGATTCACCAAATCCTTGAAATCCCCACCTTCCAAAACCTTCCCAATCCACTTCTACCAAATGAGGCCTCAAGGGTCTTCTATGCGAGTTTGGCTGTGGTAGTGGTGTTTCCTATGCCTTTTTGACGTGTCAACAGTAAAGTTCTGGTGAAGAAATATTACTGCTACTTTTAGTTTAATCTGGGTATTTCCGTTGACCTGAAGCTTTGCAGTAAATGCCTAAAGCATGGTTCACCTTGCTAGCACCCAGAACATTTTCCTTGAAGAACATCAGGCTGTCGTCTACAAATAATGAATGATTTACTCGTGGCGCTAAAGCAACCATTTGTAGACAAGATATTAGATGACTTGTTTGATTTTAAAAGGCACAAAATGCCCTCCGCTTCTAGCAAGAAAAGTTATGAGGAAATATAGGCCCCCTGTCGGATTCTTCGTGATGTTTTGAATTCCTAGAGCTTCTTCCCACTAAACAGGACTGGAAATTTGATTGAATTTACCAGGCCCATGACTATATCAACCCACTTCTTAGTGAAACCAAGTTTCAACATGATGGCTTGAAGGTAATCCCATTCGACCTACCAAAAACATTCATCATGTCTAATTTTAATGCACAATGCTGGTTTTTATCTGCCTCGTTTCGCTTCATAAAATGGAGACACTCATATGCAACAATTATATTATCTATCATTAACCTGCCTGCAATAAAGGTCAATTGCTCCTCCGAGATGATATTAGGCAAAACTAGCTTCAAACGGTTACCTATGATCTTGAAAGCAATCTTATAGAAGCGGATTATATGGACTAATAGGCAAAACTAAGTGAGAAGCGTCGGATTTTCTTTACCTCAACGATCAGAACCAAAATAGTCTCATTAATACATTCAACCGATTTTGTCCCTTCCACTATTGCGCAAACCACTTTTGTTACCACTGCAATGCAAGCCTCCCAGTGTCGTTGAAAATATGAGCTGGATATCTGTCTGGACCAGGAGTCTTAAGCTTGATGGGAACATCTAAAAAGAGCGCTTGTTTTACTTCCTCCTAAGTGTATGGAGCATTAGAATATCGTTCATAGCCGTGGAACCTTGCATGAGATTGTATTTGGTACTAGTTCTCGCTGTAAAATGTTACAGCAATTGCCTCCATCTCTTCCTTATCCTCGGACAGTTGGCGAACTGATCGCTACAAATTTTTTTTGCCTCCACGTGTTAACCACTCTAAGCGCACCCTTTATCTCCAAAGAATCTCTTCTACATGGTCCAGGCAGCCTAGGATAGCATGCAGCGCCTCTAGCTGCGCGAGAGCTATATCTCGCTTATAGCAAGATGGAAGCTGCCCTCGCGTGAGGTGTGGCACAAGCAGGCCGACCCATTAGCCTTGGACTTTCTTCGCTCGCTGTAGGTTTTCTCCGTCTTTCTCTTCTTTTTTCGTTTGCTTTTATTTTTTCTTTAGTTCTTTTTGTTTTTTCATCGGTTTACGTTTTTTCTTTGGTATAACTTCAGTTTTATTTGTTGCTCCTCAGATTTCACAGTTTTTCTATGGTTTTCTTTGTTTCCTTATTGTTTTCGGTTTCAATGTTTCTTTTTCTTTTTGCACTTATTTTCTCCTTTTTTCTTCTTTCATTTTCCTCTTCAGGTTTTTTGTTTTTTTTTTTCTTTTATATCTACATTTTTGTTACACATTGTTCATTTCGTATATGTGCAAGAACATATTTTTAATACACATTTAACATCTTATGCATGATTAATTTTTTCATAGAAATGTGTCATACACATTGCACATTTTTGCATACATCTAAAACATTTCTTAATATAGGTTTAATGTTTTGATATATACAATTAACATTTATTCAAATATATGTTGGATGTCTATTTTTTCTAACACATTGTACATGTTTCTTATACATCCGATACATTGCTTGATACATATTTAACATTTATATATACACTTTTAACATTTTCAGAATACATGATTAACATTTGTAAAACATATAGTTTTGGATGTCTATTTTTCCTTAAACATTGTATATTTTTGTATACAACAGAAATATTATACATATACACATTCAAAATTTTCAAAATACATGAATACATTTTGGAAATTTATATTTTTGATGTCTCATATTAAACATTTTTCAAAATCATGATTGACATTATTCATAACATTATGTAAAGTATTTTTCGTAATATATATATATATATATATATATATATTTGGAAGATAAACATAAATGAAAAAGGAGAGAAAAAACAAAGAACATGAAAAAGGTGAAAAAAAATGAGGCCGTGGCCTCCCGCATGCTGGCCCGGCCCATTTAGGCTCGTGCCATGTTGCTTGCACGCTAGTTGGACCGGGCCATTCACGAGCTCCTTCAAGCAAGAGCTGACTCTGATGGGAGATTGTATTATAGCGCGAAACACCACCAAAAAAGTTGCCCTCTCTAAAAATCGATCTCGCGCCCTTAAACTCTAGTTCGAGTTTGGCAAACCGATGTACCTACTGGATGTCAGTGACTCACTTCAGCGCGAATTGTTTTAAGAACCAGTGTAGCCGTGCTATTTATTGTACAGTACCTCGCTCAGATTTTTTAATTATTTGAAAACATCATTGAAAACGTGAATATTTGGAAAAAATGTGAACATATTTTGAAAGTGTACGAACATACATAAAAAATTTGGCCAATGCAAAAAAAACTTCATGTATTCAAATAAGGTCACGAATTAAAAAAATCATGAAATTGAAAATGTTCAATAATTTAAGAAAAAGTTCACAGCAATTAAAAATGACCATAATTTTTCAAAATGTTCACGGATTTGAAAAAATATATTTGAAATAGTTCATCGAATTTGAGAAATAAATATATATTTTGAAAAAGTTAATGAATTTGAAAGAAATTTCATCACTTTTGAAAAAACAGTTCTTTGATTTGAAAAAAAGTTCACGAATTTGAAAAACCTTCATCCATTTTATAAATAAGTTAAAATTTTGAAAAGAGTTCAGCAATTTTTTTAAAGTTTACAAATTTGAAAAAGTTTGTGATATGAAAAAAAGTTCACCAGTTTTGGAAAAAAAAAATCGCAGCTTTTGAAGCAAAAGTTCACGAATAAAAACCTGGCAAAAGAACCGAAAGGAGAATAATGAATAAAAACTGACCAAAGAAAGCTGAAAGAAAAAAAGTAGAGTGACCTTTTCAGGGTTGCAAGTTGATGTACAATCAAAAGAGGGGAAAAAAGACGTAGCCACAAGCTGTGAGCTGACCCTGGTGGATATCGCTTTTAAGTTTTAGGACCGGAACGTGAGGTGCTGGTGTCCAATCCCATGTACGCGTATTTTTTGAGGTTTGAAGAACGCCAAAAAACCGAAAATGGGCCAAGCCCAAGCCCGAGTACGGTGTGCACCGGTTTGCTGGAGACGAAGAAACGGGCGCTTAAGGTGCCCGATAGAAAACGGAATTTTCTTTTCACAACATATGTGCATGCTTTCTATTACATGTGAATAAGGTCTCCACGAGAAATGACTAATGCTATGACCTGGGCTTAAAAATAAAACCCAGTGCTCTAATAAGAGAATATTTGAAGCACCCAATTTTTTTTTGTCACAGGCTGCACTACTTTTACAGGCACCAAAAAGGATACCATCAAAACATATCGTTATTATTTTCCCAAATTGTTTTCCATTCACACATTATAGAACATGGAGTATATTATGCTTTCGGAGTCCTTTTGTTTTCCAGCAACCCACCATGAATTATCATATCATCGAGTGTAGAAGCTATGAGAGTCCGGAATCAATGACCGACTCTACCGGTATCTCGTGCGCGTGCCTCCACACATGGAGCTCTTTATTCATGTGCCCATCTCCTTTGCCGCAACATCTTCTTCTGCTAACGGCCTTGTTTCACCGGCCTAATAGAGACATGTTCATCATCCCGTTAACCCGACTTCTCAGTGCCATACACACACATCGACTCCATGACTACATATATATGTAGTAATTTTATGGTTGTGTATGCATGTAAATGTGTAGATCTAGCATGAGAGAAAGATATGATCATATGACATACACGGTTATTAATTAATTCGTGAAATATATCTCTTAGCTCCTCGTAGAAAAGACATTCCTCTTAATTTGACAGGAAATCAACAAGGCATAGATAATTAGTTATAGAAAATATTTACTATACTTGTCCTTACAAATAATTTACATACAAAAAAATGAACCAATGATCACTCGAGGCTATGCAACATACCAAGCCACCGTAGCAAGTCACGTGCATATACGTGCAATCATTATATATAGCAGTTCCTTAGAGAAAACCAGTTAAATATGAACATTGCTCCCCATAACATATTAATCTGGTACAAAGCCTGATGCATGCATGCATGGGCACATGAGCTAAAAGGGTGGAGGTAGAACCCACGTACAACTATTATAATCTTTACCACCATACTCCGAACCCTTCTCACGATAATGGTATCTGTGTGACATGATCCTCTCCGAGTGGTGCACACCATCGCTTTCCCAACAATAGACAAAGCAACTACCGAGGTCCAACCTTGTTAAGTCCTCCACATCTTCTTCATCTGGAGATGAGTAATAGATACGGCTCGCTTCCACGACACCGTCCATGCCTGCCACATGCACAGCCTTGCAGCATCCTTGCCCCAGAAACAATGCGTGGTTACCCAAGCTTGTGAGCTCTTTCCACGTGTATTTAGGTGGTTGTGTTGTGTTGCTATCGATGAGCTCGAACACCCTAAAAAAGCGTGCCTTCAATAATGGTGGCTTGAGATTATGGCTTAACAGCCAGACATCCAACGCCACTGCCACTTTGCCATGCAGCTCAAAAATGTATTTGGCATAAGGAAATGCCCCATACTCATACGCTTCGATAGGTCTTTCGGTGGTTAATTGTTCGACCAAGCTGACCACCAGAGCGCCGTATTTGTTTTGGCCGATGACAAACCTATATAAAAGTTCGTGACTCGCGATGCCGTAGAGTTCGCCATTGCAGAAGGCAATGTCTAGGAAGGTTAGATATGGGTCCATCGCGCTGCATTCCTGCGTCGCCCTTTCGCCGTCATCTTTAGAACCAAGCCCGCATAGCCCTATCCCGCATCCGGTGGTCATCGCGGCCATGATACAACCTTTTGAGGCAGGGTCCTTCAAGAAGACGATTTTTCGGATGGAGATTTTCTCGTTGGTTCGTCTTCGAGCAATTGTGCATCTACATACAAAGTCCCTCCGCAGCACGCAAGCGCCGGTGAAGAGGTTGGTGACCGTGACCCACGAACCGACGGCCGCAGCGACCCAGCCGCCGTCGTGGCACCCGACTATCCGCTTGCCCCACGGTACCCACGGCAGCGGGGCGCGCAGGACCCTACGGTCCTCCAGGCTGTAGGCGCGTGCTGCGCGGTCGCGGCGCGTGTTGCCCGTCGACGGGAGCAGCAGCGGGAGAGCAGGCAGATTTGGGTGCAATGACGCAATGGCACGCCACGACGTGCACACGGCGGCGAAGCGCGCGCGGTCGTACGGCGAGGAGCACAGGCGGTAGATCGCATCGAGGATGTCGCCCGGGAGTGTTTCGGCGCTCGCCATCTGTCGACGGATTCTCCTTCGTTGAGTTTGTGATCGTGTGGCGTTGTCTGCACGCTCACGGGTACAATAGCAGTATAAGCTAGGACGATCCTGCCGAGGCGCGTACGGCTCCTAGGGTTGTAAGAACGTGTTCGTGTGTGATTAGGACCGTGCGGGGGTGAGCATTTATTTTCCCTTTTTCATAAAAGGAGAGTTGTTTTCTTTTCTCGATTGATTTAGAAGTTTGTTGTGATACTGCACGTCACACCAGGATCCATTTACGTAGCGTATATCGCATCACAACAGAAAGAATTTCATATGCACTTCGTTTTCTTTTTTGGAAATTTCTTCCTACACTAGGAAAAATTACCCTTGCGCGGAAGCAAACATATTCGAGTTATTCAACAATAAGTTGTCTAATATATGGATCTTCATGCACATTGTCAGCTTCAATTTATGGTTTAACCCGATTGCAATTTTTTTTCTACCGTTGAACATTATTCTTCTCTTCCTCCTCATTCTCCTTCACCTCACACCAGGCTAAGAATCCCACCTCTACCGCCATTCATACCCCCTCATAATTTCAAACATGCAACATTTCATTCCGCTATATTTCACTTTGTGCTTGCTTTGTCAAGGCGTGCATACAATTCTTTTTTTTAGAACGAAGGCTCAAGAAGAGCCCGGCTTTGAATTAACAAAGCCATCAACCGGCCAGGCATTACAGAGAACCAACAAGGCAAACAAAGAAGAAAAAAGATACAAGGGACTGATGGAGCAGCTTACAACGCAACACACACTAACAAGCACAAAAAATCGGAAAATGGAGCAGAGCTTGCTAATGTCGCTGCCCACTACACTAAGGGCCAGGACAGCTAGACAGAGAAGATAGCCAAGGATCAGCCGGCTGCTAAGGGTAGGACCAAGATTGTGTCTGTAACATCGGGCGGAGAAGGGACAACTCCTACCTCCTCAAATGCCGAAAAGGGCCCCTACCCTCTCGTCCTGGCTCGAGGACGCCGCACCGTCGGCAAGAGAGACGCTCACCCGAGAGCTAGAATAGGAGCCGGCTTCACAGCCACTCGTGAAGAACACGTCGCCTGACCTGCACGAAGCCACAAGCACACCACGCCAGCTACAACGCCGCCGCCCGCGGACACCCAGCAAAGAGGGAAAACCACTTGGGGCAATCGAAGAGGATGAAACAGCACCGAGCCAAGCCACAGCAGCGAGCATCACGAGAGAAAAATCAGTCGCCGCAGAGAAGAACCGGGTACTCAACAACACGGCTGCAAGCCACGCCGGAGAGAAACCACCAAAGGGGACGCCGGAACTGCAAATCATGGCATCGCTAGCCGCTGTAGAGAGGACAAACCAGCTGCCAGACGCCTCCACAGCAAGGCAACACTCACCCAAACCTGCAGCATCCCCAGGCGGCGTCTCCATGGAGAGCACGACGCACACGGCGCCGCCCCCGCCCAATCCGGAGAGGATTTTGAGCTTTCGCTCGGGAGAAAGGTAGGGGGTGGGCAAGGAGGGTCCTCAACGGCGCCTCCAGGAAGGAAAGCGGCGCCCTTGGGCGTCGCCGCCGCCGAGGCCGGACCAGCCGGCCTAGGGTTTCCCCCGGACCCAGACCTGAGCCACCAGCACCTCACCAGCCAGCGTGCAGGCAGCCAAGGCCGCCGGACACCATGGATGGGGAGGAGGAGTGAGCCAGAGGGGTGGAGAAGTCATACCTTCAGATCTGGCAAAGAAGAAGGCCTCCCGCCGCGACCACCAACCACCAGGGGCCTCGCCGCCCGAACGGCCGAGGAACCTGGCCACCAGCACCAACGGAGGCCGCCAGCCGAACGCCGACGCCTCGCCACCTGGAGCCGCCCGCCCCGACGACCGCTGCCCTCCGCGAGAAAAACGGAGCGGCAAGATCCCCGCCGCCACGAGTAGAAAAAGGGTCATACGTGAAGCACATTAGTGCCGGTTTGAATTTGAGCCGGTACTGATGTATACATTAGTGCCGGTTCATGGGGCCGATCAATAGCACCGGTTCGTAGCGAACCTTTAGTACCGGTTCATGTCACGAACCGGTACTAAAGAGGCTGTGTCAGCCTGCGGTCAGGCTATGGCCCCACCATCACCATTTCGTACCGGTTCATGCCACGAACCGGTACTAATGACGTTGTGGCAGGATGTTTTAATTAGTCCCACCCCGCTCCCCTAACAAGCCTTTTACCACCTTAAATATGTTATTTCTCAAACTATCATAAGCACTTGGTCTTCATTGAACTCTATGTGTAGAATTTGTGGCCTCAATATGAGTCTTCATCGGTTTATAAATCGTTGATGACTCATATTGACAATTCAGATTGTACACACAAAGATCATTGATGATCAAAGTATTTTTTTGATGTTATATGATCATATTGACAATTTAGACTGTAAAGAAATATAAGATCATGATATAAATGCTCTTATATTTTTTGCGTTCAGTATGCACCATTCAAAGCGACGCCATCAACTTTCAACCATTTCTGCCTTCATTTGCTATTTTTCATGCATTCAATGATTTGTTTTGAGAACTAAATGACCTGGAAATTGAAAAGCACTACAAATGAACTCTGAAAAAGTTGAAACTTGGCATGGTATCATCATTTCACCCATATAGATTGTTCAAAAAAGTAGAGAGGGTTACGGCAAAAACTAGATGCACTTCGTTCACAAACTGGACAATCTCTTTCAAAGTATTCAGGTTTCGGACGAAATTAAACTCATCTGTTATACAAAGGCATTTCATTTTTTTAAAATTATTACAACTCCAGACTTTTTATGCATTCAGTATGCACCATTCAAAGCGACGCCATCAACTTTCAACCATTTCTGCCTTCATTTGCCATAACTGTTTTAAGCGCACCATCTTCAGTGCCGGTTGGTGGCTCCAACTGGTACTAAAGGGTGACCAGTACTACAGTTGCTTAGGAAGCTGTTTTTTAGTCCCACCTCGCCAAGAGAGAGGGACTAGGAGCGGTTTATAAGCCCTGAGTGCAGAGACGATGAAGAAGAGGCTCAATGCTCAGGTTGCTTAGCTTCAAGCCTTGCGGAATATGGTAGATTGCACGGAGCTATGCGCAGTGCAGTTTACACTATTCTGAAAGGCTTGAAGCAAATTAACGAGCATTGCACCTCTTTTTTAATAACTTATTACAACTCCGGACTTCTTCTGTTATGGCAAAAACTAATTGCACGTCGGCATTTCTTTTTTTTAACTAGATGAAAAACTACTCAAAAATAAATAGAACAAAATAAATATAGCAGAAAAGAAAAAACTGCTCAGAAATAAATAGAAGAAAAAATAAAGCAGAAAAGGAAAAAATTATATTTGCTATTTTTCAATCGTTTACAAAATGACCGTGAAATTTAAAATCACTACAAAATGAACTCTGAAAATGTTGAATTTTGGCAAACTAGATGAAAAACTACTCACAAATAAATAGAAGAAAATAAGTATAACAGAAAAGAAAAACTATACAAAAACTACACAGAAAGAAATAGAAGAAAAATAGCAGAAAAGAAAAAACTACAAAAAAATTTGGGGCGCTGCCCTGTGGGCCTGCTAGGCCACAGGAGTGCAATTACAGGCCTTAAAGGCCTAGCAGACTCACAGGGCAGCGCAGAATTTAGGCCCGCAAGCCTGCTATATAGAGGAGTTCAAGAGGTAGCCGCTGCTGGGTTTATAAACCAGTGCGGCTGCCCTTCGCCTGACGAGGTGGGACTAAACTTTGGGGTTGCAGCACGAGGCCTTTAGTACCGGTTGGTGGCTCCAACCGGTACTAAAGGCTCACCCTATATATACAACACTTACGAAATTTCAGTTACATCTCCCCACTTCTTTCGTCAACCTCTCTCGCTGCGCGCCGCTCGTCGTCGCCGCCGTCGCTGTCGTCGTCGTCGTCGTCGTCCCCCTTGCGCCGCCCGAGCACGCCACAAGGCTGCCGTCTGGTCGTCGTCCAGCGCCGTCGTCGTCGTATCTCTCTCTCGCGTGTACCGGCCGCCGCCGCCGCCGCTCCGCCCGCCATGCGCCATTCGTCCGTCCCGCCGCCGCCGCAACGCATGCGCCCCAGACGCCGACGCCCGGCCAGACAAGTGCAGGCGGCGCGCGATGGGCGGCCGCACACACACACACACACACACACACACATATATACCACACACGCATACACACACACACACACACATACGTACGTACTAGATTAATTCGAATGTTAGATTAATGTCGAATGTTATATTAATGTCGAATGTTAGATGAATTAGCTAGCTAGATAGAAAAATTGTCGAACTAGAGATTAGAACTAGTTCAATAATTAATATAACTAGTTTATTTTAGTAAGAAAATTTAGGTATATGAGATTTGAACTAGTTCAATAATTAATATAACTAGGTTAATGAGTTTTTTGTTTATTTAATTTTTATATATTTTGAGTTTATATAAATGTTAGATTAATGTCGAATGTTAGATGAATTAGATTTGAACTACTTAGAAAGTGTTTAATGGACTTAGTTAGAACTAGGAAACTTGTTTATTTTTAGCAAGTACTACATTATTCTATTTATAGTAAGTGCTTAGTAGTTGAACTAGTTGATTTAATAAAACTGGTTCATTTTACTATAGAAGTAGTTTATTTTAGCAAGAAAATTAGTAAAACTGGTTCTAGCTGTATTGGCGATATGTATGATATATAGTATTCGACGTGTATTAGTGATAATATTCGATGTACGGACACATAGAGATGATGTAGTTTTTCTTATTGAATGCTCAAATTAGAGAGCACTATGCAAGGCATATGCATATGATTAGTTGAATAATAATGATCTAATTTAGTCTTTGAATTATGAACGTATAGGAAATGTCATCATCGGAGGACGAAAGTCTCCCGGGGGAGTGCGACTGGTGCCACGACGATCGAGGTGAGTGCGACAGGCCTCACCTGGACGATGGTCGGCGCTTCAAGATTAAGCTCGAGGAGACCTTCGTTGAAACGGCATAACGACGACAAGTGTTTTTTTTTCATAATTAAGCATGACTTCAACTATTGGAACGTGTAATTTTCATCTTTTACAATTCGAGTATAGTTAATCCCATGTCATGCAAGACGCTATGTCTTGGAGAGGATGGATTTTGAAGACCATGAAAATTTTGAAACGAAGAAAATTCACCTAAGGACCCATCATGATGTGGATTTTGAAGTAAAGTTGTATAATGCTGAGAGCGTAACCCATTTTGGTTGCAAAAATTGGGAAGCATTTTGCAAATTGTATGGTTTTGATGAGGGTATGCTTGTCACCATGGATCTTGGTGATCCTGAAATCGAACAAGACAATATGGACATTTGGGTCCTTGTTGATACTCCTCCAGTTCTACCGCTATGTGAGTTTCTCAAACATAGTTAATTATTAATAGAACTTATATTGTTCATTTCAAAATAGTTGACAACTTATTTCCATTGACAGCTTATTTTGAAGTATCAAAGAATGTGCAGAAGATGGTAGATAGAACTTACTACACCAATGGCTCTGAGTTAACTTACAAGGAGAAAACTCATCTGGTTGGATTTTGTAATGATATTGAGAATTACAATATCTACAATCGAACTCCTCAACATTATGGTCAATACATGCCACTAGTGCACGTGTTGAACTACGGTAACTACCATGGAGATTCCCTGGTAAGTTTTATTACTATTACGACATCCGTGCATCTTTTTGCATACTTCTAAAACTAGTACATCATTGCTAACTACGAAGTTATTACTATGTTTTTTAACAGAGAATCCCAGAGGATTGTGTGCCTCATTTGATGTATCAGAATGGCGGTAGCCTTCGTGTTTTGAACATATATCCAGGTCATCCTACGAATCTCAACTGTCCATACCGGATTTCTAAAACAAGTGGAGACATGACAATCAAAGGATGGAAAAAATGTATGGACAGTCGTAAGGAGCTTCTTGGAAGCAAAAGGAAGCGAGGCGCAAGAATTGGAGACAGGATGATCTCCATTCTTCATAATGGAGAGTCAGGGTCTATATTGTTTTATGCTATTTTACCTTAAGTGTGTTTAGGTCCGATCCTACCGATATCGATGATCATGTGCTAAGAACACTTATGTAGGGTTCGGTTCGATGACTATGAGGATGATGATCGTATGACTTATTATTAATAACGAGTAGAAGTTGTATGATGATGCTTGATTAATTAGCTAGTAGGACTTGTTATTATATATGATGATGTATGATGCGAGCATGCATGAGTTAATATATATATATATATATATATATATATATATATATATATATATATATATATATATATATATATATATATATATATATATATGGGTGAAACGAAAAAGAATTAAAACGGAAAACACAAAATTAAATGAAAAAGAAATCATAAAACCAAAAAACCCCCAAACATTTTAGTACCGGTTGGTGTTACCAACCGGTACTAAAGGGCTCCCAGCCCCCGGAGCTGCCTCGTGCCACGTGGTTGCCCTTTAGCACCGGTTCGTGCTGAACCGGTACTAAAGAGGGGGGGGGGGGCTTTAGTGACCACACTTTAGTGCCGGTTATGTAACCGGCACTAAAGGGCCTTACGAACCGGTGCTATTGCCCGGTTCTGCACTAGTGCACCACCGTCACCAGCGGCCACGCGGGCTTGCCCGACGACCTCCTCGGGTGGCGGCGAGGGAGATAGGGGGAGGGGTGGGGGTGGCGGCGCGAGGAAACCCTAGTCGCCGCCCGAGCCGCCCGAGCGGACGAGCGAGGGCTGGGAGAAAAAAAATGAAACCGGCCTGCATACAATTCTCTCTGCCCCTCTCTCACTCACTCACACACACTCACCCTTTCTCTTGATGCCTTCCTACCACAATGAGGGCTAGGTTATCAGAGAACACTACGTTACATTTTTTCAACGGAGACCACCATATCTAGCGTAATTTTTTTGCAAATAACATTGATAGGCGTATTAGAATGCTTTAAGTACGTTTATGACAGATGGGCCCATTCGTCAGGGGCTGACTTGGAAAAAATGCCACCTGGCACATTGACTGGTCAAAATGCCCTTCCTGGCGCAACCCACGTCGTCGCCCTTCATCTCCCATGCCAACGCCCTCATGCCCGAGAGCCAGCCACGATTCAGACTCCATCTTCCCCCGCCGGCGTGGTCCCTGCTCTTCCCCACGCCCCGCCTTCTTCCCTCGCCCCCGGATCTGGCCCAACCGCGACGCTCCACTACCGCGCAGTTCTCGATCTGGTTTGAGCTGCAATCACGTCGTCCTCGATCTAGATCAATCCACCGCCGTGCCGTCCTCCATCTGGATTGAGATGTCGCCAGTCCCTCTCCTCTTCTTCACCCCACAACCGTGGCAAACGGTAGGAAGGGGGCGGACGACAACTGCCTCGTCTTCTCGGAGAGCCGGCCGCCGAAGTAGACCACTAGACCAGCCTGTTGTTGGCGGCGCGTGCGCCATGCACTACTAGGGAAAAGCCTAGCAGCAGCGCGGGTTTTGGGCCTATTAGTAGCGCGGGGGCCGGCGCTACTAATAAGGCGCTACACCTAATGTATAGCAGTAGCGCGGGTGCCACTCGCGCTACTACTATGTCCTTTAGTAGTAGCGTGGGTAAAAACCCGCGCTACTACTACCAGCGCGGGTTTTTTTTGAATTTTTTCGAAAAAATATTTCAATTTTTTCCTTAATTTTCAAATTTCTGAATTATTTTAACCTCAAATCTCTAATCAGCCCTCATCGCTGCTCAATTTAATCTCTAATCACCCCTCATCATTCCAAATCATCTAACTTCCCGGACGGTCACCCATCCTCTCACTACTCCAGGCTAGCACACTTAACTTCCGGGTTCTATTCTCCCTCGTTTCCAAGTCAGCACTTGTAGTTTTCCTGACAATAGTAAGATGTCAATCCTATTAACCTCAGGAATTTAGCTTGAGCATGAAGTCACACATTTCACTATTTGAGTTTGAAACTATTGTTCTAAAAAATTAGTAACACTAATATTTCTTGAATAATTAGTTTGACCACAGTTTGGCCATAGTTTGACTAGATTTGACCAAAATTCAAAAAAAAACAAAAATAATTATTTAGTAACACTAATATTCTAGAATAATTAGTTTGACCATTGTTTGACCACAGTTTGACCACACAGTTTGAAATATTTTGGCCCCGTAACTTTTTTTCTGTTTGGTTTTTTGAGGATTTTGAAAATGTTTAATGGGGTTCCCCCAGTTAAATCCAAATTTAACTTTTCGAGTAGATGACTTTTCATATAAAAAACCTTTTCATCCGAGTTAGTATGCAAAAGTTATGCCCATTTTTACAAATTCTCGAGAGATTTTGCAAATAAAGTCGAAATTCATATTTGCAAATTTTCCCAACAACTAGACCACATATCACATGGGAAACTTATTTTCTTTTATTTTTTTGACATTTTCACCATTTTCTTTTATTTTTTATAAACTGAAAAGGCGATAGGGGGGGTAGAGTTTGAAAATGGGACCTTTAGTAGTAGCGCGGTTTTTTACCCCCTCGCTACTACTATGGCACAGTAGCGAGGGCTAAAAACCAACGCTACTGCTATCAAACTTAGTAGTAGCGAGGTTTTAAAAACCCGCGCTACTACTATGGCATGTCCCGGGGGGCACGGTAGAGACCGCTTAGTAGGAGCGAGGGTTAAAAACCCGCGTTACTGCTATCAACTTAGTAGTAGCGAGGTTTAAAAACCCGCGCTACTGGTATCAACTTAGAAGTAGCGAGGTTTAAAAACCTGCGCTACTGGTAAGTAGCAGTAGCGAGGGTTTTTAACCCTCGCTACTATTAACTTTCTGCGTATAGGCTTTTCCCTACTAGTGATGGCTTGCTTCCACATCACTAGCGGTAGGCCGAAGAGAGCCGATTGCGCGAGCCCCACACCGCCGAGCAGGTGGTGCCCTGTCGTGTGCGGGAGCAGCTGGTTCGCCCAGTTCTGCAGCGGGGATGGCGTCTTCGGCCACCGACGTGAAGTTTCGCGGAGGACGGCGTCTCTGGGCACCCGCGCGAAGTTCCGCGGCCGGAGAGGCATTTCCGTCACCGGTGCGAAGTTGCCAGCCAGCTGCATCTCCGGGTCAACGTAGCTGGGCAGCGGCCTGCTCGTGCCCATGTTTCATTTTTTACTAGTCAAAGTGCCCAGGTGGCGTTTTATTTGGCCAAGCCAGAATAACAAACAGGGGCCATCTGTCATAAACATGCTCAAAGTGCTCTAATCTGCCGAACAGTGTTATTTGTAAAAAGCTTATGCTAGACATGGTGGTTTCTGTCGAAAAAATGTAACATAGTGTTTTCTGATGGCCTAGCCCTCATAGTGGTGGTTTCTTGCAATTTACTCCTCTAAAACTGTCCTTTCTCCAGACTAAATGACCCGTTGTGCCAATGGCACAAAGGCCAAACAAACAAAGTATTATAAGAGTGGTGATAGGAGAACTCAGACACAGAACGACATAATGAGTACTTACTGCTGGCTAATGTTTATGTTCATGATTACTGTTTCTCCTGGAACGGTCTATGCTAAATGATAGTGCTATATCCCTTGAGTGGAAGGTGAACCATATGTATGTAACAGTTTAATAGAGATACTTTTATCTCATTATATGGTATCATGATAGATCAAAATGAAGTAATGACATTATTTGATAATAACATATATTGGTTTCATAAAGCAAGTTGTAGTATGATCAGTTTAAACATATAAAAATATTTGAACACTGATCTGTTGATAAGTAAGCAAAACTAAGCAACAAGACCAAATAATCAGGCGTGTATTGCCTTAGCTAATGTTTGGGAACTTGGTCTTGGAAGAGTAATAAAGTAAATGAATACAAGTGCATAGCTCTGTAAGGAAGAATATCAGCAGGCAAAAACAAAGATGAAAAATGTCTTCTTTTTTCTTGTTTGTAGACATATCACCAAATAGGGGTCATCTGAATATAAGACACTTGCATAAAACGATTGGGAATAATAGACGCAGGTTGCATATATAATTTACATTGGTTTAACATGGCATAATGTATTCCATATTTATACATGATGAGAGAGTTGTTTGAAAAGGAAATAGGTTCCCAAGATGAAGCTATAAACATAGAGCTTCACATCTTATTTAAGTAACCCAGTAGACTAAACATAATAACCAGATTGGCTACTGCCAGAAAGAAGCAAGCTCTCATGGTGAAGCTGTACATATAGACCTTCACATGCCGATTAGATAGCTCAGTAGGCTGAATATGATGCTCATGGGGATCGCACAGAGTGAGCTTGGTCATCATCCATGTCTTGATGATCATCTTCATCAGAACCTTCATAGATCAGACATGTCATCATATGGGCATATGTCTTTTTGCTGCAGCGAGAGACATGTTGTGGCTGTAGTGTTTTGAAGCGCAACCACCACATCGCGAATCTCCAGAATGTCTTGCTTCAGATTACAAACAGAAACTGAGGCAGCAGGGTCCAAAGCAATGCCATCAAGACCATGAATTTTTTTGGTTGCAGCACACACTTCTTCCACATAGTCGCATGCCTCTCCAGTTATCTGTTTGATGGTTTTGTTGTGCTGTTTAATTTCTTCTGTTTTTTCTAACAGCCTATCTGATACTCTTGCTTATGCTTTTTTCTGTTGCTCTAACTGATAATAGTTATAGTCAACAAGCAACTTCTTCTCTCTAGTTTCCATGTATTCGATGGCTAGATCTAGATCCGGCATGCTGAAGCATGGAGATGCTCTTTTGTATGGTCAAACTCAATCTGCGATTTATATCCACCCCGCTCGAGCCGACGCACATGGTAGACTGGTTTACGGAGCCCGAGCTTCTCAAACATTGCTTCAGCCAGAGGTGTGGTTGGCAGCTCAACCAACTCCATGAGGATGGTTTCAAAAGATAAATTCAGAGGGCTGGCACAAGGTATAAATGCAGCGTGCATTAAGAATAATGAGCAGTGAAGCTTCTGAATGAATATTAGCAAACTCATGATGAAATGAAGTTAGAACATCATGAAGACACTCTCAGAGATAAGCAATGAAATTATTTCAGTAAGAAAATGGTATATATGGATACATGAATAAATTGTTCGATAGCTTAGGTAAATGACAGGCATTCATCATGTAGCGTGCCAGAATGAAACGAAACAACGGCAAAAAATATTGTGCTGAAAATTTCAGAATAAATCAAGGCTATTAAATTATCTTCCCTGCTGGCCTTATGCAAATATGACACACATAGGCATGCATCAGTATACAATGCACATTCTAAACCAGATGAGCAACCAAACTTTTTTTCGTGGACATGCAGCATGAACAGAGTTGGATCTAGAACAAAAAGAATATTTATCTCACTGGCCTTAGGCAAATGTAACACTCACAGACATGCACCAGTATACAAAGCACACTCTAAACCAGATGGGGAGCAACTACATATTTTTTTCATAGCCATGCAGCAGGATCAGAGGCGGATCTGCAATAGAAAAATATACCTCGGGGATTAGGGCGCTGGTCGGAGGAGATCCTGGTCGGCTTTGTTGCAGACCAAACAGACCGAAGGCCTAACAAAATTAATCATGGTCAGTCAAAGCGGAAGCAGAATTTCATGAGAGCCGTTCACGACACCACAGGGGTCAGGGGCTTGACAAGGTGGGGCGATAGGTTTGGATGAGGAGGTGTACCGGGGAGATGGTGGGCCACTTCAAAGAGCGACTGGAGTGGGCGGATGGCGACGTGCCTTTGCTATCCAGAGATCCAGTGCGACAGAAGAAACAACACAAGCAGAGATGGGGGTGGAAGACGAGCTGAGCCAAGCAGACAGGATAAGGTTTGGTGGCTGAGGCAGGCTAGAAGGCTAGTCATAGTGGGGAGTAACTTAGACTAGTAACATGCATATGTTACTAGTCTATGTTATTACTTTCATAGTGGAGAGTAACATGTATGTGATACTCCCTCCGTTTTTATTTAGTTCGCATATTAGCTTTGGTCAAAGTCAAGCCTTACAAACTTTGACCAAGTTTATAAACAAAAATATTAAGATATATCATAACAAATTAACGACATTAGATTTATTATTGAATGTACTTTCACATCGTATAGATTTATTATGATAAATGTCTATATTGTTTTCTATAAATTTGGTCAAACTTTACGAAGTTTGACTTCAGTCAACTCTAATATGCAGAGTAAATAAAAACGGAGGGAGTATCATGCAAGCCATCATTTATTCAAATGTAGACTCATTTTGCCTCGTGATGTGTTATGTTACAGTAACATATTATGTTACTCCAACCATCTCTCTCCTCATTAAATACATGTCGTGTAAGCAAACTTTTCTTGAAATGTGTTATGTTACTTGCTAAGTTACTCCCACTATGACCAGCCGAAAAGAGGGTTGTGGTAGATATGCCCTCTCATCCGCGAGAAGGCTGGTGGACCAATGGAGAAATGGCCCCACGTGTCCTTTTAGGTAAGTGTTTAAACTAATATTAAAAGAGAAGCAGGAGAACAAACAAAGGATGATCTTAGCAGGCATTTTATAAAAACAAATTTATCCCCTCTGTACCAAACATTAAACTTAGCTGGCAATTCTAAACTTTTAATTCCTGATGAATTCCTATTGATATTCAAAGAAGGTCAAAAGGAAGCTTGAATGATTAGTTGAAGCAGTGAATCAACAGAAAGAAACATCACGTTTGCTCTATGAGTTAGATCAGTGATGGAGAAAGGCTTTTAAATTAGAAATCCCAGTAGTAAACAAAAGACATAAGGAGGCATACACAGTATAACAACAATAAGAAGAGCTAGATTAAGCAGCGAGGAAATGACATTTACAATGGGTAGAAATTGACATAAGGGGAAGATATGGAAGAAAGGACCAACAACAATATTTACAATGCATAGTAGCTGGTTTGTTCAAGGACTTAAATAGAGGGATTGTCATGACGGTGGCTTGACATAGTTATGTGGATGTCAAAACCTTGCCTTACAAAGTTGCACAAAATACATTAGGTGCATGCCTAAAAATGTGCTGAAATGACGATCTTTAGACCCAACGGGCAGACCGTTGGTGCGATGCAGTAGCGCTAAGAAGCTCTCTTCGGCAACAGACCTATTTAGTAGTAAACTTAGCTTGATAAGCAAGCAGAACACATAAGACACCCCGAGGAAGAAGAGGAACTATAGGTATTCTATTGTGACATCTTATCTGTTGTGGCTGTACCTATAGCGACCCGACCTCAGATGGTCAAGTCTCTGTGCTTCAGTGTCATCCTGGATCGAGAATCTTGACACACACATCTTCGAAGGATTTATAACAGAGTAGCAATCACACACTTATTACATCGAATGTCTCAGAAGAGAACTTATTACAGTAGTATGACTTAAGGCCATCTAATGCGATAACAACGGAAGGCTTGGAAGATAAAGTGAGTCCATAAACTCCAACGGCATAGCTGAGGTGCACGACAACGACCTAACGAACCTTACTCCTCGTCTGAAAAGTATGCAACATAATACGTTGCAGCCCGAGAACGGGTCAGCACATGGAATATGCTAGTAATATAACACAGTAGAGCAAGAACAAAATAATGCTATCACTACATGCATATTTGGCTGGTGGAAAGCTCTATGGTTATAGTTTTGTGAAAAGCCAATTTTTTCCTACAACAAAGGAATAGTTTTTAGTTTAACTATCATGGTGGTTGAAACATTGAGAAGGTATATCCCTAACTCAATCCCAATTAACGTAGTTAACAACCCAACAATATTAATTAAGCATGATGAGATACATGTGATAACCCACGTACTAGATACTCAACATTGTGCATAACCGGGGACACGGCTAACCATGATTAGATTGTACACTCTGCAGAGGTTTGCGCACTTTTCCCCACAAGACTCGATCGCCTCCGTTGATTTCTCGCACTGCATGGTGTTTGAGAAACGGATGACCGAGACACGATCTTCGTAAACATTAACTCTCTACTCCGGGTAGACCATACCAAACCTACAAAACCCACTACCTGCTGATCTACCTCTTCAAGAGCTTCACGTAACCTAATCAACTATGCTAGAGCCCATAGTAGCTTGTGGCTGCACAGGGAAGTTTCTAGCATGAATCATCCCAGTTCCCTTTAAGCCTGGGTGGCGGTCCATAGGAAGATCACACGGGTACCCCGAGATTTCAAAAAAAATAAAACAGACAACACTGGGTTCCCCAGGTGCCTCAATCCACCCAGATGTTAATTTTAAGTTGCCACCTTAAGTTGAACCATTAATTAACAATCTCACATCTGTCATGGATTCACTCAACCCCAACCACGTCTACGAGCATAACATAGCAATATGAGCAACACGTAGAAGTAACTCCCAAGGGTTTGATAGTAACAGGGCAATAGGTTCTACCTCAACAACTACTTCCCAACCCACAAGTTAATGACATACTAATCATGCAATGTTTGAGGATTGGAACTAATGCATAAAAACTGGGTATGAAAGAGTATGATCAATGTGTTACTTGCCCTGCTGACGATCCGTGAATCCTAGAGACTTGTAGTAACACGCTTCGCACTCCGGGAATTCTATCGCAAGCAAACAATAACATACATAAGCAACAAGCAAAGATGCACAAGCAAAACTCAAATAAAGGAGGCTGACCAGAAAGTTCAACTTAAGAACTCCGGTTCGCAAAAAGAATCAAACCAAACAGAACAACGAAACTCAAACGGCGAAAGAAACAAGATCCGTTTATTAATCTGAACTAAGGTCAAATTTTACAGTATCAAAATCTTGTTTAAGTTGATTAGACAGAAAGAGGGTCGCGAGACGAAGATCTAGGCGCCTGAATCGCCTGATTCCGACTAAC
This sequence comes from Aegilops longissima, assembly GCA_021605205.1. NCBI lineage: Eukaryota > Viridiplantae > Streptophyta > Magnoliopsida > Poales > Poaceae > Aegilops > Aegilops longissima. Next base: position 19,606,677 of record CM038676.1, on the reverse strand, counting down.
GAGCGAAAGGAAAAACATAAACTAAGATCGGATGAGAAATCGCGATCAGAAAAATCGCGGAATAAATCCGAGAAAAATAAAAACTGACGAACAGACTAACGAACGAACGTTCGTTATCTGGATCTAAACGAAGAATGCGTTCGTTAAAACGAACAAACGAGCGAACGCACACTAAATAAATAAACCGGAGAAAAACCGATCTATTTAAAAAAAAACTAGGGTTTTCTAAAAAAACTGAACGGTTTTTCTCAGAAAACCGGGGCGGCGGGCGGCTACCTCGGCTCAGCTCCGGCGGGTCTCCGGTGCGGCGACGGGGCGGCGTGGGTGGCGGCGGAGACGGCGGCGGCGACGCTGGCTGCGGCGCGCGCCCGGCTTTCGGGCGGTCGGGTCGCGGGCGGCGGCTCGGGCGGTCGGTGGTTTGGGGCGGCGGGGCTGCGGCTTATAAAGAGGCGTGTTGGATGAGGGGCAAGCGCGGCGATGAGGAGTCCGGCGGACTCTCGTCCGAGTCGGAGACGGCAAGGCAAGCGCGCGGCGCGAGGAGTTAGGGCGGCCAGTGGGTTTCGCCCAGTCGGTGCAAGTTTTTTTAATAATTCCATGATCGTAAAATAAATCCTATAAAATAAAATAAAAATCTAAAAATGCCAAAACAAATTTTCACCGTCTAAATGAAATATTTAGAACGAAATGAACATTTTCTTGGCCCTAAATGCAATTTTGAAAACGTGCAATTTTTCTAATGCAAATAAAATCCGAATAAAATCAAATTAAATCCAATAAATGATTTTAACATTTTTCCTCCAATATTTCAATTGTTTGGAGAAGTCATATTATCTCCTCTCATTTATTTTTATTATGAAATATTTTTCGGAGAGAAAAATAATTAAAATCAAAGATCCTCGTTTCAATATTCGATAAAAATCAAATATGAAACCCGGAAAATCCCCAACTATCTCCGAGGGTCCTTGAGTTGCTTAGGATTTCGAGGATTGCGGAACGAAGATGCAATAAAATATGATATGCATGGATGACCTATGTATAAAATTCCAAATTGAAAATTTGGGATGTTACAAACCTACCCCCCTTAGGATGAATCTCGTCCTTGAGATTCGGGTTGGCTAGAAAATAGGTGCGGGTGGTCCTTGCGGATATCATCCTCTCGTTCCCAGGTGGCTTCCTCCTCGGTATGGTGGCTCCACTAAACTTTGCAAAACTTAATAACATTGCTGCGGGTGACTCGGCTGGCAAAGTCAAGAATCTTCACTGGCTTCTCCTCATAAGTCAAATTACTGTCCGACTGAATTGCCTCCAGGGGTACTGTATCTTTTAAGGGTATATCGGCCATCTCAGCATGACACTTCTTCAACTGTGAGACGAGGAACACATCGTGAACTCCTAACAATCCTTCTGGCAATTCCAGCTTGTAGGAAACTTCTCCCATCCGTTCCAAAACACGATACGGTCCTACAAATCTCGGAGCTAATTTTCCCTTAACTCCAAAACGTTTCACTCCTCGCAAGGGTGATACTCGCAGATATGCTCTGTCTCCAATTTCATAGCTTACCTCCTTGTGTTTCGTGTCTGCATAACTCTTCTGCTTGGACTGAGCAATCTTCAGTCTATCACGGATCCGTTTAACCTTCTCTTCAGACTCCTTGATCAAGTCTGGTCCAAACAGCTGTCAGTCTCCTATATATCCTGGTCAGCGTCCATACAGAGCTTCGAACGGTGCCATCTTCAAACTGGCTTGGTAGCTACTGTTGTACGAGAACTCTGCGTAAGGCAAATTTTCATCCCAACTAGATCCATAATCTAGCGCACAGGTTCTTAACATATCTTCCAGTATCTGATTGACTCTCTCAGTCTGTCAATCTGTCTGCGGGTGGAATGCTGTACTAAACTCCAATCTCGTACCCAAGGTGCAGGCGAATCGATGCCAAAACTTTGAAGTAAACTGTGTTCCTCTATCGTCACGATGGTCCTCGGAACTCCATGCGCACATCGTTCTGGACATATATATCTTGGCCAACTTCGCACTTGTGTAGGTTGTTTTCACTGGGATGAAGTGAGCCACTTTGGTCAAGCGATCCACTACTACCCATATTGAATCATATCCTGCTTTGGTCCTGGGCAATCCGGTGATAAAATCCATGCCAAGTTTTTCCCACTTCCATTCGGGTATCGGCATAGGCTGTAATAGTCCTGCTGGCTTCTGATGCTCTGCCTTCACTCTCTGACATACATCACATACGGCTACATACTCGGCAATATCCTTCTTCATACCAGTCCACCAGAAACGTTCTTTCAAATCCAAATACATCTTGGTGTTTCCGGGGTGTATTGAGTATGGTGAGTCATGAGCCTCCTGAAGTATTAACTTCCTGATCTCTGGGTCGTTGGGCACATAAACTCGGTCCTCAAACCATAAGGTATCGTGCTCATCCTCACGAAAACCTTTGGCCTTTCCTTTGCTCATCTTCTACTTTATCTCGGCAATCTCTTTGTCATTCTTCTGAGCTTCTCGAATCTTGTCCAACAATGTCGACTGAACCTCCATTGTTGCAATGAAACCTCTTGGAACAATCTCTAACCGAAGTTCCATGATATCCTGAGCTAACTCTTTCGGCAATCCCTTACTTTCAAGGATATTAGCATAACTCTTCCGGCTCAAAGCGTCTGCTACGACATTGGCCTTTCCTGGATGATAGTGCAGCTTCATGTCATAATCCTTTATAAGCTCCAACCATCTCCTCTGCCTAAGGTTCAGCTCCTTTTGCGTGAAAATGTACTTCAAACTCTTATGATCCGTGTACACATCAAACGATTTCCAATAAGATAATGCCTCCAGGTTTTCAATGGATGCACTACGGCTGCTAACTCCAAATCACGTGTGGCATAGTTCAACTCATGGGGTTTTAGTTGTCGTGAGGCATACGAAACAACTCTTCCGTCCTGCATAAGCACACATCCAAGTCCTAAGCGAGAGGCGTCACAATAAGCTTGGAACTCCTTATGTATATTTGGCAGTGTTAGCACTGGGGCTGTAGTCAAACGTTTCTTCAATTCCTGAAAACTTGCCTCGCAATCTTCTGTCCATTTAAACTTAGTATCCTTCTTCAGTAATTTAGTCATTGGCTTAGCAATCTTGGAAAAATTCTCAATGAATCTCAATAATACCTCGAGTCCAAGGAAATCTGGATCTCGCTAATCAAGTGGGTGCCAACCATTCAAGGATCGATCGAACCTTCTTTGGGTCCACTGCTATACCCTCTCCTGATATAACATGCCCAAGAAATCCAACTTCCTTCAACCAAAACTCGCACTTGCTGAACTTGGCGTATAACTTGTGTTCCCCGAGTTTCTCGAGAACTAAACGCAAATGCTCCTTGTGTTCCTCTTCATCCTTTGATTATACCATAATATCATCAATAAACACCACAACAAACTTGTCCAAGTACTCCATGAAACACCTTGTTCATCATGCTCATGAAATAGGCAGGGGCGTTAGTCAGTCCAAACGACATGACCGTATACTCGTATAATCCATACCGCGTGGTGAACGCTGTCTTTGGTATATCCTTCTCTCTAATCTTCAACTGATGGTATCCCGATCGTAGATCGATCTTCGAAAACACCTTGGCTCCTTGCAGCTGATCAAACAGATCATTGATCATCGGCAGTGGGTACTTGTTCTTAATCGTTACTTCATTCAAGGCTCGGTAATCAACAACCATCCTTAGGGATTTATCCTTCATCTCAACCAAAAGCACTGGGGCTCCCCAAGGTGATGAACTCCTTCGAATGTAACCTTTCTCCAATAACTCTTTGATCTGTTTCTTAATTTCCTCCAGATCATTTGCGGGCATCCGATATGGTCTCTTGGATATTGGCCCTGTACCTGGCAATAGCTCTATCAAAAACTCAATGTCTCGATCCGGTGGCATGCCTGGTAACTCCTCTGGGAAAACATCCGGGTAATCCTTTACTATAGGCACTTCCTCCTGAACAACTCCCGTGAGGGCATTCACTTGGCTCCTCCTAGGCACATGCCTAGATACATACTTAATCCTTTTTTCCTTCCGGGGTGGTGAGGTAAAATTGATTTGCTAGCACAGTCAATGCTTCCTCCATACTTTGACATCCAGTCCATGCCTAATATCACATCCAATCCTTGCGACTCCAAGATAATTAAGTCAGACGGAAAAACATGTGTGCCAATGGTTAGGGGTATCTGGTTGCACCATCGGCTAGCCATGTACTCGCTCCAAAGAGCTCACTAAAAGAGGGGTCCTAAGGGTTTGGGTTGGTAGTTTAAACTATCCACAAATCCCCTTGATATGTATGAATGCGATGCACCAGTATCGAAAAGAACAAGAGCGGTAAATGACTTAACCAAAAACTTACCTATTACCACGTCTGGCTGCTCTTCAACCTCCTCCACATTAATGTGGTTTACTTGTCCTTTATTGAATGGATTGGGCTTCTTCCCGGCGCTCCCATTTCCGTTTCCATTCCTTCCTTCAGGGCAATCATTGGCATAGTGCCCTGTCTTCCCGCACTTAAAGCAAGTAGCTTGACTTAGGTCTCTTTTGGCAGGTGTAGCTGGGTTGGAGCGGTCCTGGTTGTTATTAACTCCGTTCCCATTTCCGTTCTTGGCACCATTGTGGTTATGCAATCCTCCTCCAGTGTGGTTGTTGTTGGGGAACGTAGTAATTTTAAAAAATTTCCTACGCACACGCAAGATCATGGTGATGCATAGCAACGAGAGGGGAGAGTATTGTCCACGTACCCTCGTAGACCGTAAGCGGAAGCGTTATCACAACGCGGTTGATGTATTCGAACGTCTTCACGATCCGACCGATCCATGTACCGAACATACGGCACCTCCGAGTTCAGCACACGTTCAGCTCGATGACGATCCCCGGACTTCGATCCAGCAAAGTGTCGGGGATGAGTTCTGTCAGCACGACGGCGTGGTGACGATGATGATGCTCTACCGGCGCAGGGCTTCGCCTAAACTCCGCGACGATATGACCGAGGTGGAATATGGTGGAGGGGGGCACCGCACATGGCTAAGGAACGATCCGTAGATAAACTTGTGTGTCTATGGGGTGCCCCCTGCCCCCGTATATAAAGGAGTGGAGGAGGGGAGGGCCGGCCCTCTCTATGGCGCCCTAGGGAGTCCTACTCCCACCGAGTAGGATTCCCCCTTTCCTAGTCCAACTAGGAATCCTTCCAAGTATTAAGAGTAGGAGACAAGGAAGGGGGAGGGAGAAGGGAAGGAAGGAGGGGGCGCAGCCCCTCCCCCTAGTCCAATTCGGACTAGGCCTTGGGGGGGCGCGCGTCCTGCCCTAGGCAGCCCCTCTGTCTTTCCCGTATGGCCCAATAAGGCCCAATACTTCTCCCCCGTATTCCCGTAACTCCCCGGTACTCTGAAAAATACCCGAACCACTCGGAACCTTTCCGAACTCCGAATATAGTCGTACAATATATCGATCTTTACGTCTCGACCATTTCGAGACTCCTCGTCATGTCCCCGATCTCATCCGGGACTCCGAACTCCTTCGGTACATCAAAACTTATAAACTCATAATAAAACTGTCATCGTAACGTTAAGCGTGCGGACCCTACGGGTTCGAGAACTATGTAGACATGACCTAGAACTATTCTCGGTCAATAACCAATAGCGGAACCTGGATGCTCATATTGGCTCCTACATATTCTACGAAGATCTTTATCGGTCAAACCGCATAACAACATACTTTGTTCCCTTTGTCATCGGTATGTTACTTACCCGAGATTCGATCGTCGGTATCCAATACCTAGTTCAATCTCGTTACTGGCAAGTCTCTTTACTCGTTACGTAATGCATCATTCCGTAACTAACTCATTAGCTACATTGCTTGCAAGGCTTATAGTGATGTGCATTACCGAGAGGGCCGGAGATACCTCTCCAACAATCGGAGTGACAAAACTTAATCTCGAAATCGCCAACCCAACATGTACCTTTGGAGACACCTGTAGTACTCCTTTATAATCACCCGATTCGTTGTGACGTTTGGTAGCACCAAAGTGTTCCTCCGTAAACGGAGTTGCATAATCTCATAGTTACAGGAACATGTATAAGTCATGAAGAAAGCAATAGCAACATACTAAGCGATCAAGTGCTAGGCTAACGGAATGGGTCATGTCAATCACATCATTCTCCTAATGATGTGATCCGTTAATCAAATAAAACTCATGTCTATGGTTAGGAAACATAACCATCTTCGATTAACGAGCTAGTCAAGTAGAGGCATACTAGTGACACTCTGTTTGTCTATGTATTCACACATGTATTATGTTTCCGGTTAATACAATTCTAGCATGAATAATAAACATTTATCATGATATAAGGAAATAAATAATAACTTTATTATTGCCTCTAGGGCATATTTCCTTCAGTCTCCCACTTGCACTAGAGTCAATAATCTAGTTCACATCGCCATGTGATTTAACATCAATAGTTCACATCTATATGTGGTTAACACCCATAGTTCACATCGACATGTGACCAACACCCAAAGGGTTTACTAGAGTCAGTAATCTAGTTCACATCGCTATGTGATTAACACCCAAAGAGTACTAAGGTGTGATCATGTTTTGCTTGTGAGATAATTTTAGTCAACGGGTCTGTCACATTCAGAGCCGTAAGTATTTTGCAAATTTCTATGTCTACAATGCTCTGCATGGAGCTACTCTAGCTAATTGCTCCCACTTTCAATATGTATCCAGATTGAGACTCAGAGTCATCTAGAATAGTGTTAAAACTTGCATCGACGTAACCCTTTACGATTTAACCTTTTTCACTTCCATAATCGAGAAACATATCCTTATTCCACTAAGGATAATTTTGACCGCTGTCCATTGATCTACTCCTAGATCACTATTGCACTCCTTGCCAAGCTTAGTGGTAGGGTATGCAATAGATCCGTACGCAGCATGACATACTTTATAGAACCTATGGCTGATGCATAGGGAATGACTTTCATTCTCTTTCTATCTTCTCGTCGTGGTCGCGCTTTTGAGTCTTACTCATTCTCACACCTTGTAACACAGGCAAGAACTCTTTCTTTGACTGTTCCATTTTGAACTACTTCAAAATCTTGTCAAGGTATGTATTCATTGAAAAACTTATCAAGCGTCTTGATCTATCTCTATAGATCTTGATGCTCAATATGTAAGCAGCTTCACCGAGGTCTTTCTTTGAAAAACTCCTTTCAAACACTCCTTTATGCTTTGCAGAATAATTCTACATTATTTCCGATCAACAATATTTCATTCACATATACTTATCAGAAAAGGCTGTAGTGCTCCCACTCACTTTCTTGTAAATACAGGCCTTTTCAAAAGTCTGTATAAAACCATATGCTTTGATCAACACATCAAAGCGTATATTCCAATTCCGAGATGCTTGCACCAGTCCATTGATGGATCGCTGGAGCTTGCACATTTTGTTAGCACCTTTAGGATTGACAAAATCTTCTAGTTGCATCATATACAACTCTTCTTTAAGAAAACCATTAAGGAATGCAGTTTTGACATCCATTTGCCGATTTCATAAAATGTGGCAATTGGTAACATGATTCGGACAGACTTTTAAGCATCGATCTGAGTGAGAAAATCTCATTGTATTCAACATCTTGAACTTTGTCAAAACCTTTTTCGACAAGTCTAGCTTTGTAGATAGTAACACTACTATCAACATCTGTCTTCCTCTTGAAGATCCATTTATTTAACATGGCTTGCTGATCATCGAGCAAGTCAATCAAAGTCCATACTTTGTTCTCATACATGGATCATATCTCAGATTTTATGGCCTCAAGCCATTTCGCGAATCTGGGCTCATCATCGCTTCCTCATAGTTCGTAGGTTTATCATGGTCTAGTAACATGACTTCTAGAATAGGATTACCGTACCACTCAGTGCGGATCTTACTCTGGTTGACCTCACGAGGTTTTGGTAGTAACTTGATCTTGAAGTTTCATGATCATCATCATTAGCTTCCTCACTAATTGGTGTAGGCATCATCGAACTGATTTCAGTGATGAACTAGTTTCCAATTCGGGAGAAGGTACAAATTACCTTACTAAGCTCTACTTTCCTCCCACTCACTTCTTTCGAGAGAAACTCCTTCTCTAGAAAGGATCCATTCTTAGCAACGAATGTTTTGCCTTTGGATCTGTGATAGAAGGAGTACCCAACAGTTTCCTTTGGGTATTCTATGAAGACGCACTTTTCCGATTTGGGTTCGAGCTTATCAGGTTGAAAACCTTTTTCACATAAGCATCGCAACTCCAAACTTTAAGAAACGACGGCTTAGGTTTACTGCTAAACCATAGTTCATACGGTGTCGTCTCAACGGATTTAATGGTGCCCTATTTAACGTGAATGCAGTTGTCTCTAATGCATAACCCCATAACGATATTGGTAAATCGGTAAGAGACATCATTGATCGCACCATATCAAATAAAGTGCGGTTATGACGTTCGGACACACCATTACGTTATGGTGTTCCATGTGGCGTGAGCTGTGAAACTATTCCACATTGTTTTATATGAAGGCCAAACTCGTAACTCAAATATTCTCCTCCACGATCATATCGTAGAAACTTTATTTTCTTGTTATGATGATTCTCCACTTCACTCTGAAATTCTTTGAACTTTTCAAATGTTTCAGACTTGTGCTTCATTAAGTAGATATACTCATATCTGCTCAAATCATCTTGTGAAGGTCATAAAATAACGATACCTACCACGAGCATCAACACTCATTGGACCGCATATATCGGTATGCATTATTTCCAACAAGTCAGTATCTCGTTCCATTGTTCCGAACAACGGAGTTTCAGTCATCTTGCCCAAAAGGCACGGTTCGCAAGCATCAAATGATTCATAATCAAGTGATTCCAAAAACCCATCAGCATGGAGTTTCTTCATGCGCTTTACACCGATATGACCCAAACGGCAGTGCCACAAATAAGTTGCACTATCATTATTAACTTTGCATCTTTTGGCATCAATATTATGAATATGTGTATCACTACGATCGAGATCCAACAAACTATTTTCATTGGGTGTATGACCATTGAAAGTTTTATTCATTTAAGCAGAACAACAATTATTCTCTGATTTTAAATGAATAACAGTATTGCAATAAACATGATCAAATCATATTCATGCTCAACGCATAAGCCAAATAACATTTATTTAGGTTTAACACTAATCCCGAAAGTATAGGAGTGTGCCATGATGATCATATCAATCTTGGAACTACTTCCAATACTCATCGTCACTTCCCTTCAACTAGTCTTTGTTTATCCTCAGAACTCCTGTTTGAGTTACTAATCTTAGCAACCTAACAAGTATGAAATACTCGGGGCTACTATAAACACTAGTAAAGCACACATCAATAACCTGTATATCAAATATACCCTTGTTCACTTTGCCATCCTTCTTATCCACCAAATATTTGGAGTAGTTCCACTTCCAGTGACCATTTCCTTTGCAGTAGAAGCACTCAGTTTCAGGCTTTAGGTTCAGCTTTGGGCTTCTTCGCGGGAGTGAAAACTTTCTTGTCATTCTACTTGAAGTTCCCTTTCTTTCCCTTTGCCATTCTCTTGAAACTAGTGGTCTTGTCAATCATCAACACTTGATGTTCTTTCTTGATTTCTACCTTCGTCGATTTCAACATCACGAAGAGCTCGGGAATCGTTTTCGTCATCCTTTGCATACTATAGTTCATCACGAAGTTCTACTAACTTGGTGATGGTGACTAGAGAATTCTATCAATCACTATCTTATCTGGAAGATTAACTCCCACTTGATTCAAGCGATTGTAGTACCCAGACAATCTGAGCACTTGCTCACTAGTTGAGCGATTCTCCTCCATCCTTTAGCTATAGAACTTGTTGGAGACTTCATATCTCTCAAGTCGGGTATTTGCTTGAAATATTAACTTCAATTCCTGGAACATCTCATATGGTCCATGACATTCAAAAAGTCTTTGAAGTCCCGATTCTAAGCCGTTTAAGCATGGTGCACTAAACTATCAAGTAGTCATCATATTGAGCTAGCCAAACGTTCATAACGTCTGCATCTGCTCCTGCAATAGGTGTGTCACCTAGCGGTGCATTAAGGACATAATTTTTCTGTGCAGCAATGAGGATAAACCTCAGATCACGGATCCAATCCGCATTATTGCTACTAACATCTTTGAACACAATTTTCTCTAGGAACATATCAAAATAGACATATGAAAGCAACAACGCAAGCTATTGATCTACAACATAATTTGCAAAATACTACCAGGACTAAGTTCATGACAAATTTAAGTTCAATTAATCATATTACTTAAGAACTCCCACTTAGACAGACATCTCTCTAGTCATCTAAGTGATCACGTGATCCAAATCAACTAAACCATAACCGATCATCACTTGAGATGGAGTAGTTTTCAATGGTGAACATCACTATGTTGATCATATCTACTATATGATTCACGCTCGACCTTTCGGTCTCCGTGTTCCGAGGCCATATCTGCATATGCTAGGCTCGTCAAGTTTAACCTGAGTATTCTGCGTGTGCAAAACTGGCTTGCACCAGTTGTAGATGGACGTAGAGCTTATCACACCCGATCATCACGTGGTGTCTGGGCACGACGAACTTTGGCAACGGTGCATACTCAGGGAGAACACTTCTTGATAATTTTTAGTGAGAGATCATCTTAAAATGCTACCGTCAATCAAAGCAAGATAAGATGCATAAAGGATAAACATCACATGCAATCAATATAAGTGACATGATATGGCCATCATCATCTTGTGCTTGTGATTCCATCTCCGGCACCGTCGTGATCACCATCGCCACCGGCGCGACACCTTGATCTCCATCGTAGCATCGTTGTCGTTCGCCATCTATTGCTTCTACGACTATCGCTACCGCTTAGTGATAAAGTAAAGCAATTACAAGGCGCTTGCATTTCATACAATAAAGCGACAACCATATGGCTCCTGCCACCTGCCGATAACTTCGTTACAAAACATGATCATCTCATACAATAAAATATAGCATCACGCCTTGACCATATCACATCACAACATGCCCTGCAAAAACAAGTTAGACGTCCTCTACTTTGTTGTTGCAAGTTTTACGTGGCTGCTACGGGCTGAGCAAGAACCGTTTTACCTACGCATTAAAACCACAACGATAGTTCGTCAAGTTAGTGCTGTTTTAACCTTCGCAAGGACCGGGCGAGCCACACTCGGTTCAGCTAAAGTGAGAGAGACATACACCCGCCAATCACCTTTAAGCACGAGTGCTCGCAACGGTGAAACCAGTCTCGCGTAAGCATATGCGTAATGTCGGTCCGGGCCGCTTCATCTCACAATACCGCTGAACCAAAGTATGACATGCTGTTAAGCAGTATGACTTGTATCGCCCACAACTCACTTGTGTTCTACTCGTGCAAATAACATCAACGCATAAAACCTGGCTCGGATGCCACCGCTGGGGAACGAGTAATTTCAAAAATTTCCTACGCACACGCAAGATCATGGTGATGCATAGCAATGAGAGGGGAGAGTATTGTCCACGTACCCTCGTAGACCGTAAGCGAAAGCGTTATCACAACGCGGTTGATCGAGTCGTACGTCTTCACGATCCGACCGATCCAAGTACCGAACGTACGGCACCTCCGAGTTCAGCACACGCTCAGCTCGATGACGATCCCGGACTCCGATCCAGCAAAGTGTCGGGATGAGTTTCACAAGACGACGGCGTGGTGACGATGATGATGCTCCACCGGCGCAGGGCTTCGCCTAAACTCCGCGACGATATGACCGAGGTGGAATATGGTGGAGGGGGGCACCACACACGGCTAAGGAACGATCCGTAGATAAACTTGTGTGTCTATGGGGTGCCCCCTGCCCCCGTATATAAAGGAGTGGAGGAGGGGAGGGCCGGCCCTCTCTATGGCGCGCCCTAGGGGAGTCCTACTCCCACCGGGAGTAGGATTCACCCTTTCCTAGTCCAACTAGGAATCCTTCCAAGTATTAAGAGTAGGAGACAAGGAAGGGGGAGGGAGAAGGGAAGGAAGGAGGGGGCGCAGCCCCTCCCCCTAGTCCAATTCGGACTAGGCCTTGGGGGGGCGCACGGCCTGCCCTAGGCAGCCCCTCTTTCTTTCCCGTATGGCCCAATAAAGCCCAATACTTCTCCCCCGTATTCCCGTAACTCCCCGGTACTCCGAAAAATACCCGAACCACTCGGAGCCTTTCCGAACTCCGAATATAGTCGTCCAATATATCGATCTTTACGTGATGTGCATTACCGTGAGGGCTTATAGTGATGTGCATTACCGAGAGGGCCCAGAGATACCTCTCCAACAATCGGAGTGACAAAACCTAATCTCGAAATACGCCAACCCAACATGTACCTTTGGAGACACCTGTAGTACTCCTTTATAATCACCCGATTACGCTGTGACGCTTGGTAGCACCCAAAGTGTTCCTCCGTAAACGGAGTTGCATAATCTCATAGTTACAGAACATGTATAAGTCATGAAGAAAGCAATAGCAACATACTAAATGATCAAGTGCTAGGCTAACGGAATGGGTCATGTCAATCACATCATTCTCCTAATGATGTGATCCCGTTAATCAAATGACAACTCATGTCTATGGTTAGGAAACATAACCATCTTCGATTAACGAGCTAGTCAAGTAGAGGCATACTAGTGACACTCTGTTTGTCTATGTATTCACACATGTATTATGTTTCCGGTTAATACAATTCTAGCATGAATAATAAACATTTATCATGATATAAGGAAATAAATAATAACTTTATTATTGCCCCTAGGGCATATTTCCTTCAGTTGTGACCTCCATGGTTATGAACAAGTCCTCCCGAGTTCGGGGTTAAGCGAGGCTTCTGTTGAGCTCCTGAGTTATACTTCCCTTTTCCATACTTCCTCTTTCGGTTCTCAATCTGCTGTTGCTTTCCTTCAATCATAAGGGCCTTGTCTACCAACTCCTGGTAGTTGTTGAAAGTTGCCACCATCAACTGCATGCTCATCTCTCATTCAGCCCTTCCATAAACTTCTCCTGCTTCGCGGCATCTGTGGCCACATCATCAGGGGCATCGCGTGATAACTTGCTAAACTCATCCACGTACTGAGCCACAGTACGGTTCCCCTGGCGTAAATTGCGAAACTCGCGCTTCTTCATTTGCATGGCTCCAGTTGAGACATGGGCTATGCGAAAAGCTTGCTGAAACTGGTCCCAAGTGACATTGGCTATAGGAAAAGTAGCCGTGTAATTCTCCCACCATGAGGCTGCTGGTCCATCCAATTGATGTGCAGCAAAGCGCACTTTCTCAGCATCTGTGCATCCTGTGGTGGTTAACTCCCTTCCGATACGGCGTAGCCAATCATAAGCACCTATTGGCTCGGTGCTGCTGGAAAACACCGGCGGTTGAAACCTCAGAAAACGGGCTAGGTTGTCCACTGGCAGCAGGTTATTGTTGTTGTTGCCCTGGTTCTGAACTAGCAATTGCATCAAGGCATTCTGCTGCTGGATCAACTGGGTGAGCTCCGGTGGGAAAGCAAAACCGATGTCACGCCTCGGAGGCATCTGATGGGTTTAGATGGAAGAGATTAGAATAGAAAAAGGTCTAACGGGAAAACACTACCCATATGCACATGAGACGAACACAATAATTTCACTCAATCAATCAAGCAAGGGCATACAAACGGTCTAGAACTATCGCATAAGTGCTCAACGGCTACTAAATATATGGGGGAAATACTACTAATATATGGTGGTCATCTAGAAATTTTGATCGGTGGAAGACTCCATGATGTCTGCTCCAGCTTCGTCTTCGTAGTCATCATCACTTGGATCAGAATCGGTGTCGTTGATGATGATGTAGTTGTCCGGGCAAGTGGGGTCGTCGTCTTCTCCAGTAGTGTCTTGATTTCTTCGTCATATCCATCGCATGTAAACTTGAGTTCTTCCTCCAGCTCAATGATCCTAGTCTTCGCCTTCTGCAACTCTATCATGTCTGCGCACATCTGGTTCTCCTGACATCGAATGTGCTGATTTAGCTCCTGGATGAAAGATGCAATGGATCCATCCTTCTTGGTGCTGATTACTTCCCATTGCTCGTCTCGGCGCCCACATATTTATAGATGGTGTCCTTAAGCTCCCTGTTGTAGACTTCTCCAATAGGTCCCATGGTAATGTGGGCTGCCATGCTCTTGCCTAGGCTCCAGGTGGGTGCTTCGAAAGAAAATTCTATGGGTTTAGAAGTTGGCGAGAACGTCCTTCCTGGAACTTGTACTTTAATCATCTAGCATTCCTCTTCTGGTAAGGTGGCGTTGTACGTCCCGGTGAAGCTTGGTATTCCAATGTTCAAGCACCTAGTGACTTAAAGGTGTGTCTTCATCCGGTTGTGCAAACTTGTTCTTCATCTCCGTCATACTAAAGAGTGGAAAAATGGAGAGGAGTCAGAAATGAGTAGAGAAGAGTGACGTATGGTTTATCTTAGTGGTTGTGTCCTACACTCAGCATGTGCTCTGATACCATCTTGTAGCGACCCGACCTCAGATGGTCAAGTCTCTGTGCTTCAGTTGTCATCCTCGGATCAAGAATGCTTGACACACACAAGACTCAAGGATTTATAACAGAGTAGCAATCACACACTTATTACATTGAATGTTACAGAAGAGAACTTATTACAATAATATGGCTTAAGTCCATCTAATGCGATAACAACGGAAGGCTTGGAAGATAAAGTGAGTCCATCAACTCCAACGGCATAGCTGAGCTGCACGGCAACGACCTAACGAACCTTACTCCTCGTCTGAAAAGTCTGCAACATAATACGTTGCAGCCCGAGAACGGGTCAGCACATGGAATATGCTGGCAATATAACACAGTAGAGCAAGAACAAAATAATGCTATCACAAAATAATGCTATCACTACATGCATATTTGGCTGGTGGAAAGCTCTATGGTTATAGTTTTGCGAAAAGCCAATTTTTCCCTACAACAAAGGAATAGTTTTTAGTTTAACTATCATGGTGGTTGAAACATTGAGAAGGTATATCCCCAACTCAATCCCAATTAACGTAGTTAACAACCCAACAATATTAATTAAGCATGATGAGATACATGTGATAACCCACGTACTAGATACTCAACATTGTGCATAACCGGGGACACGGCTAACCATGACTAGATTGTACACTCGCAGAGGTTTATGACTTTTCCCCACAAGACTCGATCGCCTCCGCTGATTTCTCGACTGCATGGTGTTTGAGAAACGGATGACCGAGACATAGTCTTTCAGAAACATTAACTCTCTACTCCGGGTAGACCATACCAAACCTACAAAACCCACTACCTGCTGATCTACCTCTTCAAGAGCTTCACGTAACCTACTCAACTATGCTAGAGCCCATAGTAGCTTGTGGCTGCACAGGGAAGTTTCTAGCATGAATCATCTCAGTTCCCTTTAAGCCTGGGTGGCGGTCCATAACAAGATCACACGGGTACCCCAGGATTTCCAAAAAAATAAAACAGACAACACTGGGTTCTCCAGGTGCCTCAATCCACCTAGATGTTAATTTTAAGTTGCCACCTTAAGTTGAACCATTAATTAACAATCTCACATCTATCATGGATCCACTCAAACCCAACCACGTCTACGAGCATAGCATCGCAGTATGCGCAACACGTAGAAGTAACTCCCAAGGGTTTGATAGTAACAGGGCAATAGGTTCTACCTTAACAACTACTTCCCAACCCACAAGTTAATGACATACTAATCATGCAATGTTTGAGGATTGGAACTAATGCATAAAAACTGGGTATGAAAAGAGTATGATCAATGTGTTACTTGCCTTGCTGACGATCCGCGAATCCTAGAGACTCGTAGTAACACGCTTCACACTCCGAGAATTCTATCGCAAGCAAACAATAACATACATAAGCAACAAGCAAAGATGCACAAGCAAAAATCAAATAAACGAGGCTGACCAGAAAGTTCAACTTAAGAACTCTGGTTCGCAAAAAGAATCAAACCAAACGAAACAACGAAACTCAAACGGCGAAAGAAACAAGATCTGTTTACTATTCTGAACTAAGGTCAAATTTTACAGTATCAAAATCTTGTTTAAGTTGATTAAACAGAAAGAGGGTCTCGAGACGAAGATCTAGGCGCTTGAATCGCCTGATTCCGACTAACGAGCGAAAAGAAAAACAGAAACTAAGACCGGATCAGAAATCGCGATTAGAAAAATCACGGAATAAATCTGAAAAAATAAAATGATTTAATGACTAACGAATCTAACGCTCGTTATCTGGATCTAACGAGAACGCGTTCGTTAAAAGCGAACGAACGAGCTAACGCTGCTAAATAAATAGACCGGAGAAAACCGATCTATTTAAAAAACAAAACTAGGGTTTTCTAAAACCGAACGGTTTTTCTCGTAAAACCGGGCGGCGGTGGCTACCTCGGCTCGGCTCGCTGGGTTCGTGGGTCTCCGTGCGCGACGGGCGGCGTGGGTGGCGGCGGGAGACGGCGGCGGGCGCGGGCGGGTCGGTGGTTTGGGGCGGCGGGGCTGCGGCTTATAAAGAGGGGGGCGTCTTGGAGGAGGGGGCAAGGCGGCGATGAGGAGTCCCGGCCGACTCTCGCTCGAAGTCGGCGGCGCTGGCGCCAAGGCGGCGGTGGGGAGTTGGGCCGCCCTGGCTGTTTCGCCCACGGTGCCCAAGTTTTTTTAAATAATTCCACCGACAAAAAATAAATCCTATAAAATAAAATCTAAAAATGCCAAAACAAATTTTCACCGTCTAAATGAAATATTTAGAACGAAATGAACATTTTCTTGGCCCTAAATGCAATTTTGAGAATGTGCAATTTTTCTAATGCGAATAAAATCAAATAAAATCCAACAAATGATTTTAACATTTTTCCTCCAATATTTCAATTGTTTGGACAAGTCATATGATCTCCTCTCATTTATTTTTATTATGAAATATTTTCGAGAGAAAATAATTAAAATCAAAGATCCTCGCTTCAATATTCGATAAAAATCAAATATGAAACCCGGAAAATCCCCAACTCTCTCCGAGGGTCCTTGAGTTGCTTAGGATTTCGAGGATTGCGGAAAGAAGATGCAATAAAATATGATATGCATGGATGACCGATGTATAACATTCCAAATTGAAAATTTGGAATGTTACAGTACCAGGAATGGAAATAAAGAAGGGACTCTCGTACCGTATGTACACAGCTAGCTTAGTTCATGGAAGAAGTACCGCCTCACTTTGTTTGGAGCCCCAACCCCCTTTCCAGCAGTGTTTGTCCTGAGTTGCATTCATTAGTAAAAAGAAGAGGCATGTTAGTAATTTTATTCTAAGTGTAAAAAACCTAGAGTTATAGAATGGAATAAAAAGAGTTAGGACATAAATATTAGATGCAGCAAATAGAAGACAAGATAAACAAGCAGAAAACCTACTGAATCTTAAAACACAACTAATCCAATTATATGGTAATTAGCTTGTATGCACGAAGTAAGTAACTTTGTATGCAACATGGACTGGTTGTACAAGCAACATGAAATAAATAAGAGCATTAACCAACCGCAAGTAGAACACATATTAGATCCTGAAAGTTAAAGGTTGTTTCACTGGGTATCTAATCAATTTGAGTATATCATTGATAGAAAATAAAGTTTAATGAAATGGAATCATATGGATAACTGAAGAAGAAAACATTCTTGACATGTATAGAGAAGGAAGTCCTGGATTACAAAGAAGACATGGTAAAGGAAGAACAAGAGTCGTCGTGGTACATCCTATACTGAACTGGTTGAATGTAACAGACTGAGTCTTTACCTCTTGGTTTTAGTCTGGTCAGAAAGAATTTTCTTTGGATCTTCAGCAGATGCAGCTTTAGTTATCTGACAAACCTGTTTAGTTTGGCAAAAAAGCACATATATAGCTGATTGAACTACCTCGAAAAACTATTAGCAAGGTATTAGCAAACTATTATGCTATTCTAGTCATACTCGTAAATCACAATGGCTATGCTGTCGGCTCGGTTGTACATCGTCAAACTGACGGATCTTTTCACTGTCGTGCGATTCCATATGGCTATGCTGTTGAGACAGTGGATGAAATAATAGAGGGATTTCAGGAGTTGGAGGTTGACCACCCTACAGGTGAAGGGGAGATTCATCTGAGTGCTGCTTTATGGAGTACATGTCTAGGGAGGAAGGAGTACACCAAGCTTCCAAACTGGATGCCTCCTCCTCCGGCGAGTCAGGGCACTCCGCCTCCTCCTCCGGCGAGTGATCATGGCACTCCGCCTCCTCGGGCGCGTGACGACACTCCGGCTCCTCCTTCGCCTCCTCCAACGAGCACTCCGCCTCCTCCGGCGCGTGAGGGCACTACGGTTCATCCTCCGGCGAGTCAGGGCACTCTGCCACCTCCTCCGCCTCCTCCTCCGGCGAGTGATCAGGGCACTCTGCCTCCTCCGGCACGTGACGACACTCCGGCTCCTCCTTCGCCTCCTCCAACGAGCACTCCGCCTCCTCCGGCGCGTGAGGGAACTACGGTTCCTCCTCTGCCTCCTTCGGCGCGTCGGAGCACTCCACCTCCTCCGACATGTCAGCGGACTCTGCCGCGTCAGCACCGGCAGAAGAGAGAGGTCGCCCCTCCGGCGGCTAGAAGTACAAGCAGAGGCGGGAGGCAATTAAAATACGGTCCATCTCTCAAGGCTCCGCAAAAGTTACCATATGAGAGGACCGACAAGGAAAATGAGGACATCTGTTGTGCCCAAGTGAGGTACCATTTTGCACAGAAACCTCCACCTCCAAAGGAAACGGTAGATCCGGTGAAAGTGAAGCGCACTGTCGATGCCCTTAAGTGTCCACCACCGCCTCCGCCGGATTCCAACTATGTGCGCATTATTAAAAGAACGTATAAGGAAGCGGAGCGATCGGGAAGTACTTGCAATGATGTAAGGTTAGCAGAACGAGGAAGTGGGAAAAATTCCCCATCTCGGTGAATAGGCGAGGCAATCGTGCTCCCCACATAATGTGTTTAGCGCTATCGTCGCTAATCATCCGGGGATGGTGCCCGGTACCAATCATGCTAATTACATGAGCGATGATGTAGAGTTTGAAACAATGGAGGTGGACGAATTCAAATACTAGTACGGAAAGCCTCTCGCCAAACGTGATCATCCTCCTCTAATAACGATGATGCGAAGATTGCATGAATGGTACAGGAAAACCTGCAGCGAGTCTGGGAATGATAGTTTGACGCTGAGAGTTAAAGAGGAGCATGACCACATTGGAATTGATCTGTTGTCTGTTGAATTTGTCGAGTTCCAGTTATACAATCAAATGGCCCTCGACAAAACACTCGTGACTTGCTACTGTCTGTAAGTACTACTTCTGTAATTAAGTCTCTATATATATCGCAGCTCTTTCATTGCATGTATCTATAATTATCCTCATTATATTTTGCAGGTTGAAGATCGTCGAATGCAGAAAAGTAAAAGCCTATGACATTGGGTTCATTAACCCAAATATCATACATGAATGGACAGTTAAAAACAGAGTCACATATGACGAGGATAACTTGCTACAATCGTTGCTTAAAATCAAAACAAAGAGAAAATACTTTTTCCTTACAACTTCAAGTGAGTGTTACTGTCTTGTGCATATTCGGTTTTCCTTACTAGAGGTTAATTATAGTAATATAATTGATGAGTTATGCTTGTGTGCGCAGCTTCCAGATTAAGCTTGAACGGGGAGTAGTAACTATTTTAGACTCGAGACAAAAAGATCCCCAGGACTATGAGGACATGACTGAAATGCTAAAGAAGTAAGTTCAATCGATTATTATCGCACCATATCGGCAACTTTGTTCATTTACTTATATTAAGTAATTATTCTCTTTGTCTAGCAGGGTTTGGAAAGATTTCACCGCAATTGTTCCGGCACTGCCGACGGAGCTGCAATTTACACACCCGAAAGTAAGTACTACTAGCTAGTTCCGCGCATCTCCCATTGATTCTAGCTAGTTCATCAATACCATTTAGCATGCTTGATTATTAGTTTGATTGAACTCTATTTCTCATAAAGTGCTTGTGGCAGGACGCCAGGAATGATTTTTATGGATACTACATTTGCGCGTTCATCTACAACGTCACGTCCTCTAAGCGGGGCTACTCTAAAAATTAATATGATGTACGTAAAAAAAATATTCACAATTTTATTTTATTACCATCATTTGTGTTGAGTTTGATTCATATATATGTATTGACCACCTTCTTTAAATTACATGTGGTAGATGCGGAATGAACTCCTACCACATTATCGCATACGAGCAATTCAAGAGGAATTGGCGTGATTCTTTGTTCACCACGTTATACATAAAGCCGGAGAATACCATGTGCAAATTGATATAGACCTTAGATGTTAGGTTTGTAAGAGATCTTATATTGTATATATGTAGCTAGTAGCGTCGGATAGATATATGAAAACTTGTTGTTCGACCAATCTCTTGGAGAAAGAGAGGTCACTTCTCTCTATATATGTTCATGACGATCTTGTGTACTTAATGGTTCCTTCATTTTCGTACTAACTAGCGTGTCGAGTTCTCTCTATACGTATAGCAGCTAGCATCGACCAAGCACGGAGATAAAGACAGGTCACTTCTCTCTATTAGCTAGCTAACACAATATGGAACCCTAAATTAACCCTCCAAAACCCCTAACCCCCGCTCCCCCTTAAAAAACAAAAACCCCAGCTCTTGCCATCTGCTGACGCGTGGAGGCCTTTTGGTCCCTGTTGGGGATATAACTATTTGTGTAAGCCGCCCATGACGGGCCGGGTTACGCAAAGAGGGATTCATCAGAAGAAGCCCAAGACCAAAGCGTGAAGATGGCGGTTCAATAAAGGGTCTAAAGCCCACAGGCGACTTAAGGCCCGTAGTGGTAAACCGCCATGATGGCATGACTTGTATTGTAAGGTATAATTAACTAGTCACCGAGCCGACACTCGTTTATGAGCCGCCGACTCAGAGGTCACAGGCGTCAACCCGTATATAAGGGGACGACTTGTCAAGCGGCTTAGGGCAAGAAACAACTGATCGAGAGCCGAGCATAGCGATCTCGCCCCACGGTCATCAAACATCAAGCAATACCAACCCAACTAGATGTAGGCTTTCCTTCACCGCAAGGGGCGAACTAGTATAAAACCTCTCGTGTCCTTTGTCCCATTAACCCTTTTAAGCTTCCTAGTTGCAATGGCTCCACGACTAAGTCCATGCAAGAGGACATCCGCCGTGACAATTCCACGATAGTTGGCGCCCACCGTGGGGCCAGCGCACGGTGGATTTGAGTTCTTGAAGGGAAGCTTCGTAGGGCTCAAGGGATACGCAGTGGGCCGGATGACCAAGAGTCGCCGCGGCAAGATCTACATCGACAACGAAGGCTGGGGCCCCGACGCCGACTCAATTGAGTACGGGTACCGGCCCCCTTTGGCGGAATCCACGTCTTCATCGGCCGGATTGGTGAGCCGGGCCCTGAGCCGGACAACTGCATCGACCTCGTCGAGACGGCTCGGTGTGAGAGACCCGCTCGAGCTCAACCTGTCGTGAAGCGTGTCTTCGTGGGCTGCATCCACGGAGAAGAACTTCCTGAAGGATCTAAAGATGGTGGTGAGACGGCCGTCCCCTCCGATGATGATTCGTCCGCTGGTTCAACAGATTCTTTATATCAAGTCCAAGAGGGCATGCTTGGGGGCTATTCTGACGACTCTAGCACTCCGGACTTCTATGAGCTGCCAAGCTGGGCAGGAGTCTTCATGGCTGGTACTCAACCCGGTCAAAACTCAACGGCTGCAACAGCAATAACGTCCGGGTCAGGAGCAGCCGGGGCAGGAGGCCCTGTGCCCGCTGCTCAAAGCCGATGGATCTTATGGATAAGTGGACGTTCTCTTAACCGCCACGGTTATTCCTGAAAATCAAGATGAGCATAACGCGGAGGTGGCGAAGGTGCAAGAGGAGATAGCCCGGGCCAAGGAGGCCTTGGCAGGTGAGGACACCAGGTTAGCTACAGAGCGGGCGGCTTTGGACACGCGGGCGCAGCGACTCCAGTCAGAGGGTTTCTAGCTTAATATGAGCCTGAACGCATCCAATGAGGTGATGAGGAGGAGTCATCAGAAAACCCAGTCCCGGTTGCCTCCAGTTTATGACCCTCGGAACCTTTTTGCTACACCAGGTGCCGGCCCTAGCAACCCGCCCGGCGCAAATCAGTTCACACCAGCCGGCGCGGGGGGGCCGGCTCAGCTTCAAGAGATGGCACCTCTGCATGGGAGTATGGCCCCGCCCCGTTATGTACCAATACCACCGGTCACTTCTCCAACCCCATGGAGAACTTGATAGCAGCGTTGTCGCTGCTTGGCGGCTCTCCCAAAGGACGGTGATGATCCGACAATGTGGAGACCCGAGGGTCGAGATCTTATTCAGACGGCCCCGCACAACAAGAGACCTATTCATACAGCCGACAGATTAATTCAACTCCTCCGCTTTGGCTAGCACCGGCCACAAAACCGGAGTCCGAAAGTTACAGCAGTACATGGAGTCGAAGCTTTGTCAAGCAATGCCCAGCGTCAGAATTCAGCCGGGTGGCTATAACTCGTGTAAGACCGAATACGCCAGAGGACGAACGGCGGCTCAACTAGCGGCTCAGCAGCGGCATATCAAGATCTCCCAGAGTATCCGACGACTTCCGTTGGAGCGGGAGTGGCTACCAGAACCGGCGGTTTTCCTTGTTTGGTGCCGACTCTACGGGATGTACGTTTACCCAAGGACTTCAAGGGACCTCGAAAGGTGCCGAATTACACGGCCGACTTATAGCCCGGAGCAAGGATCGAAAGTTACGTGATGGCCATGGAGCTATTGGAGGTCAGCGACGCAGCAATGGCTAAGTACTTCACCATGATGTTAGACGGGACAACCCGGTCTTGGGTAAAGGGTTTGCCACCCAATTCCATTAGCTCATGGGTAGAGCTAAAGGCCCGGTTTATCCAGAACTTCAAGGACACTTGCAACCAATCTATGTCAATTGTGGACTTGACCAATTGTTAGCAGGAGGAGGGTGAATCCACAACTCATTGGGTGCGCTGGGTCAAGGAAATAATACATTCGTCTGATAAGATGGATGCCGGTTCTGCAGTCCTCATGTTGGAGAAGAATTGCCGTTTTGAGCCGCTGAGGCAGAAACTGGGGCGCCTTAAGCGAGATTGCAACGATATGGGTACGCTGGTGGCGGCTTTAGTCAAGTACGCCGATTCTGATAGTACCAAGGATCCCGCGTCTGATGAGGAAATGCATAGGAAGGGAAAGAAGAACGGCAATGAAAAGGGTCAGCAGCATAACCCGGTAAATCAAGGAGGCAACAAGCCTAAGGCGGAGGGTAACCCAGAGTTTGTGGCCAATGCCAATGCACAGGTTAACAATCAGAGACGTAAAGGAAAACCGCCCCCTCGATTTGGCGGGTCAGGTCCATCTCTTGAGCAGCTTCTCAATGAGCCTTGTCCAAGACACGGTACTCGGGACCGACCCGCCACCTACTTATGGAAAGATTGCGCGATCATGAAGGCTTTCAAGAATTTCAACATGTTTGATGGCAATCATGGATCGGGCGGCGGCTCATGAGCCGGCGGCTTTCATGGCCCGGGCGGCGGTTCAAGTTCCGGCTTTCAGGGAAGTCAAGGCGGCTACAATCAACAAAGATCGGGTCAAGGGGACAGCAGCAGCAGCAAGCCAGTTATCAAAGCCACCCAAAGCAGCTGAATGGTGGGCGTACCATGTGTTTACCACTAATTTGTGCAAACATGACCAGAAGGTTCATAAGAGGGCCGTGAATTCTGTTGAGCCGGCGGTTCCGCGTTATTTAAGGTGGTCAGAGCAGCCCATTATATGGGGCAGGGAAGATCACCCCCTGCGAGTTGATAATCCGGGTCAGTTGGCCTTGGTGGTAGCACCTCAGGTTGGTGGATATAAATTCACTAAGGTACTCATGGATGGAAGAAGCAGCATCAATATTCTCTATTATGAGACCTTTCGCCGCATGGGTTTGACTGATAAGGACTTGAGGACGTCCAACACTGTCTTTCATGGAGTGGTGCCTGGTAAGTTGGCGTACCCAGTTGGCAAGATTGAGCTGGAAGTGGCCTTTGGAGATGAATATGATTCCAGAGCTGAGAAATTGACGTTTGAGGTAGTCAAAATCAGGAGCCCGTATCATGCTCTGTTTGGACGACCGGCTTATGCCAAGTTCATGGCGCGACTGTTTTATGTTTATGTGTAGCTCAAGATGCCGGGTCACAAGGGTACCATCACTGTGCATGGGAGTCGAAAGGTAGCCTTGGAATGTGAGGAAGGCGATGCGGCTTATGCTGAATCTGTTTGTGCAGCTGATGTTGTGGATATTACCACTAGAGGTAATCCGGCCAGGACAGGCCGGGTTAACTTCACCAGTAGTTGAACATGTTAAAACCCAAGTAGGTAGCAGAGGGCTTATGGCCCATAGCTAGTTCACGCCAAGAGCTGTAAACCGCGCCAAGATGTATCTTGTGTTGTGTTAGAATAGTAGAGACCGAGCCGGATACGCCTATGAACCGCGCCGGACTCAGAACCGACGGGCGCCACCCATGTATATAAGGGACGACCAAGGCGGTTTGAGACAGACAACAAGAACTCGAGGCCTAGGCGGCTTGTTTTGCTCCCTAGTCATCGAAACCCCATCAATTCCACAACAACTAGACGTAGGCTTTACCTTCATCGAAGGGCCGAACTAGTATAAACTCGTGTCCTTGTGTCCGCTAAACCCCTTCTGTTAACCCGTAGCGATGGCTCCACGACTAAGTCCTTTCACGAGGACATCCGCCGTGACAAACCCACGACAGTTGGCACCCACCATGGGGCTATCGCACGATTGTTTGAGGTTCTTGGAGGGCAAGTTCGAAGGACTCAAGGGCTATGCTATGGGCCGGATGACCAAGAGTCGTCGCGGCAAGCTCTACATGGACGACGCAGGATGGGGCCCCGAGGCCGACTCAATTGAGTACGGGTACCGGGTCCCTTTGGGGCATACACGCCTTCATCGGCAAGATCGGTGAACCGGGTCCCGAGTCGACATCCGCACCGACCTCGCCGAGACGGCTCAGCGTCGCGAGATCTGCCCAGTTAAGCCGCCATGAAGCGCGGCCTTCGTGGGGTCATCCATGGAGGAGAGTATGAGGACGGATCGATATGGCAGCGAGACCGCCGCTCATTCCGGCGACGAGTCCTCAACCGGCAAACCGAATCGCAGATCGCTTGCAAGACGATCGGATCGGGGGCTGTTCCGATGGCGACAGTATTCCGGACCCCTTCGATCTGCCCAACCGGTTTGGAATATTCATGGCCGGTACACAAGCGGTGATCCACTCTTCGACCGCAGCAGCAATGTTCTCCGGATCGTCTGCGGCAGCGGCTGCCGGGGTAGGAGGTCCCGTGCGCCCGCCGGCTCAAGTCTTATCTGATCTGTTTGATGCGCTAGCTGTGCTCATGGCAGAGGCCAACCCGGCGGATCAGGATGCCCACAACGCAGAAATTGCAAAGGTGAGAGAGCAGATCGCTTCGAGTGCCAAGGTCGACCGGCAGCCGAGAACAACAGATGGCCGCAGAGCGGCCGCTTAGACGCCAGGCCTATAAGCTCATGCTGGATCGTAACGCCACATGAGGTCTTGAAGCGAAGCACAGGTCCCGCTTGCCTTCGGTTTTTGACGCCGTAAACCTCTTTCACACCCCAGTGAGCAGGAACCAAGATTCCGCCAGAGGTAAATCGGGCGGAGGCGCTCGCCAGCGCCGCCGTCCAACCTCGCCTAATGGAACCTCCTCGGCGTAACAATATCGCATCTCACCGTCCGCACACCTCCGTGTCATTACTCCAATCCTATGGACAATCTTGTCGCTGCCGCTTCACGATTGGAGGCCATCCCGATCAAGGTGATTCTCCGCAGCGTGGAGACGCGCTGGTCAAGGAGCTCCTTCGACCGCTTTGATTCAACAGAGGCATACTCATACAGCCGTGACCGGATTCATTCCACCCTCGCCCGAGCCGGAGCTACAAAGAAAGCGTGGAGGAGCCAGCCAGATCAAGCAATGCACGTAACCGTGAAGCGCCCGTGGCAATAACCCGCAGCGATCTTCGTGATGCTCGTGAAGTGGTAGATCGGGCCCGCACGCAGGGAGGCCGAAGTTAGCAGCACAAAACGAGGCACGCCAACTTACGCCAGCTTAGTCCCACTATCTCGCCGAGCCAGGGTCACTTCTAGTTCCTTGGGGTGCCCTGCCTCGCCCCCGCCTATGCAATGTGCGCTACCTAAAGACTTCAAGGGTCCGCGCAAGGTACCAAATTACACTGCCGATTTGTCTCCATGGGTAGAGAGTTACGAGATGGCCATGGAGATGCTAGATGTGGATGAGGCCGCGTGTGCAAAATACTTTACCATGATGCTTGAAGGGACGGCTCGTACTTGGTTAAAAAGCTTGCCGCCCAATTCTATCAGCTCATGGGCCTAGCTGCGAACCCGGTTTATCCAGAATTTTAAGGATACCTATAAACAGCCCATGTCAATAGTGGACTTAGCGGCATGTATCCAGGAGGAAGGAGAGTCAACAACCCATTGGGTACGCCGTGTCTCGGAAATTTTGCACTTGTCAGACCGTATCAACGCTGATTCTGCGATTATAACCCTGGAAGGCAACCGCCGTTTAAGCCTCCGGGTTAAAATTGGGGCGAATGAAGCGGTTTTGTAATCTACATGGGCACCCTCATGGGCGCCTAGTGAAGTATGTTGATTCCGATAGTACCAAGGATCCCGAGTCCGAGGATGACAAGGCAGGAAGGGAAAAAGAACAACAACCCAAGGGCAGCAACACAACACGGCAGGTCATGGGAACGGAGGCAAACGTAGCGGATGGCAACGAGATTTTGTGGTTAATACTAACGCCAAGCAGGACAAGGGTCAGCGACGCAAGGGTAAAGCGGCGAATCGCGGTGGAGCTCCGAATCCTAACCCGGATCGCCTAAACTATTTGTTGAACCAGCCCTGTCCAAAGCACGGGACGAAGGAGATGCCGGCCAACCACCTTTGGAAGGACTGTTACATTATGCAGGAGTTCAAGAATTCTAATGCTTTCCATTATGATCATGGATCAGGTGGAGGTTCAGGATCATGTTTCCATGGGCCGGGTCACGATGGAGGAGCTTCCGGTTCATGCTTCAACGACAATCAGGTTGGACATAACAATCAGAATAGTCAGAATAACCAAGGTGGTTACAGCTAGCAGCAGCAGTCGGGTTATCAGAGCCATCCAAAGCAGTTGAATAGTGGGCAATATCATGTTTTCACGACTAGCTTGGATAAGCGAGACCGAAACTCCATAAGCGAGCGATGAATTTGCGTTGAACCGCCGTACACGTTATTTACGCTGGTCGAACAACCAATCGTGTGGAGCAGAGAGGATCACCTCTCCGGTTGACAATCCAGTCAGCTAGCATTGGTGGTAGCCCCTCGTGGGAGGTTATAAATTCACCAAAGTGCTCATGGATGGAGGGAGCAGCATTAACATCTTATATTATGAGACCTTTCGCCGTATGGGGCTGACAGATAAAAATCTTAAACCGTCTAATATAGTATTCCATGGTGTGGTACCTGGCAAGTCAGCATATCCTATTGGCAAGATAGCTGTGGAAGTGGCCTTTGGGGACGATCATGATTCCCGATCCGAGACGCTGACTTTTGAAGTAGTGAAGATCCGGAGCCCATATCATGCTTTATTTCGGCGGCCGGCTTATGCCAAATTCATGGCACGTCCTTGTTATATCTATTTACAGCTCAAGATGCCGGGTCACAAGGGAACAATAACGGTTCATGGAAGCCGCAAGATTGCTTTGGAATGCGAGGAAGGTGATGCGGCCTATGTAGAGTCGGTTTGTGCTACAGAGGAGTTAAAATATTACAAGGACAATGTTGATCCGGTGGACATGACCCCGTTGAAGAAGCCAACTACAGAGCATGATCCGGATTTAAAGTTCAAATCGGGCCGAGACTAAGCTTGTTGACTTCGTGTTCGCGATTCGCCCAAGCAGTTCACTATCGCGCCAATTTGGACCCAAATAGGAAAGCGCTACCATCGAAGTTCATCCGTGAGAATCGGGACATTTTTGCATGGAAGCCTTCTGACATGCCAGGTGTACCGAGGGAACGGTGCAAAGCTACTGGAGAGGAGGTGGCCAGGCTCTTAGCGGCCGGTTTCATTGTTGAAGTCTTCCATCTAGAATGGCTTGCTAATCCGGTGCTGGTTCTTAAGAAAAATGGCACTTGGCGCGTGTGTGGATTACATGACCTTAACAAAGCTTGTCCAACAGACCCTTCGCCTCCCCCGCATTGACCAGATTATCGATGCTACCGCGGGATGTGAGCGTTTGAGTTTTCTGGATGCATATTCTGGTTATCATCAGATCAAGATGGCAGTTAAGGACCAAGAGAAGACAGTGTTCATAACTCCCTTTGGAGCCTTCTTCTATGTATCTATGCCTTTTGGGCTCAAGAGCGCCCATGCAACTTATCAACGGTGTGTAAAAAATTGCCTTCATAAACAGATCGGTTGTAATGTGCATGCTTATGTGGATGATATTGTGGTCAAGTCTAGGGATAAGGAGACGCTGATTGACGATTTGAAAGAAACCTTTGATAACCTACGGACTTACAAGATGATGGTCAACCCGGCCAAATGTGTTTTTGGTGTACCGGTAGGCAAGTTATTGGGTTTTCTTGTGTCCAACAGGGGAATTGAAGCTAATCCGGAGAAGATTACAGCTATCACCTCCCTGACTAAACCGAAATGTATCAATGACGTTCAGCGCTTGGCAGGACGGATTGCCGCGCTAAGCCGGTTTATCAGCCGCCTCGATGAGAAGGCGATCCCCTTGTACCAGATGCTGAAGAATATGGATCAATTCGTCTGGAGTTCGGCTGCTGATGAAGCATTTAAGGACTTAAAGCGGCAATTAGCTAATCCACCCGTTCTTGCAGCTCCGATTGACAAGGAACCATTACTACTATATGTAGCGGCTAATGCTCGTGCAGTCAGCGTGGCTATTGTGGTGGAGCGCAAAGAGGCGGGCAAGGAGTATCAGGTTCAGCGTCCGGTTTACTATATCAGCGAGGTACTTATTGAGTCCAAGCAAAGGTACCCGCATTGGCAGAAACTGGTGTACGGAGTTTTCATGGCGAGCCGGAAGCTTAAAGAATACTTCCAGGGACATCCTATCACAGTGGTCAGCTCTGCTCCTTTAGGAGATATAATTCAGAACAGGGAGGCGATTGGCCGGATTGCCAAGTGGGCTATAGAGCTTGGGTCGCACGGTTTGCAATACGTACCTCAGACGGCGGTCAAATCTGAAGCACTTGTTGATTTCATCAATGATTGCACGGAGCTACAAGCACCTGAAGAGAAGCCGGATCACACTTATTGGACTATCCATTTTGATGGGTCCAGGCAATTGGAGGGCTTGGGGGCTGGAGTCGTATTAACTTCCCCATGAGGTGATAAGTTCCGTTATGTTCTCCGCTTAATGTTCCCTTGTACTAACAATGCAACTGAGTATGAAGCTTTGCTCCATGGTCTTCGGATGGCAAAGGAGATGAATCTCAGCCGGGTTAAATGCTTCGGTGACTCGGACCTCGTGGCTCAACAAGTTTCTGGCAATTGGGATTCCAAGGATCCGCTCATGGCAGCCTATCGTTGTGAGGTGGATATTGTTGCGGGCCACTTTAAGGGTTACCAGGTGGATCATGTGGATGACGGAAGAACGAAGCGGCGACGCGCTTAAGCCGGCTGGGCTCTCAGCGTAAACCGTCCCGCCTTAACGCCCTTTAGATGTTTCCGCATAACCCGTCCGTCAAGCTCCCCGGTGAAGAGGATTTGGCTATTCCTGATCCGGAGGCTCGGCTTGGTGGCAGCCCTACATGTCATACCGATTGGACAGTTCCTTATCTTATGTACATGAACCGGGCGAAGTTACAGAGGACGAGACTCGCCAGCAGAGTCCGCGATCCAAGTCCATGACCATTATCAATGGCGAGTTGCATCATTGCAGCGTATCAGAGCGCTTCAGCTACTGTGTGTCCCCCGAGGAAGGCTGTGAAATTTTATGTGAAATCCATGAAGGGATTGTGGTCACCATGCCGGTTCAAAGTCTCTCGTAGCTAAGGTGTTTCGCCATGGTTTCTACTGGTTGATCTGCTCATGCTGATGCGGAGGACCCGTGAGACGATGTGATGGCTGTCGAATTCTCATATGCTACTCATGTGCCGCTCAAGAATTGAGGATGATTCCAATTACTTGGCCGCTTACGACTTGGGGGCTGGATATGGTTGGACCCTTCAAAAGGTCCAAGGACAAGAAGACCCACCTTTTGGAGGCAGTGGACAAGTTTACAAAGTGGGTTGAAGCGAGCTCAAGTTAGCAAGTGTGATGCAGCCACGCAGCGTTCAATTCATTAAAAGGTGATTTTCCGGTTTGGCTTTCCACAAAGATCATTATCGATAATGGCACCAACTTGTCCAAGGGCGCTATGAAGGAGTTTTGTGAGCGTGAGCACATCCGGCTTGACTTGTCATCAGTAGCTCACCCACAGTCCAATGGCCAAGCAGAGAGGGCTAACCAAGAGATCTTACGAGGCATCAAGCCCCGGCTTATGGTTCCTTTACAACAAACCCCGGGATGTTGGGTTGAGGAGTTACCATCTGTGTTATGGAGCATCAACACCACGCCCAACAGGTCGACAGGATACACACCGTTCTTCATGGTCTACGGAGCGAAGGCGGTCCCCCCAAGTGATATCCGTCACGATTCACCTCGTGTAGTGGCGTATGTTGATGCGGACAACGAGGAAGCACGGCAAGACGCTTTGGACCTGTTGGACGAGGAGCGTGACATCGCCGCCGCCCGTTAGGCGATTTACCAGCAGGATCTTCGTCAATATCACAGTCGCCGAGTTAGAACCAGATGTTGGAAATATGCCCTAGAGGCAATAATAAAAGCATTATTATTATATTTCCTTGTTCATGATAATTGTCTTTTATTCATGCTATAACTGTATTATCCGGAAATCGTAATACACGTGTGAATACATAGACTACAATACGTCCCTAGTAAGCCTCTAGTAGACTAGCTCGTTGGTCAACAGATAGTCATGGTTTCCTGACTATGGACATCGATGTCATTGACAACGTGATCACGCCATTAGGAGAATGATGTGATGGACAAGACCCAATCCTAAGCATAGCACAAAGATCGTAGTTCGCTTTGCTAGAGCTTTTCCAATGTCAAGTATCTCTTCCTTAGACCGTGAGATTGTGTAACTCCGGATACCGTAGGAGTGCTTTGGTGTACCAAACGCCACAACGTAATCGGGTGACTATAAAGGTGCACTACAGGTATCTCCGAAAGTGTCTGCTAGTTGACACGGATCGAGACAGGATTTGTCACTCCGTGATGACGAGAGGTATCACCGGGCCCACTCGGTAATGCATCATCATAATGATCTCAAAGTGATCAAGTGTCCGGTCACGGGATCATGCATTACGGCATTTGAGTAAAGTGACTTGCCGTAACGAGACTGAACGAGGTATTGGGATACCGATGATCGAGTCTCGGCAAGTAACATACCGTCTGACAAAGGGAATAGTATACGGGATTGCTTGAATCCTCGACATCATGGTTCATCCGATGACATCATCGAGGAGCATGTGGGAGCCAACATGGGTATCCAGATCCCGCTGTTGGTTATTGACCCGAGAGCGCCTCGGTCATGTTCAGATGTCTCCAACCCGTAGGGTCTACACACTTAAGGTTCGGTGATGCTAGGGTTATTAGGAAGACTTGTATGTGATTACTGAATGTTGTTCGGAGTCCCGGATGAGATCCCGGACGTCACGAGGAGTTCCGGAATGGTCCGGAGGTAAAGATTTATATATGGGAAGTTGTCAAACGGACACGGAAAAGTTTCGGTCATATCGGTATTATGGAGGGGCCACCGAAAGGTTCTCGAGGACCACTGGAGGGGCCACCTCCTCTCGGGGGGCCACTTGGGCTGCGTGGGAGGCAGCCAGCCCCTGGTGGGCTGGGCGCAACCCCTCCCCTTGGGCCCATGCGCCTAGGGTTGAGGGGCAACCCTAAAGGGGCGCCCCTGCTTGGGGGCAAGCCCCTCCCTGGCCGCCCCCTCCCCTTCCTCTAGATGCTTGGGGGGCATCTAGAGGGGGCCGCCCCCCTCCTCCCTTCCCCTATAAATAGAGGGGTGAGGGGAGGGCTGCAACACACAATTGAAGGCGCAGCCCCTCCCCTCCCCAACACCTCTCCTTCTCCACGTGCGCTTGGCGAAGCCCTGCCGGAGAACTGTCACTCCATCATCATCACGCCGTAGTGCTGCTGTTGGAGCCATCTTCCCCAACCTCTCCTTCCTCCTTGCTTGATCAAGACGGAGGAGATGTTGCCCGTACCGTACGTGTGTTGAACGCGGAGGTGCTGTCCGTTCAGCACTTGGTCATCGGTGGTCCGAGTACAACTCCATCATCACCATCCCCTCGAAAGCTTCCGCACGCGATCTACAAGTGGTATGTAGATGCAAACTCACTCCCATGACTCGTTGCTTAGATGAACTCATAGATGGATCTTGGTGAAACCATAGGAAAATTTTAATTTTCTGCAACGTTCCCCAACAGTGGTATCAGAGCTAGGTCTATGCATAGTTCTCTATTGCACGAGTAGAACACAATTTAGTTGTGGGCGTGGATCTTGTCAACTTACTTGCCGCTACTAGTCTTATCTTGCTTCCGCGGTATTGTGGGATGAAGCGGCCCGGACCAACCTTACACGTACGCTTACGTGAGACCGGTTCCACCGACTAAAATGCACTATTTGCATAAGGTGGCTAGCGGGTGTCTGTCCCTCCCACTTTAGTTGGAGCGGATTCGATGAAAAAGGTCCTTATGAAGGGTAAATAGAAGTTGACAAGATCACGCCAGGTTATTCGAGGTAAGAAAACGTTCTTGCTAGAACCCAATTGCAGCCACGTAAAAGATGCAACAACAATTAGAGGACGTCTAACTTGTTTTTGCAGCAATTGTCATGTGATGTGATATGGCCAAGTTGTGATGAATGATGAATGACATATTGTGATGTATGAGATCATGTTCTTGTAATAGGAATCACGACTTGCATGTCGATGAGTATGACAACCGGCAGGAGCCATAGGAGTTGCCTTTATTTTGTATGACCTGCGTGTCATTGAAGAACGCCATGTAAACTACTTTACTTTATTACTAAACACGTTAGTCATAGAAGTAGAAGTAGTCGTTGGCGTGACAACTTCATGAAGACACAATGATGGAGATCATGATGATGGAGATCATGGTGTCATGCCGGTGACAAGATGATCATGGAGCCCCGAAGATGAAGATCAAAGGAGCTTTATGATATTGGCCATATCATGTCACTACTATATAATTGCATGTGATGTTTATTATGTTTATACATCTTGTTTACTTAGAACGACGGTAGTAAATAAGATGATCCCTTACAACAATTTCAAGAAGTGTTCCCCCCTAACTGTGCACCGTTGCTAAAGTTCGTTGCTTCTAAGCACCACGTGATGATCGGGTGTGATGGATTCTTACGTTCACATACAACGGGTGTAAGACAGATTTACACACGCAAAACACTTAGGGTTAACTTGACGAGCCTAGCATGTACGGACATGGCCTCGAACACGGAGACCGAAAGGTCGAACACGAGTCGATGGAAGATACGATCAACATGAGAATGTTCACCGACGATGACTAGTCCGTCTCACGTGATGATCGGACATGGCCTAGTCGACTCGGATCGTAACACTTAGATGACTAGAGGGATGTCTAATCTGAGTGGGAGTTCATTTAAATAATTTGATTATATGAACTTAATTATCATGAACTTAGTCTAAAACTTTTGCATAATATGTCTTGTAGATCAAATGGCCAACGCCATGTCAACATGAACTTCAACGCGCTCCTAGAGAAAACCAAGCTGAAAGATGATGGCAGCAACTATACGGATCGGGTCCGAACCCGAGGATCATCCTCATAGCTGCCAAGAAGGCATATGTCCTAGAAGCACCGTTAGGTGACCCACCTGCTCTCCCAGACTGCAAGACGATTTGAACGCTTGGCAGGCACGCATCGATGATTACTCCTCGCTCAAGGCGGCATGCTTTACAACTTAGAACCGGGCTCCAAAAGCGTTTTGAGCAACACGGAGCATATGAGATGTTCAAGAGCTGAAACTAGTTTTCCAAGCTCATGCCTGGGTCGAGATATGAAGTCTCCGACAAGTTCTATAGTTGTAAGATGGAGGAAAACAGTTCGTCGGGAGCACATACTCAAAATGTCTGGTTGCACAGCCGCTGTCCCAAATGGAGATTAACCTCCCTGATGAGGCGGTCATTGACAGAATCCTTCAGTCGCTCCCACCAAGCTACAAGAGCTTCGTGATGAACTACAACATGCAGGGGATGGTGAAAACCATTCCTGAAGTATTTTCAATGCTGAAGTCAGCAGAGGTTGAAATCAAGAAAGAACATCAAGTGTTGATGGTCAATAAGACCACTAAGTTTAAGAAGGGCAAGGGTAAGAAGAACTTCAAGAAGGACGGCAAGGAGGTTGCCGCGCCCGGTAAGCCAGTTGCCGGGAAGAAGTCAAAGAATGGACCCAAACCCGAGACTGAGTGCTTTTATTGCAAGGGGAGGGGTCACTGGAAGCGGAACTGCCCCAAATACTTAGCGGACAAGAAGGCCGGCAACACCAAAGGTTATTTGATATACATGTAATTGATGTGTACCTTACCAGTACTCGTAGTAACTCCTTGGTATTTGATACCGGTGCCGTTGCTCATATTTATAACTCACAGCAGGAGCTACGGAATAAGCGGAGACTGGCGAAGGACGAGGTGACGATGCGCGTCGGGAATGATTCCAGAGTCGATGTGATCGCCGTCGGCACGCTACCTCTTCATTTACCTACGGGATTAGTTTTGAACCTTAATAATTGTTATTTGGTGCCAAGTTTGAGCATGAACATTGTATCCGGATCTCGCTTGATGCGAGATGGCTACTCATTTAAACCGAGAATAATGGTTGTTCTATTTATATGAGAGACATGTTTTATGGTCATGTCTCAGATGGTCAATGGTTTATTCTTAATGAATCTCGTTTAGTATTACACATGTTCATAGCGTGAATACCAAAAGATGTAAAGTTGATAACGATAGTGCCACATACTTGTGGCACTGCCGCTTTGGTCACATTGGTGTCAAGCGCATGAAGAAGCTCCATGCGATGGACTTTGGAGTCTCTAGATTATGAATCATTTGACACATGCTAACCATGCCTCATGGGCAAGATGACCAAGACTCCGTTCTCCGAAACAATAAAGCGAGCAACCAACTTGTTGGAAATCATACATACCGATGTATGCGGTCCAATGAGTGTTGAGGCTCGCGGAGGATATCATTATGTTCTCACTCTCACAGATGACTTGAGTAGATATGGGTATGTCTACTTGATGAAACACAAGTCTGAGACCTTTGAAAAGTTCAAGGAATTTCAGAATGAAGTAGAGAATCAACGTGACCGAAAGATAAAATTCTTACGATCGGATCATGGAGGAGAATATTTAAGTCACGAATTTGGTACACACTTAAGAAAATGTGGAATCGTTTCACAACTAACGCCGCCGAACACCTCAGCGTAACGGTGTGTCCGAACGTCGAATCGCACTCTATTGGATATGGTGCGGTCTATGATGTCTCTTACCGATTTACCGCTATCATTTTGGGGATACGCCTAGAGACAGCTACATTCACTTTAAATAGGGCACCGCCTAAATCCGCTGAGACGACACCGTATGAATTATGGTTTGGGAAGAAACCTAAGCTATCGCTTCTAAAAGTTTGGGGATGCGATGCTTATGTCAAGAAACTTCAACCTGAAAAGCTCGAACCCAAGTCGGAAAATGCGTCTTCATAGGATACCCTAAGGAAACCATAGGGTATACCTTCTACTTAAGATCCAAGGGCAAGATCTTTGTTGCCAAGAACGGATCCTTTCGAAAAGAGTTTCTCTCAAAAGAAGTAAGTGGGAGGAAAGTAGAACTCGATGAAGTACTACCTCTTGAACAGGATAATAGTGCAGCTCAGAAAATGTTCCGTGATGCCTACACCAACTCAAGAGGAAATTAATGATGATGATCAAGGCACTTCGGATCAAGTTGCTCTTTGAACCAGAGGTCCACTAGGACACGCCCCGCACTGAGTGGTACAGC
This sequence comes from Aegilops longissima, assembly GCA_021605205.1. Lineage (NCBI taxonomy): Eukaryota > Viridiplantae > Streptophyta > Magnoliopsida > Poales > Poaceae > Aegilops > Aegilops longissima. The sequence continues at coordinate 19,570,146 of CM038676.1, read as the reverse complement.
AACCCTGTCCCGGAAATCATGTTGTTAGACAACGTGAACCTTCGAACTATGAAGAAGCGATGGCGGCCCAGATTCCAACAAATGGCTAGAAGCCATGAAATCCGAGATAGAATCCATGTATGAAAACAAAGTGTGGACTTTGACCGACTTGCCCGATGATCGGCGAGCGATAGAAAACAAATGGATCTTTAAGAAGAAGACGGACGCGATGGTAATGTCACCATCTATAAAGCTCGACTTGTCGCTAAGGGTTATCGGCAAGTTCAAGGGATTGACTACGATGAGACTTTCTCTCCGTAGCGAAGCTTAAGTCCGTCCGAATCATGTTAGCAATTGCCGCATACTATGATTATGAGATATGGCAGATGGACGCCAAAACAGCATTCCTTAACGGTTATCTTAAGGAAGAGCTGTATATGATACAGCCGAAGGTTTTGTCGATCCTAAGAATGTCGACAAAGTGTGCAAGCTCCAGCGATCCATTTATGGGCTGGTGCAAGCATCTCGAGTTAGAACATTCGCTTTGATGAGATGATCAAAGCGTTTAGTTTATGCACTTATGGAGAAGCCTGCGCTTACAAGAAAGTGAGTGGGAGCTCAGAGCATTTCTCATATTATATGTAGATGACATACTTTTGATGGGAAATGATATAGAATTCTTGGACAACATTAAGGCCTACTTGAATAAGTGTTTTCAATGAAGGACCTTGGAGAATCTGCTTATATATTAGGCATCAAGATCTATAGAGATAGATCGAGACGCCTCATAGGTCTTTCACAAAGCACATACCTTGATAAGATTTTGAAGAAGTTCAAAATGGATCAGTCCAAGAAGGGTTCTTGCCTGTATTGCAATGTGTGAGATTGAGCTCAGCTCAATGCCCCACCACGACAAAAGATAAAGAAGAGATGAGTGTCATCCCTATGCTTCAGCCATAGGATCTATTATGTATGCCATGCTGTGTACTGACCTGATGTAAACCTTGCCGTAAGTTTGGTAGGAAGGTACCAAAGTAATCCCGCAAGGAACACGGACAGCGGTCAAGAATATCCTGAAGTACCGAAAAGGACAAAGGACATGTTTCTCGTTTATGGAGGTGACGAAGAGCTCGTCAGAAGGGTTACGCCGACGCTAGCCGACGACAGATCCGATGACTCTAAGTCACAAACCGGATACGTATATATGTTGAATGGTGGAGCAAGAGCTGGTGCAGCCGCAAGCAGAGCGTCGTGGCGGGATCTACATGTGAAGCGGAGTACATGGCAGCCTCGGAGGCAGCGATGAAGCAATTTGGGTGAAGGAGTTCATCACCGACCTAGGAGTCATACCCAATGCGTCGGGGCCGATCAAACTCTTCTGTGACAACACTGGAGCTATTGCACTTGCCAAGGAGCCCAGGTTTCACAAGAAGACCAGGCACATCAAGCGTCGCTTCAACTCCATCCGTGAAAATGTTCAGGATGGAGACATAGAAATTTGTAAAGTGCATACGGATCTGAATGTCGCAGATCCGCTGACTAAACCTCTTCCATGGGCAAAACATGATCAACACCGTAACTCTATGGGTGTTCGATTCATCACAATGTAACTAGATTATTGACTCTAGTGCAAGTGGGAGACTGTTGGAAATATGCCCTAGAGGCAATAATAAAAGCATTATTATTATATTTCCTTGTTCATGATAATTGTCTTTTATTCATGCTATAATTGTATTATCCGGAAATCGTAATACACGGTGAATACATAGACTACAATACGTCCTAGTAATCCTCTAGTTGACTAGCTCGTTGGTCAATAGATAGTCATGGTTTCTCGACTATGGACATCGATGTCATTGATAACGGATCACGCCATTAGGAGAATGACGTGATGGACAAGACCCAATCCTAAGCATAGCACAAAGATCGTGTAGTTCGCTTTGCTAGAGCTTTTCCAATGTCAAGTATCTCTTCCTTAGACCATGAGATCGTAACTCCGGATACCGTAGGAGTGCTTTGGTGTACCAAATGTCACAACGTAATCGGGTGACTATAAAGGTGCACTACAGGTATCTCCGAAAGTGTCTGGGGTTGACACGGATCGAGACAGGATTTGTCACTCCGTGATGACGGAGAGGTATCACTGGGCCCACTCGGTAATGCATCATCATAATGAGCTCAAAGTGATCAAGTGTCTGGTCACGGATCATGCATTACGGTATGAGTAAAGTGACTTGCCGATACTTGAGACTGAACGAGGTATTGGGATACCGACGATCGAGTCTCTGCAAGTAACATACCGTCGACAAAGGGAATAGTATACGGGTTGCTTGAATCCTCGACATCGTGGTTCATCCGATGACATCATCGAGGAGCATGTGGGAGCCAACATGGGTATCCAGATCCCATGTTGGTTATTGACCGAGAGCGCCTCGGTCATGTTCAGATGTCTCCAACCCGTAGGGTCTACACACTTAAGGTTCGGTGACGCTAGGGTTATTAGGAAGACTTGTATGTGATTACCGGATGTTGTTCGAGTCCGGATGAGATCCCGGACGTCACGAGGAGTTCCGGAATGGTCCGGAGGTAAAGATTTATATATGGGAAGTTGTCAAGCGGACACCGGAAAAGTTTGGGTCATATCCGTATATGGAGGGGCCACCGGAAGGTTCCGGAGGACCACTGGAGGGGCCACCCCTCTCGGGGGCCACTTGGGCTGCGTGGGAGGCAGCCAGCCTCTGTGGCTGGGCGCACCCTCCCTTGGGCCCATGCGCCTAGGGTTGAGGGGGAACCCAAAGGCGCCCCTTGCTTGGGGGCAAGCCCCCCCCCTTGGCCGCCCCCTCTAGATGCATCTAGAGGGGCCGCCCCCCTCCTCCCCCTATAAATAGAGGGGTGAGGGAGGGCTGCAACACACAATTGAAGGCGCAGCCCTCCCTCCCCAACACCTCTCCTCCTCAGCGTGCGCTTGGCGGCTCCTGCGGAGAACTGTCACTCCATCATCATCACGCCGTCAGGCTGCTGTTGGAGCCATCTTCCTCAACCTCTCCTTCCTCCTTGCTGGATCAAGACGGAGGAGACGCGTTGCCCGCACTTCACGTGTGTTGAACGCGGAGGTGCTGTCCGCTCAGCACTTGGTCATCGGTGATCCGAGTACGACTCCATCATCACCATCCCCTCGAAAGCTTCCGCACGCGATCTACAAGTGGTATGTAGATGCAAACTCACTCCCATGACTCGTTGCTTAGATGAACTCATAGATGGATCTTGGTGAAACCGTAGGAAAATTTTAATTTTCTGCAACGTTCCCTAACACCAGAACCTTTCAAGAAGGCGATCTGGTGCTTCGACTCATCCAAGACCAGAGTGATATGCACAAGTTATCCCCACCTTGGGAGGGACCTTTCGTGGTCGACAGAATCTGCACTGTGGGTCGTACTATCTGATCGATGTTCGAGAGCATAAAGACTCACGCACGTCAGAGGAGGAGACCAATAGGCCCTGGAACATAGCTCATCTTTGGCCTTACTATACTTGAGCCATAGGCTCTGCTTATGTACATATTACGACAATGTATATATTATGATCAATATAATAAACCGGAGCCTTAGCTAAAGCGGGGTCTCTGTTATTTTTATATCATGTGTGGTTACACAGAGTTTTTATCTTAAAGCAACCTCTGGTTTACCCCTTGAGTTAGCTTTTTCAAACAAGATCAAACCAAAACTTAAACTGCCTTATTTCGAGCTTGTCTTTCATTTTTGGTATTCCCTTATTTTTGGCCCAAACAACTTTGCCAATGATTTATTAATTTGAAATAAGTTCATGTTATCCAAAAGTATTTATTCACTAATATTTACGGTTGGGGTAAACCCCGCCGAAGACCCTTTATTTTGTAATTGATTTAAGGGGACAAATTTGTTTACCAATTCACAAGCCATAGGGCATTCCCGGTTTATACCGGAATTTTCCATAATTTTTTCCCCCTCCTTACGGGGTTTTTATGTTCAAAGTTCGGGAACCCTTTTTGGTTGGGATTCCCCCCTTTAGCGCGATTTCCAATTTTCCCAAAAAGCTTGAAACCCTTATGGTGTTCAACAAGGTGGGGGTTTTGTAGAGGAGGTATGTCCCGGGAAAAGTTTTCCAAGATGGCGGCTTTCGCTTTTTGCACCCTGATCCCAAGGGAAAATTGCCCCTAACATTCAAAGGGTTGGGAAACCGTAAATATGGGAGACTCTTACTGAAACTTGTTTTAAAACGCCGGGGCTAGTGCCTTACGTTTTACCGGACCCATCTCCCCGGTTTATGCAACGTTTTTTAGAAAGCGTTTTTCAAACCCAATTTCCCGGTTGAAACCTTTTGTTTTCCTCGAAATCCGGGTTTTCGTTTTGTTTTGAGGCATGGAGATTTCGTGTTTTCAAGATGGGGCTTTTTTCCCCTACCCCAAAGGCTTATTAAAGGGTTTGAAGGAATTAAGACCAACCCAAAATTTAAACCCTTTTTGGGGGCAAGCATGTTTTCACTTTTTATACAACCCAAACAATCGTTTCAACTTGGCCTTGGGGAATTTTTTTCATTTCCGTAACCGGATTTCTTCAAAGTCCCTTTAGTTCTTTTAAATCCCGGGGCTTTTTCGAAAACCCCAAAAGGTTGTTAAAGTTTGTTTTTTAAACCCACTTCATTTGGGTTTGTACTGGGGCAAAATTTTCCATTTTTCTTATCATTTTTCCAAACCAGTTCCAAACAATTATATCCATTGATGTAAAGTTCTTGGGGTCTAATGAAAAGGGCTAAATCAAGGTTCCTTTGCCTTTACCGGTAAACCCTTTTGGGTTGGCTAAAACCCAAAGGCCCGTGAAGCCCCGGGAATCTAACCATTTGGCTTGGGATTGGGGCCGGAGTCGGGGTTTAACTTTTTTTTCCCATTTTCCCGGGGTTAACCCCGAGGTAAAATGCCCTCCTAAGGAAAAAATTGGTCTTGCGGGGTGGGTTTTCAATCATCTAAGGTTCTTCATCTTCGTGCCGGCAAGGCATTTTCCCGCCGTTCCCCATTTTATTTTTTCCCCTGGCTTGGCCTCAAATGGTAGGAATCGTTTGGAAAGCTTTCGCGCTTTCGGGCTCCCAAGCCCTTTGATTGGGGGTAAACTCCCCAAAAGAAGAAATCCCTGGTTTAGTGGGGATTAAATTAATAAGGTTTTGGATAAGGTTGGAAAACTTGTGGATGCAATTGAAGTTGGCCAAGACATCCCGGTAAAACTTTGAACCGGGTGGATCAAGCCCCGGCCGATGGTCAGCAAAAACAACAACTTCTCCATCCTTGTTCCGAACACTTTCCGGGCAGGGACCCTCCAGTGAATGACATCTTTTTTGCCCAAAGTGCCAATTTTGACTAAGTTCTCCAGCTGCGTCTCGGTCACTCGAGAAGGGACCCAGTTGCACTCATATACTTGCTTGGCCATGGTACAGTCTGCAAAATATTAATACCGGTTCAAAGATATGTTGGAAAGATATATACCAATGCGTTCAGTATTAAACCGGAAGAAGTTATTTATAAACCGGAGTTCTACAAAGCGGCACTATTTAGCTAAGATCACTGGCGGTTCAGTAAGGGGACTAATGGTATATGCCGAGTTATCAGTTTTTTCTACAAAAGTAAACCGCCCGGTTTGAAAATGATGCAGAGTCAGAACTGCGGTGAAAACAGGTTTCACAGTATTGCTTAACAGTTATCGGATCTGGAGCATGTTCAAAAAAAGAAGTGAATATTCAAGATTTGAAAAGGAGCGATGTGAATCCATGAGCAAAGATACAGATCGATCTATGGCCCGAGAGGCGAAGGACAAACGGATGGTAGAAGTTGTCGCTACATGGGACCAAGATTTACAGGTTTATCTGAAGACTGCTATACGAACGAGAAGCATCTGACGAATGCTGAAGAACACAAGAACCCTAGAACAGATCTACGGGGGGAAGGAAAGATGGCTTACCGGAGCTGTGGAAGAAAAGGAAGGTCGCCGCAGTATTCTGGTACACTCAGGTTGATGCAGCGGCCGAGGACGGTGCTGAGGTCGACGGCGGCGGCGGAGCTCTGAAGCAGGGCGGTGTAAGGAAGACGAAGAAGAAGGGAACGAAGGGGAAAAAATAAATGACCCCTCGGGCCTATTTATAAGGCAAGGGACATGTGTCAGGCGCGAAAATCAAGGAGCCATGGGCTTGGAAGCGGAGCTGCCGCCTCGATTCTCGTTGATCTATTAACAAAAGATACTATGGATAACTTTATGACAGGTGACGTCATGCCGGTTCACGACGATCAGAGAAGATGACATCATGGCGGTTTACCAAATAATACAAAGATGCAGAAGATGAAGTTTTTTACTAAGGATTGACATGAACCTGTTCAAATCAATCTGGGGCCTAATGTTGGGGATATTACCACTAGAGGTAAACCGGCCAGGACAGGCCGGGTTAACTTCACCAGTAGTTTAACATGTTAAAGCCCAAGTAGGTAGTAGAGGGCTTATGGCCCATAGCCAGTTCACGCCAGTAGCTGTAAACCCGCGTCAGTATGTATCTTGTGTTGTAAGTTAGGAATAGTAGAGACTGAGCCGGATAAGTCTATGAACCGGCGCTAGACTTCAGAAAGCCGACAAGCGCCACCCGTGTATATAAGGGGACGACCCGGCGGCGGTTTGAGACAGACAACAACAACTCGAGGCCTAGGCGAAGCTTGTTTTGCTCCCTAGTCATCGAAACCCCATCAATTCCATCACAACTAGATGTAGGCTTTTACCTTCATCGAAGGGGCCGAACTAGTATAAACTCTCGTGTCCTTGTGTCCGCTTTAACCCCTTCAAGTTAACCCGTAGCGATGGCTCCACGACTAAGTCCTTTCACGAAGACATCTGCCGTGACAAACCCACGACAGCTGAGGAGCTGAAGTTTTATCAGAATAATGTTGACCCGACAGATATGACTTATTTAAAGAAGCCGACTACAGAGCATGACCCGACATTGAAGTTTAAATCGGCCGCTGAAACAAAGCTTGTTGACTTCACTCCAGGCGCACTCTTCCAAGCAGTTCAAGATCGCCCAACTCGGATCCTAAATAGGAAAGCGCCATCGAAGTTCATCCGTGAGAACCGGGACATCTTTGCATGGAAACCTTCTGACATGCCGGGTGTTCCGAGGGAACTCGCTGAGCACACTCTTAATATTGATCCAAAGTATAAGCCGGTCAGGCAATTTCTTCGACAGTTCAATGAGGAAAGACGGAAAGCTATTGGGGAAGAGGTCGCTCGGCTCTTAGCGGCTGGGTTCATTGTGGAAGTCTTTCACCCAGAGTGGTTGGCTAACCTGGTGCTGGTACTCAAGAAGAATGGCACTTGGCGGATGTGTGTGGATTGCACGGACTTAAATAAGGATTGTCCGGCTGATCCCTTTGCCCTCCCCCGTATTGATCAAATCATTGATGCAACAGCGGGTTGCGAGCGTTTGAGTTCTTTGGATGCTTACTCTGGCCATCATCAGATCAAAATGGCAGTTAAGGACCAGGAGAAGACGGCTTTCATCACTCCGTTTGGAGCCTTCTGCTATGTATTTATGCCATTTGGGCTCAAGAGTGCCCAGGCGACTTATCAAAGATGTGTACAAAATTGTCTCCACAATCAAATTGGGCGCAATGTTCACGCTTATGTGGATGACATCGTGGTGAAGTCCAGGGAGAAGGAAACCTTGATATCCAATTTAAAGGAGACCTTTGATAATCTCCGGGTTTAGAAGATGATGCTTAACCCGGACAAGTGTGTGTTTGGTGTACCTGCAGGCAAGCTTCTGGGTTTCCTGGTCTCAAGCAGAGGCATTGAAGCTAACCTAGAGAAGATCAAGGCGATCACCTCCTTGGCTAAACCGCGCATCAACGATGTTCAACGATCGCGGGTCGTGTTGCCGCCTAAGCCGTTCATAAGCGGTTAGGCGACAAGTCCCTGCCGTATATCGAGATGATGAAGGAAACGGATGCTTTAAATGAGGACGCTGCGACGCTGCCTTTGAGGATTTAAAGAGACAGCTTGTCCGAGCCGCCGTCCTTGCGGCTCCGCTGATAGAGAGCCATTGCTGTTATATGTGGCTGCTAACGCCGAGCCGCCGGGCAGGCATTGTGGTGGAGCGTAAGGAGGCAAGGAGCATCCGGTTCAACGGCGGTTTACTACATCGCTGAGGTGCTCATTGAGTCCAAGCAAAGGTATCCACATTGGCGTAAACTTGTTTATGGGTGTTTATGGCCAGCCGAAGTCAAGCAGATTTCCAAGGTCATCCTATAACTATGGTAAGTTCTGCCCCCTTGGGAGACATCATCCAGAACAGGGAAGCCACAGGACGAGTCGCCAAGTGGGCTATTGAGCTTCGGCCTCATGGTTTGAAGTACATGCCACGTACAACTATTAAGTCTCAAGCCTTTGTGGACTTTATCAATGATTGGACAGAATTACAGGCACCTGAGGAGAAGCCAGATAACACATATTGGACTATTCACTTTGATGGGTCCAGGCAGTTGGAGGGCTCGGGGGCTGGAGTCGTTTTAACTTCCCCCCGAGGTGACAAATTTTTTTATGTGCTCCGGCTTATGTTTCCCTGTACTAACAATGCAGCTGAGTATGAGGCTTTACTCCATGGTCTCCTGATGGCTAAAGAGATGAATTTGAGCCGGGAAAGGTGCTTAGGCGACTCAGACCTCGTTGCTCAACAGGTGTCAGGCACGTGGGACTCCAAGATCCCCTGATGGCGGCTTATCGTCGTGAAGTTGATGTGGTGGCTGGACATTTCAAGGGTTATCAAGTGGAGCACATTGATCGGAGGAAGAATGAGGCGGCTGATGCTTTGAGCCAGCTGGGGTCTCAGCGTAAGCCGGTGCCGCATAATACCTTTCTTGATGTTTTGCATAACCCTTCTGTCAAAGTGCCTACAGAGGAAGAGCTAGCAGTGCCAGACCCGGAGGCACAGCTAGTGGCGGCTCTCCATGTTATCCCAGATTGGACAGTCCCATATTTGGCCTATATGACCCCAGGAGAGTTGCATGAGGACGAGACCTTGGCAAGACAAATCATCAGGCGGTTCAAATCTATGACAATTGTTCATGGCGAATTACATCACCGCAACGTTACTGGGGCGTTTCAACGTTGTGTGTCGCCTGCGGAGGGTCAGGAGATACTTCGTGAGATCCATGAAGGAGATTGTGGTCATCATGCCGGCTCAAAATCTCTGGTGGCCAAGGCTTTCCGTCATGGTTTCTATTGGCTGACGGCTCATGCTGATGCGGAGGATCTGGTCAGCAGATGCGACGGATGTAAAAAATTCTCACGACGAGCTCATGTGTCGGCTTAAGAATTAAGGATGATTCCAATTACTTGGCCGTTTGCAGTCTGGGGGCTTGACATGGTTGGACCTTTCAAAAGGTCTAAGGATAAGAAGACGCACCTTTTGGTGGCAGTGGATAAATTCACCAAGTGGGTTGAGGCAGCCGGTCAGTAAGTGTGATGCAGCCACGGCGGTTTAGTTCATGAAAAAGGTGATTTTTCATTTTGGCTTTCCACACAGCATCATAAATGATAATGGTACTAATCTCTCCAAGGGTGCCATGGAAGAGTTCTGTCAACGAGAACATATCCGGCTTGATGTTTCGGCTGTTGCTCATCCTCAATCTAATGGTCAAGCAGAGAGAGCTAATCAAGAGATCTTGAAGGGTATCAAACCCCGGCTCTTGGTCCCCTTACAACGAACTCCGGGTTGTTGGGTGGAGGAGCTACCCTCTGTGCTATGGAGTATCAACACAACGCCTAACAGATCTACAGGTTATACACCTTTCTTCATGGTGTATGGAGCAGAGGCCGTTCTGCCAAGTGACATCCGGCATGACTCACCCCGAGTGGCGGCTTACGTTGAAGCTGATAATGAAAAGGCTCGTGAGGATGCACTTGACTTGTTGGATGAGGAGCGAGATGTGACGCCCCGATTCAATCATACACTAATCATGCACGCAAGTGTGTACGATCAAGATCAGGGACTCACGGGAAGATATCACAACACAACTCTAAAACATAAATAAGTCATACAAGCATCATAATACAAGCCAGGGGCCTCGAGGGCTCGAATACAAGTGCTCGATCATAGACGAGTCAGCGGAAGCAACAATATCTAAGTACAGACATAAGTTAAACAAGTTTTCCTTAAGAAGGCTAGCACAAACTGGGATACAGATCGAAGAGGCGCAGCCTCCTGCCTCGATCCTCCTAACTACTCCCCGGTCGCCGCCGGGCTGCACGTAGTAGTAGGCACCTCCAGTAGAAGTCATAATCGACGGTGGCGCTATTCTCACAGGCTCCATTGTCCGTCGCAGAATCGAGTAGAGATAGGGGGAAAGGGGGAACAAGGCAACCGTGAGTACTCATCCAAAGTACTCGCAAGCAAGGAGCTACACTACATATGCATGGATATATGTGTAAAGGGCCATATCGCTGGACCGAATCGCAGAATGCCGTAATAAGAGGGGGATATCTAATCCGTCAAGACTACGCTTCGCAGCCTCCGCCTTGCAACATGTAGAAGAGAGCAGATCAAGTCCTCCAAGTAGCATCGCATAGCATAATCCTACCCGGCGATCCCTCCTCGTAACCCCCGAGAGAGCGACCACCGGGTTGTATCCGCACTTGGAAGGGTGTGTTTTATTAAGTATCCGGTTCTAGTTTTCATAAGGTCAAGGTACAACTCCAAGTCGCCCTGTTATCAAGATCACGGCAATTGAATAGATTAACCCGCAGGGTGCACCACATAACCCAACACGCTTGATCCCATTTGGCCGACACACTTTTCTCGGTCATGCCCGCCGCTGAAGATCAACACGCCGCAGCCCCACCTAGGCTCAACAGAGAGGTCAACACGCCGGTTCAAACCTAAAGCGCACAGGGTCCGGGCCCATCGCCTTAGCACACCAAGACGTTATGACGCCGCCGGAAGAAGCAGACCTAGCCTACAAAGCGCCCAGTCCAATCCGGGCGCGGCCACTCGGTCGCCGACGCCACGGCAAGCTTCGCCGATACCACGACGCCGGGATACCCATAACTACTCCCGCGAGATGGTTAGTGCGAGTAGACCAAATGGCCGACTCGGATCAAATACCAAGATCTCGATAAGCGCAGTTAAGTATCCGCGAACGCCGACCAGTGGCAGGCCCACCTCTCTCCTAGGTGGCCTTAACCTGCCCTGCCGCCTCGCCACAAGTAATGGGGGTCAGTGGGAACCCAGCCCACCTCACTGGGATGGAGCCACCTGTCCTTTCATCTCCTAACAAAGATCACAGGTAATGTAATAGTGTAAAGTATATAGTATATGCCCGTGATCACCTCCCGTAGTGATCACAGCCCAAGAGTATAGCATGGCGAGACGGACAAGAGTGTAGGGCCACCGATGGAACACTAGCATCCTATACTAAGCAAGAGGATAGCGTGTAAAGATATCAACAATAGTAGCAAGGACAAAGCTATGCAAGAAGATAGGATTAGCCGAAAGCAAAGAATATGCTACACTACTCTAATGCAAGCAAGATAGAGAAGAATAGGCGATGTCCGGTGATCATGGGGGGGGCTTGCCTGTTGCTCGAGACAAGAAGGAGGGGTCGTCAAGTGACCTAGTCGACCACAGGGGGCATCAACATCGCCACGGGTCTACCAAGAGAAGAGGGGGGAGAAACAGAAATACATAGCAAGCAAGTGCATAACAGGATAACAGCAGAGCTAGACGTGTTCTAACGCTGCATGAGGTGATACCGATGAAGGGGAAACATCCGAAAGTATCCCTGTTCCGTGTTTTCGACAGATGAACCGTAGGGGAAAGTTAAGAGTTCGATATGTTAGGGTGTGTGGCGGATGAACGGGCTGCGTATCCGGCCCGCCTCGCCGCTCGAGCAACTTTCATGTTGAAAATATTTTAATCCGAAGTTACGGATTAAAAGATATGATTTTCTAAAGATTTTAATAATTTCGGAATTTAATTAATTATTTAATTAATTCAAAATGATTTAATGACATCAAGATGATGTCATGTCGACATCAGCAGACCAACAGAGTTGATCGGTCAATCGACTAGTGGGTCCCACTGGTTAGTTACACATTTTAATTAATGATTAATTAAACTAATCATAATTAATTAGGGGTGGACCCCATCATTATTTTTTGATTAATTAACTAACAGTTAATTAGGTTAATCTAATTGTGATTAATTAACTTAATTAATGCATTAATTAATTAATTAATTTAATTATTATTATCTATTTATTTATTTATTTATTTTAATTCTTTTTCTCTTTTTTTTATTAAACGTCCTGGGGCAGGGGCCCCACATGTCATAGGGCCATAAGCCAAACGGGTGCGGGCGCTGGCGAAAACAGGGCGGAGCCCCGGGGTGGCAGTGGCCTCGGCCACCAGGGGGCTTGCACGCGTGGGCGCACAGAGGCCGGTCGGCGTCCACAGCTAGGAGCTCCGGCGGCGGTGGTGGGCAAGGCTAGCCGGAGCGGGCGTGGCCAAAGGCGCACGCCGGGGAGGGCAACAAGTCTTGCGGCCCGGACTAGGGCGGATCTGAGCGCGGGCGGTGGTGGCGCCGCACGGCGAGCAGCGGCTAACGGCGGACTAAGGAGGGAGGGGAAGCTCACATGGCCGGTAGGGAAAAGGGCAGTGGGCTCGGGGTGGAGTCGGGGAGGTCCGGTGAGGCAGAGTTGGGGAGGCGACGAGCGGCGATGTCGGGGGCGGCTCCGGGGCGAGGTGACGGCTGACGGTGGCGAGCGCTGGCCCCGGGGATCGGCTCGGGTGCCGATCCAGATCCATCGAGGGGGGGGGGCAGCTCCGGCGAGGCAGCAACGGCGACGGCGTCGGAACCGCGGCGTCGAGGCGATGAGGTTGACGGGGGCGTCCAGCAAGGTGACGCCATGGAGGAGGACGAAAACGGCAAGCGGCGGCGGGCGGCGGCGCATCGTGGTCGGGCGATGGGCGCGGCAGCGTCGGATGACGTGGAGGCGCGAGGGAAGGGAGCCGCGAGGAGGAGGCCGGGGGGCGGCGACTGCCCTCGGGCGCGGGCGCTCCGAGAGGAGGGGAGCGAGTAGCGAGGGGAGTGGGGGGTCACATGAGAAAGTGGGGGCGAAGGCAACGGCGACGGCGATCCGGGGCGGTGGCGTGGTCGCCTCGATCTCGATCCAGATCGGGGGAGTGAGGGGAGAGTGGGGGGAGTGGGGATCGGGAGTGGGTAGGTTAGGGTTTCGGTGGGTGGGTGGATAAGGGAGCAGGTGGGCTGGCGGTTGGCCTTTGCCTGTTGGGCCGCCCTGGTGGGGTGGCCGACTGGGCCGGCTGGGTCCAGGCCCAGTGGGGGAAGCGGGGGTTCTTTCCCTTTTCTTATTTTTATTTGCTATTTTTTCTTTCTTTTAGTTTCCTTTTGTTTTAGTTTTAGTAAATTACCAAAGTGGCACCTAAATAGATTTTACAAATTATGCCACTGCCACAATAATTTAATACTTATAACAATTTAGTTTTGAAAATGTTTATTATTTTTAAAGCATTTAAATAATTGTATTTGCCACTTTTTTATTCATTTTAGAGTATTTAAAGATTTTATAAAAGTGGGGTTTCTTCATCACAATTACCTTTGCATTATTTGGCACAACTCGAACATTTTAGTTTTAAAGTTTGAAAACTTTTGATGTTTGCCTTTAATTCAATTTTAAATTTGAATCGGTTTTGAGCTAATGCAAGATTATCGACAATAATAGAGGTGACGTGGCATCATTACCAGAGGGTTACTGTAGCTTGATTACCCGGGCGTCACAATTCTCCTCCACTACAAGAAATCCCGTCCCGAGATTTAAGAGGGGGACTAAGGGGAAAATTCTGGTTACGAAATTCTAACGGGTCTTCTCGGTCTTGGTTGCTCTTCTCGAGAGGCCAATCCATCATGTTGAAGTCTTCATTTCTCTGCTCCAGGTCATCATGATGGAGTCGTCATCCTTTCTCTGAAGTCTTCATCGATCGTACGAAGGACAAGGAGTAACTCCGGAGGAATGGACCTCTGCAAGGTTGGCTATCTAGTAGATAACCCATGGAAGGTGGCAGAAAGTTACTCTCGAGTAGGAATGTAAGAAAATATCGAGAGCATGGTAAGAAGGTACCATGATCTCAAGGAAGGTGGCTCGTGAATTAAATGCGAAGCCAAGCATGAGGAAAAACCATTAGAAACAAGGTTGTATAGGAGAGTCAGGTTTCGATCCTCTGAACTGTGGGTTATGGGCCCACCATGTGGGTTAAAAGTAGGAAGGGCGGAGACGTCTTGCATGATCGTGTAATCAAAGCATGTCAGAGGATAGCCTGTCAGTTATGTCGGCAACAATGTTGGTACCAAGGGTGAGGGACGAAGAGAACCGTTTTCCTGCTCGTTGAACGAGGCGGACCATTAGGCAAAGTTCTCGTCCATCGGTGGCTACCAGAATGTCATCAACAATAGTAACAGGGTCTTGCTGACAGAATTGTACACCGAGGTGTTTACATAAGCAGGGGAATATTTCTGCTTAGATCATATAGATCACAAGAAAGGTTAAACCAAACCATGGAAATGAAAATGTGATTATCATATTAAAGAGAACAATGGGGAGGAAAATGTGTATACACACATATTTCAGGGGTATATCCTACCCAAGGACAAGCGGGGCATGATATCCATGACAGGATAGAACGTAGAGAACCGTTGAGGTAAAGGGAGAGGAATTTCATGACGTTACCCATACAACGTTGTTGGGATAATTGATAAAGAGAATTTAGCATTGTGCTTCAAATGTTCTTGTTGATGAATGGAGTACCACAGACATGCTTCGAGATAGCATTGCATGGTCTTCAAGCAAAGTTCAGACTTTGGAAACAAAAAGGGTCCATAAGGAAGAACTTATAGAATAAGTCTTACAATTTCCTCATGGAAGAAAGGTTAGCCTGGCTGAAAAGGAAACTATACAATAGGGCCTCCGGCCAGGTGTGCTAGGCACGACATCACCTTACCGGGTCACATAAAGACCATTGTTATAATTCTTGGAAATATGTTCCAACCATCATATCTGACCGAGATTCATATCTGATTGGTGTCAGGATACCTCAAACTCACGACGCTCGAGGAGAAAAGGTGCGACACAAATTGACGAGATAACATCGAAGATTCTCGGGAAATGAACTATGGAATGATTTCCGTTAACAAGAGTTCATCATTAACCCAAGGAGAGGACAAGGAGGTGGCTGATGAACTCAGTGACAATTCATCAAGATTTCCGAAGGATGGATTTCCACAATTATGTGACCAAGAAGATAACATTTGTCAGATCAAAATGATATATTGATGTATGCTCGAGGAAAACATACACAATTTAACAATGGTTGAAAGGTGCACCCGAAATATGGGCTGGGTTGCACGGCCAACACTGGAATGGTGATTCAATAATAAATAGTCTAAGAATGAACGGCCGACGATTAACTTGAAAGCAATAGGGTTGCTAGAAGTTTTGAACTCGCGACCAAGGAATGAACGGATATGGCAAGAAGTATCACCTATATCAAGAATTCTTAAGAGGTGGTTAAATTCTCAGGACATTCTTGACATAAAAAGATGGTAATACTCCAAGGTAGAGCATAAAATAAGTCGGATAGCAAGGAACTCAAGGTACAACGCAAATCTAGAACAAGTTTTGTGTTGCGGAAATGCAATAATGTTGTCGATGGTAGCCCAAATCATCGAGGGCAAGGGATGGCAATTCTCATCATGAATTTGATTAATATTCTGGAAGAGCTCAGAATGTTGATAATGATCACGACACATTTGTCGAGAGATTACCTGAAGATGTAATCGATCAGCGATGACATCAAGTCAAAGGAATGATGAAGCAAGAGGTTATTGGAACCATGGGTACGACATAAACTCGAAACCGAGCTTGTTGTCCGAGGTGGAATGATAAGACAAGGAAATCAACGTAAGATTAGCTCAGCGTAAAAAAAATTGTGTACCGGGAAGAAGGACCATGTAGCACAGTTAAGATTTAACACAACAATGATATAGCCGATCAGGCTAGGAATGACATGATCGGGTAAAAACTCGTAAGTAAAGAATATTAGTAAGAGTTGTTGAACTGTAATGCGGACTCGGTTCAGTTATCGGTGTCTTTGAGTGTTTAAAAACTCGGAGCCCATGAAAAATTGGAATCAGTGAGGATGTAGTACTTGATGAAGAACTCATAAGAGGTTATGCAGTTCTGTGATAATGTCGAGATACCAGAGGGTATTACTCGACGACAGATCAAAATAGAGGTTGGACTGGGTATTGCTTTGTAGAAGACAAGTGCTTAAACTTGTTTGAGAAATGGGATCAAAGAAGAAAACTATGGTCGAAAACCACGCTTGCAAAGACCAAATCCAGATATAAGATGAAATTATATCAAGGGGATAATTATTGTTACAAGAAGCTTCCATGACAAGATCTACATCGGGTCCATGGGCATGAACACAAAGTTCAAGGTCGACTCCCACTTCTTCAATGCATAACCTTTCATTCACTTCCCGTCTTCAACGAAGTTGTGCGTTGTAATTTTATCTGACCCGTAGTAGTTTGCGGGTTCACACATATTAGAGAAGGCATATGTCCAACCCATCGGGGCCTCTTAGGAACATATACCACAAACTTCAAGAGTAAGTAACACAAGCTCGATAGTAGAGCATGGTTGACAAAAGTAGAGGATACAACTTACCAAAGACATTATGTATCAAGTAGAGAACTCACAAGAATTTTGGTTGTGGAGGACACTGTCGGATAATAACCCGACAATGGTCATGGCGGTCCACAACGGTGCTGATGTGAGTATCGGTAATCAATCAGAGGAAGAAGGAATGCCAAGGCATCGGATTATAGAAACAACTGAGTAATTCAAAGCTTAATGCAAAGAAATTTTATGATTTCCAAATCAAGGGATCAGAAGCAATCGTTCTGATCGAAAATGAATAAGTTCAATAGACTTAGAAGCACAATCGATCAAGGCATTGATTGGTCAAGAACCAGCTCATGTTCGAAAGACGTCTGAGCCGGAAAGATAATTTATAAGGATCAACTGATGATTGCGTGCATTCACACACATGTTGAATCAACAGGATCAGAATGTCAATCACAAGGATTTAATGGTTATTGCTAGACAAATGGAATTGTCCAGATCGCAAGCAGACAAGTAATTGCAGAGCAATAGTTGGCAGAGGATTACCGGAAGATCGGGTAACATCTTAATGTCTCTTGTGCATCATATGAACAACGGGGGAAGAACGGATACTCAGAAGTGCGAGGAATTATCCGTAGGGGGTATTCATGAGGCAAGAACTGCAGGGCAGTAAGCTCAAAGGATTCTCGGAACAACAGAGAGAATTTAGGGGTATCTTGTAATAACAAGATCAACTGGGAAGCATCGTATGAATGGCGAGTATACGTGGTTATCCGCAGGGGTTTATCGATGGAAGGGAATTGCAAAAGCGACGCCATAAAGTCTCAAAAGAACATCGGAGAGTATCTTCGGATTCTTCTGGTGCAGCAGACGATCATCTGTAATAAGGGGCTCTCCGAGAGAAAGTATTATCAAGAACCTAGAGTCCGAGTTAGTAAAATCGTTTAACCCGAATAGAAGAGATGTCAGAGTCCCAGAGTATAGGTCAAGGAATAAAAGATCCTAATACCACCCAATGGCGACACGTGTCGGTAAGACACACAACCATGTTAGTAAAAGTTTTTGCAACGTCTAGACTCGACTTCGGCCAAGGAGTTGGAAAGGGGGATTCCTACAGCAATGGCTCGATACCATCTCAGGCGCCCCGATTCAATCGTACACTAATCATGCACGCAAATGTGTACGATCAAGATCGAGGACTCACGGAAGATATCACAACACAACTCTAAAACATAAATAAGTCATACAAGTATCATAATACAAGCCGGGGCCTCGAGGGCTCGAATACAAGTGCTCGATCATAGACGAAGTCAGCGGAAGCAACAACATCTGAGTACGACATAAGTTAAACAAGTTTGCCTTAAGAGGGCTAGCACAAACCGGGATCTGAGATCGAAGAGGCGCAGGCCTCCGCCAGGGATCCTCCTAACTACTCCTGGTCATCGTCGGTGGGCTGCACGTAGTAGTAGGCACCTCCGTGTAGAAGTCGAATCGACGGTGGCGTCGCTCCTGGCTCCATCGTCCAGTCGCAGCAATCGAGTAGAGATAGGGGAAAAGGGGAACAAGGCAACCGTGAGTACTCATCCAAAGTACTCGCAAACAAGGAGCTACACTACATATGCATGGATATATGTAAAGGGCCATATCGGTGGAATGAACTGCAGAATGCCGTAATAAGAGGGGATATCTAATCACTCGTCAAGACTACGCTCGGCAGCCTCCGCCTTGCAACATGTAGAAGAGAGCAGATCAAGTCCTCCAAGTAGCATCGCATAGCATAATCCTACCCGCGATCCTCCTCGTAACCACGAGAGAGAGCGACCACCGGGTTGTATCTCGCACTTGGAAGGGTGTGTTTTATTAAGTATCCGGTTCTAGTTGTCATAAGGTCAAGGTACAACTCCAAGTCGCCCTGTTATCAAGATCACATCTATTCAATAGATTAACTTCCTGCAGGGTGCACCACATAACCCAACACGCTTGATCCCATTTGGCCGGACACATTTCTGGTCATGCCCGCCGCGGAAGATCAACACGTCGCAGCCCCACCTAGGTTCAACAGAGAGGTCAACCGCGGTTCTAAACCTAAGCGCAGGGTGCAGGGCCCATCGCCCTTAGCACACCTGCATGTTGCATACGCGCCGAAGCAGACCTAGCCTCTGGCGCCCAGTCCAATCGGTAGCGCCCACTCGATCGGCCGACGTCACGAAGTGCCGGCCGATACCACGACTTGGGATACCCATAACTACTCCCGCGTAGATGGTTAGTGCGTATAGACCAAATGGCCAGACTCGGATCAAATACCAAGATCTCGTTAAGCGTGTTAAGTATCCGCGAACGCCGACCAGGGCCAGGCCCACCTCTCTCCTAGGTGGCCTTAACCTGCCCTGTCGCTCCGCCACAAGTAACAGTCGGGGGCCGTCGGGAACCTAGGCCCACCTCTACCGGGATGGAGCCACCTGTCCTTTCATCTCCGAACAGTATCACAGGTAATGTAATAGTGTAAAGTATATAGTATATGCCCGTGATCACCTCCCATAGTGATCACAGCCCAGTAGTATAGCATGGCAGACGGACAAGAGTGTAGGGCCACTGATGGAACACTAGCATCCTATACTAAGCAGTAGGATAGCAGGTAAAGATATCAACAATAGTAGCAAGGACAGGCTATGCAGCAGTATAGGATTAGCTGAAAGCAGTAACATGCTACACTACTCTAATGCAAGCAGTATAGAGAAGAATAGGCG
Source organism: Aegilops longissima (assembly GCA_021605205.1). Taxonomy (NCBI): domain Eukaryota; kingdom Viridiplantae; phylum Streptophyta; class Magnoliopsida; order Poales; family Poaceae; genus Aegilops; species Aegilops longissima. The sequence goes on along the minus strand of CM038676.1, from coordinate 19,550,658 downwards.
ATGTCCGGTGATCAAGGGGGGGGCTTTCACGGTTGCTCGTACAAGAAGGAGGGGTCGTCAGTGACGTAGTCGACCACAGGGGCATCAACATCGCCACGGGGTCTACCGAAGAGAAGAGGGGGGGGGGGGAGAAACAGTAAATACATAGCAAGCAAGTGCATAATAGGATAACAGGAAGAGCTAGACGTGTTCTAACGCGGTATGAGGTGATACCGGTGAAGGGGGGAAACATCCGGGAAAGTATCCCCGGTGTTCCGTATTTTCGGACAGATGAACCGGAGGGGGAAAGTTGTGAGTTTGATATGTTAGGGGTGTGTGGCGGATGAGCGGGCTGCGTATCCGGGTCCGTCTCATCGTTCTGACATCAGCATGATGTCATGCTGACATCAGCAGCCAACAGAGTTGACTGGTCAACCTGACTAGTGGGTCCCATCGTCGGGTGACACATTTTAATTAATGATTAATTAAACTAATCATAATTAATTAGGGGGGTGGACCCCACTGTCATTGTTTGATTAATTAACTAACAGTTAATTAGGTTAATCTAATTGTGATTAATTAAGTTAATTAATGTGTTAATTAATTAATTAATTTAATTATTATTATCTATTTATTTATTTTTATTTTTTAAATTATTTTTCTCTTTTTTTATTAAACGTCCTGGGGGCAGGGGCCCCACATGTCATAGGGCCATAGGCCAAACGGGTGCTGGTATTGGAAAACAGTATGAGCCGGGTGGCAATGGCCTCGCCACTGAGGCTTGCTGCGCTGGGCGCATAGAGGCGGGTCGGCATCCTGACTAGGGAGCTCGGCGGCGGTGGTGGGCAAGGCTAGCCGAGCGAGGCGTGGCCAAAGGCGCCGCGGCTGGGAGGGCAGCAAGCTGGTGCTGGCCCGGACTAGGGCGGATCCGAGCGCGGGCGGTGGCTGGCGACGCCGCACGGCGAGCAGCGGCTAACGGCGGACTAAGGAGGGAGGGGAAGCTCACATGGCCGGTAGGGAAAAGGGCAGTGGGCTCGGGGTGGAGTCGGGGAGGTCCGGTGAGGCAGAGTTGGGCAGGCGACGAGCGACGATGTCGGGGGCGGCTCCGGGGCGAGGTGACGGCTGACGGCGGCGAGCGCTGGCCCCGGGGATCCAGTGAGGGGGGGCAGCTCCGGCGAGAAAGCAACGGCGACGGCGTCGGAACCGCGGCGTCGAGGCGAGGCGGTTGACGGGCGCCCAGCAAGGCGACGCCGTGGAGGACAACGAAGGCCGCGGGCGGCGCCGAAGCGATGCATCGTCGGTCGGGCGACGGGCGGCAGATTTAACGATGTCGAGCGAGGAAGGGCCGCGAGGAGGAGGCCGAGAGGGCGGCGCTGGCGCCAAGCGGCGGGCGATCGCCATCGGCGCGGTAAGCGCTCCGAGAGGAGGGAGCGAGTAGCGAGGGAGTGGGGGTCGCAGGAGGAAGAAGGGGCGAAAGGCAATGGCGACGGCGATCCGGGCGGTGGCGTGGTCGCCCGATCTCGATCCAGATCGGGGAGTGAGGGGAGAGGGGGAGTGGGGATCGAAGTCGGTAGGTTAGGGTTTGATAGGTGGGTGGATAAGGGAGCAGGTGGGCTGGCGGTTGGCCTTTGCCCGGTTGGGCCGGCCTGGTGGGGTGGCCGACTGGGCCGGCTGGGTCCAGGCCCAGTGGGGGAAGCGGGGGTTCTTTCCCTTTTCTTATTTTTATTTGCTATTTTTGCTTTCTTTTAGTTTCCTTTTGTTTTAGTTTTAGTAAATTACCAAAGTGGCACCTAAATAGATTTTACAAATTATGCCACTGCCACAATAGTTTAATACTTATAACAATTTAGTTTTGAAAATGTTTATTATTTTTAAAGCATTTAAATAATTGTATTTGCCACTGTTTTATTCATTTTAGAGTATTTAAAGATTTTATAAAAGTGGGGTTACTTCATCACAATTACCTTTGCATTATTTGGCACAACTCGAACATTTTAGTTTTAAAGTTTGAAAACTTTTGATGTTTGCCTTTAATTCAATTTTAAATTTGAATCGGTTTTGAGCTAACGCAAGATTATCGACAATAATCGAGGTGACGTGGCATCATTACCAGAGGGTTACTGTAGCTTGATTACCCGGGCGTCACACGAGACTTGGCAATAGCCCGCTCGGCGATTTACCAGCAAGACCTGCGCCGCTATCACAGCCACCGGGTTAGAAGCAGAGCCTTTTAGGAAGGCGACTTAGTGCTCCGGCTCATCCAGGATTAGTCTGCTATGCACAAGCTATCCCCTCCTTGGGAAGGACTCTTTGTGGTCAGCAAAAATCTGAACAACGGGTCATACTACCTTATCGATGTTCGGGAGCACAAAGACTCATGTAAATCGGAGGAAGAGACCATTGACCGTGGAACATAGCTCATCTTGACCTTACTATACTTGAGCCACCGGCTCTCAGATATATATATATATATATATATATATATATATATATATATATATATATATATATATATATATATATATATATATATATATATATATATATATATATATATATATATATATATATATATATGTTTTTTTCCTTTTTTAGCAATGTATATATTATATAAAGCAATAAAGCCGGATCTCTTTCCATCTTCAAAGGTTTATATATCTTTTTTACCAGGTGGTGGAAACGACCAACAGGGAACGGATCATATCTGAATCCAGCTTTCCCTTTGGTCCGGCTTATGATCATATCTGAATCTAGCCATGGTCACTTGGGGGCTTCCTGTTCAAACATAGGTCGTATTCGAACCAAAGAGAACATAGTTGTCGATACCCAATTGATCGGCATACTGCCAAACCCACTTGGGGGCTTCTTGATCATATTTGAATCATAGCTTAACCCCTTTGGGTCTGACGTGGATCGTATTCGAATCAGCGTCATTAAACAATTATCATGGTCACTTGGGGGCTACCTATTCAAACATAGGTCGTATTCGAACCAAAGAATCTAGATAGACTCCGTCCTTTTTTTTAGATAAGGGTGACTCAAGAAATTGGGGGTGGGACCTGCTGGCATAATGTAGGCTGGAACGTGGGAATTCGAGGTCTCATGAACGAGTTTTTTTTCGTGGACAAACATACTTTCCGGTCTTTTTTATGGATCCTTTTAGATCTACGGGTCGGCCGTTCACACGAGCATAGGGAATATATACTCGAGCCTTCGAACATAGCTGTCGATACCCACTTGACCGGCATCGCCAAAGCCATTGGGGGTTATATGATCGTATTCGAGTCTTAGCTTAACCCCTTTGGAACGGTTCACTGATCGTATTCGAATCAGAGGCCTTTGAAATTAGGTTTACTATTCATTATACTCTGTAAGTACAAATGTTATTAAGGGCCAGGTAAACATTATATATGCCAACCGTCAGGAGTTAAATTAACTCTCTGATTTGGGTCACATAAGCCGGCGAGTATATACCAACTAAGACCGCAGGTATGCTATTGTGATCATAATCATAAACAGGCCTTTATATGATGTTTTGGTTCATACTCCGGGTTATCAATACTTTATGTGACCCTGGATGCGATAAGTCGCCAAGGGAATTCTATTTTGTTTTATATACAGGTTAAAGAAAGAAGAATTTTTGACATCAAGGAAAGATCAACATAAGCTGGAAGTATATAACGATGGCGGCTTTACGAAAGTGTTAAACGCCACAAACATGCGCGAAGGCATGACAAAGTTAAGAGGTTTTTTCGAACCTATTACAAGACTCCCCGAGTCTGAATAATGAAGCATTATTTTTTGCAAAGTCATAATGCCTGGCGGTTCACTCCTTTGGTGGGCTTGATGGTTCCGGGTTATCCTTCTCCGCCTCTCCGTTGGTTGCTTTGTCCTGGAAGGTTGACGAGGCCCAGTCAATGCCACTCAAGGCTTCAAACTCAGCTTCATCATCTATTAAACCGGCTGGGTCCACTTCAGGGGCAAAAGTATGCTTACGCGTTGGAGGAATCAGGCTGACTTGATCATATGGAGTGTTTGGAATTCTCCGGTTCTCGCTGTCATAGCCCGGAGAGTACTTGGAGAGGTCAGTATCGTTCCCAATAAGGGTAGCCACGGGACATATGACTTTGACGCAGGCGGTGAAATCATGATCATCAAATACGCTCCCATCTTCCTTCACACTCGGGTATCCAAGATCAAGGTCGGCCGGGTCTAGTTTTGGAATCCATGCTTTTGCCCGGCTCAATGCGCCTACGGCCCCAGCTCTTGAAGATGCCTGCCTTAAATCCTGGATCCGCTGAGTTAGCACAGCGAGACACTTCAGCACGTCTTGCAGAAGGTGAGGAGTGGTATTTGATAAGGCTACAATAGCTAAAGCACGTTGTGACCCGGTGTACAACTACTCCACTAGGGTGTAAACCGCCTTAAGTTTGACCAGCATGTTCTGCTTGAGGTTGGTGCTCCTGGGGCCCGTGTGTTCACAAACATAATGGTAAGCCAGAGTTAACGATAAAAGCAATGATCAGGGGAAGGATTGCAATGTTTGGAGTTATGAACAATAGCATACCGAAGATGGCTGAGACCATTTGAGATATATGATGCTTTAAGTTGGACAGCTCGGTTGTAGCTTCTGCAAGTGAAGCCTCTGCCGTCTCAGCCCGGGTCACCAGTGAAGCCTTCTCATCAGCCCAGATTTTCTTCTCTGATTCAAAATTTTTCTTCAACTTCTCTTGTTCAGAGATGCTGAATTCAAATTTGGAGTTGGCTTTTTGAGTTTCAAGCTCTTGAGTTGTCAGACGGCTCTTCAGGTCAGCAATCTCAGACTCAAATTGACTTATGGTGACCTGCATTGATACCGAGTTATGGTAAGAATCATGGTAAGATATATTAAGTCCCAAGCACTTTACAAATAAAGATACTTGACACTTGGGGGCTAATGTATGCTTAAGAATTTTTAATCTACCATGCCGGGTTATGCATATTAAGTCTCAAGCACTTTACAAGTAAAGATACTTAACACTTGGGGGCTAATGTTTATCGCAAGTTCAAAACTATCATGCTATAACCGGGTTAAATATATTTTCTTTAAACCGGAGATATCAACAGTAAGCAGATTTCTAAGTCTACAACATATTTATTCATAAGCAGTAGACTTGGGGGCTGGTACAGTAGGTTAAATTCAGGAAAACAGTATCAGTTATACCTCAGATTTGTGCTGTATTTGTTTCACCATGTCAATTTCCAGGTCACGGCTATTATGCACTTGATTCAGATAGCCCGAGACTATATCACCAATGCTTAGGTGAGTATAATCAGTAATGTCCTGCTTGGCCTTTCGGCGTTCGACAAGTTCTTCCTTGGCAGTACATTTGGCAAGGACAGTAGGCCGCCCCGGTTCAATAAACTGGCTTTTCAACACTTCAACTTCCGCCTCAGTTGTTTTGACCGGGCTAGGAGCTTCCGGGTTATCGGAGCTATTGAGAGTATCTTCGCAAAGGGTCGAGGTTGGCACCGGAATGTCGAGTTTGTTCTGTGGTGATGGGTGGAGCTGGCTGGAGCAGACATATCAGGCGCCGGTTCAGCTACAATCGGGTCTTGAGATGGCTTATTCTTCGTTGCCCTCTTGCTGGGTTTCACTTGCATGCTGTCAACAAAGGTAGAAGGATGAATATTAAAGCATGAGTAAGGTAAAAGCCTAAAGTAACTAAAGTTACAGTACCCGGGAGCAGTTTTGAAAGCCGGCATGTTTGATTGCATGGACTTGCCGGAGGAAGGAGAGGTATCCTGGTAATTGGAGTGAGATGAATTGAGAGGTTGGCGAATTAAACCCGCCAAAGGAAAAATAGAACGCAAATCGGAGATAACCTCAGTCTGACGCTTCCTAGTTACGTCAGGTAAGCCGGAGGAGAGTTCTGCATCCTTGCTGGTCCGGGTCTGCCTCCGGCTTTCAAACTCTTGTTGCTTCAAAAGAAATTGAGGATCTTGATAAGCTAGAGGATGTGAAAATCTTACTTTCTGGGTCACCTTCACTAGTGCATAACCGGGCAATAGCACCGGTTCGTAAGGCCCTTTAGTGCCGGTTTTCCACAACCGGCACTAAAGTGTGGTCACTAAAGCCCCCCCCTTTAGTACCGGTTCAGCATGAACCGGTGCTAAAGGCCAACCCCGTTGCACGAGGCAGCTCCGGGGCAGGAGTTTTAGTACGGTTGGTAACACCAACCGTACTAAATGTTTGTGGGTTTTGTTTTATTTTTATTTTCAATTAAATTTGTGTTATCAATTTAATTTAGGATTGTTTTACGTTATAGTGAGTTGTAGTGGTCATCATCATCATCATCATCATCATCATCATCATCATCGCATATTAATAAATAAATAAACTTTAGCTAGCTAAAATCATCATAGTCGCCATTAGTTACCACTATTTAATCATCATAGTCATTACCGCTAGCTATCTAATCACCAACATAATCATCGAGTTCACTTTGTAATGAAGCAAAGATATCATCCAGTTCAACATAATCATCACCAACATCAAGTTCAGGACAATACGGACATGCATGAGAGAGGACAAGTACTAATTAATTAAGAGCATGAACTAGCTACTCCTGCTGCTCCCTCTCGGGTAGAATAACATAGAACATGTATAGCTCTCCGATTCATCATATTTGAGCATGCAGATGAATCTGTCTCCTAATCTTGGGTTGCGCTTCTCCTTGCTGTCCCTAGTACTTCTCTGCAATCGCTTACAATTTTGCTCCAATCTTTCACTATTAAGCATTCTTCGCTTTCAGAAATCCTGAATGCACTCATGTGTAATGTAGGAAATCTTGGTCGAAGCTAACCATTGACATGCGACCTTTTGTCTCGATCCACCGAGGCACAACTGTCATCGGAAGTCCCTGTTGATGAAAGAACATCGTATAGTAATTAATATACTAAGCAATGAAAGTTTAGCTTCAAAAATAATGTATGCAAAAGATGCACTAATTAAGGACAAATAGTTATAATCTTATCATCTTTCGATTATAGATGTGACCGTAGTTGAATACGATCACCATTGGTCGCACGTTTTGAGTACTAACATTTCTAAGTTCAGGAAAAAAAATTGTCTTGACAGTATTAAGATCCTCAAGCCATGAAACATAATGACTTATCTCCTCGCAGTTTAGTTGAGCCCCGGGGCAGTAGTAGGTCCTGTCTACCAAGCGTCGGACATGTTTGCTTGAACCGAAATAAGCTGACAATACAAATTAGTTGTCAACTATTTTTGAATAAAGTGTATCAAAGACATAAACATATGCATGCATGGTTGAGAAAAACTCACATAATGGTAGAACTGGAGGCGTTTGCACATCGACACAGATGTCTGTATTACCTTCAATATCATCTTCCAGACAAATATCAAAGGTGATAACCATATCAGACTCAAATGCATAAGCCTTGCATAGTGCTTGCCAAGTTTTGCATTCAAAATGGGTGTATGGGTCTCCATTACATAATTTGACGTTGAAAGTATACCCATGCTCCGTCTTCAAGTAAACTCTCTTTTCCTCCATATCATCTATAGCACTAAAACCTATCTTATCCAAGACAAAAATTCTTGCATGGCAGGGGATGCGCTAGTAGAATAGTGAAAATTTAAAATTATAAGTTGAAGCAAATGAAGCATAAGTCATGCTTTAAAATTATAAGTTGAAGCAAATGAAGCATAAGTTTTGCATTCAAATAATAATTGCCGTTGTGACTTACTGTATCCACTTCGAATTTCTCATTCAGTTTGATGCTGAAGCGCCTACCATCAACAAGGAAATTTCTGTCGCACAGGCAGCTGGTCTTCACAGTGTTCGCACATAATGAAATCTTTTTGTCGTCAGATGACATTTCCTATATGTTCATATAGGTGAAACATTAAACACTTATTACTATCTAACATTAATTAATATCTAGCCAATTCAAATATATATCTAACTATATTCATCTAACATTCAAAATTAATCTAACATTTATATAAACTCAAAATATATAAAAACATTAAATAAACAGAAAAACTCATTAACAAATAATATTTTAATTAGATCATCAAATCTCAGATACGACAATTTTCTTACTAAAAATAAACTAGTTATGTTAATTATTCAACTAGTTCAAATCTCAAATACCTAAATAAACTAGTTCGACAATTTTCTTACTAAAAATAAACTAGTTATATTAATTATTCAACTAGTTCAAATCTCAAATACCTAAGTAAACTAGTTCGACAATTTTCTTACTAAAATAAACTAGTTATATTAATTATTCAACTAGTTCAAATCTCACATACCTAGCTAATTGATATCTAATTAAATTTTCTAAAAACAGAAAACAGAAAATAAGTAAAAAAATGTGTGTGTGTGTGTGTGTGTGTGTGTGTGTGTGTGTGTGTGTGTGTGTGTGTGTGTGTGTGTGTGTGTGTATGTGTGTGTGTGTGTATATGTGTGTCTGTGTACGTGATACGTACACTGCAGTCTGTGACCTCAGACGCCGTCGCCCGTCACGATGATCGGGCGCCAAGACGGGCGGGGCGCCACCACGTCTGTCTGGTGCTGCCAAGGCGCGGGTACGCGAGAGCGAGAGAGTACGTACGGGGGCCGGACCGCGGCGTGACGATGACGGCGGGCGACGAGGCGGCGGCGGGCGACGGGCGGCGGGCGGGCGACGGGTGACGGGCGACGGGCGACGGCGGACGATGGGCGACGGGCGGCGACCGGCGACGACGGACTCGGCGACACAGCGTCGCGAGAGGTTGGAGCGAGACGCGAAGAAGTGGGAGATGTAACTGAAATTTTCGTAAGTGTTGTATATATAGGAGAGACCTTTAGTACCGGTTGGAGCCACCAACCGGTACTAAAGGCCAACTTTGGCCAGGCCAAGAGGCGGGAAGAGCGGGCCTTTAGCACCGGTTGGTGGCTCCAACCGGTACTAAAGACCCCAACCGGTACTGTACTAAAGGCCTCGCGCTGCCACCCCAAAGTTTAGTCCCACCTCGCCGGGCGAAGGGCAGCCGCACTGATTTATAAACCCAGCCACGGCTACCCCTTCAAACTCCTCTATATAGCAGGGTTGTGCGCCGAAACTCTGCGCGCTGCCCTGTGAGTCTGCTGGTCCTTTAAGGCCTGTAATTACACACCTGTGGTCTATCAGGCCCACAGGGCAGCGCCCCAATTTTTTTATAGTTTTTTTTCTTTTCTGCTTTATTTTCTTCTAGTTTGCCAAAATTCAACATTTTTTTATAGTTTTTTTTTCTGCTTTATTTTCTTCTTTTTATTTCTGCGTAGTTTTTTGTATAGTTTTTTCTTTTCTGTTATATTTAATTTCTTCTATTTATTTGTGAGTAATTTTTCATCTAGTTTGCCAAAATTCAACATTTTCAGAGTTCATTTTCTAGTGATTTTTAATTTTACGGTCATTTTATAAACGATTGAAAAATAGCAAATATAATTTTTCTTTTCTGCTTTATTTTTCTTCTATTTATTTCTGAGTAGTTTTTCTTTTCTGCTATATTTATTTTCTTCTATTTATTTCTGAGTAGTTTTTCTACTTTTCTGCTATTTTTCTTTTCTGCTATTTTTTCTTTTCTGCAAAACTTGATGGTCAAAGTCAGGAGTTATAACTTAAAAAAAAAAGAAATGTCAACGTGCAATTAGTTTTTGCCATAACAGAAGAAGTCCGGAGTTGTAATAAGTTATTAAAATAAAAAGAGGTGCAATGCTCGTTAATTTGCTTCAAGCCTTTCGAATAGTGTAAACTGCACTCGCGATAACTCCGCAGTCTACCGTATTCTGAAGGCTTGAAGCTAACAACGTGAGCATTGAGCCTCTTCTTCATCGCTCTGCACTCAGGGCTTATAAATCGCTCCTAGTCCCTCTCACTTCATGAGGTGGGACTAAAAACAGCTTACGCCTGGTTCATCCATGAACCGGTACTAAAGGTGCTCGTGGGGCCCCAGCCTTACGACACAACCTCATTAGTACCAGTTCGTGGCACGAACCCGTGCTAAAGGTTCGCCACGAACCAGTACTAAAGAGCTCCTCCCGCCTAGCAGTTGGAACTGGTACTAAAGAGCTCCTCCCGCCTAGTAGTTGGAACCGGTACTTAAGAGCCTCCCGCCTAGCAGTTGAATGGTGCATACTGAATGCACAAAAAGTCTGGACTTGTAATAAGTTAAAAAATGAAATGCCTTTGTAACAGATGAGTTTAATTTCGTCATAAACCCGAATACTTGAAAGAGATTGTCCAGTTTGTAAACGAAGTGCATCAAGTTTTGCCGTAACCCTCTCTACTTTTTGAACATGATATGTGGGTAAAATGATGATACCATGCCAAGTTTCAACTTTTTCAGAGTTCATTTGTAGTGCTTTTCAATTTCCAGGTCATTTAGTTCTCAAAACAAATCATTAAATGCATGAAAAATAGCAAATGAAGGCATAAACGGTTGAAAGTTGATGGCGTCGCTTTGAATGGTGCATACTTAACGCAAAAAATATAAGAGCATTTAGATCATGATCTTATATTTCTATACAGTCTAAATTGTCAATATGATCTTATAACATCAAAAATACTTTGATCATCGATGATCTTTGTGTGCACAATCTGAATTGTCAATATGAGTCATCAACGATTTATAAACCGATGAAGACTCATATTGCGGCCACAAATTCTACACATAGAGTTCAATGAAGACCAAGTGCTTGTGATAGTTTGAGAAATAACATATTTAAGGTGGTAAAAGGCTTGTTAGCGGAGCGAGGTGGGACTAAAAACAGCTTGCCATAACCTCATTAGTATGGTTCGTGGTACGAACCGGCACTAAATGGTGATGGCGGGGGCCATAGCCTGACCGCAGGCTGACACAGCCTCTTTAGTACCGGTTCGTGGCATGAACCGGTACTAAAGGTTCGCCACGAACCGGTGCTATTGATCGCTGCCACGAAACGGCACTAGTGTACACATTAGTGCCGGCTGAAATTCAAACCGGCACTATTGTGCTTCACATTTGACCCTTTTTCTACTAGTGCTTTCGGATTTTTTTCTTAGGCAAAGGCTCTGAGTCGGAGGAAATTATAGTTACCTCTTCGCCAACCACTTGGCTGTGCCCCGTATCCTCCTGAAAGGATGAAATGTCAATAAAATAATGACAAAGGAGTTAAGAGAATCAGGGATTACCTCCTGATCATCTGAAGAAGTGTCATCCAATTTGAGTAAATCGGAAGCGCTGGGTTTCTTCTTCTTTGAAGTTCCGGTTTTCGCAGCTTTCCTTTCGGCCTTTTTGGCTGTCCTGGCTTGTTTAGCAGCCTCATGGTCATACTGGACCTTCCAAAAATTGTCATCGGCCTGTGAAAAAAGGTAAGAAATTGTAAGTACAAGTAAGGTGTGACAAGGCTAGGAGTATTTATTAAGGTTGATGACTCACTATAGGGGTCGGGTTCTTCTTACAAAAGGGAAGTAAGCCGAAGGCGTTGCTAGTTACTGTGCCCTCCTTTAGCAGCGACTAGGTTGTAGCTTCCACCACATCATCTGGTAAGTCGTCAGGGCTATGACGCAGTGGATCATCCTTTTCGCCTGAATAGGTACACATTAAGCCGGGACAACGACTTAACGGAAGTACTCGCCAAGCGACCCAAACTCAGACCAGATCAGTGCCGTTCAGGCCATTTCCCAAAAGAGATTTGATCCTTTTGATGGTGGGATTGAGAGGCTGACGCTCAATAGCAGTTATCTTGTCCGCTAGCGGATGGTTGGACTCAAGGCGCAGAGCGCGGAAGCCGGGCAGAGGACTCCCGTTAGCCGGGGAAGTGTCCTGGCAATAGAACCACGTCTGATTCCAATCTTTCGGATGACTCGGCAGTTCAACATAAGGGAAAAGGCAGTCTCTCCGCCGCTGAATTGAGATACCGCCAAGTTCAAGACTGGGACCGTTGGCACGTTCATTCTACCGGTTCAAATAGAAAAGCTCTCTGAACAAAAGCAGATTTGGCTCCTCTCCCAGGTACACCTCGCAGAAGGCTTGGAAATTGCAGATATTTGACACGGAATTGGATCCAATATCTTGAGGCCTAAGGTCAAAGAAATTCAAAACCTCTCTGAAGAATTTTGAGCCATGAGGGGCAAATCCTCGACTCATGTGATCTGTAAAAACTACTACCTCCCCCTCTTTGGGTTGAGGTCTCTCTTCAGACGGGTCAGGGGCACGATAAGACATGGCCTCCTTCTTAGGTAGATGGCCAGACTTCACAAATTCAGATAGTTTACTCCTCGTGACTGTGGATGGGACCCAATTACAGGTCACAGGAGCCTTGGCTGCTTTAGGTGCCATGACAAAAATTGAGGCCTATGACAAAAATAAGAGGATCCGGCTCAAATTTAACCCGGAGGAGAATATTTAAAACTATTCATGATGGCGGCTTAAGAAGGGGCCTAATGATATATGGATGACTATGTGATAAATATTAAGCAGCTACAGGTGTCAATGAGCAGTTAAACATATTCGACAGAGGCAGTTTTTTCACTTCCGGGTGGAACAAACAGGTTTCACAAGTTACAGCTATTATTTTGGATCAAATGGTCATTCTAAAAGGAAAAAAATTCTAGACCTAAAGCACGTGCAGAGAAGTTCATACACTCGAAAGAAGCTTGTGAACAAAGGAAAAGGGATCCGTTTGCATATAAAATGGAGGTGAAACAGCTACCGCAGCAGTTCTATACCATCTGACGATCAAAAAAGGGCGTCGGGGTGAGATCTATCAAGGGTTCGCAACGGGCGGCGATGAACACCGACGAACTCGGGAGGCCATAATGCAGATCTAAAAGCAGGGAAAGAAAGGGACTCACGGATGCAGAGCTGTTGCAGGGGTCCGTCGCGTTTCTTTGGTCAAGTCAGGTTGATGCTGCGGCCTGAGTTGGAGAAGACAAGGAGATCTGCGGCGGCGGCGGCAGAGCTCGAGCGGCAGAGAAACAGTGCGAGGAGGAAGATGACCGAAGAAGGAGAATGGGAAAGACCTAGGTCACACTTATTTATTAGGGAAAGCTGACTGAGACGGCGCGAGAAGTGGGAGGCCAACATCATTATCCAGCGGGCCCGACGCCTCGGTTTTCAGAATGGTCAGTGAAGGCAAAAGATCCGTTGGAGGATATAACGGAATAAAATATGAATTTAATTGAGGATGACATCACGGCAGGTTAATCCGGATCCAGAGGATGACGTCACGGCGGGTTAAATCCTTTGAACAGCCTGAAGATTGAAGGTTCATTTTTAAGGTATTTTAAGATTGACATGAACAGGTCCAAATCAATCTGGGGCCTAATGTTGGGGATATAACTATTTGTCTAAGCCGCCCGTGAGGGGCCGGGTTACGCAAAGAGGGATTCATCAGAAGAAGCCCAAGACCAAAGCGTGAAGATGGTGGTTCATTAAAGGGTCTAAAGCCCACAGGCGACTTAAGGCCCGTAGTAGTAAACCGCCATGATGGCATGACTTGTATTGTAAGGTAGAATTAACTAGTCACCGAGCCGGACACTGTTTATGAGCCGGCCGGGACTCTGTAGGCCGCAGGGCGACAACCCGTGTATATAAGGGGACGACCCGCTGGCGGCTTAGGGCAAGAAACAACTGATCGAGAGCCGGACATAGCGTATCTCGCTCCCTGGCCATCGAAACATCAAGCAATACCAACCCAACTAGACGTAGGCTTTCCTTCACCGCAAGGGGCCGAACTAGTATAAAACCTCTCGTGTCCTTTGTCCCGATTAACCCCTTTAAGCTTCCTAGTTGCGATGGCTCCACGACTAAGTCCTTGCAAGAGGACATCTGCCGTGACAATTCCACGACAGTCCCGGTTGGTATTACCAACCGGGACTAAAGGTCCTCCTGCCTGGGCGCCACGCAGCGGCCACGTGGAGCCCCTTTTGTCCCGGTTCGTAAGTGAACCGGCGCTAAAGGGCCTCTGGGAACCGGGACACATGGGTCGTTTTCTACTAGTGTCCAATGTCACTGATGGAGGAGGTGATTCTGTTTAACAGAACTTCATCTATCTTCATGTGCTTCTTTTTTGTCTTATTTTAGCGGAACATAACTTTTTTTTCTTCAGGGGTTATCAACAGTTCCTCTGTTGTGCACCTTATATTCATAGATTAAAATAGCCCACGAAATAGCCATGATAACTGCGCTATAGATGCCTGGGAGCCTCACCACTATGCTATGGCTATGCTACGTCTTGAGCTTGCGTTGGTTTTCCTTGAAGAGGAAAGGGTGATGCAGCAATAGTAGCGTAAGTATTTCCCTCAGTTTTTGAGAACCAAGGTATCAATCCAGTAGGAGGCTCCTCAAAAGTCCCACGCACCTACACAAACAAACAAGAACTCGCAACCAACGCAATAAAGCGGTTGTCAATCCCTTCACGGCCACTTGCGAAAGTGAGATCTGATAGAGATAATATGATAAGATAAATATATTTTTGGTATTTTATAATATAGATAGGAAAAGTAAAGATGCAAATAAAAGTAGATTGAAAGCTTATATGATAAGAGATAGACCCGGGGGCCATAGGTTTCACTAGTGGCTTCTCTCAAGATAGCATAAGTATTACGGTGGGTGAACAAATTACTGTCAAGCAATTGATAGAAAAGCGAATAATTATGAGATTATCTAGGCATGATCATGTATATAGGCATCACGTCCGTGACAAGTAGACCGACTCCTGCCTTCACCTACTACTATTACTCCACACATCGACCGCTTTCTAGCATGCATCTACAGTATTAAGTTCATAAAGAACGGAGTAACGCATTAAGAAAGATGACATTATCTAAAGGGATAAACTCATCCAATATGATATAAACCCCATCTTTTTATCCTCGATGGCAACAATACAATACGTGCCTTGCTGCCCTGCATCACCGGGAAAGGACACCGCAAGATTGAACCCAAAGCTAAGCACTTCTCCCATTGCAAGAAAGATCAATCTAGTAGGCCAAACCAAACTGATAATTCGAAGAGACTTGCAAAGATAACTTAATCACACATAAAGTAATTCAGAGGAGATTCAAATATTTCTCATAGATAAACTTGATCATAAACCCACAATTCATCGGATCTCGACAAACACACGGCAAAAAGAGTTACATCAAATAGATCTCCAAGAAGATCAAGGAGAACATTGTATTGAGATTCAAAGAGAGAGAAGAAGCCATCTAGCTAATAACTATGGACCCGAAGGTCTGTGGTAAACTACTCACAACTCATCGGAGAGGCATTGGAGATGATGTAGAGGCCCTCTGTGATCGATTCCCCCTCCGGCGGAGCGCCGACGAAGGCTCCAATATGGGATCTCGCAGATACAGAAGGTTACAACGGTGGAATTAGGTTTTCGTGGTCTGTTCTGATGTTTTCGAGGTACATGGGTATATATAGGAGGAAGATGTAGGTCGGTGGCCACCCGAGGGGCCCACGAGATAGGGGGGCGCGCCCAGTAGGGGGGGTGGCACCCTCCACCCTCGTGGCCGCCTCGATCGTTTCTTGACTTCTACTCCAAGTCCTTTGGATCACGTTCGTTCCAAAAATCACGCTCCCGAAGGTTTCATTCCGTTTGGACTCCGTTTGATATTCCTTTTCTCCGAAACACTGAAATAGGCAAAAAAAACAGCAATACGGGCTGGGCATCCGGTTAGTAGGTTAGTCCCAAAAATGATATAAATGTGTAAATTAAAGCCCATAAACATCCAAAACGGGTAATATAATAGCATGGAACAATAAAAAATTATAGATACGTTGGAGACGTATCGAGCATCCCCAAGCTTAATTCCTACTCGTCCTCGAGTACGTAAATGATAAAAACGGAATTTTTGATGTGGAATGCTACCTAGCATAATTCTCAATGTAATTTTCTTTATTGTGGCTTGAATGTTCAGATCCAAATGATTCAAAATAAAAGTTCATATTGACATCAGAAATAGTAATACTTTAAGCATACTAATCAAAGCAATCATGTCTTCTCAAAATAACATGGCTAAAGTAAGTTCATCCCTACAAAATCATATAGTTAGGCTATGCTTCATTTTCGTCACACAAAAAAGCTCCCATCTTGTACACCCCCGATGACAAGCCACGCAATTGTTTCGTACTTAAATAATCTCAAACTTTTTCAACCTTCACGCAATACATGAGCGCGAGCCATGGATATAGCACTATGGGTGGAATAGAATATGATGATGGGGATTGTGTGGAGAAGACAAAAAAAAGGAGAAGGTCTCACATTAACGAGGATAATCAACGGGCTACGGAGATGCCCATCAATTGATGTCAACATGAGGAGTAGGGATAGCCATGCAACGGATGCACTAGAGCTATAAATGTATGAAATCTCAATAAAAGAAACTAAGTGGGTGTGCATCCAACTTGCTTGCTAACGAAGACCTAGGGCACTTTGAGGAAGCCCATCGTAGGAATATACAAGCCAAGTTCTATAATGAAAAATTCCCACTAGTATATGAAAGTGACAACATATGAGACTCTCTACATGAAGAACATGGTGCTACTTTGAAGCACAAGTGTGGAAAAGTATAGTAACATTGCCCCCTTTGTTTCTTTTTTTTCTTTTTTTCTTTTTTTCTTTGGCATTTCTTTTTTTGGCCTTTTTTTATTTGAGGACAATTCTCTAATAATGATGATCATCACACTTTTATTTATTTACAACTCATGAATTACAACCCAAAACTAGAACAAGATATGACTCTATATGAATGCCTCCGGCGGTGTAATGGGATGGGCAATGAATCAAGAGTGACATGTATGAAAAGTTATGCATGGTGGCTTTGCCACAAATACGATGTCAACTACGTGATCATGCAAGGCAATATGACAATAATGATGCGTGTCATGATGATGAACGGAATGGTGGAAAGTTGCATGACAATATATCTCGGAATGGCTATGGAAATGCCATAATAGCTAGGTATGGTGGCTGTTTTGAGAAAGATATAAGGAGGTTTATGTGTGATAGAGCGTATAATATCATGGGGTTTGGATGCACCGGCGAAGTTTGCACCAACTCTCAAGGTGAGAAAGGGCAATGCACGGTACCGAAGAGGCTAGCAATGATGGAAAGGTAAAAGTGCGTATAATCCATGGACTCAACATTAGTCAAAAGAACTCATATACTTATTGCAAAAATCTACAAGTCATCAAAAACCAAACACTACGCGCATGCTCCTAGGGGGATAGATTGGTAGGAAAAGACCATCGCTCGTCCCCGACCGCCACTCATAAGGATGCACAATCTAAGAACACCTCATGTTTCAAATTTGTTACACAACTTTCACCATACATGCATGCTACAGGACTTGCTAACTAGAACACAAGCATTCTTTAAATTCATAATCACCCAATTAGCATGACTCTAATATCATTACCTCCATATCTCAAAACAACTATCAAGTATCAAATTGGTCGTAGCATCCAATTCACTTCCTATGATAGTTTTTATTATACCCAACTTGGATGCCTACCATTCTAGGACCAATTTTATAACCATAGCAAATACCATGCTGTTCTAAGAGACTCTCAAAATAGCAGAAGTGAAGCATGAGAGACTAAAAATTTCTTCAAAATTAAGCCACCGCCGTGCTCTAAAAGATATAGGTGAAGCACTAGAGCAAAAACTATCCACCTCAAAAGATATAAGTGAAGCACATAGAGTATTCTAATAAATTCCAATCAAGTGGGTTTCTCCCAAAAGGTGTGTACAGATAGGATGATTGTGGTAATCTAAAAAGCAAAGACTAATATCATACAATACGCTCCAAGCAAAACACATATCATGTGGCGAATAAAAATATAGCTCCAAGTAAAGTTACCGATAAACAAAGACGAAAGAGAGGATGCCTTCCGGGGGCATCCCCAAGCTTAGGCTTTTGGCTATTCCTGAATATCTTGGGGTGCCATGGGCATCCCCAAGCTTAGGATCTTGCCACTCCTTATTCCATATTCCATCAAATCTTTACCCAAAACTTGGAAACTTCACAACAAAAAACTTAACAGGAAATCTCATAAGCTCCGTTAGTGCAAGAAAGCAAAACCACCACATAAGGTACTGTAATGAAATCATTCTTTATTTATATTGTTGTTAAACCTACTGTATTCCAAGTTCTCTATGGTTCATACCCTTACATACTAGCCATAGATGCATCAAAATAAGCAAACAACACATGAAAAACAGAATCTGCCAAAAACAGAACAGTCTGTTGCAATCTGTAACTCTTGAATACTTCTGGAACTCTAAAAATCCTACCAAAATATGAAGTCCTGGGAAATTTGTCTATTTATCTACAGAAAAACGAATCAACACAAAAACACGTTCCTGTGAATTAACAAAATTATTTTCATGCGCGCAAAGTTTCTGTTTTTCAGCAGAATCAAATTAACTATCACCATAGGTTATCCTATAGGTTCTACTTGGCACAAACACAAATTAAAACATAAAAACACATCTAAACAGAAGGTAGATGCAAAATTTATTAAATAACAGCAAGGAAAAATATTGGGTTGTCTCCCAACAAGCGCTTTTCTTTAAAGCCTTTTAGCTAGGCATTGAGATTTCAGTGATGCTCACATCAAAGACAAGAATTGAAGCACAAATAGAGCATCATAAAACATGTGACAAACACACTTAAGTCTAACATAATTCCTATGCATAGGCATCTTGTAAGCAAACAAATTTTCAAGGCAAGCAAAAACTAGCATATGCAAGGAAGAACAAAGAGATGATAGCAATCTCAACATGAAGAGAGGTAATTTAGTAACATGAAAATTTCTACAACCATATTTTCCTCTCACATAATAATTACATGTAGGATCATAAGAAAATTAAACAAAATAGCTATCACTTAAAATATTTTCAACATGATCCACATGCATGCGAAGTTGACACTCTTCCAAAATAGTGGGATTAACATTAACTAAAGTCATGACCTCTCCAAGCCCACTTTTATCTAAAATTTCATAAGATTGATCAAAATCCAAATCTGTGGGATCTAAAGTTGACACTCTACCAAACCCACTTTCAGTAATATTTCAAACACTATTATCAATCTTATTTTCATCATGGGGGTTAAATAAATTTTCAAGACCAAAAGAAGAATCACCCCAATCATGATCATTGCAACAAGTAGTAGACATAGCAAAACTAGCGTCCCCAAGCTTAGGGTTTTGCATATTATTAGCACAATTGACATCAAGAGAATTTATAGTAACATCATTGCAATCATGCTTTTTATTCAAAGAGTTATCGTGAATCTCTTCATAATTTTCTTCACCATAATTTTCAGATTCATGAATTTCAAGCAAAGCTTCATAAAGATAATCTAGTGCACAAAACTCACTAGCAATTGGTTCATCATAATTGGATCTCTTATAGCAAGCGGATGAGGATCCATAGATCTTAGCTTCTCTATTTAGCAAGAAATAAACAACTATTCCAACTAAACGACCAAACGAGCCAAGTAAGACATCAAAGCAAATGAAAAGACAAACAAAAGAAGGGCAAATAAAACAGCAAGGGTGAAGTGGGGGATAGGAAAACGAGAGGCAAATGGAAAATAATGTAATGCGAGGGAGATGAGTTTGTGATGGGTACTTGGTATGTCTTGACTTGAGCGAAGACCTCCCCGACAACGGTGCCATAAATCCTTCTTGCTACGTCTTGAGCTTGTGTTGGTTTTCCTTGAAGAGGAAAGGGTGATGCAGAAATCGTAGCGTAAGTATTTCCCGCAGTTTTTGAGAACCAAGGTATCAATCTAGTAGGAGGCTCCTCAAAAGTCCCACACACCTACACAAACAAACAAGAACTCGCAGCCAACGCAATAAAGGGGTTGTCAATCCCTTCACGTCCACTTGCGAAAGTGAGATCTGATAGAGATAATATGATAAGATAAATATATTTTTGGTATTTTATAATATATATAGGAAAAGTAAAGATGCAAATAAAAGTAGATTGAAAGCTTATATGATAAGAGATAGACCCGGGGGCCATAGGTTTCACTATTGGCTTCTCTCAAGATAGCATAAGTATAACGGTGGGTGAACAAATTACTGTCGAGCAATTGATAGAAAAGCGAATAATTATAAGATTATCTAGGCATGATCATGTATATAGGCATCACGTCCGTGACAAGTAGACCGACTCCTGCCTTCACCTACTACTATTACTCCACACATCGACCGCTTTCTAGCATGCATCTACAGTATTAAGTTCATAAAGAACGGAGTAACGCATTAAGAAAGATGACATTATCTAAAGGGATAAACTCATCCAATATGATATAAACCCCATCTTTTTATCCTCGATGGCAACAATACAATACGTGCCTTGCTGCCCCTGCTGTCACTGGGAAAGGACACCGCAAGATTGAACCCAAAGCTAAGCACTTCTCCCATTGCAAGAAAGATCAATCTAGTAGGCCAAACCAAACTGATAATTCGAACAGACTTGCAAAGATAACTTAATCACACATAAAATAATTCACAGGACATTCAAATATTTCTCATAGATAAACTTGATCATAAACCCACAATTCATCGGATCTCGACAAACACACGGCAAAAAGAGTTACGTCAAATAGATCTCCAAGAAGATCAAGGAGAACATTGTATTGAGATTCAAAGAGAGAGAAGAAGCCATCTAGCTAATAACTATGGACCCGAAGGTCTGTGGTAAACTACTCACAACTCATTGGAGAGGCCTTGGAGATGATGTAGAGGCCCTCTGTGATCGATTCCCCCTCCGGCGGAGCGCCGACGAAGGCTCCAATATGGGATCTCGCGGATACAGAAGGTTACGGCGGTGGAATTAGGTTTTCGTGGTCTGTTCTGATGTTTTTGAGGTACATGGGTATATATAGGAGGAAGATGTAGGTCGGTGGCCACCCGAGGGGCCCACGAGATAGGGGGGCGCGCCCAGTAGGGGGGGCACCCTCCACCCTCGTGGCCGCCTCGATCGTTTCTTGACTTCTACTCCAAGTCCTCTGGATCACGTTCGTTCCAAAAATCACGCTCCTGAAGGTTTCATTCCGTTTGGACTCCGTTTGATATTCCTTTTCTTCGAAACACTAAAATAGGCAAAAAAAATAACAGCAATACGGGCTGGGCCTCCGGTTAGTAGGTTAGTCCCAAAAATGATATAAATGTGTAAAGTAAAGCCCAGAAACATCCAAAACGGGTAATATAATAGCATGGAACAATAAAAAATTATAGATACGTTGGAGACGTATCAGGCTGCTGCAGTGAAATCCCCCACAAGTCCCTCTAAATGGCTCAACAATGAGCAAAACCCTCTAGAAATCATCTCTTCCACCAGAAAAATTCCGCTATTTGCCACGATTTCCGGTATAAGTTATATTCCTTCTTTTGCAAAATGGGCGTTAGATGGTAAGTGAAAGTGGCAGTAGCGGCGATCACTTTCGAGAGACGCTCCTAGGCTGCTCCCCAGGGCGGCTCCGAACGAAACCAGATCCACACAAAAATGTACCTCGCCGCCACTCACTCACCATTGCTGCCAATGGCCTCGGCCGTGGTGGCAGCAGGCCTAGCTGCCGAAGGTGGCTGGATGTTTTTGGGAGAGGCGGCGGCCTACTGGAGCGGTTGGGGCAGCCACAGTTGCGTTCGTCCGCCCGCGGCGATGAGGGAACTGCAGTGCCCAAAGCACGAGGACCATCACTCCGAACCCCAACTCAACGCTTAAAGCAGAAGAAGAATTGCTCTCAGTTCAGGTTCTGTAGCTATGGTTCATACTCCTTTGCTCTTGCATCAATGCATTTACTCATACCAACTATTTTAAAATTTGAAGGATGGAATTGAAACTCCAACGGCGCAACAGGTATGTTTTAAACATGTCTCTTTAACTGGTTTGCTGTTGTAACTTGCTCTATGTTGATTTCAGTTTCAATTGAATAAGCCGTTATGTTCTCATGTCATGCACATTACAAGTGTTGCTATTGCTCTGTAGTTTCCCGCACTTATATTCTGTCTATTCTGCTTTATCGTAAACAAATATTACTTGAACTTTGTCTCTATCTTGATTTGGCAACAACTAGAATGATATAGACCATACAGTGACCATGGTACATAGATATATGTTTGTTTCATGCTCTTATCTTGTCCACTTAACTACTGAACCAATTTACCAAAATGAGTTTCATATACAACATGGTAAACATGTGTTGTGTCTGCTTGTTTCTCTTTTAGAATGCGGACAAAATATTGGAGAAGAGTACCCCGTTATGCAATGGTAAAGGAAGTAATGCAGATAAGGTTCAAGATAGTGAGACATCCCTGATGGTCTCCATGAAAGCAGATAAAAACTATCTTGACAACAGGGAGATAACCCAAAAGTCTTGTCTTGATGTAGTGTTCGAGTTACTGGCCACTACTGCTGGCACAAGCTCTTCGAACTTGCTGCCTAAATCAGTTCGTCTTCTTGAGTCTCAACTTCAAGTTGAAAGACATCGATCAGATGTGCTGCGACACGAAGCCGAAGGACTAAGGAAGTCCCTGCAGAATTCAAATGCATACTTTCAGATGCAACAACAAGCGCTGGAGGATTTAAGCACCAAGCATGAGCAAGTTAATTGGCTTGCTAACCATCTTGCCAGCATTTTGGGTACCGATGATATTGTTTCTTGAGCTTTTCTGAAGTGGTTTTAGTTTTGGACTTGTTTTGCTGCGGCGTTTATTTGCACTGGTCGCCAACTTTGATAACCTGTGTATGTGATATGCTCCTTTGTTCCCTATATTTGTAGTGGTGGCGAACTTTGATGCCCAATGGATGTAATATGTGTAATTTCCATGATAGCCTAGCGTAAGTTGCTTGCTTATTTATTTCCTTGTTGTCTTGTTTATTTGTTTGCTTGTAGTCAGTGGAGTTATTTTTCCGCGGTATGCTAGTGGCCGCAATAACCTATATTTTAAAACTAGGCCACAATAACCATGGGCTACATATTTACTGTAGTGACCATGGGCCTTCTGCGGGCCGTAGAAACAATAGGCCTTCTACGGGCTGTAGAAACAATGGGCCTTGTACGGGCCATAGAAACAATGGGCCTTCTATGGGTCGTAGCATCAATAGGCCTTCTACGGGTTGTATGATCGATTGGCCAAACATGGGCCAACAACAGACCATATTATGGGCCATAAACGGGCTAGAGTTGGAATCGTCCGTTCATGAGCTGACCATAACGGGCCGTCGTTAATCGACTGTATTTGATGACGCTATGAAAATGGCCCAACGGATTAATGGGCCACAAATGGGCCGACTGTAACCACGGGCTGAATTTGGCCCACAAGCCGAAAAGGCCAATAACGGGCCTTAAGAGCATCTCCAGCTGTTGTGCCCCCCAGGAGGCGTTTTTTCCGCCTCCTGGGGAGGCACCGGCGGATTTTTTTTGTTCTGCGAATGACAAATTTTCCAGCCGCCCCCACCCAACCGACGAACGCCCGCGCACGCACGGAGAAGACGACGCCCGCTGGCTGCCTCGCCTCCGGCCCACTTGTTTCCGTGCTTACTGTGGAGCTCGATGATGAGGCGGTCCTCGTCAGGCGTGAAGGCGCGGCGGTGCACCCCGGGGCTGAGAGCTGGTTGCACCAGCGCAGGCGACTCCTCCTAGATGGCCGCCCTCGCCGACATCGTCACTTACTATGGCTGGAGGGAGGTCACTGTCATCTACGTCGACAATGACTACGGCCGCGGCGGCGTCGACGCCCTCGGCGACGCGCTCGAGGCCCAGCGTGCCAAGGTCTCCTTAAAGGCGCCCTTCCCTCCGGATGCCGACGCGGCCGTCATCGCTGACCTGCTCGTGCGGGTCACCATGATGGAGTCCCGCACCTGCGTCGTCCACGTCAACCCGGACTCAGGCCTCGCCGTCTTCGCCGTCGCGCGCTCTCTCGGCCACCGACTGGCTCGTCGCCACCCTGGACTCCACGCGGCCGCCCAATCCCAGGGCGATGAGCCTCGTGCAGGGCGTGATCATGCTCCGCCAGTACAACCCGGACTCCGGCGCCAAGAGGTGGCTCACCTCCAGATTCGCCGCCACGCAGCAGCTCGTCCTCGGCACCCTCGGCGACCAGCATCCGCTTCCCGCACCTCCCGGCACCCCGCTTCCCCGCCGCCGACGCCGCTCCCCCTCTGCCTTCCACCCCGGGCCGGAGCCCGCAGAGGAAGACTTGTCCGCACCGGGCCCCAGCCGCGCCTTGCCGCCTTCCTCGCTGGCCGGGCATGCCGCTGCTTCTTGACCTCCGCCACACATGAAGCTCCACCCGGCCACACACAAAGGGCGTGGCGAAGCTCACCACGGCCACGACCGGCTTGCTCTCCCATGCGGCTCGGCGTGTGTGGGTGGGTAGGTAGAAGAAAAGAGAAAAGAGAGGAGAGAGATGAGAGGAGAGAGAGGGGATGGGTGGCTAACGTGGGCCAATTGGATGGCTTAAATAAAGCGTCGGTGCTCGCAGATGCCCCGCGATAGCCTGGGTGTGGCCCGGGCGCGCCGGCCGTATTTTTCGTCTAATCCGGCGAAAAGTTAGATGCTGGGGGCCTGACTGGGACATTTTTTGTCCGCCGGCGCCTAAAAAATGGCTTGGGGAGGCTTCCTGGGGGCACTAGTGGAGATGCTCTAAGTAACTGAATGCTCGAAATGAGCCCAAGAATAAAAGGGCCCTGAGAAGGCCGAAAGATAACACAGGCTGGAAACGGCCCAATAGACTAATGGGTCGTTAATGGGTGTAAAGCGGTACACGGTTCATTATGGGCCAGTTTCACCACGGGCCGTTAATGGGCAAAGAGTTAGAAAGGGCCTCATATGGGTTGAAAGACGTCATGGGCCAATCACGGGCCGAAAGTTACAATGGGCTGAAATCATATTGGATGGCCCAGATGATGATACTAGGCTTAATTTGGATAGGCCGTAACGGGCCGTGAGTTAGCGGGCCGTAAATGGGCTATATACGAACATGTTGTTAACAGGCTTTCCGCGGGCCGGTCCACTACCTTTTGACCAAGTCAAACGGCCCGGCCTTTTCACCAGAATGGGCCTCTGTTGGGCCATGCCATGTGTCGACGTATCATATGCGCCTCCTGTCCAATGAGTGGATGGCATCCGTCCCAATGGTGAGCCGACACATGGTTCATATGGCCATTGGGAATTTTACACATGGAAAATCCCCATTGGTCCGGGCTGTTAACGGGTTATCGGATCCAAAAGCTGACCCGGTAGCTTAACGCGGCCCGTTACGGTGGATGCCACGTGTCGGTTACCCTTGACGAAAGCACTTCCATGACGCGCCATTTATCGTCATGGAAGTAGACACAACACAGGTATGACTATCTTCTTGATTCTGTCATAAAATCATCATGAATGTACATGCATTAAAGAAAATGTGACCTACTGTGACAAACACGTATCATCACGGAAGTGTATTTTTTTGAAGTGCTACAACGTGCGCGTCCAAGGCGCCAACGGCGAGCGCGGGCGCCAACCTTGCGGCCTGCTCCATCGGCTACCTCGACTGGGTGGCCACGGTTAGACCCTCCCACGCTCCCTTCACCGACGCCGAGGTTGACCTGCAACTACTTCTGCGGCCGCTCCTTCACCCTGCGCTACGACGGCGAGGAGGAGGTCATGCAGGCTATCGAGCGCTTCGACAACGGCCTGCAGCCGTTCCCGGCCCGCAGCCCATGCAGATTGAAGATGACGCTCCGGAGGGCCTGCCGCTGCAGCAGCTGTCTCCTGCTCCACCCTCCGACACCCTCGCTGATCTTCCTCCCCATGCGGCCTCGCCTAAGATCTTCTACACGCATCACAGTGACCGCATCCGGGAGGGGCAGAACCCTAACCGCATGACGACGCTGGAGAAGGCCACTCTCAGGAAGGAACAGAAGCTGGAGGGAAGGAAGTGGGCGGCCCTGACTCGCGAGCTTCTGCTGCCAGCCGCGGAGCTCCTGGAGCTCGCCACAGAAGGCGCGCCACCCCTACCTCGCAAGGATGCGCTCCAGCTGGCGGAGGCCTGTGACGTCCCCGAGTTCGACCTCAACTTGGTGCCATCCGGTGAAAATGTGTGACAGCCTTCCCATCCTCGATCTGCGGTGGCGCCCTCCCCTATCGGCTACCCCATGCAACTACAGGTCCACCCGCCATTTCAGCTGTAGTTTTTTATGTAGGACGTGCCACCCGCATGCTATCCCTCCTAGCATCCCCCTAGTATCTACTTTCTAGTCGTCTCGCTCTTTCTCTTCGGCATGTGTACCCTCGTTCTTACTGTAACCGACTGCCCCATCATCAATTTGTCTACCCTTAGTTTGGATTTTCTCTATTGCCCCTTCGATTATCAATGATTAAGGAAATTTTGGTTATCTCCTAGAATGTGCGCGGCCTGGGTCGGCACAAAAAATGTACTAATGTCAAAGCCACAATTTCTTCGACTGTGTGCTCCGTGTTGTGTTTGCAAGAATCGAAAATCCATGATATCTCTCACTTTAAAGCTATCTCGTTTCTCCCTCCCAGCCTTAGAACTTTTCATACCATCCCAGCCTCTGGAACCGCGGGAGGACAATCACCGCTTGGGATGAAAATCTTCTGTCATGCTCCAAAGTGGTTGATGGCCCCTTTTCTCTAAATTGTTGGTTCGACTCACAGGCTGACGACCTCCCGTTTGCGGTCACAAACGTTCACGGCCCTTGCGACTACGCTTTGAAGCCTTTGTTCCTTTAGTCACTCGTTGATTTAAAGCCAGACATCTCATGCCCCTAGACAATCATTGGTGAATTTAACATCACGCTTAGACCGTCAGACAAATCCACCACTCACTTCAATATCACCGATGCAAATCTTTTCTCCTCAACTATAAACACTCTCCAGCTTCAGAGCCTCCCTCTTCTCGATTTTCGTCGTCACCTGGTCGAACCAGTAGGAGGTGCTTATCCTCGTGTGGTTAGATAGGGCGCTAGCAAACGTGCCATGGGCTACAAATTTCCGGATACTTCACTCTCATCAATCACTAGAACAACCTCTGATCATGTACCTATTCGCTTGTCGGCCAAAACAACTATTCCCAAATCTACAGTTTTCCGCCTAGATCATTCACTTCTAAACATTCCCCTCTTCAAAGAAAAGGTGGTTACGAATTGGGAAAGCGTGGGCCCGCGACATGCCCACCTTGGCGCCGCTGGGATTTTATCCCTAAAATTAAAACGCACCAGGAACATGGTCGAGCAGTGGATGTCCAGCCGACGTTCTCCAAAGACCCTCACTCTGAATTGTCATGCTACTATCAATTTTCTTGACAAGATTGACGAGGGCAGGCCGCTAACCCAACTTGAATCTAATCTTCGTATTGCGGTCAAGTTATCTCTTCACCATCACAATGCTGCCATTCCTGTCTACTGGAGGCAACGGGCAAAAATTAAAGACTGCGTTTTTGCTGATGAAAACTCGACCTATATGCATATTTGTGCGTCGGCTAGGCACCGGAAAAATCAAATCAAATCGCTCACACACGATGGCATCACTTATTCCGCACACTCCGACAAGGAAGCTGTCCTCCTACACTTTTGCAAGAATCTGGTGGGTATGAGCACCCCCGTGTCCACCTCCTTTGACCTCGAAAGTCCGCTTATCCCTAACTCGCTCATCACAACACAAGCTTCCGACCTCTCAAAACCTTTTACCATCGAGGAAATAAAGGAGGCCCTTTGGCCATGAAGGATGACGCCAGCCCTCGGCCGGATGGTTTTGGCCTGTCTTTCTTCAAATCCAATAGGAACCTAGTCAAAACGGATCTTCTTAATCAGCTAAATGATTTCCATGCGGGCATAGGCGATCGTCAGAGCATCAACACTGCCCACATTGTGCTCCTTCCCAACAAATTGGATGCTTCTACGCTTGAGAATTACCGACCGGCTTCTCTCCAAAATTTCTCAATCAAGCTAACGTCCAAGTGCCTCTCTATCCGGGCTCAAGCCCTTATCAATCAGCTCATTCATTATAAACAAACTGATTTTGTCGAGGGCACGGGATTGCGGAGAACTTTGTTCACGATACATACATCTTCCAAACCTGTTTCAAGCAATGACTGTCGGCAATCGTCCTCAAGATAGATTTCCACAAGGCCTTTGACGGTGTCTTGGGTCGCCCTTGCCAAGATTCTGCATGCTAAAGGATTCCCCCTGCTCTGGTGTCGTTGGGTGCAAAGTCTATACACCTCTGCCCGCTTGTTTGTTCTTTTAAATGGTAAGATGGGGCCCTGGTTCCAATGCCGCCAGGGCCTACGACAAGGCGACTCCCTCTCACCCTATCTTTTCATCCTGGTGGCCGATGTCTTAAAACGCCTTATTATTCAAGCTTCGGACAATGGACTCCTCTCTCACCCGATCGCCAACGATATGCCATGCCCCGTCCTCCAGTATGCGGACGACACGCTAATTGTCCTACCTCCCGATGCATCTCAGCTTCGGACTTTCAAATATATCCTGCTCCAATTCTCCAAGGCTACTGGCCTGGCAATCAATTTTGATAAAAGCACCTTCGCTCCGATCCACGTCAACCCCGATCTCTCTGCTAGCCTAGCCGCATTCCTGGGATGCCCGGTTGCATCCTTCCCTCAATCTTACTTGGGCTTGCCTCTGTCCACCCACAAACTCAACCTTGCAGACTTCTTCTTCATCATTAACAAGGTCGGCCGCCGTTTAGGTGGTTGGAGGGGCCTTTTACTCTCCTTGGCTGGGAGGGCTGTCCTGGTTTGCGCTGTTCTACGCGCCCTGCCAATCTATGCCATGAGTTCCCTTCTTCCAGCTGGAACCATCCAGTAAATCGAGAAACGCTGCCGGGCCTTCTTCTGGTCTGGCCAGGAAACGACCTCAGGCGGCAACTGCAAGGTCGCTTGGGACATCGTTTGCGCTCCCTTCGCCAATGGGGGCCTTGGTTTTCTTTCTTTGCCGCACATGAACCTATGTCTTCTCCTCAAACACATTTCCAAACTGCACGATGAGCACATCTCGGGAGAGATTCCAGACATTGTTTTCAAATATGGTTGGTCGACCACTAACGATGTGGGCATGTCGGATAACCATCATACCCTGATTTGGAAAGACATCATGAAAGGCCTCGCCCTCTTCCGCGCCACTACCATGGTTCGTATTGGAAATGGAACCACTACCTCCTTCTCGCTTGACCTATGGATACCTCAGTTCTCCCAAACCCTACCCCAACAATTCCCTGCCATGTTTTCCCACTCCAATCGAGTCCACACTTCAGTGGCCCGTGCTATGGCCTCGAACTACCTAACCTTGGACCTAACACCTAGGCTGTCTCACACAGCCGAATGCGAGCTGCTTGAACTACACACTATATTGGCCACGGTCAACTTGAATATGCAGGTGGCTGGCAGGAGAACTACAAGGGACGCCGGAAAACCTTTCATCTCTAAGCTGGCATACCACACGGTTTGGAGGACAAAACCTACAGACAGGCTCGCTCCGGCCATCTGGCGAAATTACGCCCCAAATAAATGCAGAATCTTCCTCTGGCTTGCCTGCAAGGACCGCCTCTTCACGATTGAACGACGTTTCAAACAGGGCATTGCCACTTCTGCCGCGCGGCCTTTTGCGACTACTGTGAATCCATCGACCATCTCCTATTCGGATGCCAGCAGTATTGTTGATCTTGTTTTGTTGTGCCATTCACCCTCCCATGCCCGAAGCAGCCCCTGCGGCGCATCTGGACAGAGGCTGTCTAGTTCCACCCAAAGAGCTCCGCTGCGGATGATCTTAAACTCTGGTCCCACTGCTGTAATAATATTCAAAAACAAATAGGCTCCGGGACTGGGGCTCCATGTTGTTCCACCTTGCCGGGAGAATATAGCCCTTACGCTCGATGTAATTTTGTTTTCTCCCTTTTCCTCCTCTCAACCCCCTGTATTTTCTGATGATCCTGATATCTGTAACACCCACGGTTGGCAATAAAGGTTCAGGCAGCCGTAAGCCCGCCGTTAACGCGTCAAAAAAGTTGTTAAGTGAAAATGGCAGTAGTAGCTCCTTCATCAAAATCAGTTCTTGAGACTTATCCTCGTGTTTTGTGGCACCGCCTTGGATATGTAATAATTCCTATGTCACTGATGGAGGAGGTGATTCTGTTTAACAGAACTTAATCTATCTTCCTGTCCTTCTTTATTGTCTTATTTTAGCTGAACGTAACTTTGTTTTCTTAAGGGGTAGTAATCAACACTTCTCAACAATTCCTCTGTTGTGCACCTTATATTCCTTCTTTTGCAAAATGGGCATAAGATGGTAAGTGAAAGTGGCAGTAGCGGCGATTACTTTCCAGAGACGCTCCCAGGTTGCTCCCCAGTGCGGCTCCGAACAGACCCAGATCCACACAAAAATGTACCTAGCTGCCACTCACTCGCCGTAGCCGCCAATGGCCTCGGCTGTGGTGGCAGCAGGTCCAGCTGCCGAAGGTGTCTGGATGTTTTTTTTTCTTTTTGCGGTTGGCATATTGTTGGGGGAGGCGGCGGCCTGCTGGAGCAGTTGGGGCAGCGACAGTTGCGATCATCCGCCCGCGGCGACCGAGCAGGGACAACGCCCCCTGGCCATGGTTTGCAGCGACGCTCTCCTCCCGTGGTGGTGTGCAGCGGCTGCTTATATTTCAAAAGTATTAATTAATTTGAGTTACATGAGACATCCCCGTAGAGAAAAAAAAACAAATCCCGGAAGTGTAACATGCATATCTACCACCAATTTCGAATATATGAGATGCAATATCCAAGACAACTGCTATAGTATTCATTCATCACTCTGCACTTTGTCTTCAGGGACCATACATTGATCCTGCTCTGCACGTCACTTTGTAAGGATAGCTTCTAGCAGCTGAGCAGTGGAAGATCTCAAAGTGGGGGATACGGGAGAGCTGCCGAAGAAGCCATCATATAGAGCATAATTGACAGTAGCTGATTTGACCTCAGCGTCGACTTGGGATGGACCTTGGTCGGTCGAAACCGAGACCTACACAAGAACGAGTTAGTTACAGAATAAAATATATATATCATGCAAGATATGTGAAAAAAGTATCTTGATTTCACAAGATATGCCCGTGTTGGTTTTCTTGCTCTGCCCTCAGAAGAGTCAATTGTTTCCTACCAACAACTCTAGATGAATTTGCTTAAAATGTTGAATACAGTGGGGCTGATTGTTCACTCACCAGCATTCTTGAGGGTTCCAACCAAGTTAAATAGATGGTTGTTCCCTTTTTGAGATTGCGCCCTAGAAAGCTGTTCCGGAAAGCCGACAGTGAAGATTCTTCCTCATCGGTCCGTTTCTGAATCCGGCGAGCTATAACGCCATCCAAAGCCTTCACAAAGGTGTTGCCATCAACGTCTCTAACTAGAGTTATATTCAGAGATTTCACAACGGGTGCTGCATTTGCATTGCATAGTACGCTGTCTGATCAGCATGTATTACACAACAGATTCATGAACCCACTCCTTGGGCTATTCGATAGCTAGTTGGATCGAGTCCGGTTCTTACCTTTAAAAATGGAGTCAAAACCCGAGGAGGCATCGAAAGTCTCAAGGCCGACCTTTTTTCTCCATTGCTCGGTATCGAGTCCGATGGAGATATCCACATAGAACGCTGCGGCGTATACCTTGACGAAGAACTTGTCTCTGTAACCTAGAGTGAGCTAAAATTCAAATCGCAAACTGTAAAAAGTACTACACACACATTTATGCAAGTCAACAATCTCGAAGGAAGGACATGGGGCAAGGAAATGTACCTGTGCCGAGGATGACCAGAGGCTCTTTGTGGCCCGGAACAGTTAGCTCTCTAGAGAACTTCACATTCGTCGCGCCTTCTACGACAAAAGCATCACCCACTACAGGCAAAAAAAAGTGCAAAAGTAAAATAAAATGAATGACGAGTCATGCATATGAGTTAGGATCAACATAGTTGGAAGTTAATCTTGAACAATAATACTGAAACAGAGAAGTAAGATTTACATCCACTGTTATCTCAAGTTACAGGTTCTCCAGCTAATATGTATGATCAGTAAAGGCGTGAGAAATGCAAAGGGTGGGTTCCTCACCTGCGCCTCCTCCGGCTGCGAACGGAATGTGCTGCGGGCGCCGTGCACCGCCGCGCGCGACGCGGCAGCCGCTGGCCGATTGCAAAGAGGGGCCGGCCGGCAGGTCGCAGGGCGGAAGGAGACGCGTGCGGACCGGCCTCGCGAGTGCAGGGCCAGCCAGCGGAGAGGGCACGACGGAAGCGACCATCATGGCGGCGCAGCGCTTGCTGGGCGGAGAACGGACGACCAGGGACACACGAGTACCTTATCCTATCTATTTTTTTTTAGTAAAAAAGTCCCTTATCCTTTATATTTTGAGTGGTGTCACTTATCCCATCTAGATACACTAGCTAAAGGCCACTGGCAACGGAGAGAACCCCATTAATTCTTTCAAGAAAGTTCTAATTAATTATGTCAAAAAAAGGAAAATAGGAGTAAGCCTGCACACAATCTACTTTCGTACGCAAACAATGTTGGCCGTATTGTCGGCTGTCAAGACAATCTACGTTCTGGCGGAACCAGCGGCTGTGAAGTCACTTTATTTTGCCGAGAGGCACTATTTAGCTCTCGGCAAACTCTTTGCCGAGTGTCCGATGGTTGGCTCTTGGCAATTTTCTATTTGCCTGAGAGGTATATATCT
The DNA here is from genome assembly GCA_021605205.1 of Aegilops longissima. Lineage (NCBI taxonomy): Eukaryota > Viridiplantae > Streptophyta > Magnoliopsida > Poales > Poaceae > Aegilops > Aegilops longissima. The sequence continues at coordinate 19,517,909 of CM038676.1, read as the reverse complement.
GGTGGTCTTTGCAGAGAACAACTCTCGGCAAAGGCTTTGCCGAGGGTTTTTTGCCCTTTGTCGAGTGTTTTTAGCACAAAGCGTAGGGTGCGATTCTAGTAGTGTGTACTGATAAAGATGGCATCCTCCTGAATGGCATTATGCATTTGACTAGCATTAATAAATCTTCAATGGTAACAGTGAACATAGAGGGAATGATTTTGAGAGAAATTAGAGTGCTGCACTCGTTAGACGCCATTGGACTGTCCCGGGGATGCTTGCATGCTTGGAGTGTAGATAATCTTAATGGTTGCAAACTCTCTCTTTGGGTTCTTCAAGATCATGGTAGCAGGAACTCGACTCTAAAGCATGTTGTCAATGTTTTGGAACTGTTCGGAAGGCATTGTCGCAAAGATGACAAGTTCTACATGATGTTGGCCATTCATCCAGATTGTAATTTGAGTTTCCTTACCGATCGGGAAATGACAGTCTCGTATGACATAGATAACAGGAAAGTGCATCTTATCAATACTTCTGAAGATTTCCGCGGCTGTTCACCTTATGTTCCCTGTTTCACAAAATGGTCGTCAGACGGTCGCTCAAAGTGACACTAGCAACCCAATAAAAACCAGTTGTTCGATACGGGCCTAATCTTCTTGTCTTGTGGCACCAGCTTTGATGTGTAATAACTCATGTGTCACTGATGAAAGAGGTGATTCAGTTCCACAGAACTTAATCTTTCATTCTTTCTTTTTTATATGTTTTTGTTCTTTCTTCTTTTAGGGGAAAATAACTTTGTTTTATTGAGAGGTATAGAACAACATAATTCTCCCAATGATATATTTATACTAGTTTACACTGCGGTAATGCACGATTGTCTTTAATCTTTATTGGTTAAGCTCTCCGTGGCCATATTTTCTTCTCAAATTTGGCCAGACGATCTCGCAACTTACTGAATCTTCGTTCCACTGCCTAGCATTCTAAATTATGAATCCAGTCCCTAGTACGCCAGCAACAATTGTTTTAAAGGACCCTGAGTTGATTATGTAATTCCGAAGCTACAGCAAGTTAAGTAGATGCCTTCAATAGATGAAAGAGGACAGGAGAATTTGTGCTAAGATCTACAACATTAAATTCATTTCTTTGGAAAGAGGAATATATTAATATCGTAAAGATATCAATTACACACAAGCTCTGCACTTACATGATGTCACCAAGACATCCAGAATGCACACAACCAAAGTAGAAAATAAAAGGAAAGGAAAAAAAACGAAGGTCCCGCCACAGCGATCAACTGCTCTCAACAACAGCACTCGTTGTAGCAATGCACAAGCGCAATCGTTGCCCGATCCAAGATCTTAGGTTTTCACCCTGGAGAAAGTCCGCGCGAACAAAACAATTCCTTCAGGAAGGCAATCGTCAGGCACAACCAATGAAGACCAAACCTTAGGTTTTCACCCTTAAAGTCACGACTCGGCACCCAAAGAGTACCACCAAAGATGAAATCATCCAGTGTTGCCGCCCCCACTTATCACTGCTGCTGCTGAGAGTTTTACACCTGGCTGACTCCATTGCCTCCAAGACCCCGTCCATGTAACGATGTTTTACGGTTTTCCCTATCACACAGAAGCTGTTGGCGGGAGTGGAACTTCAGCCATGACCGCTCCAGCGCAGGCGGAGATGGCAGGAGCCAGACATGGCAGGAGGCGGAGATGGCCGGAGCAGGACATGGTAGATGACGGGGGCCATCCGTGCGGGCGGTGCCACGCGGTCTCACATATGGCAGCTCCTCCTACCTGAGCGCCTCCACGACGCCATCGAAATCTGCCGCCGTCCATGTGGGGAACACCCGCAGCAGCACCGCCCCTGCCTCCCACAGTAGTGGCTCCACCCGGGACGCCCGCTCCGAGTGCATAGCCGCCAGTCGAGACGAGCGTCATGGGGAAGGCGACGCCCTCTTTCCCGGCCCCGAGGGTTCGCCGGTCAGGAAGAGCACCGCGGGGAAGGCGATGCCCTTGACGACCCGCTGCCTCAAGAAGATGCTGCCCGCCACCGGCACCATCCGCGAGACTGCCAGTGCCGCGAGCTCCATGTCCATGTCCATGGAAGAACCTTTTTCTCTGCGAAATGTCCATGAAAGACCCAGCGGAATCGGGCACGAGCAGGATGTCGACCAGGACGAAAGGTCCCAATTGCGATCTTTATTTTGCTTGTAAGGGGCTTTATGCTATTTTTGCCGACAATTTTATACGGGATCTGTTATACTGACACACATATTCATACTGTAAAAGCTCCAAAAAAACGTTTTGCAGTACACAATAAACGATTTTACAGGAGTTTTTAGGGTATCTGCTAGAGTTGCTCTAACAAATACCAATGCGTGTGCACGCGCGCGCACAGCACATGACTGCATGATAGTTACTGTGAAAGCGATGGACTAACTAATAGCAAGCCTAATCCTTGAGCATAAATATCACAGGGCTGCTGCCTTTGCCTCAGAAAATAGATAATTTCTTTTCTTGCATTAGTCTCAGGCGGAGGCGCAAAATAAAACTAAATTTTTGCACCGAATCATATCATATTTTGCTCTCACTGAATAGACAAGTAGCACGTTGGTCTAATGAAAGCAAGAATGGTTCAATTCTATCAAGTAACCTCTTTGTCTGCCAACTTAGTGAAACCAATGATATCAAAAAAAAAAAGTTAGTGAAACCGACGGAGTGACTAATGGCGAGCCTTATCCGTCCACGTAAATATCACGAGGCTGCTGCCTTGCCTCAGAAAATAGATTATATCCGTAAAGGTCACTTAGGGGGCACATGACCACTTGATCAATTTAATATCTTGCTTTAAGGAATAATGTATGATAGTAGTACGAGTCACATAGACTTAATTGTTTTATCAGGCATTAATCATATTGTCAGGTTCCCTTATCATAGTTATAATGTATTTAGTATTTATCATCAAGCCAAAAGAGGCCACCTTAAACAAAATTATCAAAACAATATCATGTGCAAGTTGGGCAAGTTGGCCTTTAGAAACAAACAACAATAATGCACATAGCTTGGGGTTCAGACGTCACAATCTCGAAACCATCAGCCGCACAAGTCACTCTCTCATCAGCACCCCACATCACCACACTAGAACCAGATATTAGATAGAATCACAGCTCTGAATCCATCCACCGGTGAGTTCATGCATGTGTGCAAAAATTAGAAAAAAAGATGGATCTCGGATGGATGTCTCACATGGATCCCACAAGAGCTAGTGGAGCGTCATGCATTCGCCGAACCCGCCATGACTAAAGAGTTGTATAGAAAGCAAATCACTCCACCAGCGCCCACAGGATCCATCTGAGACATTCACCCAAGATCTGACAGCTGATGTAGATTTTTTTTCTATGTTTGCACGCAAAATGTTGCTTCTATTGTAGTTTTTCCCAGTACAGTTCATGTCCAATCTGCCATGCATTTGCTGCCAACTTGATCATCCCTGCTAAGCCATTACTGGCAATTGATCAAAGTTTATCCTTTAGAGAACATCAATCATTGATATATGGGTTCACGAATGTTATGAAACAAACACTGAAACAAATTGCATGAGTGATGCTGCTGATTATGACCAAGCAAATTATCCAGGTGCTTGGTCCAACTATAAGGCCTGTGTAGTGCATCAATAAGTAGAACATTCCTTTGTCAATTCATCACAACTTTGTACACATACTCTGCACAAGCAAAGTGCCTTCTTTTCATATATAATACTCCCTTCGTTCCTAAATATAAATCTTTTTAGAGATTTTTATATGAATTATGGACTACATACGGAGTCCTTATTGAAATCTCTAGAAAGACTTATATTTACAAACGGAGGGAGTAACATCCATGGTGACAAGGAAACACTAAACCCTACATCAGTAAACATGCCTAATAATCTATTGGCAAAGCAGTAATCATACAAGCAGGCGGGAAAGAAGCAGGCCGATAGCACATTCTACATTAATATACAACAAACTGATGTAGGATCTGTGTCAGCATCCAGCAATCCCTTGACCCAAACAGAGCACAATGATTGAGCCTCCAACTAAACATGTTTTTTTGGGTGGGCAAGAGGACAATGCGGGGCGACGGTGATGCACTAACCTTCATTTCTTGATTCCCACTCGGCATTTACAACACTGCCCACATGAAGATATTTTTGAGGCATCCAAAAGACAAAGTTTTGTCATGTGTTCTGTGCTCGTTGCTGACCATATATTATCTCTGAAATCCTACAACATAGACGATGCCTTCCGCAGTTTTCCATCACCGAAGATTTTGGGAAATTGGTCCCACACCGACAACGATGTCCAATAACATGAAGAGAAGCTGGTAACTGCGAGATATGGGGCACTATGGACACCAATTTGGGCAGCAGGCTTAGCACTGAAGTTGGCCGTCCTGTAGTAGCTATAATCTGAAATTTTGGTACTCCCTCCGTCCGAAAAAGCTTGTCCCGAGGGAGTAGGTAGTAGGTAGTACCTCCGTCCTAAAATAAAAGATGTTTAACTGGTTACATTGTATACCCACTGTAGTGATCATCTTTAAGCTTTAGCTTTCAGTAGGAAACTAACTGGATAAATTGGATGCCGACTGTACCACTCATTCTTATTACTAGATGATGCCCCGCGCGTTGCTGCGGGATTTTGTAGCGCTATATATGAGGAGGATAAGCTGGCAAATAAGAAAACAATTAGTTTATTAGTTAGTCCAAGAAACAGAGTGATATAACTGATAACAAAGGGTTTTTCCTGATACATTGATGTCACAGTCCATCTAAAGAAATCTTGTAGAGGAAGCGAGCAAGCACATACCAAGATTTTGGTAGCACAACACGCGAGACTTTTCTTTCCAAGCAGTCAATAGTTCGGACAGAATAATCCCAGATGCTCCACCTCAAAAGGGTCATGAGACACCTTCGATTACTAATAAAAATAACACGTTGCAGAAATTTGTAACAGGAAGTTTGCTCCCAATAGTATTAATATAAAAATTGATAAAAAAATCCAATTCAATCTTAAACAATTCTTCAGAGAATCATAGTTGCACTTAGACAATGATTCCAGATTGTGAACTGGAGCATATGCTGAAGTGTATTCTAAATGAACATGACTTCATCCTGTTGCAACAATTAATGGCTAGGGCACGAATGGATAATGTATCAGCAAGAACTTTGACGATAAAGCATCCGCAGAAAAATATAACCATAAAGAATACTCCTTTGGCAATATAGAAATGACAGATAAAGAAAATAAATTGAATAGAGCATTTGTGTTTGACCTTCATGGTTTTGTGTGAATGTAAACCATGACCAATATTACTTATATTTGCTGAATTAGATGTGTTCTTTGCAATATAGACTAATGGTAAATTTTGAACCTGTATAGCCTGCCTGGGTCTGAGATCTTAAGATGTCATATGTCCTTGTCGCCAAGAGCATCAATGCTAAATCTCACCTACAGTATATACATGGAACTTGATAGTTAGAATAGGAAGAGGTTGATCTAAGTAAATGCCAGTTTGTCAACGGTATCAAGCAATAGGTGACTGTAGAAGTTCTTGTAGGATTTATGGTTTTTAGGTTGGTGCTGTTTCGAATTCACAATACATATTCGCCCTCCGTAAGTTGTAAATAACATGGGAAACAATTAAAGATTATCTACGAGCAAGATGAGAAATAGAGTATAGTATATAACTAAAGGACTTGGGAGGCCTAGATGGATGAAAACTCATTAGCTATAATGCACAGAGTACCAAATCTGAAAGAAAATCACATAATGTATAAATACTGAGGGGAAATCAGGGCACAACCGGTGGCACTTGAATACCTTTAGTTAACTTTTCTGCATTGTTTCAAGGTAATCTCTCTCTCTCTCTCTCTCTCTCTCTCTGCAAAGCTTATTTAATCCTGCAAAGAAATCAGATCAGATGAGTAGTTATGGGTCATCGTAGATTCATATTAGTCGAAAGAGAGACTCTCATTGGCGTGGCATACCAGTATATGGTCACCAGGATCATTGCACAATCCCTGAAACCTCCATGGAAATCTGCAGAGGGCCCGAAGTAGTGGTCTGTGTACGGTTGGTGTGACCTTTTTTATGAGAAAGAAATACTGAAGATAGAACGCCAAATACTGAAAAACAGAGTACGTAACCTTGAACTCCACTGATGTCGCTCGTTGTATTCAGAAGTTAGCCGCAAATCCATCACTAAAACAAAGGAGCAGGACTTCCTGCCCAGCCCTAGATGCAGCAGGTCGGCTTGCAAAAGGACGCCACCAAAACAATCTCGTCTACGGATCAGTCGGGGTGGCACCTATGGGAGGAGGTGGATCCAACGCTGCTCCAAGTTATACATGTGAACGGAGGTCCTGCCCGGAGTCACTACCAGCCTGGTCATATGGATGGGGACCTGCCAAACGCGGCGTCGACTCCATGGCCGAGCCCAGCATCGCCACCAGAGCGTCCCTCCAGGCCGGAAATACAGCCAGGTACGGACCAGGCTCCAGCGGCTTTTCCTTGGGCGAAACAGAGACATAGAAGGGAGAGGAGGACCAGGTGTCGACGGCGGATGCACCATACCGAAATCCCGATGAGGGGCGGAGACGAGGCGGATCGGCTGTCATGCCGGAGGACGGCGCACGCACCAGTGGGGAATCCTGATGAGGCGCAGAGACGAGGCGAATCCGCGGTGACGCCGGATGAGCTCCCTGAAGCAGCAGAGATTGATCCCAGCCGCCACGATCTAACGTAGACAAGGGAAAACTGAAGGAGGGCCTGATGGCTTGCGAATTGCAAGGGCCTGGACTACGGGGAGAGAGACGGTCGTTCTCTGGTCTTCTGTTGAGACAGATTTTGCCTCTTCTTTCACAGAAAATGATTGCATGAGATGTGATGTGGCTTTGTGTGATTGGATGCTGAGGTGTCTATGCTGCATGTTGAGATAAATCAAGTAGTGGGGGTGAACTTCTTAAGTGTATAGGATTCATGAGATACAAAAAGAGTCTTCAGTTGAAACAATCCATTAGTTTTTTTTCTTACCGTATAGTACATCAACAAAACGGTTCCTATTGGTTAATTAGGCCGTTTGACAAGGGAAATTATTTTCTGCCATCATGGAGGAATTGGTAGACCTCCCATTGACCTCCGCTCTAGTCTGTCTCCCGCTTTCTACCTTAAAGGATGAAGGGAAACAGTGAACAGTAACTATACTGTGACCTTATTTTGCATGTTTTCAATTAGGTTGAAACTCTTGCAAAGAAAAATGTGAACTCCAAGTGCTTTCAGAGCCGAAGTAGCATCACAAAACTTCCACTTCTCGTTCTCTTCATCCAAAATTTTATTTTCAGTCAATAATTTATTCCATATAATCATGAAACAAAATTACCCTTTCAATTACCCTCAGGTTTATTCTTTTTTAGGATATCTGAGAAATTAAATTACAAGGCGGCTTTGTCTCTATATCATCTAGAGAACTGACAATGATCCTAACCATGAGCTAAGAACTCACTTTATGCTAACAGGAGATAGATTGTCAGGTCTAAATCAAGGATTTAACAAACCTCTCATGTTTATTCTTCAATCACACAAATGATCATATTTTTCTTTAAAATTTTAGAACTATTCCCCACATTTTTTTGCTAACCATTCATGTATAGCATTCCACTCATGAATCGTCGCACATCATTCTGGAAAACAGTGTTGTTTAAACCACCCTTTTGAAACCATGCTAAAGTTGGCAGAGATTTCAAGAAAATGTGAAACAATTGATGTCCTTTTCCGGGCACAATTTTTCCCATGACATCCGAGCTTGATGAGAAAAGGAAGAAGAAATAACTTCTTTTTAAGAAATAAGAAGAAGAAAGAACTTTTTTTAGGGGAAGAAGAAGAAAGAACCGTGGGTGGCTGACGTGCATCAGAATGAAGTGGGCCGTTCTTGAAAGCCCATGTAAAAAGCAACGAACTCAAGCCCATACTTCTTCCGATGCCACGCTCGGTTCGCTACGATCTGGATCTGCTTCCAAAAAAGAGAAGGGTCGCGCTCAGTCGTCGATCAGGGGCCGATCAATTTCCGGCCACAAACCCTAGTCCCGGCGAACCGAGGAGACGATGCCGCCAGTAGTAGGAGGAGGAGATAATTGCACGGAGCACGATCCCCCGCAGGCGACCGGCGAGGACGTTCCGTCTTTTTGCCCCGAGGACGTTCCGTCTTGTTCGCCGATGCTCCCCGCCATTGCTTCAATAGCTTCCGAGGTTTTCTTCCTCCCCATATTCTTCCTCCTTCCAAAAAAATTCTAGGGATTAACAAACTTCTCTTCCGTTTGTAGAAGAAGAAGAAGAAGCAGAGGCGTGACTGCGAGCAGCAGCCCGCGGCAAGCCTCCCCGACGACATCGTCATCAAAATCCTGTCGTTGGTGCATTACAAGTCGCTCTGCCGTTTTAAGTGCGTGTCCAAGCAGTGGCTTGACCTTTGCTCCGGCCTCGACACCCACAAGAGGTCGCCGCAGACCCTATCCGGCCTCTACTTCTTGGACGAGGAACGCCAAGGCCTCAGTTTTCATGACCTGACCAGTGGCGGCTCCAGGAATTTGCAACGGGTATTCATGTGTATTCATTTTGCCAAAATCATTGCTGTTTTTCGAAAATTGTCACTCTTTTGCTAAAATCAACACTGTTTTGTAAAAATCATGGGTATTCACGTGATTTTTCGATAAAGGGCTTTTCATTGAATTGAAATATCGAGTTGATACAATCGCATAAAAAAAAATCACCCGGCCTCTGCATAACTAGATGCACACAGCCAAAGTTCGCAGAAATAAATGTCTAGATAATCTGGCCAAGAGCCATAATTAAAGATAAATAAAGTCCAGCCTATAAAGGTACTGAATCAATCCGAAGATCACACCACCATCCATGGGGTAGAAAATTTCCGGCAGAATGCTCCACCGGTAGACGCCATCATAAAAGGTCTCGTCCTCCGGCTTCGCAGGATAGACCATGTACGGAGCCATCGCGAGCATATATGAATAACCTGCATAGGAGATGGAACAGATGTATGGTTAAAACAATATCATTCCTGGTGAGCCGAATGCCCAACATAAGGCAGCCGCCCCACAAGAATGTGAGCAGAAAACTGTTTATCTATACCCCTCAACCAATTGCCGAATATATTCCGTGCACTACGTGGGGATATAAATTGGAAGCTATTTGTACAATGGCCCAAACAGATCGTGCGAACTTGCATTCAAAAAATAAGTGTTTAATCGACTCATCATGGTGACAGAAAACACATTTTTTGCAACCTTGCCAATTTCGTCGTGATGACCCAAGAATACCCCTAGCGCCGCCCCTGGACCTGACCGGGGGTGGCCCCCGCCTGGTCGATCCCGATCTCTCTTTCTTGCGCCGGAGCTACGAAAGCTTAGAGGTCACCAGATGCTCCAGCAGCCTTCTCCTTTGCATGTGCTGGAAGGACTCGTAATCACCGCGGGGTGAATGCGATTATGTCGTGTGCAATCTGGCGACCGAGAAGTGGACTCTGTTGCCTCCCATAGAATGCATGGACCAAGCGGACGTCGAACGCTATTTGGGTTTCGACGCAGCCAATCCCTCTAGCTTCGTGGTCATCGCGCCCTTGACAGATATTTATCAACTAATCATAAAACTAGCGATCTACTCATCGGGAACTGGACGATGGACTTACGTGGAAAGTGCGTGGCATTCCGATACTATGGTGCGTCTTGATCAAGATGCCATCTTCCTGAATGGCATTATGCATTTGGCTACCTGTGGTTCTTCAATAGTAACAGTGGACATAGAGGGGAAGATCTGGAGAGAAATTAGAGTGCCACACTTCGACGCCATTGGGCTGTCTCAGGGATGCTTGCATGCTTGGCGTCTAGATGTTCTTAATGCTAATGGTTGCCAACTATCTCTTTGGGTTCTTCAGGATTATGGTAGCCAGAACTGGACTCTAAAGCACACCGTCAATCTTTTGGAATCATTTGGAAGTCATTGTCGCAACGATGATGAGTCCTACATGATGTTGGCCATTCATCCATATCGTAATTTGATTTTCCTTACCGATGGGGAGATGACAGTCTCTTATGATACGGATAATCGGAAAGTGAATGTTATCAGCTCTCCTGTAGATTTCGTGGGTTGTGCACCTTATATTCCCTGTTTCACAAAATGGCCGTCCGATGGACGCTGAAAGTGACGGTAGCGCCTTTGTAACAACCAGTTGTTGGATATGGGCCTAATTTTCTTGTTTTGTGGCACCAGCTTGGATGTGTAACAACTCGTGTATCACTGATGGAAGAGGTGATTCAGTTCGACATAACCTAATCTTGGCTTGCTTTTGATGTTTTTTATTTCTTATTCTAGGAGAAAATAACTTAGTTTATTGAGAGATGTAGATTAGCATGATTCTCACAATGATATATTTGTACTAGTTTTGACTTCGGTAAGGTCACAGTTCTTTTTTTCGTTTTGGTTAAGCTCTCTCCATGACCACATTTTCTTCTCGAATTCTGCCAGATGATTTTCTAATTTACTGAACTTCTTTCCACTGCCTATTTTGAATCCAGTCCCTAGTTTGCTAACTCTAATGGTTTTGAAGGATCTGAGTTGATTCTGTACTTCCGAAACTACAGCAAGTTAAGTATATGCCTTCAATCTAGAAGAAAGAGGGTGTTGCATATGTAGCACCTTTACTGTTTGTAGCTCTCACATACGGACAACTCGGAAGGATTTTAGCATGAGATTTTTTCTCCGTCAGAACGGAATGCATTTATATCAAGATGTTAACGATCTCAAGAGCTACTCAAGACATCAAGGATGCATGCAACCAAATTATTACGAAAGAAAGAAAGAGCAATTAGCGAAACAGTTGCAACAAACTTCAACATCAACCATCAGTGATGGCAAACCCATGTTCAAATTTAAGAGGATGGGAAAAGATCCTACAAGTTTCTCTTCAGTCAAACAGTTTGGTGATGAAAGATCAGAGAGGATGATGGGAGAATTTGCGAGAAGATTGACAACATCAAAATATACAGTATGGAAACATATTTTATAAAGAATATAATAAAACTAACTTGGTTTGTAGATGTTAACATCCTTTTTATATACTTGTTGACTTGGGATAAAACTAAGATTTGGAATAGAAAAAGCATTTGGTAGCATCATCTATTTTTCGTGCACTTGTCAGTCGGAGACACAAAATAGAAGCACATTTCAGCTGATCGTACCATTGTATAGATAAGTAGTTTGTTGATCATACCATTGTATAGATAAGAGTACTATATTTTTGTGCTTGCGTGATCAAACTTTCTTTTCGCGAATACGCAGACCTTGCGTACCATTCATTGATAGAAAGAAGAGAAATTGCATAGACATATACAAGAGAAAAAGAGAAAAGCACCACACAAGATGTGGGTAAAACAAGAAGAGATACAGCAAAGCATAGAAATCTCGTAGCTCAAACTCCAGCAGGCAAGGCAAAGAGACGAGGGACAATGGTATCTGGGCCGCGTCGCGACCAACGTTGGACACCATCGGCCACGACTCTAGGACGAACTGGATCCATGTGCCTAGAGGATCGGCAAGTGCGCTGCAGGACCTAGCCAGACTAGAAGGAGAAGCCATGAAGAGAGTGTCACAAGGCCATACATAGCGCCCCGGATGCCCACACCAAGAGGAGCAGCCTGGACCAGGAAAGCGTCCCAAAGGTTGCTGGATCAGGGTTCAGAGACACGAAAACCAAAGTAGGCCGAGACCACAACCACCTGGAGAAGAGTCGCACCAATCACCGGGGAAGATGACATTGGTTGTCGCTGGACGCTCCACAATAGACAGCCACCACAGGACAGATCGAGCCGGGGAAGGCCCGAATCCACCGCCCTGGACACCATAACCAGCTCAAGGGTGAGGCATGGCTGGGAGCCTAGGATGAGGCTCTGCCGCCGGGAAAACACCAGACAATTGAAGACTAGGGGGAATCAGCCCCAACGCGGACAGCCAAAGAGGAGGGACGACTGGGACAAGGTCCTACCGCCAGGAGGAGGCTGGACAGCCAGGGCTAGGGTGGTTGAGTGGCCAAGAGAGGTCGAGTGTAGGAGAGGGCGGGGTGGGGGAAGCGCCGCACCAGGGCAACTCCGGAGGGACTGCGGCGGCGACACCAGATCAGACGCTGGAGAGGCGCCGCCGGGACAGCCATCAGGAGGCACGGAAGAGAGGGACACCATCGGAACCACCATGAGGAGCATCGCCGGTGGCCAGGCCATTGGGAGGAGCATCGACGAGTCACCAGGAGGTGGGCCGCCAGCCATGGGGCCCCGTGCGAGGAGAGTCGTGCCACGGGGAGAGGACCCCGCCGCCAACGCCACGATGCGAGCTTCGCCTGGTAGTGGACTTTGGCGGCAGCGAGGGGGGTAGCGGGAGAAGGGGTGGGCCGGCGGCGGCGCAGTTGGGGTCTGTCGCCTAGGGTAGGCGACGCGGGAACCGAGCGGGGCTAGGTGTCTGATCAAACTTTATGAAGTTTGACTTCAGACGAATCCTTTATGGGCTAAAAAGGACCAGAGGGAGTATTCTGATACCGATGGAGTAACTAATAGCAAGCCTAACCGCCCCACATAAATATCACAAGGCTGCCGCCTTTCACTTTGGGGGCACATGACCACTTGATCAATTCATTGACTTGCTTTAAATGGATGGCAACACCATGTTCAAATTTAAGAGGATGGAGGAGCTCCTACAAGTTTCTCCACAGTCAAACAGTTTGATGAGGAGAGATCACAGGGAATGATGGGAGAATTTGTGCTAAGATCTACAACATCAAATCAAAAATATATTTACACACGTACTTTTCTTCACAAATCACAAGAATTTGCACTAAAGAAACACTTGGTATGCTATATAAAGGACAACAATATTGATATTTATCTCACGACCCTTCTGATTAACAAGCTTAATGAGTTAAACAAGTAGCTAGTGAGCTTGGTTCATTGAACTCATTTTGTTAATGAGCTCATATTAAAACTCGACTCGACTCGTTAGTTTCCGAGTTCGGGTCGAGTCGAGCCCAGCCACGAGCTAAGATTGTGAGTTTTGAGTTAAAATTCCATCCCTAGATCATACCACGCATTTAATAGATAAGTACTCCCTCCATCACAGTTTAGAAGGCACAGTTAAATTTGCGTGCGTTTCCACAATAGACAAGGTTTAGGGCGCATTGCATTTATTTCTAGTAGCTAATTAGTACTTCAATATACTATTTCTATGTGCATGCGTAGTGTGAATGCTATTTTTTAGCCCATCTCACAACCAATAGATAACCACCTAGGTCTCAGAGAATTTTTAAGCGCGCCTACTAAACCGTGACGGAGGGAGTAGTATGTTGATGTAATGGAAGCAATGAAAATGCATGGTTCAATTCTATCAAGTACGATTGTGTGTGTGCGGGCCTGAAGGTATGATAGGTATTGTGAAAGCGATGGAGTGACTAATAGCAAGCCTAACCACTCCACACAAATATCACGAGGCTGCTGCCTTGCCCAGAAAATAGATTATATCTGTAAAGGTCACTTTGGGGGCACACGACCACTTGATCAATTTACCAACTTGCTTAAGGAATAATGGATGATAGTACAAGTCACATAGACTAAATTGTTTAATCAGGCGCTAATCATATTGGCAGTTCCCTTATCATAATCATAATAATGTGTTTAGTATTTATCATCAAGCCAAAAGAGGACAGCATAAACAAGATTATCAAGACAACAATAATCCTGTAATCCTGCGCAAGTTGGGCAAGTTGCCCTTTATATAGAAACAAACAGCAATAATGCACACAGCTTCGGGTTCAGAGGTCACATCTCAAAACCATCAGCCGCACATCTCCACCACACCAGAACCAGGTAGACATAATCACGGCTCTGAATGCATCCACCAGTGAGTTCATGTGTGCAAGAATAGAAAAAAGTCGGATCTTGGATGGATGGATGGATGGATGCAATGTCACATGGATCCCACAGCCACAGGAGCTGGTGGGGAGCATCATGGGCATCTCACGAGAACCACCCTAACTAAAGAGTTGTATACAAGACAAATCACTCACAGCTGCCACAGGATCCATAAGAGACATTCAACCAAGATCTAACGGCTCTTAGATTTTTATTTTCACCCCCTATGTTTGCACACAAAATGGTGCTTTATATTGTAGTCTTCCCGAGTTCAGTTCATGTCCAATCTGCCATGCATTTGCTGCCAACTTGATCATCCCTGCTAAACCATTATTACTATTACTGGAAATTGATCAAAGTGTATGCACTAGAGAACAGCAATGCAATCATTGATATACTGGTCCATAAATGTTATGAAACAAACAATAAAACAAATTGCATTAGTGATGCTGCTGATGATGACCAAGCCCAATTATCCAGGTGCTTTGTCCAACTATAAGCACTGTGTAGAGCATCATAAGTACAACATTCTTTTGTTAATTTACAACTTTGCACACATACTCTGCATCAACAAAGTGTCTTCTTTTCATATATAATAATAATAACATGCATTGTGACAAGGAGACACTAAACCCAACATCAGGAAACAGGCCTAGTAATCTATTGGCAAAGCAGTAATCATACAAGAAGGCAGGAAGGGAGCAAGCGGGTGAGGCAGGCAGACGGCACATTCTACATTAATCTACAACAAACTGATGTAGGATCTGCTACACAATCCCTTGACCCAAACAAAGCACAATGATTGAGCCTTCAACCAAGCATGTTTTTTGGGTGGGCAAGAGGACAATGCGGGACGACGGTGATGCACTAGCCTTCATTTCTTGATTCCCACTCAGCATTTACAACACTTCCCACATGAAGATATTTTTGAGGTATCCAAAAGACATAGTTTTGTCATGTGTTCTGAACTCGTTTGCTGACCATAGATTCTCTCTAAAATCCTACAACATGGACGACGCCTTCTGCAGTTTTCCATCACCGAAGGTCTTGGAAATTTGTCGCGCACCGGCAACGATGTCCAATAACAAGAAGAGAAGCTGGTAACTGCGAGATACGAGGCACTATGGAGACCAATTTGGGCAGCAGGTTTAGCACTGAGGTTGGCCGTCCTAATGTAGCTATAAGGGCATCTCCAATGGCAACTCGCAAAAAGTTTCCCGCATTCTTCTGCGGATAGGGGGACCAGTCTATGGACACGGATGCGGGAGGTCGACAGCCAACGCTAGCCGCATACATTTTTGCAACAACTCAAACCAACCGGACGAAATTTGTTCAAACCGGATGGTTTTCATTCAAGTTCGGATATAATTTACATAAAAAAGTCGATATTTTGACCGTTGAACTAAAACCCTAAAAAAAAAAAACCTAAACCTTATACCGGACAACCACCGCGTACGCGTGGCCGCCCTGCCCTGCCACACCGTCGTCTCCGTCGGTGTCGTCGTCGTGGTGCTGGTCCCTCCACTTGATCAGTTCACTAAACTTGCTTTAAATGGATGGTTGTACGAGTCATGTAGACTAAAGTTGTTTTATCGGATACTAATCATCTTCACAGGCTTGCATAAGCGCAATCATAATGTGTATTATTTATCATCAAGCCGAAAGAGGACAGCTTAAACAAGATTATCAAAACAATAATAATCCTCTGCAAGTTGGGCAAGTTGCCCTTTATATAGAAACAAACAGCAATAATGCACACAGCTTCGGGTTCAGACGTCACCATCTCAAAACCATCAGCTGACAGATGTCTCACAGCTCTCTATGTTTCGGTGGATGAAACTCACATGTTATTGTCGTTGATCCCCCTCTACGTTTGCACACAAAATGGTGCTTATATTGTAGTCTTCCCCAGTTCAGTTCATGTCTGATCTGCCATGCATTTGCTGCCAACTTTATTCATCATCCCTGCTAAAGCCAATACTCGAAATTGATCAAAGTTTATGCATTAGAGAATATCAGTCATTGATATATGGGTCTACATATGTTATGAAACAAACACTGAAACAAATTGCATGAGTGCTGCTGCTGATGATGACCAAGCCCAATTATCCAGGTGCTTGGTCCAACTATAAGCACGGTGTAGAGCATATATAAGTACAACATTCTTTTGTTAATTCGCAACTTTGTACACATACTTCCCACAAACGAAGTGCCTTCTTTTCATATATAATAACATGCATGGTGACAAGGAAACACCAAGCCCTACATCAGGAAACAGGCCTAATAGTCTATTGGCAAAGCAGTAATCATACAAGCAGGCAGGAAGGGAGCAGGCATAGCACATTCTACATTAATCTACAACAAACTGATGTAGGATTTGCGTCAGCGTCCAGCAATCCCTTGACCCAAACAAAGCACAATGATTGAGCCTCCAACCAAACATGTTTTTTGGGTGGGCAAGAGGACAGACAATGCGGGACGACGGTGATGCACTAGCCTTCATTTCTTGATTCCCACTCACCATTTACAACACTTCCCACATGAAGATATTTCTGAGGCATCCGAGGGAGATAGTTTTGTATGTGTCTTGTGCTCATTTGCTGACCATAGAATCCCTCTGAAATCCTGCAACATAGACCAAGCCTTTATGCAGTTTTTCATCACCACTGATCTTGGGAAATTGTTCACACGCCCACAGCGCTGTCGAATGACATGAAGAAGCTGGTAACTGCGAGGTATGAGGCACTATGGAGACCAGTTTGGCAAGCAAGTTTGGCACTGAGGCTGGCCCTCCAGAATACTTTGCATACCCGCTGCAGTGATGACCTTCAATCTTTAACTTTCAGTAGGTTAACTAACTGGATACATTGGATGGCAGTCATTCCTGCTTTTCATTCATGGAGATACAAACCGAGTCTTCAGTTGTAACAGCCCATCAGTGTTTTCCTTACTCTATCAACAACACGGTTCCTGTTGGTTAGGCTGTTTGACAAGGGAAGTTCTTTGCTGTCATCCAGGAGGAATCGGTAGACCTCCCATTGGCGCTCCGATGCTGCCTGTCTCCCGATTTCTGCCTGAAATGAGAAAGGGAATCAGTAAAACTAACTCTATTGTGGACTTATTTCACACCTTTTCAATTAGGTTGTAACTCTTACAGAGAAAATGCAGATTCCAAGCGCTTTCAGAGCCAAAGTAGCATCATAGAAGACCCGTGGCCGACCCTTCCCGGCAAGTTCAACAGGGTTGGCAACAAGGAGTTCTGTGTCCGGTCCACGGTTGACGATCATCACCCTAAGAGGATGGAGCATTTCAGATCTCATGCGAGACCGCAGAGCATCCTGTTTCTCAGGATCAATAACCTTCTTGCCATCTGCCTGCTTGATAAAAAGATCGACCTCGCGAAAACCTTTCTTGTCTGACCAGAATCTCCCATAAGTGACCTAGAAGAATATAGTAGTTAGAGCACACTGATGAAATCTCCTTTTTGCAAGCTGTAAATTTTGTATTCATTGAAGACGATACAGTGGGTAAACAGATTCAGAGTAAAAGAGAGGAGAATAATTTTTATCATCATAACAGCAAAGGAGAATTAAAATGCCTTGCTGTAAAATAGAACTAAAATTGACTATTTGATTGTCAGTGTTTTCAGATATTCAGAAAGTCTATATACAGTCCTCAAGGTACTATTTTCTCCCACAACCTGAATTTTGCATGGGGTTGTCTTCTTGAGAACTAAGAGGCCGTAATAAATCATAAGCTATGTACAACAAATGCATACATATCTTCAAGTACCTTAATGTTGCAGTCCTTGAGTGTTCTCAGCATGTCATAAAGGAGGCCCTTCTGATCAACACAAAGAATTTGGAGCAGTGTGTGTGCAGGACTCAGGGTATTGTCAAAGTTGATGGTGGCCTTCTGCACCTTTTTCATCTCTGCACAAAGAGGCCCTGAACTGCTCTCACATTCATCTAGTTCCAATCTGAACAGCTCCTCAGAGATTGTTGGTGGAAGAGAAGAGAATCCTTGCTGGAACCCTTCCGCTGATAGGATTTCACAAGTCAGGGAAGGACCTAAGGTAGCAATCAGCATCGAGCAAATCTCTTCTTGCCTTTCCTTCGTATGCAACAGTTCCCTTCAGATAGAAATATGAACTGTCATACATATAGTAGAATTATTATACCATGCAATCAACCGACACCATTTCTAATACGCAGCAATTGACATTATAGCAGCAGCCATAGAGTGTCAAAAGTGAAGTCAATGCTTCAGGTACATGCACAGAAGACCTGAACTCAAGGTTGCGACTAGCGAGACTTACATGCCATCAGTGATAAAGAAGAGGTTCACAACCCTCCCGTCAGGCGTGGTCGACACCTTCACTCTCTGGATTATAAACTCTAGCTCCGACAGTATATGCGTAACATCTGTGAATAAATAGTACAATTATAGCAAAAAAAAAACTGAATGCAGAGACAATTAGAGCACGAAGCAGGGCAAGAAGTCCTCACCATGCAACAGCCCCCTACGGTCGGTCGAGAAGAGCTTGAGGAGGTAGAACTGCGGGGGCCCTGGCTCAGTGATTTCAGGGTAGAACGGGATGGCGTATGACGAAGGGCACATGGCCATGAGCCGGTTCTTGAGGCTCCCCCACCGGACGTTGATGGACGGCGAGCGCGGCACCACCCAGAAAATCACGTAGCACCACTGCCCGTCCGTCGACACGTCTGCTAAATCCAACAAACACACGAGATTTAGACGACAATGATGATATAAGAGACCAAAAGACATGTACTACAGAATTATGCAGCTGCGGACAAAACAGGGTGCTGTAGAATTGGACAGGTTGCAACGTCTTGTCAGTTTCTTTGTTTATGCCTACCATGATTGAAGCGCTGCTAATGATTGACGTCGTGCACAGAGCAAGATTAACAAGAAAAATCAGGCGACAACACTTGTGATTAACACTTTAACAGCGAGCAGAACACTACAGAATTATGTAGGTCCCAACGATTGACAGTGATCGTACAGCGGCATGGACAGGAAAGTCAGGGGAGGTGGCAAGTAGTAGGCCTGAGAAAAGAAAGCCTAGCTTTTCCGTGGACTGAATAAGGGATAATCATGATATCTGAACAAACCACACGTCAGTGAGCTGCATGTACAGCTAATCCCGGGAAATCGACGAACACAAAGCAGCCAAAATTCCCCAACACTTTTATCTCCCGAAACACGCCGAAAGGGAGGAAATCCACCCCGAGAGTAAAATCCAAACAGCTAATCCTCGCCAACCGCGCCAATCACGAAGGGGAAAGGGGGGAAAAACTGAAATAAAAATAAAACTACGCGCCGCGCCGTGCGCAATCCCGGATGATGATGATGATGATGATGATGATGATGATGATGATGATGATGATGATGATGATGATGATGATGATGATGATGATCCAGCCGAGGCACGCGACTCGCGCTCGCAATCGAACCAGGCGGCCGGATTTGTCGCCGTGGATTTGGGGACACGGCGGGTGGGCATGTGGAATTGGGGAGGGGAGGGGAGGGGACGTGGAGGGCTCACCGCCGCGGGTGATGCGGAGGCCGAACTCGAGGATGGTGCGGCAGAGGTCGCACCCCAGGCCGGCCTGGTCGGGGCAGTTGACGGTGACGACGTTGTCCTCCCGTCCCCGCCGCCAGCTCCATCACCACCGCGTCCTCCACCCCCGGCCCGCCGCCGCGGCCCCCCAGCACCGTCCTCCCGCGTCCTCCTCCTCCTCCCCCGCCGCCGCCGCCGCGGCCCGAGGATCTCCCCGCCATCGGCATCGCCCGCCCGCCCGCCCGCCCGCCTGGGATCGCGGCCCGGATCCTCTCTCCTCGGCTCGTTGGTTTCGTGGCTGGGTCGGGTCGGGCTGGAACTGTGGAGTATCGTGTGGTGTTTTTTTTTTTCTGTTGTTGCTGCTGCTGCACGATGGGTGGTGCGAGGCGGCGGGCGCGTTGATATCGCCGGGCGGCCTGCTGGGTGGGGCCCGCGGCTGAGTCAGCGCTGGGAGGGACGCGTGCGGCTGCAGGCGGTTGCTCCGCAAGGGCCGCTCACGGGCAGAATGAATAAATCTATTCTCAAAATATGTCTATATACATCTGTATGTATTCCCTATTATGTTAAAAAATCTCTAAAGAAGTTCATATTTAGAACCAAAGGAGAGTCGAGTAGAGTACCACTTTCCTCCTAAGAGCATCTCCAGCCACGCCCCCAACACGTCCCCCCAGGCGAATTTTCTCGCCAGCGCCCAAAAATCAGCCCAGTCGCGCGCCAAGGAGTCCGTTTTTCGCCGGTTTGAGCTGAAATTGGCGCCGGCAGACCCAGGCCGAACCCGGCACGCTGGGGGTGCCCGGGTGCGCCGGGGCAAGCTATTTTGGTGCGAACTAACTGCGGGCCCGCCGAACGCCTCGTCGTCCTCAGAACGCCTCGGTTTCCCACGGGGAATCAATGCCAAGGCTGCCGCCGATCAGCCTTCAATTGATTCCTCACGGGCGGCGCGGCGACGCCCTCCCTCCTGCCACGCGTACACACGGCATCGGGCGGCTATAAAATCAACGCCTCCCCCTCGCCTCTGGCCACACACCGACACGCTCTACCTCTCTCTCCCCGTGCGTAGCCGCCGCCGACGATCCTCCCCTCTCTCCCCAAGCCCATCTGTGACGATGCGCGAGCGATTCCCCGGCGATGGGGTGGCGGCCAACGGCTTCGGCCGCCGCTCGCTGCGCGCGTGGGAGGCGTATTTGCTCTTCGAGGACAACATCCCGGCGCCTCCAGACATGCGCGCAGGGCCGGGCGGGTAGAGGCTCAGCGCCGATGGCGTCCCCATTCCCCCGCTACCCGACGTCAACGCGCGCGCTGACTACTTTGCCCACGAGGTCGACACGCGTCTTTGGCGTCGTGACCAAGAGCAAGACGCCCTCCGCGACGCCGCCGACAACCACGCAGCGTGGGCGGCGACTTCCAAAGACCGCAAAGCGCTGGTGGTGGCCTCCACCAACGGGCGCCGGTGGGGGCACCAAGAACAACGAGGGGCGCCGCCAGTGGTGGGGCGCCCCTTGTTGGGGCACGCAGTAATTTCAAAAAAATTCCTACGATCACGCAAGATCTATTTAGGAGAAGCATAGCAACGAGCGGGGAGAGTGTGTCCACGTACCCTCGTAGACCGAAAGCGGAAGCGTTTTATCAACGCGGTTGATGTAGTCGTACGTCTTCACGATCCGACCGATTCCTAGCACCGAACGTATGGCACCTCCGTGTTCAGCACATGTTTAGCTCGATGACGTCCCTCGTACTCTTGATCCAGTTGAGGCCGAGGGAGAGTTTCGTCAGCACGATGGCGTGGCGACAGTGATGATGAATTTACCGGCGCAGGGCTTCGCCTAAGCACTACGACGATATGACCGAGGTGTGTAACTGTGGAGTGGGGCACCTCACATGGCTAAAAGATCAACTTGTGTCTGCTAGGGTGCCCCCTCCCCACGTATATAAAGGAGGGAGGGAGGAGGAGGCCGACCAAGGGTGGCGCGCCCAAGGGGGGAGTCCTGCTCCAAGTAGGATTCTCCCCTCCCCCCTTCCTATTCCCACAAGGAGAAGGGGGGAAGGAGGAGGAGGAGAGAAGGAAAGCCCCCCCCCCCCCCCAACCCTAGTCCAATTCGGTTTGGGCTAGGGGGCCGCGCGGCACTCCTTGGCCTGCCTCCTCTCTTCCACCACTAGGCCCACGAGGCCCAATAATTTCCTGGGGGGGGGGGGTTCCGGTAACCCCCGGTACTCCGAAACTTATCCGAAATGACCCGAACCATTCTGGTGTCCGAATGTAGCCTACCAATATATGAATCTTTATGTCTCGACCATTTCGAGACCCCTCGTCATGTCCGTGATCTCATCCGGGACTCCGAACAAACTTCAATATATCAAATCACATAACTCATAATACAAATCGTCATCGAACGTTAAGCGTGCGGACCCTACGGGTTCGAGAACTATGTAGACATGACCGAGACACATCTTCAGTCAATAACCAATAGCGGAACCTGGATGCTCATATTGGCTCCTACATATTCTATGAAGATCTTTACCGGTCAATCCTCATAACAACATACGTTGTTCCCTTTGTCATCGGTATGTTACTTGCCCGAGATTCGATCGTCGGTATCATCATACCTAGTTCAATCTCGTTACTGGCAAGTCTCTTTACTCGTTCCGTAATGCATCATCCTGCAACTAACTCATTAGTCACATTGCTTGCAAGGCTTATAGTGATGTGCATTACCGAGAGGGCCCAGAGATACCTCTCCGAAATACGGAGTGACAAATCCTAATCTCGATCTATGCCAACTCAACAAACACCATCAGAGACACCTGTAGAGCATCTTTATAATCACCCAGTTACATTGTGATGTTTGATAGCACACTAAGTGTTCCTCCGGTATTCGGGAGTTGCATAATCTCATAGTCATAGGAACATGCATGTATAAGTCATGAAGAAAGCAATAGCAATAAACTAAACGATCATTGTGCTAAGCTAACTGATGAGTCTTGTCCATCACATCATTCTCTAATGATGTGATCCCGTTCATCAAATGACAACACGTGTCTATGGCTAGGAAACTTTAACCATCTTTGATTAACGAGCTAGTCAAGTAGAGGCATACTAGGGACACTCTGTTTGTCTATGTATTCACACATGTACTAAGTTTCCGGTTAATATAATTCTAGCATGAATAATAAACATTTATCATGATATAAGGAAATATAAATCACAACTTTATTATTGCCTCTAGGGCATATTTCCTTCACCCCCGGCCGCACGCTCCACGAGGTTCTCCAACACCTCGAGGGCGGCAACGACCCATAGCTGACATACCCTGCCGCAGCCGCCGTCCCGATCCCCCGCCGGAGCATCAGGCAATGGATTGCCAGGAGGTTCGGTCCCTCCTCGTCTTCCTCCTGCCGCTCCTCCTCCGGCTCCTCTTCCCACTCCTCCGGCTCGCCGGCAGTGTTCAGCGTCAAGGCCGAGCCCGCAGCGGAGACGTCGCTCGGCCAGTGCACCCACAGCGTCGGCATCGTCATCAACGAGGGTGGCGGGCGCGCCAACTCCTCGGCTCCTCCCTGCTACATCAAGCCGAAGACGGAGCCGGGGCTCGCCGCCGTAAAGACGGAGCCAGGGCTCGCCGGCGGCGTGAATGACGAGCTCCACGACGTTGCGGCCTTGAAGTGGGCGCGCAAAGACTGGGCGCGGACAGAGCTGGAGCGCCAGTGCCGCGCCTACGAGCAGTTGGCCGCTCGACGCCGTGGCCGTGACGAGGGAGGCGTCGTCGTCCTCGACGACGACAGCGATGACGACGCGCCGCCGCCACCGGTCCGCCAGGGCGACAGCGGGCAGGGGTCTAGCAGAGGCGGACACATCAAGAAGGAGAAGGACGATGAGGACGACGGCGAGGATGGCAGCGATGTCGGCGACTTCGCCGCGCTCAGCGCGTTCTTCGGCCCGTAGTTGTAGTTGCGGCCCTTTTTTTTTAAGTACTTCACTTTGCTTTGTAAAAAAACTATGTAGGTCGCCCAAGTAATGTCATATTCGCCGAATCTTTGTCCCGTTTGCCGAACTTTAGCCGAATTCCTTTTTTTTAAACCGTCTTCTGGGGGCGACCCTGGGACCGGCGGCTGGTAACCCGAAAGCCCCCACGCCGATTTTAGCGCCGGTTCGCCCCCAGGCGGCGATTTTACACGCCCCTTGGGGGGCCAACGGCTGGAGATGCTCTAACCTGATTGATTCTCAGGTTAGATGCAGTTGAATTTTTGCTTCAGAGAGTGTGGTACCTTGCCAACATAAAACATGTTTTGTTCATTGTTAAATCTTGACAAGAAAATCCGAAAAATCCAGAAACGGATGGTTAGAGCATCTACAGCCGGACTCCTCAAACCCGCCTCATACGCTCGGGCGGGCCACCCGTTCACTCTCCGGTCACGTTTTTTTTTTGACCCAGACGGCCCCTTCAAACAGTCCTCAAATGCCCAGGCTGACCGGCACCCCTCATATCCAGCCCAAATATGGGGCGGATATGGGGGCGCCCGGGCTGACCGGCACCCCTCATATCCGGCCCAAATATGGGGCGGATATGGGGGCACCCGGGCTGACCGGCACCCCTCATATCCAGCCCAAATATGAGGCGGATATGGGGGCGCCCGGGCACGCCCGCCACATCATACCCGACCCACACTGGCCCACCCGACCCCATATAAATTCCTCCTCGTCCGTTCGCCGGACCAAACCCTAGCCACTCCCCTCCGCCACCCAAGCTCGTCTCCGGCTTCTCCCGGCCGTCACCGGCATGGCAGGCAGCGGATCCGAGTCCTTCACCTCCAGATCCGTCGACCCCGAGCTCATCCCAGAGGAGATGGGCGTCCAGCTTGCGCTCCTCCGCTCCCGGGAGGAGGCCCGTGCACGGCTGCGCTCGGACTGCATCCGTCGGGAATCCATTATGTCCATCCAAATGGCACGTGGATCCGGCAGTAGGCTAGCCGTAGCTGCCTTGCCGGAGGCCGTGTGATCCGTCTAGCGTCCGAACGCGCTGGCGGACGCGCAATCCTCCGTTGCGTGACGAGCATCGGGACGCACCATGGGCCTCGTCCGATGAGTCCATGGCACGACATGCCCGATGTGCAAGGCACCGAGCACGGGAGGCTGCAGCGAACGTCGGCAAGGCGGTGTCGCATTCTCCGGCGCCCCGTACGGCGCATCAGTCCGGGTGACACAAACCGCATCTTGGTGGACATCGACGGCTCGTCCCCAGACGGATCCGTCATCAATTTGACATCCACCAGCACCCAACGGATTCCGGGCTCCAACGAGGAAGAGTAGGGCATGTGAGATGACGGCGCATTGAGTCTTGTGAGCCAGCTCGTGTCCCATGACCTACTCTACCTTACCGGCTACGATAAATGAGATGTTGAGATCATCCTGCAAAAAATTCGTATACACACTTTTTGTTAGTACATTAAACACTAGGTGTGCGAGTTCAACAAACAACATCATTAAAGTCTACTGTAACATCCCAAATTTCCTATTTGGAATGTTTTACAATTATAGCTAAGCATCTAATGCATCCTGTTTGAATTTGAATGCCATTTGAAGTTTCAGAGGATTTTGAGTTTTCATATTTGAATTCAAACTTGGCAAGTGGGAATCATTTCAAAAACTATACCTGATAAATACTTGAGCAAAAGTATGAGAGGAGCAAACATGACACTCCAAAAATATCAGAGGAAACAAGGCCAAAAGTTTTGAATTCAAACTTGGGTTTTAGTTGAATTTGGAAAAAAAATGAAATTTTATAAAGTTTGGATTTTGCCTTTGGAAAAATCTTCAAATGATAGGGAATATTCCCCTGATCATTTTGGTATATATATGTCCTATATAAAATATTTATATTTATTAAGTTATCTCTGTTTTTGTTTTATTCAAAAAAATAAATTTCAAAAGAAAGGAAACCCCCCAGGCGCCAGCCAGGCCCCCCTGGCCAAGCCCAGCCCAAGACTGCCCACCAGCGCCCAGAGGCCAGCCCAATGAGCCAACCGAGCCGACCTCACCTCCCTCGCCGAATCGCCTTGAGCAGTCGCCCGACCGCATCTGCCTCCCTCTCTCTCTCTGCAGCGGACCCCACCCCTTCTTCAACCCCCCCACGCAACGCCAAGACCGCCGATCGCGGGATCCAGAGATCCGGATCCGATCCCTCCCGATCGCCTCCCTTGCCACGCCGAGGCCCCGCCTATATAAGCCCCCTCCCGCACCCCATTCCCCCTTACCCCTCGCGGAACCTCTCTCTCTCTCTCGCGCTCGCGAGTCCGAGTCGACCACCGCCGCCATTTCCCTCGCCGTCGTCGCCCTAGCCCCTCCCGACCTCCCCGACTCCACCAAGAAACCCCCCGAGCTCGTCACACCACCATGGCCACTCCACCGACCTCCCCGACGACCGGAGAGGCCAGCGCACTCGCCGCCGCCGCCGCCGCCACCGCCGAGCTCCAGTAAGCTACCGGAATCCCTCCCCGCCGTCCGATCTCCCATCTACGGCGTAGATTAGAACACCCCCGAAGGGGTAAGTTCTTTTAATAAAACCGGTCCGCTCCGGTTTAGTCCGGTTTAGTTTACGGTTTATTTTAGTTAGGGTTTATTTTTATTTAGCCGGCCCGACTCGTTTAACCCTAGGCCCGTTTAGTTTATATTACGCTCAGTGCGTAGTTTAGGCCCATTAGGCCCTTTTTCATTTATTTTTGTTTTCTGTTTTAACAGAATAGTTCCTGTTTTGAAAAATTCATATCTTTTATTCTGTTTAATATTTTTAGGTGATTCTTTTTTGTTGGGTTGCAAATTTTCTATAGTTTCTGTAGAAAATATATTTAGCTATGTTAAAATTAATTAAATTGCTTTAATTTAGTTTTAGTCAGAATAGTAAATCTATTATAGCATGAGCTAGGAAAATTATTTTTATATGATTCTTTTGTCCCAACTTTATTTTGACATTGCCAAACCATAGAAATTAATTTGGGTATTTTAGGATTAATAAAAAATAGTTTTAAGCAGAATCTTTTAACCCTAATTAATTAACTAGCTACTGTTTTCCTATTATTTTAATTAGTAAATAAATTTATTTTTAACATGTGATTGATTATTCTAAGATAGTTTCTGTCACTTTATAGGATGAACTTTTATTTATAATAAATAAAAGTTTTATTTTATTTTCTTAATAGAAATTTGAATTAGGCCTAATAGGAGTTTCATAATAGATTTTAAATTAATTCTTTCTGCTCCTAATTGCTTAATGCATTCTTTTCTGTTAAGTTAACCTAAAACCATGATTAGGTTATGTTGAGAAATTTTTTGTTATATAAAACTATTCTAGTTGTTGTTTGAAGTAGGAAACTTGAGTTGGTTTTTCTTTGAGTTTTCCCTTGGGTTTTGATTTGGTTGTTTTTGATGTGTTATGTTGTTGTGTTATGTAGTCTTATGCTATATGCTTATTGTGATTATTGTTTGTCTCGGTAGAGTTTCCGGAGTGCGAAGCTTGCTACTACGAATCTTTAGCTTACGAGGATCATCAGCAAGGCAAGTTTTGATCATGTTATTTTCTATACCTATGATTTTGTGCATTAGAGATTGTCACCACCCCACCATGCATGCAGTAGTTGAAATTTTGAAGTTAGTATCATGTGGTAGGATGAACCAATTCCTTTGTTACCATGACCCCCGGGACGAAGTAGTTTACTTTGCTATGCTCGTAGACGGGTTTTGGTTGAGTGAAATTCATAAGCAAGATGTGAGAGTCAATGATGATGACAACCCCATGAACTACAATGATCAAGATGGACTTTGAAATTCACTACTGGGTGGAGGACGGTTGACGGGCACCCTAGAGAACCCAGTGGTTGGCCGGGATGCATGGAGAAGTGCCATGACATCTTGCGGAAAGCTTCACCCAGCCACGAAGAGATGGATGGATGCCCCATGACCGGAAGCTTACCTGTGCAGCCGCAAGCCATTATGGGCTCTGGCTGGATCAACTCTAGTAGTGACGCTGGCTGGACGGTACTACGAGATGTAGAAGAACGGTAGGATTGGATGGGTACGGCGGTAGCAGAAGAACTCTTTGGAAGACCTGTTTCATTCGTCCGTCTTCAAACACCATGAAGTGCGAAGACTTAAAAGGAGGAATGATTCTTGCGGGTAAAGTCATAAACCTCTGCAGAGTTAAAGATCTAATCGATTAGCCGTGTCCCGATTCTGGACAAATTGAGCCTCTGGAACTTGGAAGTATTCGGAAATCTCAACACTAAAATTAATGAATTAATTTGAGGGGTTTTATGACTTAATAATTTGGGAATGAGATATTGGTTGGCGGAACCATCTCAATAACTACCAACAATTATGTAGTATTTGCAAACAAGTCCACTGTAGTAGGAGAAAATTGGCTTTTCGCAAAATGATGAAACTTAGAGCCCCACAGCCAAAAATGCATATAGTGTTAGTAACTTTATTATTGTTATTCTCTTCATGACTTGCCACTTATTCAAAAGCTGACCTACATGGCTGCAACGTCTTATGTTGCGGTATATTCGATCGGGAGTGAGGCTACGCTCGCGCTTGGCGATTGACCTTGGGAGTCGGATGGACTCGCTTTATCTTCTCGCTTCGCAGCATTAGTAGTTTATTTCTCATGAGTTGGCCTTGAGCCGAATTTATTCTCTTGTAATAAAGACTCTATATGAGAATCTTGTAATAAATTCAGTTGTGATTGAACTTTGATTATTTCATCGATGTATCGTGAGTACCAAAGCATGATCTTGGGATGGTATGCATACGTAGATTTGACCGATTTTGGGTCAGTCGCTACAGAGATGGTATCAGAGCACACGCTGACCGTAGGATCGTAACCCCTAGGATCGGAAAGCCATAGGAAGAGACCATTTACTTTATATCCTTATCATTCCGTAATTCTCCCCTATTCATTTCTAACTCCTCTCCGATTTTCAACATTCTAGATGGCCGTCGAGTTCACCCCAGTTTTGCTACCGGAGTTTTGCCAGCCCGATGAGACGATGCCCTTCGGAAGGAAGCTGGTCCAGATGGTGAAGAAACTGAAGATTGCTCTGCCCTCGATCACCGGGAAGCCAACTAATGCACTTCCGACGGACACCCGCTACAGGATTGAGGTGCATATTCCCGGGAGAACCTTCGGAGGACACACGGAGCCTATTGACTTTGAGTTCACCGACTTCAACTGGATCATCGGAAGGGACATGGCGATCTATCGTGCCCTTGGACATCTCCGAGAGGAGTACAGGGCGAGCTCGATCCCTCGAGACCTCGCCATGGTTTCTCGCGAGGCAAGGAATGGAGATATCATCCGTGCCGTGAGGACGACTCCATTCTCTCTTATGTCCGGGACTTGGAGTGTCTTCTCGAGAAGCGGGAGATTCGGACTCGCCAGAACTCGAAGGCACACAGAGGCTATTATTCCGTGAACTGGGCTGGAGGAGAAGGCACGCGCAGACTTCCTTGGCCATGAGGAAGAAGTCGCGGACTTCATGGAGACAATCGGCGACCAAGATGAAGCTTGCCGCGATAGAGGAAAAGATGGACTTGGGAGAGGACCTTTTTCCGAGTGGAGATGACGGACCCCTCGTGAGCAATGATCAGGATTATGAAGGGAGTTCCACTGGAGGAAGCCGCAAGAGGAGGCGCCACAACAGAGGACATCGCACGGAGGGCGCAAGGATTATTGATGAAGACTTTTAGTCGACCACCATGTTGTTTTACCTTTTAAATCGATCAGTTAGGCCGATATTTCCTTCGATTAGTCATGAGCTTTTGTAATCGAGATTGAACCATGTTTGAGTGGAATGAATAAATGATTGGTGTGTTTATGATTGTGCATTCATTATGGGTAGTGTTATTTCTCATTAGACCATTGTTCTATTCTAATTTTCTCATCCACTCCAAAACCCCAGATGCCTCCGAGACGTGACACTGGTTTTCCGCCGGAGCTCACCCAGCTGCTCCAGCAGCAGAATGCCCTCATGCAGCTACTCATCCGAATCGAACAACAACACCAACAATCCACCGCCACCACCCCACGGACAACTTGACTCGATTCACGAGGCTGAATCCGCCATGTTCTCTAGTAGCACCGAGCCGATTGTGGTGATGATTGGCTCCGCAAAGTCGGAAGAGAGCTAATCACTGTTGGATGCGCCGATGCGAGAAGGTGCGCTTTGCGTGCATCAACTTGATGGACCTGCAGCTTCTTGGTGGGAGAACTACACCGCCACTTATCCCATTGGTGCCATCACATGGGATCAATTCCAGCAGAGCCTTCCGCACCGCTCATGTTTCAGTGGAGCCATGAGTGCGAAGAAGCGTGAGTTCCGCAACTTACGCCAGGGAACCGTCTTGTGGCGCGATGCGTGGATGAGTTCAGCAAGCTAGCTCGCTATGCCCCGATGATGTGGCCACCGATGCCGCAAAGCGGGAGAAATTTCTCGAGGACTCAACGACGAGCTGAGTATGCAGCTTATTGTGGCTACCTTCAACAACTACCGGAGCTGGTAGACAAGGCCACCATACTTGAAGGCAAGCAGCAGCAGATAGAAAGCATAGCGGAAGTACAGCCGGGAAGCACAACTCAGAGCTCAGCGAAGCCCGTTATGCACCATACTCGGAGGGCACACCCATCATAACCATGGAGGCCATAACCATGGAGGAAATGGGAACAACCGCGCCAGACAACAAGTCGAGGCCATGGCAATGGCAATGGAAGCGGCAAAGGCAATCAGCATCGTTCGCCCGGCTCCGAAGGATCTGAGCCACATCACCTGCTTCAAGTGCCAGAAGACAGGGCACTATGCCACCGACTGCCCGGAGGCCAAGCAGAGGAATGGAAACGGCAATGGAGGCTCAGCGAAGAAGCCCAATCCGTTCCCTCGTGCTCGGGTGAACCACATTGGCGTGGAGGGCGTCTATGATCAGCCGATAATCGTGGTTGGTAAGTTTTATTGAATTCACGTTCAGTTTTGGTACTCTTTGATTACGGTGCAACGCATTCATTCATATCAAGGGTAGTTGTGGAAAAGTGCGGGTTGCCCACTAAAACCCTTAGAAGCCCCCTTGCGTCGGTTCGCGGGAGGAGAAATGATGGCAGGTTTAGGCTGTCATGCAACCCTCAACATCGGGAACCATAAATTTCCCTTGAGACCTCATAGTGTTGGAAACCCGGACCTTGGATGTAATCCTAGGCATGGATTGGTTGACGAAGTTTGAAGGAACATAGGCGTGCCCATAAGTCTATTCTGCTCACCACCCCGGAGCGTAAGAGGATCAAGTATGTAGCCAGCACAGCCGGATGAAGAATCAGTGCATTCCCTCACGGGAGTTGTTCAGGAGGAAGTGCCGTGGTGCAAGACTTTCCGATGTGTTTCGGAAGAATTACCAGAATGCCACGGACGAGACATTGAATTTCTGATCGAGTTATTGCGGCACAGCCCCAATATCCAAGAGACCTTATCGGATGCCACCGAATGAGTTGAAAGAGATCAAGGATCAAATTAATGAGTTATTGGAGAAAGGATATATTCGCCAAGCTCATCACCTTGGGGAGCCCAGTTCTTTTGGTAGAGAAGAAGGATGGGAGCTTGAGGATGGTTGTGGATTATCGTGCGTTGAGCGAAGTAACCATCAAGAACAAGTACCCTCTGCCGATGATTAATGATCTGTTTGATCAGCTAGTTGGAGCCAAGGTATTCTCTAAGATCGATCTTCGATCAGGGTATCATCAGTTGAAGATCCGTGAAAAGGATATACCCAAAACAGCATTTACTACCAGGTATGGTTTATACGAGTATACCGTCATGTCATTTGGGTT
Organism: Aegilops longissima; assembly: GCA_021605205.1. Taxonomy (NCBI): domain Eukaryota; kingdom Viridiplantae; phylum Streptophyta; class Magnoliopsida; order Poales; family Poaceae; genus Aegilops; species Aegilops longissima. Next base: position 19,486,493 of record CM038676.1, on the reverse strand, counting down.
GACTAATGCTCCTGCATACTTCATGAATTTGATGAACAAGGTATTTATGGAATATCTGGACAAGTTTGTCGTGGTGTTCATCGATGATATATTGATTTTCTCCAAGAGCGAGGAAGAGCATAAGGAACATTTCGTCTAGTCCGGAGAAACTTGAGAACATCGATTGTATGCCAAGTTCAGCAAATGTGAATTTTGGCTGAAGGAAGTTGGATTCCTCGGACATGTTATTTCAGGAGAAGGAATAGCAGTTGACCCGCCAAGGTTGAATCGATCACCGATTGGCGATCACCCACCTCGATCAAGGAGATCCGCAGTTTTCTCGGACTCGCATGATATTATCGGAGGTTTATTGAGAACTTCTCGAAGATTGCCAAGCCCATGACTGAGCTGTTGAAGAAGGAAGCCAAGTATGTTTGGACGAGGAATGTGAAGCCAGTTTTCAGGAATTGAAGAAACGGTTGGTCACAGCCCGATCTTGATTTTGCGGACATACACAAGGAATACCAAGTTTATTGTGTCGCTTCTCGTCAAGGACTCGGAGGAGTACTAATGCAGGAAGGAAAAGTTGTAGCTTATGCCTCCAGACAGCTACGACCTCATGAGATGAATTATGCCACACATGATTTGGAGTTAGCAGCCGTAGTGCATGCACTCAAGACACAGAGACATTTCCTCGCCGAAACCGTTGTGATGTTTACACAGATCACAAGAGCTTGAAGTATATTTTCACGCAGAAGGAATTGAACCTCGAGCGGAGGAGATGGCTAGAGTTGATAAAGGACTACGACATGAGATTGCATTACCACCGGTAAAGCTAATGTTGTAGCGGATGCTTTGAGCCGTAAGAGTTATGTGAATACTCTTACAGCAGGAGGATTACCCGGAGTTAGTCGATGACCTCGAGAGATCTCCGATGGAGATAGTTCAAGAGGATATGTTGCAACTCTGGAAGTTCAGTCCACTTTGGCCGAAAGGATTCGTGAAGCCCAGAAGTCGGACAAGGAAATTGATGAGATAAAGCAAAAGATGAATGAAGGAAAAGCTAAAGGGTTCCGTAAGGATGAACACGGAGCTATATGGTTTGAGGATCGTATTTATGTGCCCAATGATCCCGAACTCGGAAGCTAATTCTTGAGAGGCTCATGATTCACCGTACTCGATTCACCCGGCAACACCAAGATGTACCGGATTTGAAGGAAAGTTTCGGTGGGCGGTATGAAGAAGGATATTGCCGAGTACATAGCGGTATCGATGTTTGTCAACGTGTAAAGGCAGAACATCGAAGCCAGCAGGGTTACTTCAACCTTTGCCGATTCAGATTGGAAATGGGAGAAACTTGGAATGGATTTCATCACAGGATTACCGGGACCCGTTCAGGTTATGATTCTATCTGGGTAGTGGTTGATCGTTTGACCAAGGTAGCTCACTTCATTCCGTGAAGACTACCTATACCAGTGCTAAGTTGGCCAAGATATACATGACCAGGATCGTATGTGCGCATGGAGTTCCGAGGAAAATCGTGTCGATAGAGGAACACAGTTTACCTCAAAGTTTTGGAAGCGATTGCATGAAACTTTGGGTACAAGGCTGGAATTCAATACAGCTTTTCATCCATGAGCAGATGGACGGACCGAGAGAGTCAATCAGATTACGGAGGACATGTTGAGAGCTTGTGTGCTAGACTATGGGTCTAGCTGGGATGATAATTTTCCGTGCACGAGATTTCTCATACAACAACAGTTATCAATCCGATCGAAGATGGCCCCTTCGAAGCTCTATACGGAAGGAGGTGCGAGAACACCATTCTTTGTGGGGATAGTGTTGGAGATCGATCACTTTTCGGTTCCGATCTTATCGAGGATTCGAAGAGAAAGTCAAGCTGATTCGAGACAGACTCAAGATAGCACGTCGAGACGGAAGAGTTATGCGACGATGGCGCAAGGAAGTAACATACGAAGTGGGAGACCGAGCATATCTTCGTGTGTCTCCGCCGTGGGATCAAGAGGTTTGGTGTCGACCTCCGATTTATTGGCCCTACAAAATCCTCGAGCGTCGTGGAGAAGTTGCTTACAAGTTGGAATTGCGGAAGGATTGTCCGGAGTTCATGATGTCTTCCATGTTTCTCGGTGAAGAAGTGTCATGCCGACATGGCCGATGTTCCGTTGAGAGACACAAAGTGCCCTAGAGGCCATACAGCTTGACGGTGATCCGACTTACAAGGAGAAACCCGTCCGAATTCTCGAGACTGCGAAAGCGAGTCACCGCAGCAAGGTCATCAAGTTTTGCAAGGTGTTGTGGAGTCACCACTCCGAGGAAGAAGCCACACAGAGCGCCAAGAAGACCTTCTTGAGACCACCCGCACCTATTTGCTAGCCAACCCGAATCTCGAGGGCTAGATTCATCTTAAAGTGGTAGGTTTGTAACATCCCAAATTTCCTATTTGGAATGTTTTACAATTATAGCTAAGCATCTAATGCATCTGTTTGAATTTGAATGCCATTTGAAGTTTGAGAGGATTTTGAGTTTTCATATTTGAATTCAAACTTGGCAAGTGGGAATCATTTCAAAAACTATACTGATAAATACTTGAGCAAAAGTATGAGAGGAGCAAACATGACACTCCAAAAATATCGAGGAAACAAGGCCAAAGTTTTGAATTCAAACTTGGGTTTTAGTTGAATTTGGAAAAAAATTGAAATTTTATAAAGTTTGGATTTTGCCTTTGGAAAAATGTTCAAATGATAGGAATATTCCCTGATCATTTTGGTATATATATGTCCTATATAAAATATTTATATTTATTAAGTTATCTCTGTTTTGTTTTATTCAAAAAATAAATTTCAAAAAGGAAACCCCCAGCGCAAGCCGAGCCCCCCCAGCCCAATGCACCCTCAGACCAGCCCACCAGGCGGCCAGAGGCCAGCCAATGAGCCAACCGAGGCGGCCTCACCTCCCCTCGCCCGAATCGCCTTGAGCCAGTCGCCCGACCGTCTGCGCGCCTCCCTCTCTCTCTCTGCAGCGGACCCCACCCCTTCTTCAACCCCGCCCATGCATAGCGCCCGCCGCCGCCGATCGCGGGATCCCGAGAGATCCGGGATCCGATCCCCCCTCCCGATCGCCTCCCTTGCCACGCCGAGGCCCCGCCTATAAGCCCCTCCCCCCCATTCCCCCCCCCTCGCCGGAACCTCTCCTCTCTCTCTCACGCGCTCGCCGGAGTCCGAGTCGACCACCGCCGCCATTTCCCTCGCCGCCGTCGCCCTAGCCCTCCAGACCTCCCGACTCCACCAAGAACCCCAGGCTCGTCCTTCCACCCATGGTCTCCACCGACCTCCCGACAACCGGAGAGGCCATCGCTTTTCGCCGCCGCCGCCGCCCGCCGAGAGCTCCGGTAAGCCACGGAATCCCTCCCGCCGTCCGATCTCCCATCTCTGGCGTGATTAGAACACCCAGAAGGGTAAGTTCTTTAATAAAACCGGTCCGTTCGGTTTAGTCCGTTTAGTTTACGGTTTATTTTAGTTAGGGTTTATTTTTATTTAGCCGGCCCGACTCGTTTAACCCTAGGCCCGTTTAGTTTATATTACGCTCAGTGCGTAGTTTAGGCCCATTAGGCCCTTTTTCATTTATTTTTGTTTTCTGTTTTAACAGAATAGTTCCTGTTTTGAAAAATTCATATCTTTTATTCTGTTTAATATTTTTAGGTGATTCTTTTTTTTGGGTTGCAAATTTTCTATAGTTTCTGTAGAAAATATATTTAGCTATGTTAAAATTAATTAAATTGCTTTAATTTAGTTTTAGTCAGAATAGTAAATCTGTTATAACATGAGCTAGGAAAATTATTTTTATATGATTCTTTTGTCCCAACTTTATTTTGACATTGCCAAACCATAGAAATTAATTTGGGTATTTTAGGATTAATAAAAAATAGTTTTAAGCAGAATCTTTTAACCCTAATTAATTAACTAGCTACTGTTTTCCTATTATTTTAATTAGTAAATAAATTTATTTTTAACATGTGATTGATTATTCTAAGATAGTTTCTGTCACTTTATAGGATGAACTTTTATTTATAATAAATAAAAGTTTTATTTTATTTTCTTAATAGAAATTTGAATTAGGCCTAATAGGAGTTTCATAATAGATTTTAAATTAATTCTTTTTGCTCCTAATTGCTTAATGCATTCTTTTCTGTTAAGTTAACCTAAAACCATGATTAGGTTATGTTGAGAAAATTTTTGTTATATAAAACTATTCTAGTTGTTGTTTGAAGTAGGAAACTTGAGTTGGTTTTTCTTTGAGTTTTCCCTTGGGTTTTGATTTGGTTGTTTTTGATGTGTTATGTTGTTGTGTTATGTAGTCTTATGCTATATGCTTATTGTGATTATTGTTTGTCTCGGTAGAGTTTCCGGAGTGCGAAGCTTGCTACTCTGAATCTTTAGCTTACGAGGATCATCGAGAAGGCAAGTTTTGATCATGTTATTTTCTATACCTATGATTTTGTGCATTAGAGATTGTCACCACCCACCATGCATGCAGTAGTTGAAATTTTGAAGTTATTAATCTTGAGTAGTATCATGTGGTAGGATGAACCAATTCCTTGTTACCATGACCCCCGGGACGAAGTAGTTTACTTTGCTATGCTCGTGAGACGGGTTTTGGTTGAGTGAAATTCATAAGCAAGATGTGAGAGTCAATGATGATGACAACCCCATGAACTACAATGATCAAGATGGACTTTGAAATTCACTCTTGGGTGGAGGATTGTTGACGGGCACCTGGAGAACCAGTGGTTGGCGGGATGCATGGAGAAGTGCCATGACATCTTGCGAAAGCTTCACCCAGCCACGAAGAGACGGATGGATGCCCCATGACCGGAAGCTTACCTGTGCAGCCGCAAGCCATTATGGGCTCTGGCTGGATCAACTCTAGTAGTGACGCTGGCTGGACGGTACTACGAGATGTAGAAGAACGGTAGGATTGGATGGGTACCGGCAGTAGCCAGAAGAACTCTTTGGAAGACCCTGTTTCATTCGTCCGTCTTCAAACACCATGAAGTGCGAAGACTTAAAAGGAGGAATGATTCTTGCGGGTAAAGTGCGCAAACCTCTGCAGAGTTAAAGATCTAATCGATTAGCCGTGTCCCCGGTTACGGACAAATTGAGCCTCTGGAACTTGGAAGTATTCGGAAATCTCAACACTAAAATTAATGAATTAATTTGAGGGGTTTTATGACTTAATAATTTGGGAATGAGATATTGGTTGGCGGAACCATCTCAATAACTACCAACAATTATGTAGTATTTGCAAACAAGTCCACTGTAGTAGGAGAAAATTGGCTTTTCGCAAAATGATGAAACTTAGAGCCCCACAGCCAAAAATGCATATAGTGTTAGTAACTTTATTATTGTTATTCTCTTCATGACTTGCCAGCTTATTCAAAAAGCTGACCTACATGGCTGCAACGTCTTATGTTGCGAGAGGTATATTCGATCGGGGTGAGGCTACGCTCGCGCTTGGCGATTGCCCTTGGGAGTCGGATGGACTCGCTTTATCTTCTACGCTTCCGCAGCATTAGTAGTTTATTTCTCATGAGTTGGCCTTGAGCCGAATTTATTCTCTTGTAATAAAGACTCTATATGAGAATCGTGTAATAAATTCAGGTGTGATTGAACTTTGATTATTTCATCGATGTACTGTGAGTACCAGCATGATCTTGGGATGGTACAGACACAGAGATTTGACCGATTTTGGGTCAGGTCACTACATCTACATTAATAATTCTTAAAAGAATCAAGAAAGAAAGAGCTATTTTTTGCCGAAATCACTTTTGGAGCTCGGCCTCCAAATTCAAATTTGAAATTCCATCGAAATTCGTATTTTTACATTTCCAAAAATTCTGAAAAAAATTACAGATATACATGAAGGCATAACACACATGTGTGTAAATTTTGACTTCAAAATACATTGAAATGAGGGCTGTGCAAAAAACACAAATCTTGGGCTATTTAACACATGATACTATTCATTCTCCCAGGTCATGAGTTTGTCTTTTTCGTACAGGTCGCAACTCAAGGAATTTCATCATTAATTTTTACACACATGTGGGTTACATCTTTGCATACATGCATATTTGTTTCAGAATTTTTTGAATCATAAAAATTTGAATTTGAATTTTTCAAAAATAAAGGCCTTCATGGAGCTCGGCCTCCAAAACGCCTCTCTCTAATTTTTGCCTCATAACAACTTTTAGCATTAGGTTGCCAAAGATCACTAATGATGCTAGGGCAAGGGCGGCCCAAATCAGATTTTAAGTGACCATGAATATTCTTCAAATCCTTGCACCAAGGGCTAGAAGAAATACTAGAGTTACCATTAGACATTAAGAAATGACAAGAATCGATCATTTGAGGAATGAGGAAGAATTTTTAAGCCGAAGCTCAAAAAGTATATTTGGGGACAAAGAAATAGCTTTTCTAAACGGAGCAGCTGTAGTATTTGGCATTGCAGACTAAGGCATAGCCTAGTGGTGGGCAGGGGCTGATGCCTTCTCACCCACCCAGGTTCAAGGCACGATTCTTGCAATTTGGGTTTGTTGCACCAATTATACTGTAAGGGATTCCCTTACAATCTTTTTGTTAAAAAAAAGTATTTGGCATTAAGCATCCTAGCTACAAAATAAGGATCTTTAACCATGAGCCAAGAAGCCATAGCCACTATAGATTTATGCATCAAGTACAAATCACTAATACCTACACCTCCTCCCTCCTTCCCCCTCCGTACCAACGTCAAGCATGGGCTTGCAATGCCCTTCAAAGGATGAAGACAAGTTTCCTCACCTAACCCTAAATGGCTAAAGCAACCTCTCCCCTTTAGGCTTCACCGGTGAGCATGTGGAATCGCCTCCCCTCTGCCTGCCACCCCAGCGACCGGTAGTGGGGAGGAGAACCCCGGTGCCTCCACTCCAGTTAGTAGTTTAGGTAAGGTTTTTTTAATCCTTGCAGGCGCGTCGCTCGAGTGGATGGTGACGCTATTTCTTTGAGTTTGTCTTTCAGGCTTCGATCTTCCCGCCTGAATGTAATCGACGGAGCTCCGCATAGTTCTTGATGTCTCCTTGGGACGGTAGTATTTCCCGCCTATATATATGCAAAAAAGGAAATGACATAGCCAGGTGCGTAGCTCGGGTAGATATAGCCATTCCCCGCTTTGGTTCCTCTGCTGCACGGCATGTGGCAACACGTGGACGCGGTGTGTTAATTGATGGATCGACAGATAGGCACGTAGCAACCGCCACCTTTCTCTCTTCTGCCTCACTCCAGAAATTTCATTTTTCCATTTGGGGGAAGGACCTGCGGATCCTGGCACGGATGCAAGTTGATAATGTGAACCTCGCTCGTGGAGATGATGGAGAGGTTCATATCCATTTTCTGTTTTCCTTGCCTGAGACATAGTACAGGTTGGAGGATAAGGTATATAAGTCTCATGCCGGCTTGACCTGTTCTAGTAGCTAGTTTAAAGAAGGCGAAACCGAAAATTAAGCTAATCTAAACTGGTTTAGCTACCCAATAATGTGTGCATATCAGTGTGTGTTTGAAACTTTGCAAGTGAAGGCGTACAGGTATGGAGTGCGTGCAGTCAATGCGTTATGCAACGTGTATCCTTATGCGATCCATCTGCCTCTGCTGCATGCATGCATGCATGCCATGCACTCACGCGGCGGTGCGGTGCCTTGTGTTGCCTTTCCTGTCATCCTGTTACGATATTAATTTTGGATACGGATTTTTTTCGAGGGGATATAGTTTGTTTTCTATGAACTTTCAAGAAAATGATCGGTTATGTCAATCCTCATGCCATTGGGGTTAGAGTTGGGGAAGGTCAAGCTACCGCGTGCATGTGCTGTTTTCCAAGACCGTACTCTCTTCGTTTTTATTTATTCTACATATTAATTTTAATTGAAGACAAACTTTGCAAGTTTTGATCAAGTCTATAGAAAAATATTATTAATATAAAGAATATCAAATTAACACCCTAGGTTCATCGCTAAATATATTTTCATACCATGTAAATCTGCTATTGTAAATGTTCATATTATTGGTCAAGTTTTATAAAGTTTGGTTTAATACAAACCAAATGTGCAGGCCAAATAAAAATAGAGGAAGTACGTACACCTACGCAACGTATAGTTGCCCGGTACGTGGCGGATGCTCGTCCATGTTCCCCTGTTTCATGCGGGCTACACGTGTTGTTAAACTGATGGACCGATAGGCACCTACTAACCGCTACCTTTTCTCTTTGTCGCCCTCCAGAAGCTCTCTGGTTTCCATTTCTGGGAAGACACCTACCTTGCAGATCGATCTCACCACGAATTCATCTGAACTTCAAAACTCAAGATGATCATATGGGCCTAGCTCTTTTATTTTTGTTTTTGTTGAACAGAGACCTAGCTCGTGAGAGGCAGCCATGGAGAGATAAGGGATCGGTACCGGTGTCCATTTTCTGTTTTCCTTTTCCCGACATACATGTTCCAGGATGATAAGATAGATAAATCCAATGTCGGCTTGACCACTCCTCTGCAAGCTAGTTTAAAGAAGACAAAAAAGAAAAGGACCAGGAGCCTCTTTGGTCTTCAGGATATCTAAAACGCGAGAATTAAAATGCTGTAGAAATAAAGCAACATATCATCTTGAAACTATATATAGAATTGTTTGCATGTTTAATCATGCACAGGAAAAGTAGAACTCCTTTATAAACGTTTGGAGTGGATGAGGTATTTCTTATGAAACCTAGTGCAAATAAATTCTAAGGAACACTTTCATGTTGTAATCTTACAAATCAAACAATACTGATGGAAAAAAAGGTTAAAGATTATAATTGCCCTTTTTTATAAATCCTTTAAGGCAAAACTAACACCAATTAAATTCGCTGCCTAGCTGCCCAAATCCTTTAAAGCAAACAGAGAAAAAAAAACACTAAACTAGCAAGCTAGCTGGCTGGCCTAATGATGTGATGCGTCTGTTTTGCAATTTTGCAAGTGGCCATGACGGTATGGGGTACAGACGTACCATCAGTGCCCGCCATGCGACGTGTAACCATGCAATCCATCGCACCTCCGCATGCATGCATGCCATGCACGTAAGCCGCTGCCGTGCCTGGTGTTGCCTTTTTATACTTCTGTTCTACTTCTTCCTACAGTATTCCCTTCGTCCAAAAATATTTGTCATTAAAATAAATAAAAAGGGATGTATGTAGATGTTTTTTAGTTTAAGATATATTCTTTATTATTTATTTTAATGATAAGTATTTTCAGACGGAGGGAGTACTTGTTTGCTCGTGTATCCTTGAAAAAAGGACTCACCGATCTGCAAGGTATTTGAAAACTGTCTAGTCGATTTTGCTAGCTGTTGGATTACCTGTTTTTTTTTTCATCCTTTTCATTAAACGATGAATTTATTGATTTAAAACGATGTATCAAGTGAACACAAATATAATGAAAACACATACGATCATTGCATAGTTAGAATGTACATAGACTACACTAATGCACATAAAACATGCCGGTAAAAAGCAAAGTAATACAAGAAAATAAAACTATGCCTAAGCAAGAAGAAGAAAAAACACTAAGCAATAAAAATAGCGATCGACAAATTACGACAACTATAATATCCGGACCAACCGTTTGTTGACGCCACAAGGACAGTGAGGTTTTTCAGCAGCAACGACTTCAAAAAGGGAATGGCGCTTAAGCGTTGTCGTCATTGGATCCAATCAGCAAAGTCCAGATTCTAGATTTTCATCATAAAAAACAAGTCTAACATATCCGAGTGACGCCTTTAACAAGATAACGAACGCAAGACCATCAACATTGCTAAGTAGGAGTATAACCCACACGGGTCAAACCTCTTACGCTCTCTTTCTCCAGACGACTTCCGATGTTGGCCGGATCGCCTGCCTCCACACCCGCGGCCGATGGTGTTACCGCGCGCCTTGCCGCACGGTCCTCCTCGAGCAGCCATCCTTGTCAGTCATTCGCGGCCATACCATCCCTTTAAACCACCGCCACTTGTTCATCGACCAATGCAAAATCATGATTTTAGTTGCCTGACAAATAGCACAACCGGAAAAATAGATAATTGTCCTCGCAAAAGAAAAGAAAAAAAATAGATAATTGGTTCTTGCGCACGCACGTAGTATTCCTTCTTATATGAACTCCGGTTTGCCACTTCCTTGCAACGTACTCCCTCTGTCCGAAAATACTTGTCATCAAAATGAATGTATCTAGAATTAAAATACATCTAGATATATTCATTTCAATGACAAGTATTTCCGAATGGAGGAAGTAGCAACGAACCATACCAGTGGTACCGCCGGACAAGTTGGCATTAGTTAACCAGCTAGCCATGTCTGATGGCGACACAGTACACACACTCACAGACATAGGCAACAAATAGGCGCATGTGGGCCTACAGGTGCTGCCAAAACCAGGGAAAAGGACGATCGAGACCGTAGGAGGAAAACGATGGGCAGATAAGCGCGAACCCATCCTGTCCGCGCGCGTCCGTTTAGGGTAAAATGGATGAATCAGACGGTCCAGCGCGCAGGCGTTAGCGGACTTTTGTTCGTTTTCTGTCCGCTTTCGACCCATCCCTGATCCAAATTTATGCCGCTTTTGTGGTGAAACGGATAACACTCGGACGTGCGGGCCGTCTGCGCGTATCCTTCCCTGGCCCGCCCGTCGGTGGCACAGGGACGCCTTTTTCTATCTGCCCCCCTTCCTCCCTCGGGCCGCACTCCCTCCACTCTTCTCCACTCTTCCCCTTGTCACCGCCGCCGCCGCTGCCATTGCAGCCATGCAGCTCGGACGGGCGCTCGCCCAACCCCTTCCTCTCGGCGCCCTCGAGTTGCCCAACCACGGCCACCTGGTTTGCGCACCCGCCGACCGGATTTGGGGCGGATTTGGTCGGTCTTGAGCTTGCCCGGCTATGGGAGGCCGCGCCGCACCATGGACTGGCCGGGCACTACACGACTGGCGGTCGGCCGGCTCGGTGCTAGACCAAAAACTCGTCGGCGCACCGTTGCCACTTATTAAGTGCGACCACTGTCCAAAGAAGGTCGTGCGCCGCGTGTCTACAACGCCGGAGCATCCCGGATGGGTGTTTATTAAGTGCTTACACAATGGGGTATGTGCTCTTTGTAGCTTCGGTTTGTGCTCTAGATTTGACTAATTGTGCTAACTTCAAATTTTATTGTGTAGCATGGATGCAAGTTTTGGTATTGGGAAGAAGAGTATATCGATATATAGATTTAGCGCAATTTAGTATATGTTCGTGCACTTTTAGCTAGCATAGAGGCCGTAGATGAGACAAGTGCACTTGTTGCTAGATTAGAGGCTAGACACAATACTAAGTGTGAGGAAGCAACATCGACTTCTTTAGACTCAAAGAAGAAAGAAGAATGCAAGATCGAGCCTCCTCCACAGATCAACAATAAGTGCATCGAGAAGGCACTAATCCAACTTACAGGAGCAGTTATGGAAGTTGGATATCTTCTAAAATGTATTCTTATGGTTCTTGTTTTCTTTGGGCTTGGTTTTATAGTCAAAATTTGATGATGAATTTCAATGTACCAAAAATGAATAATAAAAAAGTTAAGGATTTGCAAAGAAAAATGTACGCAGACATGATGCGGTCAGGATGCGTCCGCGCGTTGGGCGCACGGCCACCGCATCCCAGAAACTGTCCGGACACGATCACATTGCACTATCCAAACGGACAGAATCCGGACAATACCGACGTCCGTTTGGGGTCGCGTGATGAAGTTGGCCTAAGCTAGCGGCATGAGCCTCGTCGCCTGTCATCTCAGCCAGTGTTTGATATCTCCCTCCCCCGTCCCCGTGCATGTGGCTGCGGCTTCAGTGGCTGAGCCTCACCAAAGGCTTCCATGGCCAGCGCTAGTCAAGCATGCATGACGATCGGCCATCAGCCTGACCCACATCAACGCCTCTTGATTGCATCGCAGAGTCAGCAGATTACTGTCTCTACCCGGCCGTACGCTGCTTAACTCTAGCTAGAAAAATCGTGTGATTCGTCTGCAACTACTTCCACATCAACACGCTGGCCATAGTACATTTCACTGTTTTCATCTCTTTCAACTTGGATCTATTTTAGATTTTCGGACGTCTAGGAGATGACCTTTTTGTCGATTACTTGACGCTTGTGACCACTCGGTCAATTTCAAGATTTATTAGCTTAGGCTCTCGAATTTTTTGCCAACCTAGCTAATTCATGTGCAACATGATTGGTCTCCCTATAGCAATATTCATAAATGACATGAATAAAGTCTAGAGACATGAAATAACAATGGTTTCCCCATCATACGTCTGATACGAGGAAAACGTCTGACCAGTTGTGGGCCCTTAATTCATGTCCCATCCCGTCATCACTACCCCTCGCAGATTATATATTTGAAAAAACCCGCTCAGAGAAATCACGTATTTACATGTGTGGCATGAAGCAATTCCGTCCTGATGTTTTTTGATGGCAAGTTTAGTTACTCGAGGATGGCAATTTTAGTTGTGAAGCATGGCAACTTTCTGTTTGGATTGCAAGTTTCAGTTTTTTTCTTCGGATGGTAATTTTAGTTGTAAAAACATCATGGCGGTGTTACTTTGTGCCATACGTGTTACATTTATCACTTGGGTTATCTTTTCCTGATCTAACGCATGCTCCCCTCTCCCTTAATTAATCGTCCTGCTTCCAACCAACCCATCGATGAGCTCACCATCATCGGGTTGCCCCCGATGTATGTGTCGTCGCAACCCATATCAAATCCATTACATCGCCAATGCCTCGATGCTGCCTCCATTGCACCTTGTTGGTGCACCATCCCGACATTAGGAGGCCGCGGCCACTATCACCAATGCATCTCCGCTCCCAGGATGCTCGTAGGATCACACGACGACTAGAGTGCCAGTAGTTGAAGCAAGCACCAAGTTGGAGGTGGTTGCGGCTGCTCGACCACGTCGTGCCCGAGCACAGATCGGCACCGGTGACACCATGTGTGGTGGACTCCACCAACTATTGGCATGCATCATCAATCTACCAGCATGATTGATTTGATGCCAAAAACTGGCATGCCAACATTTGGCAAATGCTAGATATTGGCTAGTGTTTGGTTGGTTATCAAGTTTACTTGCCAACCTCAAAAGAAGTTGCAATTTTTGGCAAATTTTATATTGCCAATTGTTGCCTTGCCAAGTATTGGCAATGCCAAATGTTGGCATCAAACCAATTATCTTCTACATGCCCTAGGTTCACTTTTCATTTGCAATATGGATGTGCAAACCTGCAAATATGACTTGCTGCTAGAGCGTGTTCTTTTACTCAATTTAATATCTACCCATATCATTGTTTATCCCAGTTCTAGTTGATATAGCTCACAAAATTTCCACTTATGTTGGATGATACCTATGTCACCAATTTCAGCCACTAAAAAATAGCACGGTATAGCATACTGAGAATTACCTCGACAAATATATCAGTGTATGTCTCACTAATAGCACGCTATAGCAGGTTAATAGCATATTTGTGTCTGGCACTATTTTGCTGTAACATGCTATTTTTCCCCTTGATTTCAGCACCGTATATCTTTGCCTCAAGGACGCTATAATTTTCATTTCAAGATTTCTATGCTTCCACTAGGTCTCTCATGTCTTGTGATTTCAAGACAATTGGTGCATCATATATACCAAATACGTTCTTCATATGTTTAGATGGATTGGCAATGCAAACAAGCTTCTCAAGTTCGACATGTTCCTGTTGTACAACTGCTGCTGCTGTTGTGTTGAATGGCATGAATATGATGCTTCCAAATATCCATGATTCATATGTTTCATACATGCGCTTCTTCGCTGTGCGGAGTTTGTACATTTCAATGATGCTTCCATTTTTTATACTCTTGTTTACATTAGATAGCATGAAATTGATGCTTCCAAACATTCATGCTTCCGAAAGTTGTACTTCAGTCTAGATAACTTCTGGCAATGGTCCACAATCAGTTCACCAAATTAGCCTTTTGGTTCTGGAAGTAGATCATCTTTATTAATATTTTGGATTTTATTTATAACAACATATTATATTAGCTAACGGATTGTATGACTTAATTTATTCGCGAAACACATTTTCTGCATCCAATCATGCTAGCAATCGAAAAAAAATGCTAAGTTTCCATTGAATATTGCAATATAATAAAGCTATTTCTTCCTTGCAGCCATGCTTCCTACTTTTATTTATTGCATATGCTTCTATGTTAGTGAATTTTGGATTCAACCATTGTAAGTGTATAATTATTATATTGTACAAACATAGCAGACACTAGTTTATGCTTCAACCACTACTAGTATATGCTTCAACCACGGCTAGTATTGGTTCTATTAGTGAAATTTTATTGTACATGCATTTGGATTTTTAAGTGAATTTATGTATCAACCACTATTAGTCTATTAGCAAAGCATTAGTAGTCTGATGCTTAGCGCTTCCCAAATAACAATCATATAGTATAGCACTAGCAAGAGAAGAAGAATTTTATACCTAAATAACAGAAGAAGATTTCCCCTCGATCATGGTAGTAATCACCTCCAGACTGTAATGCTGTATGTTTGTATAGTTTCTCTAAAAAATAAATTGCCGTCTCTTTTATTTTCAATGCATATGGGCCAAAAGAAAAAGATGAAGGGCTCATATGGGACAAATGTTCCCAACATTATTAACCCCAATAGTGCATCCCACAAAAGAACACCCATGCTCATCACAAGTGCCCTCCTAATTGGCTCCATGAGCGCCCGAACAAGGAAATCAACTAACTGAAGGGTATTCCACAAAAGAACACACATGCTCATCAAAGAGCTCATAGGTCAACCAGAGTACGATCCGCACCAGAGTAGTACGGTAATCCTGTTCTGGAAGTCATGTTACTAGACCATGACGAACCTACGAACTATGAGGAATAGATGATGAGCCCAAATTCCGCGAAATGGCTTGAGGCCATGAAATCTGAGATGGGATCCATGTACAGAACAAAGTATGGACTTTAATTGACTTGCCCGATGATCGGCAAGTCATTGAGAATAAATGGATCTTCAAGAGGAAGACAGACGCTGATGGTAGTGTTACTATCTACAAAGCTCGAATTGTCGCAAAAAGTTTCGACAATTTCAAGGTGTTGACTATAATGAGATTTTCTCACTCGTAGCGATGCTTAAGTCTGTCTGAATCATGTTAGCAATTTCCACATTTGATGAAATCTTGCAAATGGATGTCAAAACTGCATTCCTTAATGGATTTTTTAAAGAAGAGTTGTATATGATACAATAAGAAGGTTTTGCCAATTCTAAAGGTGCTAACAAAGTGTGCAAGCTCCAGCGATCCATCTATGGACTGGTGCAAGCGTCTCGGAGTTGGAATATATGCCTTGATGAGTTGATCAAAGCATATAATTTTATACAGACTTGCAGTGAAGCCTGTATTTACAAAAAAGTGAGTGGGAGCACTACAACCTTCACTACTAGGAAAAGGCCTGCTAGTGGCGCACCTGTTTTGCCTACCAATGGCGCACCTGTTTTGCCTACTAATGGCGCACTACAGGTGCGCCACTAGCACCACGCCATTAGATTTTTGTACTAATAGTGCACCATTAGTATATCAGATACTAATTGCGCACCAGGCAGTGCGCCATTAGTATAGCCCATGGTGCGCCATTAGTATACCAGATACTAATGGCGCACCACATAGAAGTTCGCCATTAGTAACAATTTTTTTAGGATTTTTTTTCCAAATTTTTTTTCAAATTTTTTTTCGTTTTTTCTTAATCTCGGGTCACTATGGCTTAATCTCGGGTCAATATGCTTAATCTCAAGTCAAATCGCACTAAGAGCAACTCCAGCCGTTGGCCCCCCAGGAGGGGCTAAAAATCGCCCCTGGGGGCGCACCAGCGCTAACCCACACGTTGGGGGCGTGATGCCCCTCAGTCGCGGCGCCCACGGTATTTTGAAAAATTTAAACACGGCGCAAACACGGTGCAAATTCATTGCAAACTTCAGCGAGTTCGTTCAAACTTAAACATATTTTACAAAAAAAAAGAAAAAAACTACTAGGGGCCGCCACTTGCCGTCTCCATCGTCGCTCCCCGCCGCCCGCCGCCCGCCCTCGCAGTTCTAAATGCCGAGGAGGCTATAGAACTTCGTGTAGTCGCCGCCGCCGTCGTCGTCGTCGTCGCCGCCGCCTCCACCGCCGCCGTCCCTGCTGCATCCCTCCCCCGGTTGGCGCGGCGGGTTGGACGGTCCGGGGGCGTCCTCATCGTTGTCGCTGTCGAGGATGACGACGCCGTGCTCGTCCTCGCGCCCGCGCTTGCGGGCTTCGATCTCCTCCAGGGCCCGGCGCTGCCGGACCATCTCGTCGCGGAGGTAGTCGTCCCGCGCCCACTGCAGGGCGTCCTCATCAGAGAAGCCCCTCCTGGCTATCTCCTCGTATTCCGCGAGGAGGCTGGGCTTCGGCTTGGGCTCGACAAGGACGAAGCGGCCGGATGGGGGGGTGGAGTCGCCGATGCGGACGCCGGAGCTATGTGTGCGCGCGCTGACCGGCATGTCCTGAGGCTCCGGCTTGACAGGGCGGAGGCAGGGAGAGCCCGACGAGCGGCCGGAGGAGGAGGACGACGCGCCGGGCCGCTCC
This sequence comes from Aegilops longissima, assembly GCA_021605205.1. Lineage (NCBI taxonomy): Eukaryota > Viridiplantae > Streptophyta > Magnoliopsida > Poales > Poaceae > Aegilops > Aegilops longissima. The sequence goes on along the minus strand of CM038676.1, from coordinate 19,469,778 downwards.
ATACACCTCGGCGCCCAGGAGCTCCCACGGCGGCGTGAGAAGGTCTGGGGAGCGGGGTACTCGAGGCGCGGCGTGTTGCCGCCCTCGATGTACTCGAGGACGGCCTCCAGCGTGCGGCCGGGCACGCCCCACCACCGGCGCCGGCCCTCGGAGTTGAGCCTGCCGGAGGGCACGACGCCGTTCGTCGCCTCGAGCTGCTCGGCGTGTCGGCGGCGGAAGTAGGGCTCCCAGAGCGGGCTGTCGGGGGTGTACCGCGGGCCTTCCCTCGCCGCCCGCGGCAGGGACGCGCAGATTCGTGCAATCTCCGCACGCGCGGCACCCCGGTTGGTGGTGGTGGCACCGGCACGCCGGCGGCGCTGATCCGCCATGCCCCGGGCACCCGCATGTCTAGCGGGGCCGGGTACTCGGCCTCGAAGAGGAGGCGAGCCTCATCCTTGTGTAGATGGCGGCGCCCGAAACCAATCGCCGCCGCGCCGTCACCTGGGAAGCGCTCGGCCATCCTTCTGTGCTGGAGACGGCGAGAGGAGGAAGGGTAAGAAGTGGGCGCATCGGCGGTGAAGTGTTTGTGCGTGTCTCCGGCGCGCTGGTTCTCGGCTTATATAGGCGGAGGCGCCGCGCGGTAGGCTTGGCCGGCGCGTTACGCGTGGCGGGAGGCATGGCGGGCGGGGGGACGCGCGTCGCCCGACCTTCATTGCGCCGCCCGTGAGGCATCAATGGAGGCTGACCGGCGCGACAACGCGCGCAGCTTTGGCATTGATTCGTCGCGGGAAACGAGGCGATGAGGACGACGAAGCGGCGAGAAGCGAGTCGAGTTGCTGACGCGGCTGGCCCACGGCGCTTTCGCGCCAAAAAATATTCGCCCGGCGCTCCCGAGCGTTCCGTGTTCGAGTTGGGTCCGCCGGCGCCAATTTCGGCCCGAGCCGGCGAAAAATGGGCCCCTGGGGGCGCGACTGGGCCGATTTTTTGGCGCCGGTGGCCGAAAAATTGCCTGGGGGGCCTTGTTGGGGGCGCGGCTGTAGTTGCTCTAAGTGGTTAAACTTCCCGGAAGGTCACCTATCCTCACACTACTCCAGCCCGAGCACGCTTAACTTCGCAGTTCTATCACCCCAACACCACCTCACTTAACAGGCACTTGTTGATATATCTATCATATCAATCTTATTATACCTTGTTGATGTCTAGGACTTTGTTCATGTTCATGACTATGATGAAATTTTAAAAAATATTTCAAACTTTTCGGTCATATTATGTATCATTTTGAAAAAAATTCCAAAAAAAATTTGAAACCAATTTTTTTTTCTGTTACTAGTGGCGCAGTTTGAACTTTTTTGCCTCTAGATCGTGAAAGCCCCGTAACTTTTTTCTGTTAGGTTTTTTTGCCTCTAAATCTTGAAAGCCCCGTAACTTTTTGCCTCTAGTGAGTGGGAGCACTAAATTCGGATGTAACTTTTCGAGTAGATGATTTTTCATATAAAAAACTTTTTAATCCGAGTTCGTATGCAAAAGTTTTGCCCATTTTACAAATTCCAGAGAGATTTTGCAAATAAAGTCGAAATTATATTTGTAAATTTACCCAACAACTAGACCACATATCACATGGGAAACTTCTTTTCTTTTATTTTTTTTTCATATTTCCATCATTTTTTTTCTAAACTGAAAAGGCGGTCCACGGGGGGTGTGGGGGGGGCTGCATTTGGTGGATTTTTTGGGCCAAGTTAGTAATGGCGCACCGTAGGAGTGGTGCGCCATTACTAGTTCAATTAGTAATGGCGCACCACTCCCACGGTGCGCCATTACTAGTTTTGAAAAAAAAATTGAAAAAAATTACTAGTGGCGCACCTTGGATGTGGTGCGCCATTACTAGTTTTAACTAGTAATGGCGCACTATCCCCTGGTGCACCATTACTAGTTTTGAAAAAAAATAATTTTTTTAAAAAAATTGAACAAAAATTACTAGTGGCGCACCGTGGATGTGGTGCGCCATTACTAGTTTAACTAGTAATGGCGCACTATCCCCTGATGCGCCATTACTAGTTTTGAAAAACAAATAATTTTTTTTATTACTAATGGCGCACCATGGATGTGGTGCGCCATTAGTATTTGGACACTAATAGCGCACCAACACATGGTGCGCCATTAGTATATAGTAGTGGCGCACCACATGTCTAGTGCGCCATTAGTGTCCATATCATCTATAGCCCTTTTCCTAGTAGTGCTTTCTGATAAGTATATGTGAATAACATATTGTTGATTGGAATGATGTAGAATTTTCTGGAAAGCATAAAGGAGTGTTTGAAAGGAGTTTTTCAAAGAAAGACCTCGGTGAAGCTGCTTACATATTGGGCATCAAGATCTATGGAGATAGATCAAGACGCTTGATAAGATTTTTCAATGAGTAAATACCTTGACAAGTTTTTGAAAGAGTTCAAAATGGATCAGTCAAAGAAGTTCTTATCTGTATTACAAGGTGCAAAGTTGAGTAAGACTCGAAGCCCGACCATGGCAGAAGATAGAAAGATAATGAGAGTCATTCCCTATGCCACAGCAATAGGTTCTATAAGTATGTTGTGTTGTGTACCAGACCTATTGTGTACCTTGCCATGAGTTTGGCAAAGGGGTGCAATAGTGATCTAAGAGTAGATCACTGGACAACAGTCAAAATTATCCTTAGTGAGGACTAAGGAAATGTTTCTCGGTGATGGGGGTGATAAAGAGTTCATCGTAAAGAGTTACGCCGATGCAAGCTTTTACACCGATCCAGATGACTCTAAAGTCTCAATCTGGATACATATTGAAATTGGGAGCAATTAGTTAGAGTAGCTCTATGCAGAGCATTGTAGACATAGAATATTTGCAAAATACATACGGCTCTGAATGTGACAGACTCGTTGACTAAACTTCTCTCATAAGCAAAACATGATCACACCTTAGTAATCTTTGGGTGTTAATCACATAGCAATGTGAACTAGATTATTGACTCTAGTAAACCCTTTGGTTGTTGGTCACATGGCGATGTGAACGATGGGTGTTAATCACATACATATGTGAACTATTGATGTTAAAACACATGGCGATGTGAACTAGATTATTGACTCTAGTGCAAGTGGGAGACTGAAGGAAATATGTCCTAGAGGCAATAATAAAGTTGTTATTTATATTTCCTTATATCATGATAAATGTTTATTATTCATTCTAGAATTGTATTAATCAGAAACTTAGTACATTTGAGAATACATAGACAAACCATAGTGTCCCTAGTATGCCTCTACTTGACTAGCTCGTTAATCGAAGATGGTTATGTTTCCTAACCATAGACATGTGTTGTCATTTGATGAACGGAATCACATCATTAGGAGAATGATGTGATGGACAAGACCCATCCGTTAGCTTAGCATTATGATCGTTACAGTTTCATTGCTACCGCTCTCTTTATGACTTATACATGTTCCTCAGACTATGAGATTATGCAACTCCCGAATACCGGAGGAACACTTTATGTGCTACCAAACGTCACAACGTAAATGGATGATTATAAAGGTGCTCTACAGGTGTCTCCGAAGGTGTTTGTTGGGTTGGCATAGATCGAGATTAGGATTTGTCACTCTGTGTTTCGGAGAGGTATCTTAGGGCCCTCTCGGTAATACTCATCACTATAAGCCTTGCAAGCATTGTGACTAATGAGTTAGTTGCAGGATGAAGTATTACGGAACGAGTAAAGAGATTTGCCGGTAACGAGATTCAACTAGATATGATGATACCGATGATCTCGGGCAAGTAACATACCGATGACAAAGGGAACAACGTATGTTGTTATGTGGTTTGACTGATAAAGATCTTCGTAGAATATGTAGGAGCCAATATGAGCATCCAGGTTCCGCTATTGGTTATTGACCGGAGATGTGTCTCGGTCATGTATACATAGTTCTCAAACCCGTAGGGTCCGCAAGCTTAACGTTCGATGACGATTTGTATTATGAGTTATGTGATTTGATGACCGAAGTTTGTTCGAAGTCCCGGATGAGATCACAGACATGACGAGGAGTCTCGAAATGGCCGAGACGTAAAGATCGATATATTGGAAGGCTATATTCGGACATCGGAAAGGTTCTGAGTGATTCGGTTATTTTTCGGAGTACCAGATAATTACGGGAATTCGCCGGGGGAAGTAGTGGGCCTTAATGGGCCATACGGGACAGGAGACAAGGGCCTCAAGGGGTGGCTACGCGCCCCCCATGGGCTGGTCCGAATTGGACTAGGAGGGGGCGGCGCCCCCCACCTTCCCTCTCCCCTCTTCCTCCTTCCCTCCTTCTCCTACTAGGAATAGGAAAGATGAGGGGAATCCTACTTGGACTGGGGAGTCCTAGTAGGATTCCCCACACTTGGCGCGCCCCCCTTGGGCCGGCCACCTCTTCCCTCCCCTCCTTTATATACGTGGCCAGTGGGCACCCCATAGATAGACAAGTTGATCTTTTAGCCGTATGCGGTGCCCCCCTCCACTGTTATACACCTCGGTCATATTGTCGTAGTGCTTAGGCGAAGCCCTACGCCGGTAACTTCATCATCACCGTCACCATGCCGTCGTGCTAAGGAACTCTCCCTCGGCCTCAGCTGGATCTAGAGTTCGAGGGACGTCACTGTTGGGTAACGTAGTAATTTCAAAATTTTTCCTACGATCACGCAAGACCATGGTGATGGCATAGCAACGAGAGGGGAGAGTGTCCGTCCACGTACCCTCGTAGACCGAAAGCGGAAGCGTTATATCAACGCAGTTGATGTAGTCGTTCGTCTTCACGATCCGACCGATCCAAGCACCGTTACTCCGGCACCTCCGAGTTCTTAGCACACGTTCAGCTCGATGACGATCCCCGGGCTCCGATCCAGCAAAGCGTCGGGGAGGAGTTCCGTCGACTGACGGCGTGGTGGCGATCTTGATGTTCTACCGTCGCGAGGCTTCGCCTAAGCACCGCAACAATATGACCGAGGTGGAATATGGTGGAGGGGGCACCGCCACAGCTAAGGAACGATCACGAAGATCAACTTGTGTGTCCTAGGGTGCCCCCTGCCCCGTATATAAAGGAGCAAGGGGAGGGCGGCCAGCCCTTGGGCGCACCAAGGGAGGGAGTCCTCCTCCTAGTAGGAGTAGGACTCCCTTTCCTAGTCCTACTAGGAAGAGGGAAGGGGAAGGAAAGAGAGGGAGAGGGAGAGGGAAGGGGCTCGCCCCCCTCCTAGTCAGTCGGACTCCCCATGGAGGCGCGCCACCTCCTGGTGCAGCCCTCTCTCTCCCTCTTGGCCCAATAAGGCCCATAACTTCCCGGGGTTCCGGTAACCCTCCGGCACTCCGGTTTTCTCCGAAACTTCCGGAACCTTTCCGGTGTCGAATATAACCATCCAATATATCAATCTTTATGTCTCGACCATTTCGAGACTCCTCGTCACGTCCGTGATCACATCCGGGACTCGAACTCCTTGGTACATCAAAATACATAAACTCATAATATAACCGTCATTGAAACCTTAAGCGTGCGGACCCTACGGTTCGAGAACTATGTAGACATGACCTAGAACCATTCTCGGTCAATAACCAATAGCGGAACCTGGATGCCCATATTGGTTCCTACATATTCTCTGAAGATCTTTATCGGTCAAACCGCATAACAACATCGTTGTTCCTTTGTCATCGGTATGTTACTTACCCGAGATTCGATCGTCGGTATCCAATACCTAGTTTAATCTCGTTACGGAAAGTCTCTTTACTCGTTCCGTAATACATCATCTCACAACTAACTCATTAGTTGCAATGCTTGCAAGGCTTATTTGATGTGTATTACCGAGAAGGCCTAGAGATACCTCTCCGACAATCGGAGTGACAAATCCTAATCTTGATTCATGCCAACTCAACATATACTTTCGGAGACACTTGTAGAGTACCTTTATAATCACCCGATTACGTTGTGACGTTTGGTAGCACACAAAGTGTTCCTCCGTAAACAGGAGTTGCATAATCTCATAGTTGCAGGAACTTTGTATAAGTCATGAAGATAGCATAAGCAACATACTAAGCGATCAAGTGCTAAGCTAATGAAATGGGTCATGTCAATCACATCATTCTCCTAATGATGTGATCCCATTAATCAAATGACAACACATGTCTATGGTTAGGAAACATAACCATCTTCGATTAATGAGCTAGTCCAAGTAGAGGCATACTAGTGACTATCTGCTTGTCTATGTATTCACACATGTATTATGTTTCCGGTTAATACAATTCTAGCATGAATAATAAACATTTATCATGATATAAGGAAATAAATAATAACTTTATTATTGCCTCTAGGGCATATTTCCTTCAGTCTCCCACTTGCACTAGAGTCAATAATCTAGATTACACAAGAATGATTCTAACACCCATGGAGTCTTGGTGCTGATCATGTTTTGCTCATGGAAGAGGCTTAGTCAGCGGTCTGCAACATTCAGATCCGTATGTATTTTGCAAATCTCTATGTCTCCCACTTGGACTTGGTCCCGAATGGAATTGAAGCGTCTTTTGATATGCTTGGTCCTCTTGTGAAATCTGGATTCCTTTGCCAAGGCAATTGCACCATATTGTCACGAAGATCTTCATTGGTCCCGATGCACTAGGTATAACACCTAGATCGGAAATGAACTCTTTCATCCAGACTCCTTCATTTGCTGCTTCGAAGCAGCTATGTACTCCGCTTCACATGTAGATCCCGCCACGGCGCTTTGTTTAGAACTGCACCAACCGACAGCTCCACCGTTTAATAAAAATACGTATCCGGTTTGCGATTTAGAATCGTCCGGATCGAGTGTCAAAGCTTGCATCGGCGTAACCATTTACGACTAGCTCTTTGTCACCTCCATATCGAAAACATATCCTTAGTCCTTTTCGGTATTTCAGGATGTTCTTGACCGCTGTCCATGATCCACTCTGGATTACTTTGGTACCTTCCTGCCAAGCTTACAGCTAAGCATCGTCAGTCTGGTACACAGCATTGCATACATGATAGAGCCTATGGCTAAAGCATAGGAACATTTTCATTTTCTCTCTATCTTCTGCTGTGGTCGGGCATTGAGTCGACTCAATCTTACACCTTGTACTACAGGTAAAAACCTTTCTTTGCACGATCCATTTTGAACTTCTTCAAAACTTTATCAAGGTATGTGCTTTGTGAAAGTCCTATTAAGCGTCTTGATCTATCTCTATAGATCTTGATGCCCAATATGTAAGCAGCTTCACCGAGGTCTTTCATTGAAAACTTTTATTCAAGTATCCTTTTATGCTATCCAGAAATTCTATATCATTTCCAATCAACAATATATCGTCCACATATAATATCGAAATGCTCTGAGCTCCCACTCACTTTCTTGTAAATACAGGCTTCTCCAAAAGTCATATAAAACCATATGCTTTGATCACACTATCAAAGCGTTTATTCCAACTCGAGAGGCTTGCACGGACCATAAATTGATCGTTGGAGCTTGCACACTTTGTTAGCACCCTTTGGATCAACAAAACCTTCTGGTTGCATCATATACAACTCTTCTTCTAGAAATCCATTCAAGAATGCAGTTTTACATCCATTTGCCAAATTTCATAATCATAAAATGCGGCAATTGCTAACATGATTCGGACGGACTTAAGCATCGCTTCTGGTGAGAAAGTCTCATCGTAGTCAACCCCTTGAACTTGTCGAAAACCTTTTGCAACAAGTCGTGCTTTGTAGACAGTTACATTACCATCAGCGTCGGTCTTCTTCTTAAAGATCCATTTATTCTCAATAGCTTGCCGATCATCGGGCAAGTCTACCAAAATCCATACTTTGTTCTCATACATGGATCCCATCTCAGATTTCATGGCTTCAAGCCATTTTGCGAATCTGGGCTCACCATCGCTTCTTCATAGTTCGTGGGTTCACCATGATCTAGTAGCATGATTTCCGAATAGGATTACCGTACCACTCAGTGCGGATTTTGTTCTGGTTGATCTCTGTTCGGTGACAACTTGATCTGAAGTTTCATGATCTTTATCATTATCTTCCTCACTAACTGGTGTAGGTGTTACGAAACTGATTTACGTGACGAACTACTTTCAATAAGGGAGCTGGTACTATTACCTCATCAAGTTCCACTTTCCTCCCACTCACTTCTTTCGAGAGAAACTCCTTCTCTAGAAAGGATCCATTTTAACAACGAATGTCTTGCCTTCGGATCTGTGATAGAAGGTGTACCCAATTGTCTCCTTTGGGTATCCTATGAAGACACATTTTTCGATTTGGGTTCAAGCTTATCAGGTTGAAGTTTCTTCACATAAGCATCGCAACCCCAAACTTTCGAAAGCGACAACTTTGGTTTCTTGCTAAACCATAGTTCATAAGGCGTCGTCTCAACGGATTTTGACGGTGTCCTATTTAACGTGAATGCGGCCGTCTCAAGAGCATATCCCCAAAATGATAGCGGTAAATCTGTAAGAGACATCATAGATCGCACCATATCCAGTAAAGTGCGATTACGACGTTCGGATACACCATTGCGCTGTGGTGTTCCGGGTGGCGTGAGTTGCGAAACTATTCCGCATTGTTTCAAATGTAGACCAAACTCGTAACTCAAATATTCGCCTCCACGATCAGATCGTAGAAACTTTATTTTCTTATTACGATGATTTTCAACTTCACTCTGAAATTCTTTGAACTTTTCAAATGTTTCAGACTTATGTTTCATTAAGTAGATATACCCATATCTGCTTAAATCATCTGTGAAGGTGAGAAAATAACGATATCCGCCACGAGCTTCAACATTCATCGGACCACATACATCATATGTATGATTTCCAACAAATCTGTTGCTCTCTCCATAGTACCGGAGAGCGGGGTTTTAGTCATCTTGCCCATGAGGCACGGTTACGCAAGTGCCAAGTGATTCATAATCAAGTGACTCCAAAAGTCCATCGATATGGAGTTTCTTCATGCGCTTTATACCGATATGACCTAAGCGGCGGTGCCACAAATAAGTTGCACTATCATTATCAACTCTGCATCTTTTGGTTTCAACATTATGAATATGTGTATCACTACTATCGAGATTCATTAAAAATAGACCACTCTTCAAGGGTGCATGACCATAAAAGATATTATTCATATAAATAGAACAACCATTATTCTCTGATTTAAATGAATAACCGTCTCGCATCAAACAAGATCCAGATATAATGTTCATGCTCAACGCTGGCACCAAATAACAATTATTCAGGTCTAAAACTAATCCGAAGGTAGATGTAGAGGTAGCGTGCCGATCTGCGATCACATCGACTTTGGAACCATTTCCCACGCGCATCGTCACCTCGTCCTTTGCCGGTGTTAAGCAATCCGTAGTCCTGTTTGAGTTGCAAATATTAGCAATGTAACCAGTATCAAATACCGGTACTATCTGCGAGCTCTAGTAAGGTACACATCAATAACATGTATATCACATATACCTTTGTTCACCTTGCCATCCTTCTTATCCGCCAAATACTTGGGGCAGTTCCGCTTCCGTGACCGATCGCTTGCGGTAGAAGCACTCGATTTCAGGTTTAGGTCCAGACTTGGGTTTCTTCTCTTGATCAGCAACTTGTTTGCTGTTCTTTTGAAGTTCCTTTTCTTCCCTTTGCCTTTCTTCTTGAAACTAGTGGTCTTATTGACCATCAACACTTGATGCTCCTTCTTGATTTCTACCTCCGCAGCTTTTAGCATTGCGAAGAGCTCGAGCATAGTCTTTACTAACCCTTGCATATTATAGTTCATCACGAAGCCTTTGTAGCTTGGTGGCGTGATTGAAGAATTCATCAATGACACAATCATCCGGAAGATTAACTCCCAGTTGATTCAAGTGATTATAATACCCGGACATTTTGAGTATGTGCTCACCGATGAACTATTCTCCTCCATCTTGCAGCTATAGAACTTGTTGGAGACTTCATATCTCTCAATCCGGGCATTACATTTGAAATATCAACTTCAACTCTGGAACATCTCATATGCTCCATGACGTTCAAAACGTCGTTGAAGACCCGGTTCTAAGCCGTAAAGCATGGCACACTTGAACTATAGAGTAGTCATCAGCTTTGCTCGCGCGATGTTCTTAACGTCGTCGGTTGCATCAGCGGCGCCTGGCACCTAGCGGTGCATCCGGGGCGTAACTCTTCAGTGCAGCAATGAGGATAATCCTCGAGTTTCGGACCCAGTCCGTGTAATTGCTACCATCATCTTTCAACTTTGCTTTCTCAAGGAACGCATTAAAATTCAACGGAACAACAGACGAGCCATCTATCTACAGTAAACATAGACAAGCAAAATACTATCGGTACTAAGTTCATGATAAATTTAAGTTCAATTAATCATATTACTTAAGAACTCCCACTTAGGCAGACATCTCTCTAGTCATCTAAGTGATCACGTGATCCAAATCAACTAAACCATAACCGATCATCACGTGAGATGGAGTAGTTTTCAATGGTGAACATCTTATGTTGATCATATCTACTATATGATTCACGCTCGACCTTTCGGTCTCCGTGTTCGAGGCCATATCTGCATATGCTAGGCTCGTCAAGTATAACCTGAGTATTCTGCGTGTGCAAAACTGGCTTACACCCGTTGTAGATGGACGTAGAGCTTATCACACCGATCATCACGTGGTGTCTCGGCACGACGAACTTTGGCAGCGGTGCATACTCGGGAGAACACTACTTGATAATTTTAGTGAGAGATCATCTTATAATGCTACCGTCAATCAAAGCAAGATAAGATGCATAAAGGATAAACATCACATGCAATCAATATAAGTGATATGATATGGCCATCATCATCTTGTGCTTGTGATCTCCATCTCCGAAGCACCGTCATGATCACCATCGTCACCGGTAGCGACACCTTGATCTCCATCGTAGCATCGTTGTCGTCTAGCCAACTATTGCTTCTCGACTATCGCTACCGCTTAGTGATAAAGTAAAGCAATTACATGGCGTTGCATTTCATACAATAAGCGACAACCATATGGCTCCTGCCATTGCCGATAACTCGGTTACAAAACATGATCATCTCATACAATAAAATATAGCATCATGTCTTGACCATATCACATCACATCATGCCCTGCAAAAACAAGTTAGGCGTCCTCTACTTTGTTGTTGCAAGTTTTACGTGGCTGCTACGGGCTGAGCAAGAACCGTTCTTACCTACGCATCAAAACCACAGCGATACTTCGTCAAATAGACTCCGTTTAACCTTCTCAAGGACCGGGCGTAGCCACACTCAGTTCAACTAAAGTGAGAGAGACAGACACCCGCCAGCCACCTTTAAGCAGCGAGTGCTCACAGCGGTGAAACCAGTCTCGCGTAAGCGTCTGCGTAATGTCGGTCCGGCCGCTTCATCTCACAATACCGCTGAACCAAAGTATGACATGCTGGTAGGTAGTATGACTTGTATCGCCCACAACTCACTTGTGTTCTACTCGTGCATATGACATCAACGCATAAAACCAGGCTCGGATGCCATTTGTTGGGTAGCGTAGTAATTTCAAAAATTTCCTACGATCACGCAAGACCATGGTGATGGCATAGCAAGAGGGGGAGAGTGTCCGTCCACGTACCCTCGTGAGACCGAAAGCGAAGCGTTATATCAACGCGGTTGATGTAGTCGTGCGTCTTCACGATCCGACCGATCCAAGCACCGTTACTCCGGCACCTCCGAGTTCTTAGCACACGTTCAGCTCGATGGCGATCCCGGGCTCCGATCCAGCAAAGCGTCGGGGAGGAGTTCCGTCGGCTGACGACGGCGTGGTGGCGATCTTGATGTTCTACCGTCGCGGGCTTCGCCTAAGCACCGCAACAATATGACCGAGGTGGAATATGGTGGAGGGGGCACCGCCACAGCTAAGGAACGATCACGAAGATCAACTTGTGTGTCCTAGGGTGCCCCCTGCCCCGTATATAAAGGAGCAAGGGGAGGGCGGCCAGCCCTTGGGGCGCACCAAGGGGGGGAGTCCTCCTCCTAGTAGGAGTAGGACTCCCTTTCCTAGTCCTACTAGGAAGAGGGAAGGGGAAGGAAAGAGGGAGAGGGAGAGGGAAGGGGGCTGCCCCCCTCCTAGTCAATCGGACTCCCCATGGAGGGGGCGCCACCTCCTGGTGCAGCCCTCTCTCCCCTCTTGGCCCAATAAGGCCCATAACTTCCCGGGGTTCCGTAACCCCTCCGCACCGGTTTTCTCCGAAAACTTCCGGAACCTTTCCGGTGTCGAATATAACCATCCAATATATCAATCTTTATGTCTCGACCATTTGAGACTCCTCGTCACGTCCGTGATCACATCCGGGACTCGAACTCCTTGGTACATCAAAATACATAAACTCATAATATAACCGTCATTGAAACCTTAAGCGTGCGGACCCTACGGTTCGAGAACTATGTAGACATGACCTAGAACCATTCTCGGTCAATAAACAATAGCGGAACCTGGATGCCCATATTGGTTCCTACATATTCTCTGAAGATCTTTATCGGTCAAACCGCATAACAACATCGTTGTTCCCTTTGTCATCGGTATGTTACTTACCCGAGATTCGATCGTCGGTATCCAATACCTAGTTTAATCTCGTTATCGAAAGTCTCTTTACTCGTTCCGTAATACATCATCTCACAACTAACTCATTAGTTGCAATGCTTGCAAGGCTTATTTGATGTGTATTACCGAGAAGGCCTAGAATACCTCTCCGACAATCGGAGTGACAAATCCTAATCTTGATTCATGCCAACTCAACATATACTTTCGGAGACACTTGTAGAGTACCTTTATAATCACCCGATTCGTTGTGACGTTTGGTAGCACACAAAGTGTTCCTCAGTAAAGGGAGTTGCATAATCTCATAGTTGCAGGAACTTTGTATAAGTCATGAAGATAGCATAAGCAACATACTAAGCGATCAAGTGCTAAGCTAATGAAATGGGTCATGTCAATCACATCATTCTCCTAATGATGTGATCCCATTAATCAAATGACAACACATGTCTATGGTTAGGAAACATAACCATCTTGATTAATGAGCTAGTCCAAGAGAGGCATACTAGTGACTATCTGTTTGTCTATGTATTCACACATGTATTATGTTTCCGGTTAATACAATTCTAGCATGAATAATAAACATTTATCATGATATAAGGAAATAAATAATAACTTTATTATTGCCTCTAGGGCATATTTCCTTCAGTCACCGAGCTGAACGTGTGCAGATCGCGAAGGTGCCGTGCGTTCGGTACTTGATCGGTTGGATCGCGAAGACGTTCGACTACATCAACCGCGTTACTTAACGCTTCCGGTTTCAGTCTACGAGGGTACGTGGACACACTCTCCCCCTCGTTGCTATGCATCACCTAGATAGATCTTGCGTGATCGTCGGAATTTTTTTGAAATTACTGCGTTCCCCAACAAATACAAGACCAACAGACTCACTCTTTTGGGAAGGGTTAATGAAGACAAAAATAACTTTCTTCCAGCGGGTGAAGTTCCTAATTGGTAGTGGTACTTCTACTAGGTTCTGGGAGGACACTTGGCTAGGGGAGACACCCCTGGCCTTACAATACCCCTCTCTATATAATATTATGCAACGTAAGAAAGATTATGTCACCACAGTATTAAACTCAGTACCACTTAATATCCAATTTAGGATATCTCTTGTAGGGGAACGTTGGAATACTTGGTTACACCTGGTACGTATGTTGATCGATGTTCAACTTTCAGATCAGGCAGATACAATTAGTTAGAAGTTAACCACGAATGAAGTAATCTCTGTCAAATCCATGTATTTGGACTTAATTGATTCCGGGCCATTGTCGAGGTCTTTGCACATATGGAAGATTAAAGTTCCACTCCGCATCAAGATCTTTATGTGGTTTGTCAACAAAGGAGTCATGTTGACCAAAGATAATCTGATGAAAAGGAATTGGGTCGGTCAATCTAAATGTTGTTTTTGTGATCAAAACGAGACAATTAAATACCTCTTTCTCGAATGCCCACTTGCAAAACCGTTATGGCGATCCATTCAGATAGCTTTTAAAGATAATCCTACAATGAGTATAAACACATTATTTGGGACATGGCTTAATGGAGTAGACATACACACAGCTAAATATATTCAGATATGAATATGTGCACTATTATGGGCTATATGGAACACTCGAAATAATATGATTTTTAATAGGAGAAAATTTACTAATTTTTTGCAGGTTATCTACAGAGCTACAGCCTGGATCTGTATGTGGTCGTTACTCACTCATGCGGACTACAGTGAGAATATGGTTACTGGGTGCAGCCGATGGGAGACGGTAGCACGGGCTATCTTCAGCCGATTTGGATGGCGAGCTAATAATACACTATGTGTGTATGCATCGTAGTCTGTTTTTTATAGCAGGATGTGGCGCTTTCTCGCCGGGTGTGGCGTTTTACAGATTTGTTTATCTTTCTTGCCCAGATTTTGAGTTTCCATGGAACTCAAGACCTTGTTTTGATTTTAATAATAGGGCTCGATTGATACAGAGGTCGAAGGTAAGCCTCCTTTTCAAAAAAAATATTACCGAGGATACACTGGTAGAAAAAGGGCCTATTGTCCCGGTTGGTAAGGGCCTTTAATCCCGGTTCCTGAACCGGGACTAAAGGGTCGATACTAATGACCTGGCCCTTTAGTCCCGAATCAGTCCAGAACCGGGACAGATGGGCCTCCACGTGGCCTGTGCGCCGAGCCCAGGCAGGAGGGCCTTTGGTCCCGGTTGGTGGCACCAACCGGGACCAATAGACATCCACGCAACATTTCGTAGCTTGGTTTTTTTTTTTTGAAAGAGGGGGGTGGGGGTTGGGGTTTTTGAGGGGTTAACTTAGGTGTTTCATATATTGTGTTAGCTAGCTAATTAATAGAGAGAAGTGTCCTCTCTTTTGTCCATGCTTGGTCGACGCTACGTACTATACATATGTATAGAGAGGACTAGCTAGACACGCTAGCTAGCTAGTAAGCAAACGAAGGAAACAGAAGATCGTCATGAACATATATGCATACAGAGAGAAGTGATATCGACCACCTCTCCTTCTCCGAGAGATTGGTCGAATAACAAGTTCTCGTATATCTATCTGACACTACCAGCTACATATATACAATAATTATCTTTTACAAATATAATCTCCTAACATACGGACGCGTGGTCCACATAGTATTCTCCGTCTTCAGCGATCACGTGGTCAAGAAAGAATTCCGCCAATTCCTCTTGAATTGCTCGCATGCGATCTGGTGCTAGGAGTTCATCCCGCATCCGAAACATCTAATTTTAAGAAGGGGGTCAATACATATATATATTAATGAATGAAACTCAACATAAATGATGGTAATAAAATAAAATTGTGAATATTGTTATTTACGCACTTCATATTGTTTGTCAGAGTAGCCCCGCTCACAGGTCATGTGGCGGATGGACTCGCAAATGTAGTATCCATAGAAATCATTCCCTTGTTCCTGCGACAACCACTTTACAAGAAATAGAGGCCAATCAAACTGATAATTAGCAAGCATGCTAAATAGTATTTGACGAAACTAGCCTTTGAATCACTAGGAGATGCGTGGAATATGCTACTATAGTACTTACTTTCGGGTGTCTAAATTTCAGCTTCTTCGGCAGTCCCGTAGCTTTTTTGGTGAATTTTCTCCAAACCCTGCCATACAAAGAAAACAATTACTTGATATCAGAAATGAACAAAGTTGCTGATATGGTGGATAATGATCGATTTAACTTACTTCTCAAGCATTTCAGTCATGTCCGCATACTCCTTGGGATCTTTTCGTCTTGAGTCTAAGACAGTTACTACTCCGTGCTCAAGCTTACACTACAAGAAATATGTCAACTAGTGACCTTCTATCAGTGACCCTGGAAGAAATGGTCATAGATCTATGACCATTTCAGACCAATTGGTCTAAAGCTGTTCGGGGGGCTCCAAACCCTAAACCATTGCGACCATTATGTCAGAAAGGTCGTAATTTCCTTACATGAAATGATCATAAAGCAAACAGCGCTAGTCCGCTGCCTTATTTCTAGTTGTTAACGACCAATATAGATGGTCGTAGCCTTGTAAATTGTGGTGGGTTGCTATGACTAGGCGCCACCTCATCAGTTCTGCCTATGTGTCATGTCCATGTGGCAGCTTTTGCCCCAGGTTGTGAAGCAACCTATATTTATGTCATTCCCAAAATTCCCAAAAAAATCTCATAAATTCTTTGGGTCATATCTTCGTCAAATATGTAAAAACCTTCCTTGTCTAGTTCAAAAATAATTCAAAAATATTCATTTTCCTATTCTGTTCAGAACAACAGTTTGTGAAGGAAGTACCACTTTGGCATGTCCAAATAGTATCCGTTTTCTACAGTGCTTTCCTATGCCCAAATAACCATCCTCCACCAAATGCCAGCTCAATCCATTCATTATTTTGAGCCGAGCTTCAACATTCGTATTTATGTCCAGTGTGGTAGTTTGCAAAGCAAGTACCACCTAGGCTCCTCCTTTTGAGCTGAAAATTTGTGAAGACGGTCTTCTTAGTAACTGATCATCCTCAGCCAAAACACACGCCCATTAGCCATGTACAATTCCTGTACCGCTAATCAAACACTTGGCTGCTAATTCATGTTTGAGCATCGATCGGTCTCCTCGTGAGAATCTTATGTTGTAATTTTATTCCTAGCACCTACCTGGGGAGTGCCCAACCCACTAGACATGCCTAGGCCACCCAGAACACATGGCAACGCCACGGCCACGCGGTGACCACGCGGCGCGCATGCGAGTTTACGCGCTCTAGAGTTGGAGCCCTCGGCCACCGTCCAGACCTCGATGAATCGCCACCAAACCATGTATTTATGATTAAATAGGTACTTATGTAACTAGAAATGATTTTTGGAAAAAATAAATAGCAAACTATGAGGCAACTGCAGTTCAAATTTGACCAGCTTCCACCTGAATCTGCGGAAATTTGTCTTTTTCACGAGAGGTGGATCAAAACTTTTTACACTCAACCATTTTGTCAATTGTGCATTAAATATGTCCTAGTATTTTATAAAAATGATTTGGTCCAATTTTGCAACAATTATTTTGGAGGTCCTTCACAAAAAAACCTCCTTTTAGGCACTCGAAAAATGGAAAATGGTTTTTTCGTCCAAAGAAAATGAAAACTTCCTTAGACAACATTGTTTGCCATTCCAATATGCACCCTTGTGCATAATATGAGATCATTTGAACAAACTTTGCCATGAATGTGGCCACAAGATTGATCATTTGGCTTGAAAGCCATGAATCTTCACACTTGGTAGCTCATTTCTGAGAACACTTTTTTAAAATAATTACCGTATTATAAGTTTATTATTTATTCTGGAAACTTGGTCATATATAATGACACAATGCGAAGGTTTTCCAATTTTTTGATTTTTCTTTGATTTTTTATGCCCATTTCAAAATGCGGTCAAAACGGCGGGAATGACCGTTCCTAGCTAGTGGTTGAATCTTATTTTTTTGGGTGTTTCTATGATTAAATAGATACTTATGTAACTAGAAATGATTTTTTGAAAAAATAAAGAGCAAACTATGAGGTAGCTGCAGTTCAAATTTGACCCGCTTCCAGCTGAATCGGCGGAAATTTGTCTTTTTCACCAGAGGTGGATCAAAACTTTTTACACCCAACCATTTGGTCAATTGTGCATTAAATATGGCCTAGTATTTTAGAAAAATAATTTGGTCCAATTTTGCAATAATTATTTGGTAGGTTCTTCACAAAAAAACCTCATTTCGGGCACTCGAAAAATGGAAAATAGCTCTTTTGTGCAATGAAAGTGAAAACTCCCCAAATCAACATCGTTTTCCATTCCAATCTGCACCCTTTTGCACAATATGAGATCATTTGAACAAACTATGCCATGAATGTGGCCATAAGATTGATCATTTGGCTTGAAAGCCATGAATCTTCACGCATGATAGCTCATTTGTGAGAACACTTTTTAAAAATAATTTCTGTATTACAAGTTTATTATTTTTCCTGGAAACTTGGTCATATATAATGACACAATGCGAAGGTTTTCCAATTTTTTGTTTTTTTTTGAATTTTTTTATGCCCATTTCAAAATGCGGTCAAAACAGCGGGAATGACCGTTCCTAGCTAGTGGTTGAATCATATATTTTTTGGCGTTTCTCTGATTAAATAGATACTTATGTACCTAGAAATGATTTTTGTACAAAATAAAGAGCAAACTATGAGGTAGCTGCAGTTCAAATTTGACCCGCTTCCAGCTGAATCGGCGGAAATTTGTCTTTTTCACGAGAGGTGGATCAAAACTTTTTACACCCAACCATTTGGTAAATTGTGCATTAAATATGGCCTAGTATTTTATAAAAATAATTTGGTCCAATTTTGTAATAATTATTTGGTAGGTTCTTCACAAAAAAACCTCATTTCGGGCACTCGAAAAATGGAAAATGGCTCTTTTGTGCAATGAAAGTGAAAACTCCCCAAATCAACATCGTTTTCCATTCCAATCTGCACCCATTTGCACAATATGAGATCATTTGAACAAACTATGCCATGAATGTGGCCATGAGATCGATCATTTGGCTTGAAAGCCATGAATCTTCACGCATGATAGCTCATTTCTGAGAACACTTTTTAAAAATTATTTCCGTAATACAAGTTTATTATTTTTACTGGAAACTTGGTCACATATAATGACACAATGCGAAGGTTTTACAATTTTATGATTTTTTTTTAATTTTTTATGCCCGTTTCAAAATGCGGTCAAAACGACGGGAATGACCGTTCCTAGCTAGTGGCTGAATCATGGAAAACTTTTGATGTTTCTCTGATTAAATAGATACTTATGTACTTAGAAATGATTTTTGGAAAAAATAAAGAGCAAACTATGAGGCAGCTGCAGTTCAAATTTGACCCGCTTCCAGCTGAATCGGCGGAAATTTGTCTTTTTCACCAAAGGTGGATAAAAACTTTTTACACCCAACCATTTGGTCAATTGTTCATTAAACATGGCCTAGTATTTTATAAAATTGATTTGGTCCAATTTTGCAACAAATATATGGTAGGTCCTTCACAAAAAAACTCATTTCGGGCACTCGAAAAATGGAAAATGAATTTTCCATGCAAAGAAAATGTAAACTCCCTTAGGCAACATTGTCTTGAATTCCAAGATGCACCCTTGTGCACAATATGAGATCATTTTTTAAAATTTTTCATGTGAAAAGATAATAGAAAAACAAAAGAATGCTCAGGTAGATTCTTTTTTGAAACATAACTTGTCTTTTTGATGAGAGGTGGATTGAAAACATTTTACATGTTAAGATTTGGTAAACTGTACATAAAGTGATGTCTTATAGTTTTGGAAATGGTGTGGTGCCATTTTGAAACAAATATTTGGTAGATTCTGCTAAAAAAAAGAATTTTGTCATTCCAAAAATAGAAATTAATTTTTTCCTAAAAACTCATTTCTCATAACACCTTCTTCCAATTCCAAGTTTGTTAGTTTTCCTAAAAAGTAGGTCAGATTTGCTGACACAATGAGAATGTTTTTTTTTTGAATTTTTTATATCATAAAACTGTTTATATTATTTAACACCTTATTTTTAGTCGATTACGACCAATTTAGATGGTCATAACGTTTACTGGGTTCTGATTGGTCCATAGGCATGTCACGCGGATCGCGCCTCCGATGCCGTCGGATGGTCCCGGATCCGACGACAGCCCTCGTCCCCCTCACACTCTCATCCCTCGTGGACCTGTCCCTCTCACCCCCCTCGTCCAAACTCCAAACTCTAGCGTCCCTCGCGCCCCACCCGTGCCTCCTTGCCCCCGCACGCCGCCCCCCGTCGCACCCTTACTCCCTGGTCCCCATCTCCACCGCCGCCACCGCGCCCCTCCTGATCCAACCCGCGCGGCAACCTACCTCGCCGCCCCCACCCGCCGCCCCTACCTCGCCGCCCCCACCCGCTCCGCTCCGGGATCCATCCACCCAGTCATCTTCCTCCTTCTCCTCTCTGTCTCTCAATCCAATCCAAGCACTGCCGCTGACCCTTCCCAACCCCGGCCTCGTCCAGCGCCGGCGACCCCTTCTCTCCCTCCCTCCACCTCCAGCAGCGGATCCACTCGAGCAGCATCTCAGGCCGCCGTCAGATCCACCCTCCTCGCGCTGGACGAAAACCCTAGCCGCCCGTCCATGGCGACCCACCACAGCACCCAAAGGCCTCGACGACGGCGGTATGGTATGAACCCCCCTCCCCCTCCCCCTCCCCCACTTCTTCTTCTCCTTCAAACTCCCTCTGTCTCACCGCCGTCTCTGTCTTTGCCTCTTCAGGTAGGAGCAACGACGACCAGCGACGGCCATGGCGACCCACCTCAGTCTCCAAGACCTCGACGGTCGGTGCTATGGTATGAATCCCTCCTCCCCCTTCTCTTCTACTTCTCCTTTTTCTCAACGTCTCCCCTCTAACCCCAATCTCGTTTCGTCCCTTCCCTTCTTCTCTGTAGGTGAGGTACAACAACCAGCGACGGGACGACGCCTAAATCCACCGGTACAGGAGAGCAGCCATGGAATGGAAGGTCCGTTCCACCCGTTCTTCCCCGCTTGATTGACTCTATCTAAGAGTTCTTCGGTTTCAAGTGGATTTTCTTCTGGGCTCCATAAGTCAAAATGGAGACCGCCACCACATGGTATGTGCTGCCGTTTTGCTTGCCAGATTCCCAGTCCTGCGATGCCACTAGCAGCTAGATCTCCTTTATTGCCTAATTATCGTTCATTGTTTTCTTAAGATCCGGTAGTTTTCCCTCACGGATTGACTTGATTCTGTGGTGTGTCACTTCAACCTGCACGATTGGACTCTTTTGAATCAAATGTAGCATAGGTTTGATTTGTTCAAGATGACTGCACAAATCATAGGGCTAACTATCTCTATTCTGTGTACTGAATGTAGAACAGAGCGTCTCCTGTTTTTGGATACATAATGAATTAATGATGTTGAAATGTGCTACTGTAGGTTTCCATCAACCCGGAGTCCAAATCAAGGGCTGTGAACAGGGAGGTACTCAGTGAGCTAATCAAGTTGGACGGGAAGACATTGTGGCTTATGCGCCTCTGTTTTTTTGGGACTGCCATTGTGGCTGCTTCTTGTTGGTTGCAGTCAAAATCAGTGACAAGCTAGCAAGCAATCATGCGTGTGTGGCCATGGCCTTCTTTAGAATAGGGGTGCCACTGATCTACTAGAACTGAATTGCTCCCCTGTTTTGCTGTGGTCGTATGCTCTGTGGTCACTGATGCGTGCTGCATACCTGTAGATTAGGACCAAAATTTGAGCAGTTTCAGTCGTGCAGATTATAACTGAATCATGCCCTGCTTTGTTGTAGTTGTATGATCTTACTGCTGAATTGATTGTTGTATTGTTCAAACTGAAGTCTTCCAGTTGGCTTGCTACAATGTAGTATATCACTGTACTTCAGACTTATTGTAGAATTTGGGCCTGGGCGCTTTGGAATTTAGCTGTAGTCTGTCCCTTAATTTACTCCGCACTTTGCTCTGCTTGGTGATCGGCCTGCCTTGCTACTCCATGGTCACTGATGCGTGCTGTATATACAGATTAGGACCAAAACTGGAGTAGTTATGACAACAGTTTGATATTCCTTTGCTAGCACATGTCCTTTATCTCTTAGCGTATATTGTGATTATGACGTGTGGGCGCTTGGAAAAGCCATCTGTCTGTGTTTCTGTAGTTATTTGTATTAAGTGCTCCACATTTGTTTTTCAACATGGACAATCCATAATCAGCTTGGTTGTTATAAGTGTAATATAATTTATCTTTGCTTAATTTGTATCTGATTCCACTGTTTGATTCCTCCCTAGATTTGTGTCTAGTTTAAACATTACATGGAATATTTTTCAGCAGTCTGGTAGGCAACGATGATATCAATATAAGAGGTTATCTTAGCTTGTTAGTGTGTGCTTAGTGAACTATATGAGCTCTCTTTATTGCATCTTGTATGCTCATACATTAGCATGAAATAGTATTGCTCATACAGTACATGGAATATTTATGAGCATAGTTTATGTGCCATATCCATTTCACACCTGGCATCTGCCATTGTAACTTCATGCTGATGTAACATGTGAATCTGTTGGTCCTTCTTATTGTCTTTAAAGAAGTCAATGTACCTACCTATTTTTATGCTCTGTTATTATCTTTGATCAGTGTCAGTTGTGTCTCTTAGAGATACACTCCTACCTTTTCTGACTTGAGTTGTTAACTATTGTTCCATACTTCATTAGTTATAACAAAAATCTTTGAATTTGGTACTGCATGAGTTTTTACTACTGCTAACAGGGAGTATTTGCTACTACTAAAACATCGATTTTGTATGCACTGCTACCTGATGAGTGCTTTCTTGGTAATATTTCACCTTGGCATGCATATGTTTGTTCGGTTTGAACTTTGCATGACATGATATAATTATTTCCAGTGTTTTTCTCAACTTATTTTCATTGCCACTTGATATATAGTTAGCTTTTACTTGAACCTGTGGGTTAATGTAGTGATTTTGTTCTACTTGGATGCATTGGTACCCCCATAATCGAGTGCATGGATGCAATGGCAAGAAGATCATGGCTGTACGCATCATCAAGCACACCATGGACATAATCGACCTCCTCACCAATGGTAACTCAATCTAGATCATCACTTTATACTCTCCTACCTTTGTGATGTTAGTATGCTTCTGCTGACTAGTATTGTTAGATCTTGCTAGTAGTAGAATGGTATTTTGTTTTAGGCACAATGTGTTGCAGCGAAGTCTTTTGCATGATCTGCACTTGCGCAATGCATATTTGCCTCTGTTTTCTTGTATGAATGAGTACCTCATTTTAAGTAGCTGGAGAACAAAAAGCATGGTACTAGCTGAATTTATGTTGTCATTCTAAATAACTGTCCTTTTTTGAATGGTCAATTCATACTATATATTGGCATCTGTCCTTTTTTTAATGGCCAATTCATAGTATATTTGGCTTCTGTTTTCTAATTCTTCTCTGCTGATTCATGACAGGAGCAGGTGCCTAGTTTGTGATTGCCATTGAAGGAGCTCAATGCTGAAGAACATAACACTTGTAGAGTTCTGATGGCTATCTTGTATTACACTTGTAGAGCTTGTAACTGTTATTACACTTCTAGAGCATGTAAAGTATATGCTAAGAGCTTGTATCACGTGTTATTTGTACAACTAAGAAGTATTATGTGGTCTGTACTGAAACGAGCTGATATTATTTGAAGTATTATGTACGTGGTCTGTTCCAATTTAAATACTGGTTATTTATTTACTGTTAAATTGAAATAAGAAGAATATGACTCTGACATCTGGGACCCATTGATCAGAACCTGACAACTGTGGCCCAATCTGACTAGTGGACCCCTTTAAAAAAAAGAAAAACTAAGTATTAAGAAAGAAGGCCATGGCCCAAAAACAAAAAGGCTGAAATATTAGGCCAGGCCCATGTAGCAGACCAGAATGACAAAAAATGATGACTAAAAAGGCTGAATTAATGGGCTCGGCCCATGTAAAAGACAGAATTGGACCGGGCTCATTCTAAGTAACGACCTTTTCAATTCGTCGCAATTTTGCCACATCATATTGCCACGTCGGATCCGACGTGGACTGGGAAGACAACCAGTGACTAAGACAAAAGGTCATGGGTTCCATGACCTTTTGTTTTGGTCGTAAACGTCTACGACCTTATCCCGAAGAAGGTCGCTATAGTCAGTTTACGACCGTCAGCTTTTGACCTTCTGTTTTTGGTCACAAAAAGGTCGCAAATGAAAAACCATGACCTTTCAGTGACTAATAGTGGTGGTCACAAGTTGACATATTTCTTGTAGTGTTAATCTCTAGGAGAATATAGTGGTAGCTGCTAGCCCCGGGCGTTCGGTCTTTTCGGTTTGTTCGGTCCGGTCTTTTCGGTCTTTCAAAATTTCGGTCTCCCATAATTGAAGACCGATATAATTTCGGTCTTTTCGGTTATTCATTATTCGGTCTTCGGTCTTTACTATTCGGTCTTCGGTCCTGACCAAACAGACCAAATTAATTGCTAGAACCCAGATTTATGTTACTTCCAGTACCAATTGTATACAAACTACATAGAGTAAAGAGGTACATAAGTGCACAAAGCTGTGTGTACAGAGATAACATGTGTCTGTATATTGGCGCATGTGTACATAAGAAAAATTCAAACAAGTAACACTTGTATGCAATCTGGATGGGATACAGTACACCATATGAAAATCTTTAAACATCAGCGGATTAGCCCATGGAGTCGACAAGCAGCAAACAGAAACACCATCACCACTTAGTACTTGACAACATAGAACTTGACATGAAACAAATCAAGTTTAGTACATGCTTTAAATTTAGCAGCAAACAACAAACATTAAGGTCTCACACTCTCACTCTCAGTTCTCAATTCTCAAGTCTCAAGTCACAAATCAAAAGCAAAATATGATAACTAAAACAGCATACATTGAACATGATTTTAGTTCAGCCATGAGTAGACATGGATGTCACTTTGTTGGTCGACTTGCACACTTGTTTGACTTGGCCGTGGAAGAAGCAACAACACCACCATTGAACTTGCGCTTTCCCTTCACCTTGTCACCAAATTCTTCAATCAACTCTACAACAAGTCAAGTATTCAATCAAATTTCATAATCTGCTAGCTATGGTGATATACTGATAGTGACAAATGCAATGTGCTTTTGTTGAGATCTACTAGCTAGGTCTAGTTAATGAAGAAGTTTGTCAAGTCATGCATATAAAGTTCTCCATACATTGGTTTGGTACTGATATGTCATGCATATTAATATCTCTACAATAAAAAACAAATGTATTGACAAGTTGGCTGATTGTTTTACCTTTTTCTAGAACTTCTAATTCTTCCAAGTTCTCCTTGATGTCGACCGGATCTGTTGACCTTCTCAGCCAGTCTTGCGTACAAACTAAAGCTTGCACCATAAACGGAGTTAGAGATGTCCTAAAGTCATCAAGTATGCGTCCACTTGTGCTAAAGGCAGACTCGGAAGCCACAGTTGTAATGGGGATAGCAAGAATATCACGAGCCATATTTGCCAAGATTGGAAACCTAGATGAATTCTCTTTCCACCATCCTAGGATGTCAATTTTTTTGTCAGGGTCTTCAGAGTCTTCGGCAAGGTATTTTTCAAGCTCAGATTTACTACTTGCTCCTCCTCCTTCTATTGTTACTTGGCTAATGGCTGGTGTTGTTGGTTCTGGTGTAGTCAATCTTACTCGGTATTCTTCAAACAACTCGCGAACACATTTGTTGACAGCATACCACACTTTCTCTCCAGACTCAACACCAAATATTTCCAAAGTAGTGAGCCTAGTGAAATCAGACAGCTTATACCTTGGATCAAGAGCTGCAGCAATAAAAATGAGCAAGTTGAGATTTTCCTTCTCCTTCTCCTCCTTCTCCTTCTTCTTCCCTTTCCCTCTTTCATTTACAATAGGACCCTTCTCCAACTTTTGCTTCCGTCCTTTTGGCTTGTCATCTTGAGCAGCTTCTGGATTGGCACCTTCACCAACTTTTGCTTCTGTATCTTCATCTTCAATGATGCTACGTAAGAATGATTCGTCTCACTTCTGCAGCCATCGCTACAGATCCGCTTCGCATCTACACTCATAAATGCATCGTCTTTGTCCTTCAATCCCTCATCATGTTCAGATTCCAGTATAGAAAGCATCTACAAAAAAACAGGTTACTCCTTACTGAACCATTTATTCATCTAATGGTACAGAGGAACATACAAACTAACAAAAAGATACTACTTATAGCCTAGTTAGTACATAAAGTAGCATGGCACGAATATGTCGTGAATATATACAAGCCAAAAAAAGGCAAGCCACTATATCAACCTTAATTTGAACATCACAGAACTTGAACAATATAATTGATTCAATAAAAGAATAACAATCTAGACATCACATATGCACATAGAGAGATGAAGTATCTTGCTCACCTTCAGGATTCAGCTGCAAGGTAGAACACCGGAAGAACAGCAGGCGGCGACCCGGCACCAACCTCGAAGAGGACGAGAGGTGGTGACGAACTGCAGCAGCGAGGAGATGGAGCACCTTCGACGGATGTCCCCGTCACTGGCAGTGGAGCGACGAAAGAGGGTCGGGCTTGGCGGCGCGACGCAAGGGGCACGGTGGTCGCGGATGGTGGTCGGCTCATCGTCACCGGTCAGGGCAGCAGCTTGGGGCGCCGGTCCTCATCGCTCATCGGTCAGAGGCGCGCGGCGCTCCTCGGTCACGGCTGACAGCTCACGGCATCGCGCCACAGCGAGCCATCAAGGGACGGCGGCTAGGGTTCGTGGTGGGATAGAAAAGAGGAATTGTGCAAAGCAGGCGGCGGCGGCTAGGTTCTATGAATCGATTGCATCGTGAGGTGAGGACGAGGTGTGTTTGTGCGTTATCTCGCTTGTGAGTTGTGACCTTGGGCTGGCCAGATGGGCTGTAGCCTGTACATACTATGTATGGGCTTTTCTAAATTCGGTCTATACGGGCTATTTGGTCCACAACATCAGATGACCGATCAGACTGTAACTAGTTCGGTCATACAGTAGTGCAGACCGTTTTTTATTCGGTCTTATTTAGTTCGGTCATTTCGGGTTCGGTCTCGGTCTTTTCGGGTTCGGTCTTCGGTCTTCGGTTTTTATGCCCGGGGCGAGTAGCTGCGCACGCATGCATAACTCATCAATATTACATTACTATAACCTGGACTAATAAGGGAAACCAAATATGCCACAAGACAGTAACACTCACTTGAAGTTGTAAGGAACGAGTATTATATCTTTGTGTTCATTTATTACCAACGATCGTGGCAAGTTGGCCTCGGTATTTCGGCATGATATTTAACTTCAGTTGCATCTATGAGATATGTGTTAATGAACCCAATATCACCCACTTGTCTTTTCTTCAATTCAGCGATCTTCAATCTGCATAATATAGTGAGGATAATTATAAATACATGCAATGAAAGAGCTGAGTTATATATATAGACTTAATGACAGAAGTAGTACTACTTACAGACATATAGAGCGGTGACCGTTGCTTTATCGAGGCCAATTAATTGAAAAACTGATAGAACTCCTCAAATGGAATAGGCAACAGTTCAATTCCAACGAGGTCATGCTCCTTTTTAACTCTCACATACAAAGTACTCCTCCCCTCAGACTCTCTACAGGTTTTCATGTACCAATCATGCAATCTTCGCATCATCGTTGATAGAGATCTTTCATCTTTGACGAGAGGCTTCCCGTACTCGTATCTTTGTATCTGCACCTCCAAGAAATCATAATGTACATCGTCAGACAGGTAATCTCCAGGATTGCTAGAACCGGGCACCATCCTCGGATCGGCGATGTCGCTAGCAGGCACCTTGAGCGGGGGGCACGATTGCTTCGCTTGTTCGCCGAGCTGGGCAATTTGTTTCCCAGCTCGTTGTTCTTTCATCCTTTGATCATCGACAGTATTTCCCGACCTCTCCGCTTCGCAAATGCCTTTCAATAATGCGCTCATAGTTGCCTTTTGACGGAGACTTGGGTGGTTTTGTCAGGGCAGCCAGAGTGCACTTCGCTTTCACCAGATCTACCTTCTCCTCCGGAGGTGGATGTCTCTGTGCTTTCAACCCTTGAAACCAGTCCTTCACTTCGGTTCGCGCGATCTTCGCGTTCTCCTCTAGGGTCATCTCATATGGTAACTTCTCTGGAGTCTTCAGAGAAGGACCGAATCTGTATGTCCTCCCGCCTTTGGCTGTACTGCTAGACGGCGGCAGAGCAGATGGAGCGGATGTCTTCTTGCCTTGCTTACGAGGCGGAGGAGAAAAACTTCGATGCGCCGGAGCAGCCGGAGCGGCGGCGGGTCTTTTCCGCCCTTGCTGGCGAGGCAGAGAAGGAGGAGGCTGACTTCTCGGGCGTGCCGGCGTAGGCGGAGAAGGAGGCGGAGTGCCGCCACGCGCCGGAGAAGGAGCCGGCCGACTGCCCTGATCGTCACTCGCAGGAGGAAGAGGCGGTGGAGGAGGCGGAGTGCCCTGACTCGCCGGAGGAGGAGGAGGAGGCGGAGGCGTCCAGTTCGGAAGGTTGATGAGATCCTTCCGCCATAGGCACGGAGTCTTCAGAGCAGAACCTAGCCGAGTCTCCCCTACACCGGCAGTCCTCCAATCCCTCCGTTATTTCATCCACCATCACCCTAGCATATGCTTCTGGAATCGGCCGGCAGTGAAAAGTTGCACCAGATTCAGTAGGATAAACATAGCCAACAACCGCCTTGACCTTCAAATTCATCCATTGCGCCATCAGGTGGCAATTTTGAGCCTCCGTGATAGCATCCACAGGATAGCTGGCAGGAGCCGTCAAGGCATGCTCCGGCTGAAGCAGCTCGGTGGAAGCCACGCTGCTTCTCCACTGAGATGGCGGGGTAGCTTCGGGGGAAGCTTCGGCAGGTCGTTTGCTGCGATTTGCTTCTCGTTCCTCTATCGCTTGTACCCTTGCATGCAGCGCCTGCAATTCGGTCTGCTGCACTTTCTTCCTCCTCTCCGGCATTTGTAACCGCTGCGTCGAAACCCAGCCTTCCACGAAATGGAGCACAGGGTGCCTCGTGTCCGTCCGTGGTGCTCGAGGATTCCCGAGGGCCATTGTGAGCTCGTCGTTCTCTCTGTCTGGAAAGAACGTCCCATCTTGTCTTTGCTTCGATATATTGCTGAAGCCTCTTGGTGGTATGTCAATTGATCGTCCGTCCAAATGCACTTCCACGACACAGGGTCCAAGGTTCTGCCAGCCCGAAGAACCAAGTCCGCAACGGTCTGGCGAGTTCATTGTCTCGGTTTGATCCTCATCAAGCAGATCATTCTCAGCCTTGGCCCACTTAGGCGGGCTATGAGGTAGCCACGACCCGTGCGATGGTGAAGCTTCTTCTTCGCAGCATTTTGCTTGTTAGTCGCCGACATCTTTTTACTATTTTCCGATGTCTTGTGGGCCACAAATGCGGGCCAGTCATCTCTGATCTTCTCATATTTGCCCTTGAATTCTGGGGTCTCTTTTTTATCGACAAACTTATTCAGGTCTTTCTTGCAATTACTGAATAGGTCTGCCATCTTCTTAAGAGCAAAAGACTTGATTAATTACTCAACTGGCTTCTCCGGATCATCCTCTGGCGGCAGGGTGAAATTTGACTTCAGCTCAGTCCAAAGATCATTTTTCTGCATTTGATTGACATAAGACACCTCAGGGTCTTCGTTCTTAGGCTTATACCATTGATGGATGCTAATCGGGATCTTATCCCTAACCA
This sequence comes from Aegilops longissima, assembly GCA_021605205.1. Taxonomy (NCBI): domain Eukaryota; kingdom Viridiplantae; phylum Streptophyta; class Magnoliopsida; order Poales; family Poaceae; genus Aegilops; species Aegilops longissima. Next base: position 19,440,309 of record CM038676.1, on the reverse strand, counting down.
GAACCCCGCACTGAGCAACAAATGCCTTCTTTGTCCGGATGGGTTCAATCGGTTGGCCGTCGCGCGCGATTGCTATGATCTCAAACCTTTCATCCGAGCTCAACTTTTTCTTCGGGCCTCGTCTCTTTACCGATGTTGTGCTCGATCTGGAGGGCTAGAAAAAAGAACAAAGACGAGAGTTAATTAATATGTGTACATACCAAAACAATGAATGCATCAATTAGCTAGTCAGCACAGGCTTAACTAATATATATACCTGGCCGGACTCGGTTCGGTCACCGGAGCCGTCCTCATGGTCTACTTCTTGCACCGACATTGGGTCATCGGAGCCATCATAATCATATCCAGCTGCTTCTTCACCCTCTCCTTCCAGACCATCGGTGTCGTTGAGAAACATCAACGAGCAGACGACATCACTTCCTTCTGCGATTATGTCCCTCAACAACGCTTCTTGTGCTTCGTCTCGGTGGGTGTCCATAGTTTCTACAAATATTTACAACATGGCAATTATTATTCAAACATGACAGATATGGATATATTAGTGGCAAACGTAGAACTAGCTAGCTAATCACAATAAGGAATCATATTAATTAGTGGCCTTGACGCTGCTTCTCTAGGGTTTTGGGTGGCCTCGACAACGCTTCAAGGGTTAGGGGTGGCCTCAAGAACGCTTCAAGGAGGGGGTAATATCGACCCCCCCCCCCCCACGTGTTGAAGCTATCGGGAGGGGGTCGGCGTTGAACACTACATCTATGTCCCACAAGTGACATGGGCATCGACGCCCGCGTCACTTGTGGGACGTGGATGTAGTGTCCGACACCGACGGCCACATGTATCTCACACCGACGATACTTGCTATTTAATTAGGGTTTCCCCTACCGCTCGACGACCCTCGTTCCCGATAAAAAAAAGAGGAAGAAGAAGGAAAAAAAGAGGAGAAGAAAGAATAGAGGAGAAGCTCTTTTTTTTCATCTTCCTCTTCTTTTTTTATCCTCTTCTTCCTCTCATGTTCGACGACCCTCGACCCCGATAACATTTTTTTCCCGATAACATTTTTTTCTTCGAGAGAGTTAGTGTTCCCGAGTTAACCGAAGGGGGACATTGGTCATATCGGATTCGCCATATTTTGTACGAATGTTCTATATATATACATCCATCGATATCATTCCATACATACATAGACATCTACATTATATATGAACAAACATTTGCATGAAGTAGTATTGGTTTCCTCTTCTTCCTCTTCTTATTTCCTTTTTCCTCTCATTCTTTTTCTTCTTCTTCCTTCTTAAACATTTGCATATTTACAATAATCAATATCACCAAAAAATCTATGAACAGAAAAAATACTATTTTTTTCTAAAAATCTATCTTTTGCATATATACATCAACATATATATACACAGAGAACATATATATACATACATATATACATTTTTATAAAAATGCAAAAAACAAAAAATCTAAAAAAGGACATATAAACAGATATACACACATACATATACTCATACATATACATATAATCAGGAAAAAAACATATATATATATATATATATATATATATATTTGCAAAAACAGGGGAAGAGGGGGGCGGTGCCGGCCCTGACCAAAGCGAGGCAGAGGCGACGGCGGCGTGGGGCAGCTGGGGCGCGGCGAGGCAGAGGCGACGGCGAGGCAGAGGCGACGGCGAGGCAGAGGCGGGCGGCTCGGCGTCGGGTTGTGACGCTGGGCGGCGACAGCGTCGGGCGGCGCTGGGAGACCGCGACAGCGCGAGGTGGCGCTTCAGCGATGGCGTCGAGGCGGCGCGGGTGGCGATAAGCGTCTGGCGGCGCGGGACGGCGTCGGAGGTAGGGCGACGACGGCGACGGCGAGGCGCAGAGGGGCAGCCTGGCGGCGTCGTCGGGGCGGGATCAAAGAACTGAACAAAATTTTTCACAAGTGCTGTATATATAGACGGAGCATTGGTCCCGGTTCGTGGCACAAACCGGGACCAATGCCCCCTTTAGTCCCGGTTGGTGCCACCAACCGGGACCGTCCCGGTTGGTGGCACCAACCTGGACCAAAGGCCTTGTGCTGCCTCGCGCCCAAAAATTTAGTCCCACCTTGCTAGTTGAGAGGGCTCGAGAGTGGTTTATAAGCACTGCTGCGCCCACCCTCTCGAGCTCCTCTCAACTGCAGGCTTTCGGGTCTAATCTTTCACTATATGCCAGTGGGCCTACTTGGCCTCCTACGGTCCTGAATCCTGGCCCATGCATGGTAGGGTTTCCAGTTGTATTCAGGCCGTGGGGGCCCAGTAGGCGGCACTATTTCTATTTTTATTTTTCCAGTTTTATGTTTTATTTTCTGCATTATTTATTTTTTGTTGTTTTTTGCTTTATTTTTTAATTCTTTTTTATTTTAGTTTTAGAAAAATTATAAACTTTCTCTTAGTGCCATTAGTTTTCAAATTTGAAGACACTTTTTTTGTTTTCTTTGTTGCTTTATTTATTTTATTTTGTTTCTACTTACAACAAAATACTTATTGTTGCTATCTTTACTTTTTTTCCAGTTTTTTGTTTTGTTTTCTGCATTATTTATTTTCTTTTGGTTTTTTGCTTTATTTTTTAATTCTTTTTGCTTTCAGGTCAGCAAAATTATAAACTTTCTGTTAGTGCCATTAGTTTTAGAAAAATTATAAACTTTCTGTTTGTGCCATTACTTTTCAAATTTGAATAGTTAAATTTTGAATTCTTTGAAATTTGTGTGAATCACAAGTTTGTGATTAACTTTACTAAAAAATGAACATAGATGCACCTATAGAAAAATTAGACCTAAATTCATAATCAATTTCTATGAATTTTAGAAATTCACTATGAATTTAGGTCAAATTCCTGTATAGGGGCATCTATTTTCACTTTGAGAGGAGCTCAACAAGGCGAGAGGGGCGGGCTTATAAACCGGTGTGGCGCCCTTGGTTCGCGAGGTGGGACTAAACTCTGGCGCGAGGACCAACCCTTTAGTCGGTTTGTGGCACAAACCGGAGTAATGGTCATGGTCGAGGCGAGCCGCATGGGCCAGGGACTAATGAACATAGATGCACCTATAGAGAAAATTCGACCTAAATTCATAGTTTTCAAATGAACTCTGAAAAAGTTGGCATAGCATGTGCATGTACAAAGCGGACAATGGTATCATACTAAATGCATTTAAAAGTTGGCATGGTATCATCATAATAGTTGCGGGAGAAAGTCTTCACTTTTTCTTCGCTTGTGTCATTTGCTTATTGCGCCGTAACCATGGATAATCTTCATCGTATATCAGGATGCTTGGGTCAGCCTTGACTTTGAAGGGAGTAATTTCATGAAACTTTTCATATTCTTTAGAAATGTCTGTCTTGCCCTCTACTCCCAGGATGTCCCTTTTTCCTGAAAGAACTATGTGGCGCTTTGGCTCATCGTATGATATATTCGCTTCCTTATCTTTTCTTTTTCTCGGTCTGGTAGACATGTCCTTCACATAGATAACCTGTGCCACATCATTGGCTAGGACGAACGGTTCGTCGATGTGCCCAAGATTTTTCAGATCCTTGTTGTCATTCCGTCTTGTGGGTCTACCTGCATACCCGCCTCGACATATTGACCCATTTGCACTTAAACAAAGGGACCTTAAAATTTACTCCGTAGTCAAGTTCCCATATGTCCACTATGTAACCATAATATGTGTCCTTTCCCCTCTCGGTTGCTGCATCAAAGCGGACACCGCTGTTTTGGTTGGTGCTCTTTTGATCTTGTTCAATTGTGTAAAATGTATTCCCATTTATCTCGTATGCTTTCTAAATCATTACAGTCGAAGATGGTCCCCTGGACAACAAGTACATCTCATCACAAACAGTGATGTCACCTCTGAGACGTGTTTCCAACCAACTGCTGAAAGTCCTTATGTGTTCACATGTAATCCGTCGTCGCCTTTGCTCCGGGTGTTTGGGCGCAGACTGTTCTTGTGTTCATCGACATACGGGTCACCAAGGTAGAGTTCTCAGAAACTGTGTAGTGTGCTTGAGACCAAGAATATCCGTCCCTACATATTATTGAGTCCCTTCCAAGCATGCCTTTTCAGTCAGTCTCCCCTCATACCGTGATTTAGGGAGACCTATCTTCTTAAGGCTAAGAATGAAGTCAACACAAAACCCGATGACATCCTCTCGCTTGATGGCCCATGGAGATGCTTCCTTCGGCCTAGCGATTCTGACCATATTTCTTTAGGACTCCATGAACCTCTCAAAGGGAACATATTGTGTAGAAATACGGGCCCCAGAATGACAATCTCGTCGACTAGATGAACTAGGGCGTGCGTCATGATATTGAAGAAGGATGGTGGGAACACCAGCTCAAACCCGACAAGACATTGCGCCACATCACTCCTTAGCGTTGGTACGCTTTACGGATCGATCACCTTACGAGATATTGCATTGAGGAATGCACATAGCTTCACAATGGCTAATCGGACGTTTTCGGTAGAAGCCCCTCAATGCAACCGGAAGCAATTGCGTCATAATCACGTGGCAGTCATGAGACTTTAGGTTCTAGAACTTTTTCTCCGCATATTTATTATTCCCTTTATATTCGACGAAGCCAGTCGGGACCTTCATCTCGAGCATGCATTCAAAGAAGATTTCTTTCTCTTCTTTCGTAAGGCGTAGCTGGCAGGACCTTCATCTTGCTTGGAGGCATGCCCTCTTTTTCGTACAGCGTTGCAGGTCCTCCCGTACCTCGGTGTATCTTTTGTCTTCCCATACACCCAAGAAGCCTAGCAGGTTCACGCAAAGGTTCTTCGTCACGTGCATCACGTCGATTGAAGAGCGGACCTTTAGGTCTTTCGGTGAGGGTAGGTCCCAAAATATAGATTTCTTCTTCCACATGGCGCGTGATTCTCAGCGTCATTCGAACAACTAGTCCGCGGGACCCTTTCCAAAGATTACGTGTAAATCATTGACCATAGCAAGTACGTGATTACCGGTGCGCATGGCGGGCTTCTTCCGGTGATCTGCCTCGCCTTTGAAATGCTTGCCTTTCTTTCGACATTGATGGTTGGTCGGAAGAAATCGACGATGGCCTGGTACACATTCTTCCTGCAGCTTCCGGTATATACTATCCGTGTCAAGTAAACAGTGCGTGCATGCGTGGTATCCCTTGTTTGTCTGTCCTGAAAGGTTACTGTGAGCAGGCCAATCGTTGATGGTCACGAACAGCAACGCCTTTAGGTCAAATTCCTCCTTTTTGTGCTCATCCCATGTATGTACACCGTTTCCATTCCACAGCTGTAAAAGTTCTTCAACTAATGGCCTTAGGTACACATCAATGTCGTTGCCGGGTTGCTTAGGGCCTTGGATGAGAATTGGCATCATAATGAACTTCCGCTTCATGCACATCCAAGGAGGAAGGTTATACATACATAGAGTCACGGGCCAGGTGCTATGATTGCTGCTCTGCTCCCCGAAAGGATTAATGCCATCCGCGCTTAAAGCAAACCATACGTTCCTTGGGTCCTTTGCAAACTCATCCCAGTACTTTCTCTCGATTTTCTCCACTGCGACCCGTCAACGGGTGCTCTCAACTTCCCGTCTTTCTTACGGTCCTCACTGTGCCATCGCATCAACTTGGCATACTCTCCGTTTCCGAATAGACGTTTCAACCGTGGTATTATAGGAGCATACCAGATCACCTTCCCAGGAACCCTCTTCCTGGGAGGCTCGCCGTCAACATCACCAGAGTCATCTCGTCTGATCTTATACCGTAATGCACCGCATACCGGGCATGCGTTTAGATCCTTGTATGCACCGCGGTAGAGGATGCAGTCATTAGGGCATGCATGTATCTTCTGCACCTCCAATCCTAGAGGGCATACGACCTTCTTTGCTGCGTATGTACCGTCGGGCAATTCGTTATCCTTTGGAAGCTTCTTCTTCAATATTTTCAGTAGCTTCTCAAATCCTTTATCGAGCACAACATTCTCTGCTTCCACCGCAGCAATTCCAATGACGGTACCGAGCTTTGTGTTGCCATCTTCGCAATTGGGGTACAACCCTTTTTTGTGATCCTCTAACATGCGATCGAACTTCAGCTTCTCCTTTTGACTTTCGCATTGCGTCCTTGCATCGACAATGACCCGGCGGAGATCATCATCATCGGGCACATCGTCTGGTTCCTCTTGATCTTCAGCAGCTTCGCCCGTTGCAGCATCATCGTGCACATCGTCTGGTTCCTCTTGATGTTCACTAGCATCACCGTATTCAGGGGGCACATAGTTGTCATCGTACTCTTCTTCTTCGCCATCTTCCATCATAACCCCTATTTCTCCGTGCCTCGTCCAAACATTATAGTGTGGCATGAAACCCTTGTAAAGTAGGTGGGTGTGAAGGATTTTCCGGTCAGAGTAAGACTTCGTATTCCCGCATATAGGGCATGGACAACACATAAACCATTCTGCTTGTTTGCCTCAACCACTTCGAGAAAATCATGCACGCCCTTAATGTACTCGGAGGTGTGTCTGTCACCGTACATCCATTGCCGGTTCATCTGCGTGCATTATATATAATTAAGTGTGTCAAAAATCATTACAGAACATCATGAATAGATAATTAAGTGACCAAATTAATAGAAGTTCATCATCACATCAAAACCAAAGTAAATACATAGTTCTCATCTAACAACATAAAGCTCTGCCGAGCATCTAAATTAATTAAACCATACATTGAAACTATGTAAAACATTTCAATGCGAAAACAAATGCGATCATAATTGCAACCAAGGTAACAACTGATCCAACGGCATAATGATACCAAGCCTCGGTATGAATGGCATATTTTCTAATCTTTCTAATCTTCAAGCGCATTGCATCCATCTCGATCCTGTGATCATCGACGACATCCGCTACATGCAACTCCAATATCATCTTCTCCTCCTCAATTTTTTTTATTTTTTCCTTCAAGAAATTGTTTTCTTCTTCAACTAAATTTAACCTCTCGACAATAGGGTCGGTTAGAATTTCCGGTTCAACAACCTCCTAGATAAATAAAATCTATGTCACGTTGGTCGGCATAATTTTCATAAACAATAAATGAACCAATAGTTATGAAAAGATAATATATACCACATACGAATCATAGACAGGACGAGGGCCGACGGGGGCGGATACCAAAACCATCACACTATATAAGATGCAATAATAAAAGTAAGAAAATAATACAAGTATCTATCTAAACATACAAGTAAGAATATTTTTCCTTTCAGAAAGAAGATAAGAATAAGAGGCTCACCACGGTGGTGCCGGCGATGAAATCGGCGCGGGTGATCGACGGCGGTGAAGACGGGGACGGGGCGTGACGGACCGCTAAACCTAGACAAATATTGAGCAAAATGGAGCTTGGAGGTCGAGCTTGGAGAGGAGAAAGCTTAAGTAGTGTGGCTCGGGCATTCCATCGAACACCTTGTGTGCATAGGAGGTGAGCTAGAGGACCACCAAGCCCTCTCCCCCTCGGCGGCCAGAAAAAACAGAGCAGTATGCTCTGCTCTTACGTGAGGGGGTATATATAGGCACCTCATTGGTCCCGGTTGGTGGCATGAATCGGGAGTAAAGGGGAGCCTTTGGTCCCGGTTCAAGCCACCAACCGAGACCAATGGTTGTGGGCCAGGAGCGAGGCCATTGGTCCTGGTTCGTCCCACGAACCGGGACCAATAGGGCCAGACAAACCGGGACCAATGCCCACGAGGCCCCGGCCGCCCCCTTGGGATCACGAACCGGGACAAATACCTCCATTGGTCCCGGTTCGTGGCAGAACCGGGACTAATGGGCTGACCCGGCCTGGACCATTGCCCCCTTTTCTACTAGTGATATCACACCTCGTCAAGGGGAAACTCACCACCTTGCCCTCTAGATGGACCTCAGCAAGTCAGCCCACCACCGAAACTAGCTACTAAAGCAATTACGCAATGTAAAAGTAAAATAGCTCCTGCTCAGGATTGAACTGAGCATAATTGAAGCAGAGGAACCCTAGCTCGCTAGCTGCCCCTACCCATCTCAGCCTCTCCCTTAACAACTCGAGAGAAACCAGTTGACATCGTTCATCCAGAGGAGCGTCCACCCAAAACCCTTCTGGCTCCAAGTCATTGCAACCCTAAACGTATTATCCCTCTGGGTTCTCAGGGATCCCAATTTTTTCTTGCCATTGTCTAATGCCTTGATTGGATCCTGACCCCGGATGTCTTCCCCTTTCAGTCCATAATTAGCTCCTTGTTATTTCCCCTTTTTAGCACAAATTATAATTTCATTTCCTAAGTTCCTACAGTTCAGAGTTTAGTAGTTCGTTTTGTACTTTAATGGTTGTGACATCCAATAGCCAAAAATAAACCAAAATTGATTTAGTAATTTTTTTAGATTAATTTACAGGACAACAAGATGAATAAAAGAACATGGCTTGCAAATTGGTGGTAAAGTTTGGGATCATTTTTTGGCCCGAGGCACCAACAAAAGCTGGCTATATCGTTGCTCATAGGGATGAGTGTACATCATATGTGACTATTTTTGTTTGTATTATGTTTCTAAAAAAGGCAACACTACAAGAAATCTGTTAATCCATCATTGTTTCAATCTGTCACATATCAGCGCTAAACCGTCAAGGACGGGAACCCGCGACGAATTTGAAATCCGTCATGTATATCACGTCATAATTTGATAACAAACCTTCCATGACGGTTCTTCTTCGTCACGGGTCAAGTAGTTGGATTGATATGAAGATACATGGTTAATCACTGAAGTTCCAAAAATTACAACATGCCCACCAATCAATTTGTGGCCATTTCAAGTTTTTCCTTTGCAGATTGCCAGACCTCCAAGAATTGCATGATGCTTTGTCATCAACAATGGTTTTAGCATTTTTGTTTTGGAAAATTAAAGACCTCTAAGAGGGCTACTTTAATTAATCAAAACCCAAACAATGTATAGCGATGAGCTTTCCAATAGGAAAGTTGATGGCTTCGAAGGCCATCTTTGAATCACAATGAGCTACTTTGCTACACAGGTAAGAGCAACAGGAGATTGAGACTCAAAAGGCCCCTTAGAAGGAGAGAATAAGCTGCCAATTCTTTATTGGCAATGAGCTACTAGATTTTGGAATCTAGGAGATATACATTTAAAGAGCTTAGAGCAGAAGTATTATTGAAGAATAAAACAATGCTCCAACCCAAAAATTTGGCCATCAATGCTGCTAAGTGTAATTGAATAGCTTCCACCTGCAAGAAATAGTTCACACTCAAAGATACTACATGAATGAAAATGGAATGTCCAAAGGATGGATTTCTAAGAAACACTACAGAAAGGTAGCAACAATCTCAACCTAGGAAGGGTTGAAAGTAGCATCCACAAATATCGTCAAACTTGTGATTTGATTAAGCAGGGAAGAATTAGTTGAAAGGTTAGTTGGAGGTCTTCCTCTTTCGTCGAAAATGTCTTCAAAACGTACACCTAATATTTCTTACATAGCATAGTGAACATGCAAAGGATACCATTTGTTGTTGTTTATAAAGTAAGTCATTTCTTGCTTTCCAAATATTTCAAAGCAAAGAAAATATAAACTCCATATTTAGAACATAAAATGGACTAAATGACAAAAGAAGGATAAGGAGCATGGTCTAAAACATCATTTATAAAACCCAACTAATATCAGGCCACTCTAGCAAAGTTACAGTGAGGGAAAATATGTAAATCTGATTCGAACATCCCAGACTTGCAACATTCTTTTAGGATGTGCCTGGGGTATCCAGAAGCTCTTGAACCTGAAGGGAGATCCCTTCGAAGAAGGCAACAAATTGAAATTTTAACTCTAGGTGTTATGGATTTGTTCTTCCATACTGTCGGAGCTAAAATCGGCAGATCTCGGGTAGGGGGTCCCGAGCTGGTGGTCTCGACTAGATGCTAATAGGAAATAGAGAAAGACACGATGTTTAACTAGGTTTGGGCCCTCTAGAAGAGGTAAAACCCTACGCCCTGCTTGTATTGTATTGATTGTGGATGGGGTACCAAGTACAAGATGATCTAGCTCAAGATAATTTGAATGAGTTCTAACTTTCTGGATCTAATGATCTAAGTTGTCATATCATGATCTAGTCACAAGTAACAGAAAATTTCAGCACACTATATACATGTTTCCTTACCAAGTTCCACTCACCAAAAGCGCTACACTCCCCGGCAACGGCGCCAGAAATGAGTCTTGATGACCCACAAGTGTAGGGGATCTATCGTAGTCCTTTCGATAAGTAAGAGTGTCGAACCCAACGAGGAGCAGAAGGAAATGATAAGCGGTTTTCAGTAAGGTTTTCTCTGCAAGCACTGAAATTGTAGGTAATAGATAGTTTTGTGATAAGATAAATAGTAACGAGCAACAAGTAAATAAAGTAAATAAAGTGCAGCAAGGTGGCCCAATCCTTTATGTAGCAAAGGATAAGCCTGAAAAAATTCTAATAATGAAGAAGGAGCTCCCGAGGACACATTGGGAATTATCGTCAAGCTAGTTTTCATCACGTTCATAAGATTCGGGTTCGGTACTTTGATAATTTGATATGTGGGTGGACCGGTACTTGGGTACTGCCCTAACTTGGACAAGCATCCCACTTATGATTAACCCTATTGCAAGCATCCGCAACTACAAAAAGGAGTATTAAGGTAAACCTAACCACAACATTAAACATATGGGTCCATATCGATCCCTAATGAAGCAACGCATAAACTAGGGTTTAAGCTTCTGTCACTCTAGCAACCCATCATCTACTTATTACTTCCCCATGCCTTCCTCTAGGCCCAAATAATGGTGAAGTGTCATGTAGTCGACGTTCACATAACACCACTAGAGGAAAATACAACATACATCTCATCAAAATATCGAACGAATACCAAAATCACATGACTACTAATAGCAAGACTTTACCCATGTCCTCAGGAACAAACGTAACTACTCACAAAGCATATTCATGTTCATAATCAGAGGAGTAATAATATGCATAAAAGATCTGAACATACGATCTTCCACCAAGTAAACCAATTAGCATCAACTACAAGGAGTAATCAACACTACTAGCAACCCACAGGTACCAATTTGTGGTTTTGATACAAGATTAGATACAAGAGATGAACTAGGGTTTTGAGAGGAGATGGTGCTGGTGAAGATGTTGATGGAGATTGACCCCCTCCCGATGAGAGGATCGTTGGTGATGATTTCCCCCTCCCGGAGGGAAGTGTCCCCGGCAGAACAGCTCTGCCAGAGCCCTAGATTGATTCCGCCAAGGTTCCTCCTCGTGGCGGCAGAGTTTCATCCTGTAAGCTTGCCCCCGATTTTTTCCAGGGTAAAAGTGATGATATAGCAGAAGATGGTCGCCGGAGGCCCACCAGGGGGCCCAGGAGATAGGCGGCGCGCCCTATAGGGGGGGGGGGGGCGCCCCCTATCTCCTGGACAGGGTGTGGGCCCCTTGGCCTATTTCTTTCGCTCATAAATTCTTATTAAATCCAAAATGTTGTTTTGTGGAGTTTCAGGACTTTTGGAGTTGTGCAGAATAGGTTTTCAACGTTTGCTCCTTTTCCAACCAGAATTCCAGTTGCCGGGATTCCCCCTCTTCATGGTAAACCTTGTAAAATAAGAGAGAATAGCCATAAGTATTGAGATATAATGTGTAATAACAGCCCATAATGCAATAAATATTGATATAAAAGCATGATGCAAACTGGACGTATCAAGCATCCTAGCTATAAAAGAAGGAACTTTAATCATGAGCGAAGAAGCCATATCCACTATATATATTTATTCATTAAGTACAAATCTCTAATACCTACACCTCCTCCCTCCTTCCCACTTTCCACCCACGTCAAGAACGGGCTTGCAATGCCTTTCAAAGCATGAAGACAAGTTTCGTCCCCTAACCCTAGGCGGCTAGGGTAAACTCTCCCCTCCAAGCTTCAGCGATGAGCCTATGGAATCGCCTCCCCTCTGCCTGCTGCCTCAGCTGCCGTTGGTGGAGAGCGAAATCCCAGTGCCTCCACTCCAGTTAGTAGTTTAGGTTAAGTTATTTTAATCCTTGCGGGCGCGGCGCTCGGGTGGATAGCGTTGGTTTTTCTTCGAGTTTTGTCTTGCGGGCTTCGATCCTCCTCGAGTTCGTCCGCCTGGATGTAGTCGACCGAGCTCCGGCGTAGTTCCTGTTGTCTCCTTCGGCGGTGAGGTCAGGATTTCTCGTCATGTGGCGAGATTATGTGTCAAGTGTTTTAGATCTATGGAAGGCTTCAACGCCGATAACTACAGCTCCAGGGCGTTGGTCCTTAGGCGAAACTTTTTAAATAAGACATTTTTTTTTATTAATTTGCACAAATATTATGCTGATATTTTTATATTCAAAAATAAAATCCTGTCAGCTAGCGGCAGGCCGATTGGCCCTAGTCAGCCAACAGCAGGCTGATTGGCCTCCTGTCGGCCTACAGATGGCTTAAAGGCCAGTCGGCCAGGAGGGGGTGACCCTGTTGGCCAGCTGTGAGCTGATTGGGTCCTATTCATCTCGGCTCACCAATTTTTTTTACAACAACGATAGACATCTATTAAGCAGCAACTTAAAATATCCGCACTACTAAATATTCAACAAGTATATATATTACGGAATATTAATGGTCTACAAAAATTCACACGCCTACAAAAATATTACGAATATTTGCGGAAGCAAGTACAAATACTGACACACCTAAATATTTCACATCCACATATAGTACAGATTATTACGATATATTGACGAAGCAACTAAAAAAATTCACACACGTACAAATATATTATGAATATTTGCGGGAGCAACTACAAATATTGACAGATTTAAATGTTTGACATCTACATATATTTTGGATATTGCCGGAGCAACTTCAAATACTGACACACCTGAATATTTCACATCCACATATAGTACGAATTATTACGGAATATTAACGGGACAACTCAAAAAGTTCAATCAGCTCACAGTTGGTCGACAGGACCCAATCAGCCCACAGCTGGCCGACAGATTTACCAACCGGCCTATCAGCCATTAGTAGGCCGAGAGGAGGCCACTAGGGCCAATCGGCCTGCTGCTGGCTGATTGGATATTATTTTTAAAAATAAAAATATCGGTGTAATATTTGTGCAAATTAATAAAGAAGTATTATTTAAAAAAAATTAGCGGTCCTCAGGAGTACGTGCACGAAGACTTCCTGACTATTGTCGATAAGATGAAACTGGCACCGGTGGAGGAGCGGCAGCAGCGACTCGTTCTTGCGGCAGTAGTGGTGTTTGTTGTTCTTGAAATCTCGATGTAATTTTGATTATGTTTGAGAGGCTTTGTACTTATGCTGATTTTTTACAACAGATCTGATCATTTTTTGAAAAACAAAGTACGAACACAAAGAGGCTTGGAAGAAGTTTGTGTTTCGAAGTTAGTACCTTTGCTTACACCAAAGTTTTAGCTAGAACTGGAGAAAGAAGAACTACAAAGCATATATGCTGAAGAAAAAAGAAAGAACGATCGAGGCGAGCATTTCTCCTTGAGATTAAGGAATACGTTCCTACATAGAAAACCCCGAAAATCCGTCGGGCTATGTTCTGCTGCTGCACGGCATGTGGCAACACGTGGACATGGTGTTAATTGATGGGTCGACCGATAGGCACGTACCAACCGCCACCTTTCTCTCTTCTGCCTCACTCCAGAAATTTCATTTTCCATTTGCGGGAAGGACCTGCCGATCTCCGCGTCCAGTTGATTGTGTGAACTGGGCTTGTGGAGGCAGCCGCATGGAGCTGATAGAGATTGAAGTCTGTCTTCCTTTTCCTGACATAGTACATGTTGTAGGATAAGATAGATAAATCTCAAGCCGGCTGGACCTGTTCTGGTAGCTCGTTTAAAGTAGACGAAACCAAAAACTAAGCAAATCTAAACTGGCTAGCTGCCCAATAATGTGTGTACCAGAGTATGTTTGCAACTTTGCTGGTGAAGGCGTACAGAAATGGAGTGCATATCTACGCAATCCATTTACCTCTGCTGCATGCATGCCATGCACGTACGGCGTCGGCGGTGCGCGGTGCCTTGTGTTGCCTTTTCCTGACGTCCTGTTGCGCTATGAATTCTGGATACAGATTAGTTTTTAGATGAACTTTAAAGAAAATGATCAGTCATGTCAATCCTCATGCCATTGTGGTTGATTAGAGTTGGGGAAGTTCAAGCTACCGCGTGCATGTGCAGTTTTCTTAAATTGAGCAACTCGAAGACCATACTCTCTTAAATTGATCAAGTTTATAAAAATAATATTAATATCGATAGTATTAAATTAATACCATTAGGTTCATCACTAATATAATTTCATACCATGTACATCTGCTACTGTAAGTGTTCATACTATTGGTCAAACTTTATAAGATTTGATTTAGTAAAATAATATGCAGGCCGAATAAAAATGGAGGAAGTATGTACACCTACGCAAAGGACAGTTGCGCGGTACGTGGCGGATGCTGGTCCTTGTTCGCCGTTTCATATGCGTGGCTACACGTGTTGTTGAATGATGGATCGGTGGGTACCTACTTTTTTTTAGACTAAAACACACGCTTTATTATTCAAGAATGTTCTGAGGAATACATCTCAAGTTTGGAGGTTGGAGCAGCCAAACATGGCGACCAATAGACAGACTAAGCGCGTATTTAGCGAGGCTATGTGCCTTGATATTTGTGGTTCTACGTTCAAAAATAAAAGAACAAGATTGAAATTCAGACTCCATTTGCTTGATCTCCCGGATAATATATGCATGTGTTCCTCCATTGCCTTTAGAAATATTGGAGACCACTTCCTTGCAGTCCGATGCGACCACCACTTGTGTTTGCATTAGATCAGATGCTAAAGCCAATGCCTCCCTGCACGCTAGGGCTTCAAGAGACGCCGGGTCGGAGACACCCTCAAAACATATAGCTGAAGCTCCCAAGTACGAGTCATCCATGGCTCGACAGATGACACCGACAGATCCGCGTCTTGCTGATTTGGTTGTAAACCCATCCACTTTGATCTTGCAGTGGCCCGGTGGCGGAGGAAGCCAGCGCTGAATCAACGTTGGAGCTCTCACCTGGTTCTATTGCGTAGGCCTAGAGACTGATATCTCTGAGATGAAGCGATCAACAAAGAGATGCATACCCGCTGGACTTTGAAATATATTTTCATGGATTGCCTTCCGACGAGCATGCCAAATAGCCCATAGAGTGACTAGAGCTCTGATGAAATCTGACGACGATACTTTCTCCATTATAGTGAAGATCCATCTGCGTGCATCAGGTTCTGTTACCTTACTTAAAGCCGACAGCAGATGCTCTTCCTCGAGCACCCACACGCACCTCGACATGGTGCACTCCAACAACGAGTGACGCCACGAATCCTCATTGCCGCAAATTCTGCACCGGCTTGTCGTCGCCATTTGCCGGTGGTGGAGCAAGTCTGCAGAAGGTATAGACTGTTGTGCTAATCTCCAAAGAAACACTCGGATTTTTGAAGGAACCTGGATCTTCCAGAGTTGGCACCACGACTGTTCCTCTGATTCGGTATTCGACGAATCGCTCCATCCTTCCAGCCAAGCTTCCCTCCTGATTTTCGTTGTTACCAACATGCGGTAGGCTGATCTAACTGTAAATATACACTTACGCTCATGGCTCCAAACCCAGAAGTCATCAACAGATCTGGTGCACACCGGAATGGATAGTATAGCATCTGCGTCGAACTTGATAAAAATGCTTCAGACTAGTCCCTTATTCCAGTCGCCCACATTATGCAAAATGAGCTCGTTCACCATCTGTGGAGGATTCTGTATCAAACTTGTGATTGGCCTCATGTTATGCTCCCGGGGTAGCCAATTATCCCGCCATATGTTGGTAGTAACTCCATTACCAACTCTTCGGACTAGACCCTGAGATAAGACTCCCTTGCCTTCATATATCGCTCGCCACACTTGAGATGGCGAACTCCCCAACTCAGCTTGTAAAAAATCTGTGTTCAGAAAATATTTTGCTTTCAAGATTCTTGCACTAAGGGAAGTGGGTTCCTGAAGAATACGCCAAGCCTGCCTCGCCAACAGAGCAAGGTTAAAAAGTTCTATATCACGGAAACCCAAACCTCCCATGTATTTTGGTCTTGTCATGACTTCCCAAGACACCCAAGCAGCCTTTCTTTCCCCCTCCTTACTACCCCACCAAAATTTCCTGATGAGAGAATTTATATATTGGCAAAGACCTCTGGGAAGTAAAAAGCAGGACATTGAGTAAACAGGAATGGCCTGAGCCACGCTTCTAATCAGCACCTCCTTTCCACCAGCAGATAATAATTTTTCCATCCACCCTTTCACTTTGCTCCAGACTCTGTCCCTCCGGTATTTGAAAGCCCCATTTTTTGAGCTTCCCACATCACTATGCATACCCAAATATTTCTCAGAAAGTGTTTCGTTTGGGACTTCCAGCACCTCTTTAATCTCATTCCTTAGAGTAGTAGGGCACCCCTTGCTGAAGAAGATAGATGATTTTGACCGATTTATTTTCTGCCCCGACGCTTTACAATATTTGTCCAAAACTAAGGATAACTCTCTAGCTCCATCACCATGTGCCTTGAAGAACAACAGGCTGTCATCTGCAAAGAGTAAGTGGCTTACCGGCGGAGCCGTTTGGGCCACTTCAATACCACTGAGGTGCGATGACTCATTATTTTTTAGGAGGCACGAAAGGCCCTCCGCTGCCAGCAAGAACATGTAAGGAGATGTCGGTGGGTACCTACTAACCGCTACCTTTTCTCTTCTGCCGCCTCCAGAAGCTCTCCTTTCCATCTCTGGGCCTAGCTCTTCTATTTTTATTTTACTTATTACATGCAGATCGATCTCACCGTGCACATATTCGAAAACGAAAGATGGTCACATGGCTATTTTTGAAAATAATATATTTTTAATTAATTTCAGAAATGTAACGCTGAATTATTATTTTCAAAAATAATACGGCCACTAGATTCAGTCAGCCAAGAGTAGACCGATTAGTACCCTGTCGGCTAACAGCATGCCGATTGGGCTTTTGCCCAACTGTTGGCTGACTGTTTCTAACTGGCTTGCTGTAAGCTGATAGGTGCATGCCCACTTTCTCAAGCCTAAGTTTCTTGTTTCTGGGCACTAAGGTGGGTAAGCATTGTATCATAGTTTCGTACTCTCGTCAAGATATGTTCAAATCCGGATATCCTTTTAAGCTGTATGTTTTCTATCATAGTCTTGTATTCTCGACAGGGGAAACATACAGCTTAAAAAGATATCAGGATTTAGACATATCTTGACGAAAATGCGAGACTACACTACAATACTTACCTACCTTAGTGCCCAAAAGCGAGAAATTTAGGCATGAGAAATGAGGCATGCACCTATCACAATTAGGACTAATCGTCCTACTATAAACCATTTAGTTCCAGTCGGCTTACTGTAAGCCAATTAGTTCCAGTCGGTCAACAGTTAGCCGACAGTAGCCCAATCGGCCTGTTGTTAGCTGACAGGGTACTAATCGGTCTACTCTTGGCCGACTGGATCCAGACGACAACCAGACGGCTGACTATATATTGTTTCTAAAGAAAAAGAGATCAGCGTAATATTTCTGTAAATTAATAAAAATGTATTACTTCAAAAAAAAAAGGTGGTCGTGTAGACCTAGCTCTTCTATTTTTATCTTATTACTGAACGGAGACCTAGCTCTCATGGGAGGCAGGCATGGAGATATTAGAGACCGGTACATTTTCTATTTTCCTTGCCTGACATACATGTTCCAGGATATGGTAGATAAATCCCATGTCGGCTTGACCTCTCCTCTGCTAGCTAGTTAAAAGAAGACAAAAAAGGAAAAAACTAAGAGCCTTGTTCATAGGATTTCTAAAACGCGAGAACAGGAAAACATGTAGGAATATAACGACACATCATCTTGAAACTACAGGCTTGTGTGGATGTTTAATTTTGCACACAAAAAAGTAGGATTTTTTTTAAACGTTTGAGTGGATGGGGAATTTCTTATGAAACCTAGTGCTAATAAATCCTCAGAATAAATTTCTATGGTTTGTAATCTTAAAAGATCCAAAAAATCCTGGTGGTAAAAATTGTTAAAGACTATACTCCTTTTATTGCAATTCCTTTAAAGCGCTATAAGCTCGCTAGCTAGCTGGCTAAACCCTTCGAAGATTTTTTTTCCCCCCACTAAACTAGCAAGCTAGCTGGCTGCCTAATGATATGATGTGTCTGTTTTGCAACTTTGCAAGTGAAGGCGTGACAGTATGGGGATACAGACGTACAATCAATGGCCACCATGCTACGTGTAGTCATGCAATCGATCGCACCTCCGCATGCCATGCACGTACGACGGTGCCGTGCCCGGGGTTGACTTTTTCTAGTCCTGCTTGTTAGATTTGGTGTACCTACTGTTAGGGAAGTAGTGCAGACAGGGATCAGTCCAAAGACATGGATGCAGGCATAGCTGCATATATTTTGACAACAGTTCAAACTAACCGGACAAAATTCATGCAAACATAGCCGGATTTCACATAAACACGATAGACTTCATAAAAATCGGACAAAAACATTTACATTTTGAACATATTTTAACTAAAAAGGTAAAACTATATACATGTACGGTCGCACGGAGCTCCACTCTTATAACACGGATACACTACATTAGTCTACGGCCGGCCACGGTAGATCCCTTTGCCTCACCGGACTACCAAGAGCCTTGATGGTATATGCTTGAGCGCAATGGTCAGCTTGTTTTCCCACCGCTCATTGAAGTGGAACCGCCGGCTAATGCATCAACATGAGGAGAAGGGGGGGATCCGCTTCCGTGGAGCCCAGGCTGGGGGTCAACGATGGTCTGCGCTGAAGAACCAGGCAAGACACCAGCAATGTACTCCAGCATCACCTCGGCGTATGGCCTTCATGCGACGCAAGTGGTCGGCCTCCAGTGTTCTACTTCTTCTTGATGATGGCGGCGGGCGCGGACATGCTAGCCGCCACCTTGTCGATGTCCACGCACTCGGCATCTTTCTCTACCAACAAGGCGTAGCTACGCGCACGTCAACGACGGATGGCGCGTTCGCAAGCACGGGAGGCACGGTACGACGCTGCATCGTCGACGGCAATGACGTTGCCTGTGCCGTGGTGCTCCCCGCCTCCGTCATTGAAGCGGCGCGTCGGTGGAGGCGTCGCCCGCTGCATGTCCAGTTGAACACGCCTCGACCGACATCCGCCTCAGCTTCAATTTGGGGCGGTAAATGCGGGCAGGTGGCGCCGGCGGGAAACGCGCTTTACAGCGGTATGAATGCGGGCAGGTAGCCACGAGCGACAAGCACGCGGGATGAAGGATGGGTTTTGGGTGGGTAATAAGGGCGGTCAAAAGCGGACATGGGCGCGGTCCGGACACCCGCAAAGCCCTCATATTTGTCTACGGCTTGTGGGAGGAAGTATATCCGAACTGCACCGGGCCAATACAGAATCGTGTTGGATAGCTTACACTGTCCGTACAATGCAGTCCGGACACATGCGAAAGGTTTACAGGTTGTGAAGATGCCCTTAGGGCCAATTGAATACACATTCATCAAAACAGATATTATCAAATGTTCATGGATACGTTCGAAGGTCCATGCGGACAACCTATCTGGCGTCAGCCATCAAATCATTTCATCAAATGTCCGCTACTGAGGGAGAAGATAGAGAAGGAAGAGAGAAGGAAGTGAGGTCCAAGACAGAGTTGACGTGTCTGTAGTGTGTTCGGACTCTCAAATTTTCTTTACTTTGCTTTTAATTTGTTGAATTTCAAATCTTTGAACCGCGTAGCCGTTGTCTACGAACACTTGGCGACTGCTCTTGATCAGCAACAACGCTTTTAGAAAGGGAACGATACTCAAGCGTCGTTGTTACCGAATCCAACCTGCAGAGGGCACAATCAAGGTTTTCACCCTAGAAACATGTTTCGACAAATTTCAGCAATGCCTTCAACAAGCTAACAATGTAAAATCATTGCCATTGCCAAGTATAATCCACTCAGGTAAGACCTCTAACGCCATCTTCCTTCTGCCGACCTCTGGCGTCGGACTGATCGCCTGCCTCTACACCCGCTGCTGATGGAGGTACCGCGCCTCGCCGCACCGTCTTCCTCAAGCCGCCATCTCTCTCAGTCTATCATGGCCACACCGTCTATCTAAAGCCCCACCTTGTTCATCGACTGATGCAAAATCATGATTTTGGTTGCCCGACAAATAGCACAACACAAAACAAGAAAGAGATAATTGCATGGTTGATGCGCACGCACGTAGTTTTCCTTCTTATGAACTCCGGTTTGCCTCTTCCGCATCGTAGCAACGAACCATACCAGTGGTACCATCGGACAAGTTGGCATTAGTTAACCAGCTAGCCATGTCTGATGCCGACACAATACACACACTCACACACTAGGCGCATATGGCCCTACAGGTAGCTGCCAAAACTGGGGAAAACGATGACCGGGACCGTACACTAGTAGAAAAGAGGGCAAATGTCCAGGCCGGGTCAGCCCATTAGTCGGTTCGATTCGAGCAAGGACACGTGTAAAGCGTTGGACCGGTTCGTGAGCCGAGGGCGGCCGGGCCATGTGGACCATTGGTCCCGGTTCGTCTGGACCTTTTGGTCCCGGTTGGTGGACGAATGACCGGGACCAATGGGCCTCGCTCTGGCCCCATTGATTATTGGTCCGGTTGATGGCTTGAACCGGGATCAAAGGCTGCCCTTTAGTCTTGGTTCATGCCACCAACCGGGACCAATGAGGTGCATATATATAGGGATGAAAACGGTGCGGAAATGGACGAAACTGGGTGCTACCATATTTGTTTTCATATTTTTTTATAGAAGCGGAAATGAATACAGAAACCCCGGAAATGAATACGAAAATAAATACTACCGGAAACAAACATGGAGCGAATACAGAGCGGACACGGAAACAAAACTGTGTGCTGACCGGAACTTAAAAGCCCCTTGAACCGTAGGGAAATACAGACAAAATACAAACAAATTGATGGAATTGATAACATGGCAACAAAATAATATGGTTGTGTTGGTAACATAGGGTAGTAATGTAGTAGTACATGACAATTCCTATAGGGTTTAGTTGAGTATGTGTGTGGTAGTAAAAAGTTGGTACTCAAATGATACATTCTGCTCATTCTACTCATTGTGTCATTGTGTGTTGTTTGGTAGTTGGGCTATAAAGCAACCATTGGCCTATAGTAGAAATAAAAATTCCATATTAACAGAAACGGAAAGTTCCGTTTCCACGTGTGTTCCACCGGAAAACACCATTCCGTTTTTGTTTCCATTTCCGCATAAAAAATTCCATTTCCATTTTCATTTTGCAAATTTCCGTTTCCGTTTTCATATTTCCTCTCCGTTTCCATTTTTCCTCCGGAAAAGCGGAAACTTTCCACTCCATTTTTATCCCTACCTATATATACCCCCTCGCGTAAGAGCAGAGCACACTGCTCTGTTTTTTCTGGCCGCCGAGGGGGAGAGGGCTTGGTGGTGCTCTAGCTCACCTCCTATGCACACAAGGTGTTTGATGGAATGCCCGAGCCACACTACTTAAGCTTTCTCCTCTCCAGGCTCGACCTCCAAGCTCCATTTTCCACAATATTTGTCTAGATTTAACGGTCCGTCACGCCCCGTCCCCGTCTTCACCGCCGTCGATCACTCGCGCCGATCTCATCGCCGGCACCACCGTGGTGAGCCTCTTGTTCTTATCTTCTTTCTGAAAGGAAAAATATTCTTACTTGTATGTTTAGATAGATACTTGTATCATTTTCTTACTTTTATTATTGCATCTTATATAGTGCGATGGTTTTGGTATCCGCCCCCGTCGGCCCTTGTCCTGTCTATGATTCGGATGTGGTATATATTATCTTTTCATAACTATTGGTTCATTTATTGTTTATGACAATTATGCCGACCAACGTGACATAGATTTTATTTATCTAGGAGGTTGTTGAACCGGAAATTCCAACCGACCATATTGTCGAGATGTTAAATTTAGTTGAAGAAGAAAACAATTTCTTGAAGAAAAAAATAAGAAAAATTGAGGAGGAGAAGATGATATTGGAGTTGCATGTTACGGATGTCGTCGATGATCACAATATCAAGATGGATGCAATGCGCTTGAAGATTAGAAAGATTAGAAAATATGCCATTCATACCGAGGCTTGGTATCATTATGCCGTTGGATCAGTTGTTACCTTGGTTGCGATTATGATCGCATTTGTTTTCACATTGAAATGTTTTACATAGTTTCAATGTATGGTTTAATTAATTTAGATGCTCTGCAGAGCTTTATGTTGTTAGATGAGAACTGTGTATGTACTTTGGATTACATGTGAACACATCAGGACTTTGACTGTATTGATTTACAAAGGATACGAGATAAATGGAAATACATTTTACACGATTGACCAAGATCAAAAGAGCACCAACCAAAGCAGCGGTGTCCGCTTTGATGCAACAACCGAGAGGGAAAATGACACATATTATGGTTACATAGTGGACATATGCGAACTTGACTATGGACATGATTTTAAGGTCCCATTGTTTTAGTGCAAATGGGTCAATCTGTCAGGAGGCGGGGTACAGGTAGGCCCATAGTACGGAATGACAATAGTGGATTTGAAAAATCTCGGGTACACTGACGAATCGTTCGTCCTAGCCAATGATGTGGCATATGTTATCTATGTGAAGGACATGTCTACCAGACCGAGAAAAAAAATTAAGGAAGCGAATACATCATACGATGAGCCAAAGCGCCACATAGTTCTTTCAGGAAAAAGGGACATCGTGGGAGTGGAGGGCAAGACAGACATGTCTGAAGATTATGAAAAGTTTCATGAAATTCCTCCCTTCAAAGTCAAGGCTGACCCAAGCATCCTGATAAACGATGAAGATTATCCATGGTTACGGCGCAATAAGCAAATGACACAAGCGAAGAAAAAGTTAATACTTTCTCCCGCAACTATTATGATGATACCATGCCAATTTTGTAACAAACGAGTATGATACCATTGTCCATTTTGTACATGCACAAGCTATGTGGGTGAAATTATGATACCATGCCAACTTTCGACTTTTTCAGAGTTCATTTGAAATGCTTTAATGTCTTATGGTTCGGCCCTCGTAATATCATTAATCCCGGTTCGCTCCTGGTCAACTATGTTCTCACCAAGAACACTCTCAAGAGGGCAGCCACGTGGGCCATTGGTCCTGGTTCGTCTGGACCTTTTGGTCCCGGTTCCACGCATGAACCGGGACCAATGCGCCTCGCCCCTGGCCCATGACCATTAGTCCCGGTTTGTGCCACAAACCGGGATTAAAGGGTTGGTCCTCGTTGCGCTCAGAGTTTAGTCCCACCTCGCCAACCGAAGGGCGCTCACACCGGTTTATAAGTTCGTCCCTCTCTGCCTTGTTGCTCCTCTCAAAGTGAAAATAGATGCCCCTATACAAGGAATTTGACCTAAATCCAAAGTTAATTTATCTGAAATTCATAGAAATTTATTATGAATTTAGGTTGAATTTTCTCTATAGGCGCATCTATGTTCATTTTTTAGTAAAGTTAATCACAAACTTGTGATTCACACAAATTTCAAAGAATTCAAATTTTAACTATTCAAATTTGAAAACTAATGGCACTAACAGAAAGTTTATAATTTTTCTAAAACTAATGGCAGTAACAAAAACTTTATAATTTTGCTGACCTAAAAGCGAAAAGAATTAAAAAATAAAGCAAAAATAAATAATGCAGAAAACAAAACTAAAAATTGGAAACAAAATAAAAATAGCAACCATAAGTATTTTGTTGTAAGTAGAAACAAAATAAAATAAATAAAGCAACAAAGAAAACAAAAAACAAAAAATGTGTTTTCAAATTTGAAAGCTAATGGCACTAACAGAATGTTTATAATTTTTCTAAAACTAAAAGCAAAAAAGAATTAAAAATAAAGCAAAAACAGAAGAAAATAAATAATGCAGAAAACAAAAAATGAAAAATAAAAATAAAAATAGCAACAGTAAGTATTTTGTTGTAAGTAGAAACAAAATAAAATAAATAAAGTAAGGAAGAAAAAAAACAAAAAAAGTGTTTTCAAATTTGAAAACTAATGGCATTAACAGAAATTTTATAATTTTTCTAAAACTAAAAGCAAAAAGAATTAAAAAATAAAGCAAAAAAAAATGCAGAAAAGAAAACAAAAAAACTGGAAAATAAAAATAAAAATAGCAACAATAAGTAAACAAAACAAAGAAAACAAAAAAGAGTGCCTCCTACTGGGCCCCCATAGCCTGAATACGACTAGAAACCCTACCATGGGCCAGGATTCAGGCCCGCAGGAGGCCCAGTAGTCCCACATGCAGATAAGTGACTTTAGGCCCGTAAGCCTGCATTTGAGAGGAGCTCGAAGTGATCAGCGCAGCAGCGCTTATAAACCACTGTCGAGCCCTCTCGGCTAGCGAGGTGGGACTAAACATCCCACCGCACCGCGCCAGTTCCAGCACAAGGCCTTTGGTCCCGGTTGGTGTGCCACCAATCGGGACTAAAGGGGTGCAATGGTACCGGTTCGTGGCACAAACCGAGACCAATGCCCCCCTTTAGTCCCGGTTGGTGCCACCAACCGGGACCAAAGGCCTGGCACCAACCGGGACTAAAGGGAGCATTCGTCCCGGTTGGTTTCACGAACCGGGACCAATGCTCTTTCTATATATACAACACTTGTCAAAGACTTCATTCAGTTCCTCATTCTCCCGCCCGCCGACGCCGCCCTCGCCCGACGCCTGCTCCTCGTCGTAAATGCCGCCGCTTGCCGTCGTCGGCGCCCGTCAGCGCCAGCGCCCGCGCCTTCCAGCGCGCTGTCATACGCGCTTCGCGCCGCCCAGCGTCGCCGCCGCCGCGCCGCCCGTCGTCGCCAGCGCCCAGCGCCACCTCAAGGCCGCCCGTCGTCACTCGCGCCCAGCGCCGCCCAAACCCGCCGTCCTCGTCGCGGACTCCAGCCATCGCTGCCGCCCTTGAAGTGAGCCCCCACCCCTTTCACATGGTCCCGGCGCCTTTGCTCTGCCCTGCTCCATGGTCGCCGCTGGCCCCGACGCATTGAAGAGCATAAGGAGAGAAGGAGAGGAGAGGAGAAGCAGAGAAGAGCAGAAGGAGAGGAGAGGCAAAATTTCAGAATTTTTGGAATGGTTTAGAATATGTTGTCAGAAAGTAATTTGAATCTGATTCAAATTTCATTTGAATGAAATTTGAAATATTTGAACTATGGGTCAGAAGGTTTTTGGTGAAATGGAGTGTGGGTACTGTCATGAAGTTAGAGTAATTTTTCTGGTTGAAAAAGAGTTAGGAAAATTTAGAATATGGTAAATATGTCAAAATGTTTTTTTGTTCATAGAAAGTTTTTGTTCATATATAGAAAGTTTTATATATGACTATGGATATATGAGCAACGATGATCCATGGATGTATGCATTGATATATATGAGAAATGATGTTCATAGAATATTTACCAAGTATATATGTATTTTTTACATATATGTATTTTTTTCATAGCATTATTTTCCATTTATATATGTATGTGGCTATAGATGGATATAGATGAGAAATGATGATCCATGGATGATGCATTTTTTTCCAATGATGATACATAGATGGATGTATGTATGTATAGATGTATGTATGTGGATACATGAGGGGGGTCGATATACCCCCTCTCCGATAGCATTTCCTTCTTCATATGTTGAGTTAGTTGATTTAGGTTAGTGCATTTTAGGTTAGTTGATTTATAGTGCATTTTAGGTTAGTTGTTGTTAGTGCATTTTAGGTTAGTAAATTTTAGGTTAGTCTATTTCTTCTTCTTCGAGCATTTTTGTGCATTTTAGGTTAGTAAATTTTTTCTGTTGTAATTTAGTTTGATGAATGTTTTCTGTTAAAACTCGTATTAAGTTTGTTCGATGAATGTTTCATGGGAGGGAGGGAGTAAAAACTCATCAGACAAGGAGGGGGAGGAGTCCCTCTCCGGTTCCTAACTCTCTCGGGATTTCAACATGAGGGGGGTCTATACCCCCTCCCCGATAACTTCGACATGAGGAGGGGTAGATATACCCCCTCCCCGGTAACATTTTTTCCATGTATAAGCAACACTTGGGAAATATGTCAAAAATGTTTTTTTGTTCATAGAAAGTTTTTAGTTCATATATAAAAAGTTTTTATATATGACAATGGATATATGTACGTATGTCGTGTCAATATAAACTCCCGATAACTTCAACACGTGGGGGTCGATATAGCCCTCCCGATGACTTCAACACGAGGGGGGTTGATATACCCTCCCGATAGCTTCAACACGTGGGGGTCGATATACCCCCTCCCCGTTACTATTATTTTCCCATGTACGTATGTCGTCGTTGTCGATATAAAACCCTCCCAATAACTTCAACACGGGGGTCGATATACCCCTCGATAACTTCAACACGTGGGGGGGGGGGTCGATATACCCCCTCCCCGATAATATTATTTTCCCATGTACGTATGTTGTCGTTGTCGATATAAACCCCTCCCAATAACTTCAACACGTGGGGGGGGGGGTCGATATACCCCCTCCCAGATAACATTATTTTCCCGTGTATGTATCTCGTCGTTGTCGATATTACCCCCTTGAAGCGTTGTCGAGGCCACCCCAAACCCTAGAGAAGCAGTGTCGAGGCCACTAATTAATATGATTCCTTACTGTGATTAGCTAGCTAGTTCTACGTCAGCCACTAATATATCCATCTGTCCTGTTTGAATAATAATTGCCATGTTGTAAATATTTGTAGAAACTATGGACACCCCCCGAGACGAAGCAACAGAAGCGGTGTTGGGGGACATAATCACACAAGGAATGATGGCTCCTTTGACCCAATGCCGGTGCAAGAAGGAGACCGTGAGGACGGCTCCGGTGACCCAATGACGGTGCAAGAAGGAGACCGTGATGACGGCTCCGGTGACCAAACCGAGTCTGGCCAGGTATATATATATTAGTTAAGCCTGTGCTGTCTAGCTAATTGATGCATTCATTGTTTTGGTATATGTACACATATTAATTAACTCACGTCTTTCTTCTTTTTTCTAGCCCTCCGGATCGAGCACAACTTCGGTAAGGAGACGAGGCCCGAAGAAAAAGTTGAGCTCGGATGAAAGGTTTGAGATCACATCAATCGCGCGCGACGGCGAACCGATTGAACCCATCCAGACAAAGAACGCATTTGCTGCTCAATGCGGGGTTCTTGTTAGGGACAGGATCCCGATCAGCATCCACCAATGGTATAAGCCTAAGAACGAAGACCCTGAGATGTCTTATGTCAATGATATGCAGAAAGATGATCTTTGGACTGAGCTGAAGGCAAATTTCACCCTACCGCCAGAGGAGGATCCGGAGAAGCCAGTTATAGAGCAATTAATCAAGTCTTTTGCTCTTAAGAAGATGGCAGGCCTATTCAGGAGGTGGAGGAAAGAGCTAAAAAAGTTTGTCGACAAAGAAGAGACACCAGAATTCATCGGCAAATATGAGAAGATCAGAGATCACTGGCCCGCATTTGTGGCCCACAAGACATTGGAAAAGAGTAAGCAGATGTCGGTGACAAACAAGCAAAATGCTGCGAAGAAGAAGTTTCACCATCGCACGGAGTCAGGTGGCTACCTCAAAACTCGGCCTAAGTGGGCCAAGGCTGAGAATGATCTGCTTGATAAAGGGATTGAACAAGAGACAATGAACTGGCTAGACCGTTGCCGGACTTGGTTCTTCGGGGCTGGCGGAACCTTGGACCCTGTATCAGGGAAGTGCCGTTGGATGGACGAGCAACTGAAAATACCAGTCAAGAGGCTTCGGCACTATATCGATGCAGCGCAGCAAGGGACGTTCGTTCCAGACAAGGAGAACGACGAGCTCACAATGGCCCTCGGGAATCCTGAGCACCCTGGACAGACACGAGGCACGCCAGGCTCCGTTCCGTGGAAGGTTGGTTTTCCGGACGCATGCGGTTACAAATGCCAGGAGAGGAGGAAGAAATTGCAGCAGACCGAACTGCAGGCGCTGCACGCAAGGGTACAAGCGATAGAGGAACGAGAAGCAAATCGCAGCAAACGAACTGCCGAAGCTTCCCCCGAAGCTACCCCACCATCACAACGAAGAAGCAGCGTGGCTTCCACCGAGCTGCTTCGGCCGGAGCATGTCTTGACGGCTCCTGCTAGCTACCCCGTGGATTTTATCACG
The DNA here is from genome assembly GCA_021605205.1 of Aegilops longissima. Taxonomy (NCBI): domain Eukaryota; kingdom Viridiplantae; phylum Streptophyta; class Magnoliopsida; order Poales; family Poaceae; genus Aegilops; species Aegilops longissima. The sequence continues at coordinate 19,411,945 of CM038676.1, read as the reverse complement.
GAGTCTCAAAATTGCCACCTTATGACACAATGGCAGAACTTAAAAGTCAAGGCGGCTGTCGGCCAAGTTCGACCTTCTGAACCCGGCGCAACTTTTCACTGTCGTCCAATTCCAGAAGGATATGCTAGGGTGACGGTGGACGAAATATCGAAGAGATTTGAGGACCTCCAGCTTGACCACCCTACCGGTGAAGGGGAGACTCGGCTAGGTTCTGCTCTGAAGACTCCATGCCTATGGCGGAAGGGGTTCATCAACCTTCCGAACTGGACGCCTCCTCCTCCTCCTCCGGCGAGTCAGGGCACTCCGCCTCCTCCACCGCCACCTCCTCCGGCGAGTGACGATCAGGGCACTCGGCCTCCTTCTCCGGCGCGTGGCGGCACTCCGCCTCCTTCTCCGCCTGCGCCGGCTCGCCCGAGCAGCCAGCAGCCTCCTCCATCTCCGCCTCGCCAGCAAGGGCGGAAGGGACCCGCCGCCGCCACGGCTGCTCCGGCGCGTCGTAGTCCTTCTCTGCCGCCTCGTAAGCAAGCACAAAAGAAGACAGACGCCGCAGCCGCTCTGTCTGCTCCGGCGTCTAGTAGTACAGCCAGCAGAGGCGGGAGGCAATACAGATACGGTCCTTCTCTCAAGCCTCTAGAGAAGTTACCGTATGAGAGGACCGAGGAGGAAAACGCGAAGATCGTGCGGACCGAAGTGGAGGACTTCTTTGAAGGGTTGAAAGCAAAGAGACATCCACCTCCGGAGGAGAAGGTAGGTCCGGTGAAAGCAAAGCGCACTATCGATGCCCTGAGCAAACCACCAAAGTTTCCGCCGAGAACCAACTATGAGCGCATTACTAAACAGGCATATCTCGAAGCGGAGCGGTCGGGAAGTACTGTCAGTGATCAAAGGTTAAAAGAACGAGCAGCTGCGAAAAAAATTGCCCAGCTCGGTGAACAAGCAAATCAATCGTGCCCCCCGCTCAATGTATCTAGCGGCGACATCGTCGCTAATGCTCCAGGGACGGTGCCTGGTTATAGCAATCTTGCAGATTACCTGCCTGACGATGTAAATTTTGATTTCATGAAGGTGGACGAACACAGATACGAGTACGGGAAGCTCTCGTCAAAGATGAAAAATCTCTAACAACGATGATGCGAAGATTCCATAATTGGTACATGAAAACCTGTAGAGAGTCTGGTGGATGAATACTTTGTATCTGGGAATTAAAGAGGAGCACGACCTCATTGGAACTGATCTGTTGCATGTTCCATTTGGGGAGTTCTTCGAGTTCTTCAATCAAAAGGCCCTCGATAAATTAACGGTCTTTTGCTACTGTCTGTAAGTACTATTTCTGTCATTAAGTCTCTATATATAGCTCAGCTCTTTCATTGCATGTATTTATAATTAATTGTCCTCACTATATTATGCAGATTGAAGATCGTCGAGTGCAGAAAACAAGAAATGTATGATATTGGGTTTATTAACACAAATATCATAGATGAAATTCAAGTTAAAAAGCACGCCGAAGAGGCCGAGGCCAACTTGCTACAATCGATGATCAAAAATCAAAACAAAGATTTAATACTCTTTCCTTACAACTTCGAGTGAGTGTTACCGTCGTGTGCATATTCGGTTTCCCTTATTACTCGAGCGATGTTATAGTAATGTAATTGATGAGTTATGCATGCGTGCGCAGCTTCCACTATGTTTTTCTGGAGATTAAGTTTGAGCGGGGACTAGTAACCGTCTTAGACTCGAGACGAAAAGATCTCGAAACCTATGCGGACATAACTAAAATGCTCAACAAGTAAGTTCAATCGACCATTATCGCACCATATCGGCAAATTTTTGTTCATTTCCTGATATCCCAAGTAACACTAATTATTTTCTTTATATTGCAGGGTTTGGAAACAGTTCATCGCAGAAGCTCCGGGACTGCCGAAGGAGCTGCGATATACATACCCGAAAGTAAGTACTACTAGCTAGCTAGTTGCGCGCATCTCCCGTTGATTCTATAGCTATACTTTCATCAATGCCATTTATAATGCTTCATTATCAGTTTGATTGACCTCTATTTCTCGTAAAGTGTTTGTGGCAGGAACAAGGGAATAATTACTGTGGATACTACGTGTGCGAGTTCATCTACAACGCGACTTTCAAAAATAAGCGGGGCTACTTTAAAAGACAATATGAAGTGCGTAAGCAATAATATTCATAATTTCATTTTATTGTACCATCATTTCTGTTGAGTTTCATTCATATATATGTATTAACCCCCTTCTTCAAATTAGACGTGGCAGATGCGGAATGAACTCCTACCACAAGATCGCATGAAAGCAATTCAAGAGGAATTGGCGGGATTCTTTCTTGACCGCGTCATCAATAAAGCCGGGGAATACCATGTGGAAATTGATTTCAATTGCTAGGGGATTGTAAGAGATCTTACATATTGTATATGTATGTAGCCAGTAGCGTCGGATAGATAATACGAAAATTTGTTGTTCGACCAATCTCTCGGAGAAGGAGAGATCGATCGATCACTTCTCTCGGTATGCATGACGAACTTTTGTACTTAATGGTTTCCTTCATTTTCTTACTAGCTAGCGTGTCGAGGACCTCTCTATGTATAGTACGTAGCGTCGACCAAGCACAGATATAAGAGAGGACACTTCTCTCTATTAATTAGCTAGCTAACACAATATATGAAACACCTAAATTAACCCCCCAAAACCCCCAACCCCCTTTAAAAAAACAAAAACCACAGCCTATTGGTCCCGGTTGGTGCCATCAACCGGGACCAATAACCTCCCTACATGGGTTCGTAGATCGTCCACGCGAGATTTGATCCGTCCTGCCTGGATCGAACCTGGTGAGCCAGAAGATAAGATTAGTTAATGTTGCCTTTGAGTGGGTTGAGAACCCAACAAAAGCGCCTTACCAACCGGGACAAATGGTGGTTTATCTACTGGTGGTAGGAGGAAAACGATGGGCAGCTAAGCTAGTGGCATGAGTCTCGTCGCCTGTCATCTCAGCCAGTGTTTGATGTCTCCCTCCCCTGTCCCCGTGCATGTGGGTGTGGCTTCAGTGGCTGTGCGTGGGAGACGAAAGGCGCCATTTGAGCCTCCCAAAGGCTTCCATGGCCAGCGCTAGTCAAGGAAGCATAACGATCGATCATCAGCTTGCATCGTAGAGTCAGCTGATTACTGTCTCTAGCCGGCCGTATGTTGCTTAACTCTAGCTAGAAAAGTCGTGTCATTCCTCTGCAACTACTTCCACATCAACGCACTGGCTATAGTACACTTACTGTTTTCATCCCTTTCAACTTGGATCTATTTTAGATGAAGTCGATTTAAGTCAAAAAAAAGAGCAAGTGGTCACTAAAAAACTGAAACTTCGCAAGTAATAAAGCAAATTGAACATGGATAATCAAATAAAAATAATTCCAAAGGCAGAAAACCTACATAGGTTATTATGGAATTTGTTTCCTCATCTCATGATAAAATTAATTCGAAAACCTTTGGGATTAATTTGAGTAACTCCAATAAAATAATTTAGAAACATAAGATTGTAAAGATCAGATGATTTTAGTCTGCGTCGAGTCTAGTTTCAAATTTGTTTCATATACCCAATAAATATTTTGTTTCAACTAATTAGCTTTAGATTCGATATTTGGCTTCCCCTCCCCTGGAGCGAGAGGGTCATTTTTAAATGGAGCCGGGGAAAGTTTCCTGTTTGTCTAGAAAAAATAAGCACGGACACACAAAAATTGGTGAGACATGTTCCAAGTTGTATAAGTTCAGGCTTAGGTGGAATGTGTTGCCTCTCTAGCTAATCGGAGCATGCGAGCACTTTTGCATTATGTGCTTCTTCAATTTCTACTCATAAAGGAGGAGTCTGCGCTGAGGATGGTAAGTCTTGTATTCCGTTCGTTCCTTAGCTTCGTCGCCTCCTTCCCTCGTGCATACTCCCCTCTCCCCACCAGTTTTTTTCTATCCCGACAGAAATCGGCAGAAAAAGTCGACGGAATCACCCGGCCGGCTAAAATCTACACAGGTCTCTCTCTTCGCACGATTCCCAATCCATCGCTAAACTTTTCCTGGGTTCTTCCTCTCAACCGGAAAAGGAAAAAAGAACGGCGGCAAAGGACCAGAAAAGGCAAAGCCCTAATCGAGCGTTCTGCTAAATCAAGTGAATGTTGTACTCCCAAACTGTCGTGGTGGGCGGACGGCAGATGCTAAGGGATGGCTAAAGAGAGGAGGAGGCTCGAGGGCGCTGGTGGGCTCCAAAGGCGAGGTTGGCATGAGCGGGCGCGGGACGCCGGACATATACCCAGGTTCGGGGCTCTCCGGAGAGATAATACCCCTAGTCCTGCCGAGTGTAGTTGGATGTTCGATAATAAAATGCTGCTCCTGGAGCTGTATGGGGGAGGAAGGAAGCTGGCCAAGGCTAGGGCTGCTCCTTCTCTCTGGTGTTGCTTTTGTGGCTAGTTCTATGCTTACTTGCCTTTCTCTTGTCACCTCTATGTGTGTCTCTGATCGTGTCTGCCTTGCTTGCCCGTATGACTGTGGGCTCCTGGGGGGTTTTATAGACCAACCCCCCCCAGGGGTACAATGGTAATGTTATAAGTCGGTGGGTCCGTATTGTCGGTGTCCGGGAACCCGGGCTGGGTCCCGCTGAGGGCTTGTGGTTCGCTGGGTTCCCCTAAGTGTGGGCCCTGCGTTCCTAGGGTAACTGTGCGCCTTCTTGTCGATCGTCAGGGCGTGGCCGAGTCGAGTCGTGTACAGTGGCTCTCCGTCAGGTTGCCGCTTGCTGTCGTCAGCGGTGAGGGTGGGGGCACTGTAGCCACGCCGGCCCTGGTCAGCGGGTTGGTGATGGGCATTGTTGCCACGCTCCGGCTGACCTGGGGCATGGGCGGGGCACTATTGCCTTGGTCATCGTTGATTGAAGACTCGTCCCATCGTACAGCTTGGATGGGATGGGAGCTGTCCCGTGGCTGGATTGTGGAGCACGCCACGGGTGGAGCTGGCTTGTCGAGGAAGCTTCGGCTGTGCCAGGTTCGGCTGTCCTGCGCTAGTTGTTGAGGCCGAGTCGACGCGTCTTTCCGGGTCGGAGAGTCTGGCCGGGTTGCAGTGCTTGTCCGGGTCGAGCGACCCGGCCAAGCGCGTGCCGGTTTGAGGGGCGGTGCCAGCCCCGTTGTTTTTGAAGAGGATCCGGGTTCCGTTGCCAGCCCGGGGTTCATCCCCCCAACACAAACCAATTAGCACGTTTCGCTTTGATAAATATCGTGCATTGATCCGTGCACTTTTGACAAATTTATGTTTATGACATCTCCAGTTTACTCCCGTTTTTATTCTTTATGCTTCTCTGATCTGGCAGCTCCATGGAGGCATGGAAGCTGCCATCATTTTGTTGGACTAAATGTGGAGTTACTTGTGCAAGTTATACCATCAACAAACACATAAAGATCTGCATGCTATCTAAGTCAATCTGTTAGGGAGAAAACAAAGGCTTGTGTGCCCATTAGTTATTTTTTTTGTTCTGTCATGTGGGCACCTTATCTATCTGTAACGTGTGACTTGTGCAACTGGAAAAAATTCAGACAATAAAAATTCTGTGTAACACATGTTCTTATACACTTTGCCTATAGAAACTATGCATAGTTACTCATTTTTTTTATTGCCTTGTGTACTACTGAACCTTTACACTTTTGTTGTTACATACTGAACTACTGAACCTTTGCACTTTTGTTGTAACATACTGAATTATTGCACTATTGCCTTTCAATGTATAAATGTATGAAATAAAAAACGTTTCATACCAGGTTGGATATGGCTGGGGTAGGTGGGGTGCGGCAAGCCACACTTCCTATCTAGTCTAGATGCAAGCTGGTTGATTGTGTGAATGAACCGGGCTTGCTGAGGCAGCCGCATGGAGATGATGGAGAGATTGAGGTCGGCCCTCCTTCTCCCGATATAGTACATGTTGCAGGATAAGATAGACAAATCTCATGCCGGCTTGACCCGTTCTAGTAGCCAGTTTAAAGAAGACGAAACCAAGAACTAAGCTAAACTAATTAAACTGGCTAGGTGCCTAATAATATGTGTACCATGGAGTGCATGCGGTCAATGCGTTATGCAACGCGTATATCTAGGCAATCCATCTACCTCTGCTGCATGCATGCCATGCACGTACGCGCGGCGGCGGTGCGTTGCCTTGTGTTGCCTTCTCCCGTCATCGTGATACGATATTAATTTTGGATATAGATTATTTTCAGATGAGCTTTGAAGAAAATGACCAGTTATGTCAATCGTCATGCCATTGGGGTTAGCGTTGGGAAAGGTCAAGCTACCGCGTGCATGTGCACTTTTCTTTTTGGACAATCTGAAATTGAGCAACCCGTACTCGGTACTCCCCTATGATCTTAGTTCGTCTATGTCTTATTTCTGATTTGGTGGTAATTTGTCTATATTTGTGTGTCTTCAGGTTGCATCTTTCCAATCTATGCTACTCTTCTTCGGCGGCGGTTGTTGTTGTTGCGCTGGTCTTATGAGGCCTTAACACGATGACTTTTCGATTGTGTACTACAACAAGTTTTGCCCGGCTCAGACGAGGGATGGGCGATGACAGCGGTTCGCCTTCGGCTCGATTAAGTGCTTGTAATCCTCACTACGTGGTCTAGAATCTGGATGTAATTTTTATTATTTCTGGTGTTCGTTGTACTATCAGGATTTAAAATCAATAGACTGGAAGTTTTCTCGCAAAAAAGAAGACAGTATGCTTTTTGTTTTTATTTATTCGACATATTAATTTTGACAACTTTGCAAATTTTGATCAAGTTTATAAAAAAATATTTTTAATATCAATAATATTAAATTAATATCATAAGGTTCATCACTAAATATATTTTCCTACTATGTACATCTGCTATTGTAAACGTTCATATTATTGGTCAAATTTTATAACGTTTATTATTAGTATACAAAGCTAATATGCAGGCCGAATAAAATAGAGGAAGTACAAAGTACGTACACGGTACACCTACGCAACGGATAGTTGCGCCGTACGTGGCGGATGCTGGTCCATGTTCCCCTTGTTCCATGCGTTCTACTCCTTCCGTTCCTAAATATAAGTCTTTGTGAAGATTTCATTATGAACTACATACGGATGTATATAGATGCATTTTAGGTATGGATTCATTCATTTTACTCCGTATGTAGTCACCTAGTGGAATCTCTACAAAGACTTATATTTAGAAACGGAGGGAGTACACGTGTTGCTAAACGGATGGATCGATGGGCACCTACTAGCCGCTATCTTTTCTCCTCTGCCGCTCTCCAGAAGCTCTCGTTTCCATTTCTGGGAAGACGCCTATACCTTTGCATATCGACCTCACCACGCACGCATTCAAAACGCAAGACGATCATTGTTAGAATAAATTTGAGGTGCACCGTCAATTTATCAAGGACCAAGCAATCACACGAGCATGACACTGAGATTTATTAATGAGGTTCATCATCATGGCTACATCCCGAGCCTGATTACGGGCGCTCCTTCCCATGACATCGTCACGATACCGCACCCCGGCCGCTTGAGCGCCGGCACACGCCGCCAGCTCCACCGCGTGCCTGTGCTATTATGTTGGCATAGGTTACATCGTGTGTCTACACCCGCTATATTTGAGAGGCCCAGGATACAAGTGTCCTATTAGGACACAACTCCTACCCTGTCTACACAGTTCAAAACCAAGTCCAACTGTAACCTACCTTATACAATAATATTCGACATAATTCTAACAAACTCCACCTTGACGAATATTCTTCACCACCTTATATTCATCCATGCGTCGAACCTCCATGTACATTGGACTTGAGATTAGCCATGAGCACCGCTGCTACTCCCAGACTTCATGTGACTCCACCTGCAACTGTAGTCCCTTCTCATCTTTTTCACAGTCAACACTCGAGCAAAATTAAGTTTCACATTTCTCTACTTTGTGCTCCCAACTTCCGGAGAATCTGTTTAACGCCATCACACACCGACCATTGTTTGCGTGAAAATGAACAACTCACATATTAGACGCCACATATAAGAGTTACCTGAACTCAACGTTACCGCTCTTTCTTGACTGCTTGTCTGAAACTTGAAGGAATTTCACCGTCGCCCTGTGTCATCTTGAGTCAAATTCGCAGTTGTCTCGCCCTTCTTTCACGGATAGTCTCTGACATGTCTCACAACTATAGCACTCCACCTCCTTCTGTACTTGTCATCGACACTTTGCCATATGTGCACTGAACACCACAGGATATACGGCCATGTACTCTCTTCGCTTTTGACATTAAGACTTTCCGCCACTTTCTCAGACTCTTCATGGTCAACTCTCGTCCATCAACCGGCACCGATAGACCCAATCACCAACTTAAATCTGGTACTCGTCAACACTGCTTCAGCACCCCCTGCACAATCTGTTTGACCACCAGTGCCTTGGCCTGTCGCACGCCTCGCCGCTATCACCGCGTCGAGCCTCTGCTGTCCTGGTCGAGTCTCTAGGACTGCAGACCCGCACCACTCAAACCCCTACTGTAGACAACCACCGATCATCACCGACCGATGCCGAGTATCATGTCTCCATCAGACCATTGGTACCCAATCCGATCCACGTGTCTCTCGCTATCCTGCTGAAATAGACTTCGACTCTCCATGCATTTACGTCGTAGCCCCTCCATCAGCACAGAGTGAAGTCGTCCATCAGACTCCAACTCCACCTTCAACATGACTCCATGGTGGTTGTACGTGCCACCCTTCTCTCCGTGCTTAGACACCGCTCCATCTGAGTTTGCTTTGATCCAGCCCTCTGCAGGTGCTGTCCACTTGCATGCTTCCTTCGTTTTCCGGATCGGTGCTTCCCTTCTATGCACAGTACTCCATTCCGACATGTACGCGCATACTGAGGCCATTATTTCATGTGGTGCTGCAATCTTCTTTCCGTCCTTCGCTTCGTTTTGAGCCATCCATAGTCCATAGCACGCCTGAACCATCGCTGCCCGGTCGTCCACCCCCGCCTCCGCAAACCATCCCAGTAGCCATGATGATAATGCACTCGAGGAGTCAATGTTGCTCGGTGGTGTTGCCACCGCGACTCCTTTCTCCGAGCGCATAAGTTTCCAGAAAAGCGCCCAATGTGAGCACGTCCAAAACCTGTGCAGTAGCGTCTCTTCTCTCCCACATGTTGTGCAGAACACCCCAGGCTTAATACGTTGCCTTAGAAACTCCGCTCCCACTGCTAGTCCGTTCCGCATGAGCCGCCACATATGGATCTTTGCTTTATTTGGAGCAGGAGAGTCCCACAATCCCAGCCATCCCTTGTGCTTATGAACCGAGGAAGAAGGGCCCGGCCGTCCGGTTTTCACCCCATTTAGCGTCATTCGCAAGTGGTAGGCTGATCTCACAGTAAATTGTCCGTTTTTCGTATAATTCCAGGCGATATAGTCCTCCATGTTTGGACCCCCGACAGCTATTTGTTTGATATCCTTGGCGTCCTCCGGTGAGAACATGTCATCTATCAAACTCTCATTCCATTCTTTACTGTTTGGCATCAAGAGGTCCCGTACCTTGGACACCCCATGTACGTAAATTTGCCCAAGTGGCTTCATGCTTCCCTGCCTCGGTATCCAGTTCTCATGGTGTATATTGATCTTTGACCCACTTTCAATGCGCCATATAGTGCCTTCTCTCAGCAGGTCACGACCAAAGATTATACTCATGAAGGTATAGGATGCTCCGCCGGGGCATGTTGCATATAGAATTGTTCCATCTCTATAATATCTCGCCTTCAGAACTCTAGCGCATAGCGAATCAGGGTATTGTAACATTCTCCACGCTTGTTTAGCTAACAATGCTTGGTTGAACGCAACAGGATCTCTGAACCCCAACCCTCTTTCTCGCTTGGTTGTACACATCTTCTCCCACGATATCCAGTGCACCTTCCGTTCACCGTTTGCTGCTCCCCACCAGAAGTTTGACGAAATTGAAGACAGGTTCCCGCACATTTTCTTTGTGAGTTGAAATCAGCTCATAGTGAATGTTGGTGTAGACTGAAGCCCGGATTTAACTAACACCTCTCTTGCCGCCTTTGAGAGTCCTTGTCCTTTCCATCCCGACACCTTCCCTTTCGAACTCTCCGTGACATATTTAAAAGTTCCGTCCTTTGATCTCCCAACCACTGTTGGTAGACCAAGGTACCTCTCACTAAGCGCCTCAGTTTGGATCCCAATGACTTGCTTAAGTGGACCTTTTTCTTCCTCCGCACATCCCTTCCCAAAGAATATAGCTGATTTTTGCAGGTTAACTTTCTGCCCGGATGCTGCTTCGTACCTCTGTAAAATCTCTTTTAGGGCTGTCAAGTTATCCTGGGATCCTTCTAAGAACACTATGCTGTCGTCAGCGAATAACAGGTGTGTCACATGGGGGCCCGTGCACCCAAACTTGACACCTTTGATAGTCTGCCTCTCCTGCGCCTTTTTGAGTAAAGCGGAAAAACCTTCAACACAGAAAAGAAACAAGCATGGTGTTAGAGGATCTCCTTGACGCAAGCCTCGCGAAGGTACAAATCCCCTAGAACATCCTCCATTTAATTTAACCATGAACTTTGCTGATGTTACACATCGCATTACCATTGTGATCCATTCCTGCGCAAAGCCAAAACGCCTCAACATCTGCTCTAAAAACAGCCACTCAACTCGGTCGTACGCCTTCATCATATCAAGCTTTACTGCACATAAGGGCTTCTTCCTCTTCCTTGTCCGTATTGCATGAACACTCTCGTATGCCACGAGCACATTATCTATTAAAAGTCTCCCAGGTACGAAGGCACATTGTTCTTGAGAGATCAACACTAGGAGGATAATTTTCAACCTGTTGGCAAGAACTTTTGCAGCAATTTTATATAACACATTACAAAGACTGATCGGTCTAAACTGTGAAAGTAACTCCGGTGAGTTCACTTTGGGAATCATCACAATGACCGTCGAATTAAATTTTTCCGGCGCTGCAACATCCTCCAAAAAATCCCGCACTGCTCCGCAAACGTCCTCTTTTACCAACGACCAGTGTCGTTGATAAAACATAGCCGGAAGTCCAAAACCAGGTGCCTTAGTTGGTCCCATTTGAAACAACGCCTTCTCTATTTCTTCATCTGTAATAGCGGCTGTTAACTTGTTGTTCATTGCTTCCGTGACCCCCGGCTCTATATTTTCCAGTAGCTGATGTGCATCCACCGGCCCCTCGGACATGAAAAGCTTTTCATAAAACGTGGCTGCCTTCTCCCTCATTCCATCATTCGTAGTGCATCTTGATCCATCCTCCCGTACCAGCGCCTTGACCGTATTCTTCCTCTTCCTATGCGAGCATCTATTTTGAAAATATTTAGTGTTTTGGTCCCCTGCAGCCAACCAGTCCACTCTAGATCGTTGCTTATATAAGACCTCTTCTTTTTCATAGATATCCCTCAGTTGGCCCTCCAAGTCCCGAACCTCCAGTGAGGACCCGGTTATAAGCGCCCTTCTTTTGGCATCCTTTGCTTCTGATGGAAATATACACGCACGAATATCTGAGACTGCCCATGCCGCCGTGTACCCTAGCTGCTGCCACGCGCACTGCTGTCGTGCACGAATCCCGCCTACACGCTCGTACGTACATGCTGCATGCTGTTCCGATTCTGCCGCCGCCGTGTTGCTTCCGATCTCGCCGATACGCTTCCAAATCACATTGATCTTCTTGACTTTCCGTCGACTTAATCTTCGAGATTGCTCCCGAGTTCCGATCGCTCGACACATCATAGATCAAACGATTTTTCTGCAACATCCAGGCTCATCACCTCTAGATCAACAATCCGTAGCCTCTCGAACCTTTGCTCATGATACCATTTGTTAGAATAAATCCGAGGTGCACCGTCAATCTACCGAGGACCAAACAATCACACGAGCATGACACCAAGATTTGTTAACGAGGTTCACCATCATGGCTACATCCCCGGGGCCTGACTACGGGCGCTCCTCCCCATGACGATGTCACGATACCGCACCCCAGTTAACAAATCTCGGTGTCATGCTCGTGTGATTGCTTGGTCCTCGATAGATTGACGGTGCACCTCGGATTTATTCTAACAATCATATGGACCTAGCTCTTCTGTTTTTATTTTGCTGAACGGAGACCTAGCTCATGGGAGGCAGGCATGGAGAGATAACAGGCGGGTACCCATTTTCTATTTTCCTTTCCTGACATACATGTTCCAGGATATGATAGATAAATCCCATGTCGGCTTGACCACTCCTCTGCAAGCTAGTTTAAATAAGACAAAAAAGAAAAGGACTAGGAGCCTCTTTGGTTTTCAGGATATCTAAAACCCGGTAATAAAATAGCTGAGGAAATAGAGCACATACAGTATCATCTTGAAACTATAGGATGGTGTGCGTGTTTAATTATGCACAAGAAAAGTGGCACTCTTTTATAAACATTGGAGTGGATGAGGGATTTCTTGCGAAACCGAGTGCAAATAAATCCTAAGAAAACCTTTCTATGTTGTAATCTTACAAATCAAACAATCCAGATGGGAAAAAATGTAAAAGACTATAATCGCCCTTTTTCTGTAAATCCTTTAAGGCAAAAAAAAAACTAATTAAATTCGCTGTTTAGCTGTCTAAATCCTTTAACGCCAAAAAAAACCCCACTAAACTAGCAGGCTAGCTGGCTGCCTAATGAAATGATTCGTCTGTTTTGCATTTTGCAAGTGTGGGCGTGACGGTACGGGGTACAGAAGGTACCATTAATGCCGGCCATGCGACGTGTTGTCATTCTATCCATTGCACCTACGCATGCATGCATGCCATGCAGGTAAGACGCTGCCGTGCCTGGTGTTGCCTTTTTCTACTTCTGTCCTACTACATTGTAGTCCGTGTTGAAATTTCTTACTAAAAGGCTTAGAAATGGAGGGTGTATTTTTTTGTTTCTTTTTAGTCTGCATATTAGATTTGAGGCCATTTGAATTGTGATTATGTTTGCCATATATTGCCATACTATTTTTAGCACACATGCAACACTTGTGTAACTTGAGTTGCTCAAATTATTAGCCACATTTTGGCTTGTCTAAGAGAATCTTATCACACCTTTTGTGTCTATAACATGTGGGGTTCACTGCTCATAAAAATATTCTTGCCTTACGTGTGGCTAGAACCAAACTCACACCAAACTTGATCAAACTTGCCTAAGATGAGATGTGGCAAAGTGTGGCAAGATGTGGCTAGAAACCAAACAGCCCCTTGATCAAAGTCAAATTTTATAAAGTTTGATCAACTTTATAAAAAAATTAACATCTACAATACTAAAGCTATATGGCATGAAAATTAATTTCATGATGCATCTAACAATATTAATTTCATATTATGAATCTTGATATTTTTTATAAATTTAGTCAAAGATAACAAAGTTTGACTTTGACTAAATCTTACATGCAGACTAAAAAAACAGAGAGAGTACCTGTTAACCCGTGTATCCTAAAAAAGGAGCAACGTATCTGCTAGGTATTTGAAAATTGTTTTAGTCGATTTTACTAGCTGTCGGATTAGCCTGTTTTTTCCCCTCCTTTTCGATAAGTGATGAATTTTATTGATTTAAAATGATGCATCAAGTGAATACAAACACGACGAAAACACATATGACCTATGCATAGTTAGAATGCACATAGACAACACAACACACAGAAAACACGCAGGCAAAGAGCAAAGTAGTACAAGATGAAAACTATGCCTAAGCAAAAAGAAAAAAAACACTAAGCAATTAAAATAGCGATCGACAAACTACAACAATTATAATGTCCAGACCAACCATTTGTTGACACCACAAGGACAATGAGGTGTTTCAGCTGCAAGGACTTCGAAAAGGGAAGTGCGTTTAAGTGCCGTTGTCACCGGATCCAACGAGCAAATCCCTGATTCTATGTTTTCACCACGAAGAACAAGTCTGGCATATCCAAGTGACGCCTCTAACAAGGTAATAGCGCAAGACCATCAACATTGCTAAGTATAACCCACTCGGCTCAAACCTCTTACGCCCTCTTTTATCCTGCCGACTTCTGACATTAGCCTGGTCGCCTGCCTCCATAGCCGCGGCCAGTCATTGTGGCCACATCATCCATCTAAACCACCTCCACTTGTTCATCGACTAAGGCAAAATCATGATTTTAGTTGCCCAACAAATAGCACAACCAAAACAAAAAATGACAATTGGTTCTTGCGCACGCACGTAGTTTTCCTTCTTATATGAACTCGGGTTTGCCACTTCCTTGCAACGTAGCAACGAACCATACCAGTGGTACCACCGGACAAGTTGGCATTAGTTAACCAGCTACCCATGTCTGATGGCGACACAGTACACACACACTCACAGACATAGGCAACAAATAGGCGCATGTGGGCCTACAGGTAGTAGCTGCCAAAACCAGGGGAAACGACGACCGAGACCGTAGGAGGAAAACGATGGGCAGCTAAGCTAGCGGCATGAGCCTCGTCGCCTGTCATCTCAGCCAGTGTTTCATGTCTCCGTCTCCCCCCTCGTCCTCATGCATGTGGGTGTGGCTTCAGTGGCTGTGCGGGGGAGACGAAAGGCGCCATTTGAGGCTCACCAAAGGCTTCCATGACCAGCGCTAGTCATGCATAACGATGGACCATCAGCCTGGCCCACATCAACGCCTCTTGCTTGCATCGTAGAGTCAGCAGATTACTGTCTCGACAGCCGGCCGTACGTTTTCTTAACTCTAGCTAGAAAAGTCGTGTGGTTTGTCTGCAACTACTTCCACATCAAAGTACTGGCTATAGTACACTTAACTGTTTTCATCTCTTTCAACTTGGATCTATTTTGGATCTTCAGACGTCTGGGAGATGATGTTTCTGTCGATTACGGGACGCTTGTGACGACTAGGTCAATTTCAAGATTCTGCCAACACAATATTAGAAAAAAGATTATGCGCGTACATAGGTCCCACGTCTAAGGACTAAAATAGTCTAGACGTGAGGGGGAGTGTTGAAATATATTGCCTGTTTCTCTCCATCAGTTTGGACTTTTTTTTTTCGAGAATGAATAAAATTTTTATTTCCAAGAATGATAGTTTGGACTTTTGGATGAGTTGGTTGGAGCATCAATTCAATAAAATGTACATACTTATATATGAGCAGCCTGTAACTTTGTTTTTTGTTGTTGAAACTTTACACTCCTTTATTCATCCATAACAATGATAACAAGCAAGGGAATAATCTCATTCGGAGCAGAATCTGACCAGAGATTAGGACGGGAAATTTTTGCCAACCTAGCCAACTCATGTGCAACATGATTGGTCACCCTATAGCAATGTTCATAGCAAAGTGAATTTTTGTCCAAAAGGGCCACCTACTAAGTCGAATTATCAGAAAAGACCACTTTTGAAATGAATTGACGGAATGGACCAGCTACACCGTGGCGGCAGGCGCGTCTTGGCCAGGGCGGCAGCCCCTGCTGCCCTCAACGCATGTGGCAACCCGTGGATAACATGTTTTCGCGCCCATCCGCGAGACGCGACGGAACGGAGTAGGCCGTGGGGCCCGGCTCTTAGCCCACATGGAGGCTGCCGCCACTCCACCAGGCCAGTGGGCTAGTGCATGCCGCCTGGTGGAGTGGCGGCTGCCTCAACGTGGGCTGAGAGCCCGGCCCCATGGCCCACTCCATTCCGTTGCGTCTCACGGATGGGCGTGAAAACCGATTATGCATGGGTTGCCGCTTGCACTGGTGGCGGCAGGGGCTGCCAGTGGAGGCAGGTGCCACGACTTCGGCTGGCGCGCCTGCCGCCATGGTGCAGCTGGTCCATTCTGCCAATTCGTCTCAAAGGTGGTGTTTTCTGGCAATTCGACTTGGCAGGTGGTTCTTTTGGATAAAAATTCAAGTAAAGTCTGGAAACACGAAACAATTCTGCCCTGATGTTTTTTGATGGCAAGTTTAGTTACCCAAAGATGACAACTTTAGTTGTGAAGCATGACAACTTTCTGTTTGGATTGTAAGTTTCAGTTTTTTAGACTTTTTTTCCTATGGCAATTTTAGTTGTAAACATGTCAGGACAGTGTTACTTCGTGTTACGCAATCCCGGGTCCGCTATATCAGCATTTCCGACCCACATGCGTTCAGGCCCAACCGGAGAGCAACACCGATTTATAAGAGGCCTTGGGCCCTCTCCCCCCTCCCCAAAAGACTAGCCTTTATGGACGTACGCATGTGACACTTATCATTTGGGTTATCATTTCCTAATCTAGCGCATGTTTCCCTCTCACCTAATTAATCGCCATGCTTCCAACCAACCCACGGCCGAGCTCACCATCATCGGGTCGCCCCCGATCTATGTGTCGTCGCAACCCAGATCGGATCCACTGCATCGCCAACGCCTCGGTGCTGCCTCCGTTGCACCTTGTCGGTGCACCATCCCGGCATTAGGCGGCCGCGGCCACTGTCACCGGTGCATCTCCGCTCCCAGGATGCTCGTAGGATCACAAGACGGCTGGAGTACCAGCAGCTGAAGCAAGCACCAAGTTGGACGCGGTTGCGGCTGCTCGACCACGTCGTGCGCGAGCACACCTCAGCCCCGGTTGCACCATGCGCGGCAGATTCCACCAACTATTAGCATGCATCATCAATCTACCTGCCTTAGGTTTAGTTTTTTATTTGCAATATGGATGTGCAGACATGCAAATAGGACTTGCTGCAAGAGCGTGTTCTTTTACTCAATTTAATATCTGCCCATATCATTGTTTATCCTAGTTCAAGTTGACGTAGCTCACAAAATTTGTACTTATGTTGAATGATACTTGTGTCACCAATTTCAGCCACTGAAAAATAGGATGGTATAGCGTACTTAGAATTGTCTCGCTAAACATATCAGTATACAACGTCTCGCTAATAGCGCGATATAGCACATTAATAGCAAATTTTGAGGCCGGATCTATTTTTCTGTAGCATGCTATTTTTCCCCTTGATTTCAGCACGATATATCTTTGCCCCAAGGATGCTATAATTTTCATTTTAAGATTTCTATGCTTCCACTTGGTCTCATGTCTTGTGATTTCAAGACATTTGATGCTTCATATATATCAAATACGTGCTTCATGCGTTTAGATGGATTGGCAATGCAACTAAGCTTTTGAAGTTCGACATCTTCCTGTTGTACAACTGTTGCTTCTGTTGTGTTGAATTGCATGAATATGATGCTTCCAAATATCCATGATTCATATGTTTCATACATGTGCTTCTTCGCTGTGCGGAGTTTGTGGCATTTCAACGATGCTTCCATATTTTTTATACTCTTGTTTTATGTTAGATAGCCTGATTTTGTTTATGCGGGTTAGATAGCATGAAATTTTTTTAGAAGAGGAGGATGACTCCCGGCCTCTGCGTCTAGGAGATGCATACGGCCACTTTATTGATTGTTCTCGAAGATCTTACAAAGTATTGTAATAATATGCCTGAATCCGCCATCTTGGCAACATATGCCACTACTCCTATCCATATGATGAAGGGGTGCTACCTGGGCCAAATACCTGGACCACTCACCTAAGCCTATCATCAAAAGCCAGAAGCCCCAGCCGAGCCACATACCGGGTCTAGGGCATAAACATGTCTGACGCACTCACATGTGTCGTTGCCGCCATCTTTCACATGTCCGTCTTCAGAGCAGATATTGAGGCTTCTACCTTGTCAGGCCACTCTGCCATCGACGCCACCATGACGCCAGACAACTGCCTCCACCTGCGCGAGTCCATCATCGTGCATCGGGCGTCGAGTCTCCACTGCACCATGCCGCCTAGATATGCCGTCATCAATGTGTAGGATGAAGCACCGCTCCACCAAAAAAGCCGCCCACTGGTCCCTCGATCCCGTGTACGCCTCCAAGAATGACGCCCCCAAGGAGGAAATGACACCAACGTGCCGCCCTCATCCGATCTACTGATCTAGGGTTTCCCCCGGAGGTAGCGGATAGAGGTCTGGAGCTTGTCCACGGCGATGCCTTCAAGAAGATAATGACACAAAAGGGTGCCGCCAACGCCGGTCTTGGCATCAAGCCGAGCACAAGGTTTTCACCCGGATCTGCTCGAAGAACCTCCATCAAGCATCGTGTGCACGGGTCGTGCCGATCTGAGCCGCCGCACATCGAGCAGGCTGCGCTGGCCAGATCAGATATGTCCGGAGGGCACAACACGCATGGTGCCGACCCAACCACCAGGCCCTCCATGCCGCCACCGTCGATCCGAGGTCAGATGGTTTGTCAACGCAGACCCGGCTGCCGCCGCCGAACGCCGCCAAGGCCGCTGCCCGAAGCAGGGTCGGCCGCCGCTCCTGCAACCATCGCCGCCCTAGGTTGAGGCAGTCGCCGCACCGCCGCCGGAAGGCAGGCCCGCCGCGCCAACAAGGCCAGACCGGCCGTGCCACCCACGTCGCGGGGCTCCGCACCATCCCCATGGCGCAGGAGAGAGGGAAGGCCCCCGCCACCGCCGTCAGCCCCCGGGCTATAGGCCGGTGGCGTCCTTCGGCGGCGGCCGAGGGAGGGTTGGAAGGACGGGAAGCCCCTGGCGGCTAGGGTTTGCGATCCCGCCCGATTCGCCGGGCGAGGCGACGCGAAGGTGGGGGGCTTCAAACTTTCCTTGGTTCTGAAAGTTGTACTTCAGTCTAGATAACTTCTGGCAATGGTCCACAATCAGTTCACCAAATTAGTTTTTCGGTTCTGAAAGTAGTTCAACTTTATTAATATTTTGGATTATATTTATAACAACCTAAGTTTATATTAGCTAACGGATCACTCAAATTTATTCGCAAAACACATTTTCTGCATCCAATCATGCTAGCAATCCGAAAAAGAAACCATGTTTCCATTGTGTTATAATATTGCAATATAATAATCTATTGCTTCCTTGCAGCTATGCTTCCTACTTTTATTTATTGCATATGCTTCTATGTTAGTAAATTTTGGATTCAACTATTGTAAGTGTATACTTTTTATATAGTACTCCCTCCGTCCGAAAATACTTGTCATCAAAATGGATAAAAAGGGATGTGTCTAGAACTAAAATACGTCTAGATACATCCCCTTTTATTCATTTTGATGACAAGTATTTTAAAGTACAAACATAGCAGACACTAGTTTATGCTGCAACCACGGCTAGTATTGGTTCTATTAGTGAAATTTTATTGTACATACATTTGGATTTTTAAGTGAATTTATGTATCAACCACTATTAGTCTATTAGCAAAGCATCAGTCGTTTGATGCTTAGCGCTTCCCAAACAATCATATAGTATAGCACTAGCAACAGAAGAATAATTTTACCTAAAAAACAGAAGAATAATTCCCCTCGATCATGGGAGTAAAATCACCTCCAGACTGTAACGGTGTATGTTTGTATAGTGTCTCAAAAAAAATCAATTGCCATCTCTTTTATTTTCAACGCATATGGGCCAAAAGAAAAAGATGTGATGGGACCGTATGGGCCAAATGTTCCCAACAGTAACAACCCCAATAGTGCAAATCATAAAAGAACACCCATCCCCATCACAAGGGACCTCCTAATTGGCTCCTTGAGCATCCGAACAAGGGGATCAACTAACTGGAGGGCACTCAAAATTTCATGGAAAAAATTGGTCGAAACCTATTAACACGGGAGAAACCCAATGGTTAAATTTGGGGTTTGTATGCACAATTGAAGAGATAGAACGTTTTGAATAAATGAATGTACAAAAATAACAAGGGAATTTTCAGGTTGTGATAAGTGGCACACATGCAGTGAGCAACTTGTCAACGCATGAGAAGATGAGAGTGACCTTTGCAAGGAGTAACCCTTAACTAGTGATTTCACTGAACAAGTAGATGTTGGCACTCACGCGCGTCCTAGCGGGCAGCGGCCCAGCTATCTCGTTCGCTTGCTCGTAGCAGGGATTTCATTCGTTCGCTCGTAACAGGAATTTCGCACGCTCGCTCGTAACAGGACTTTCGCACGCTCGCTCATCACTGTATATTTTCCAGGGACTTGCCTTGATCTGTTGACTTGACTGGCCCGTTGATCGTTGACTTGACCAACTGATTACTAACTCGATTGTTCACAGTCCAAAAATAGTTCACGAATTTGAAAAGCTTGAAGATTTCTAAAAAGGTTCACAAACACGCAAAAAGTTCATGAATTTGAAAAAGTTCATGAAACGCAAAAAAATCATGAATTCAAAAATGTTTGTGAAGTTGAAAAAGTTCACAAATTCAAAAAAGTTCAATTTTTTGAAAGAAGTTCGTAAGGTTGAAAAAAGTACATGAAATATTGTGAAAAGGTTCATGAATTTGAGAAATGTTCAGGATTTGTTTTAAAACTTCAACACTTGCAAACGATCATTATTTGAAAAACATTTATGAAGAAAACGTGGATTTGGAAAATAGTTCATGAATTCATAAAATGTTCGTAAATTTAAAAAGTTTACTTATTTGGAAAGTTCATGAATTTGAAAAGATACACATAAAATAGGAAAAAATAAAAATTCGGGAAAAAATCGTGGATGAAAATATACATAAATTTGCAAAAAGTTCTAATATTTTAAAGAAATTCATAAATTTGAAGAAAAGTTCAAAAATTTTGAAAAATAGTTCAAGCATTTAAAGAATAAAAAACAAAATTTAAAAAAACTGGGAGTATATAAGGATAAAACGAAAAAGAAAATAATTACATGAAAACGAAGAAAAATAAATGTTGAAAAAAACAAAAAGAAAAATTGCCGGAAAAACCAACAGAACCTACAAAACTGAGAAAAAATAACTTGCATGTCCAGGCCCATTTACTACATAGTGCTGTTAGAGAAGGTGTTTGCCAGTTAGCAAAATAGTCTACGAATAGCGCTTAAGACGATAAATAGGAATTAGGTTATCACAAAGCTGGAGTATATATTTTGGTGCATAAGGCACTAAATTGGGGAGCTCGTGTATGAAGCTCATTGCAACCAACAACAGTGTGCCGCAACTGGGCAGCCCTGCTTGGTCGCTACCCTATTGGCGATGTATCAAACAATCACTGCAGCGAACGACCACTTAACGATCTTTACTGTAGGACGAGCCCTATATCGGGGTTCGCCGTACCGTTGTTTTATTGCAGCACAAGTGCTGAAGCGGATGGTTCGGAAATTTGCGAACAAATTTTTTAAAAGGAACAATTTTCAAGTTTGTGAAGAGTTTTTAGAAGCACAATTTTCATAAAAATGATAAAATTCTCTGAAATTTCTGAACAACCCCCCGCCCCCAAAACCGAACAAATTGTTCAAAATCGGTTTTCATGGAAAATCAAAATTTTCAAACAATTCACAAAAAATCAATTTTTTGAATTTTCCAAAAATGCTGACAATTTTTTGTTGAAAATGGGTCGAAATTTTAATTTTTTGAGAAACGGGAACAATTTTTTGTATTTCGGAATAAACTAATAATTTCAGAATTTCCTAACAGGTTTTAAAGAGGTTCAACATTTATCGAAATTCACAAATCGAGAAAAAAAAGGTGAAGAAAATAAAGCTAGTACAAAACCAAATATACAAGAATTCCCAGTTTAGGAACCTACTACGGGCTCCTTTGATTCAATGGAATTCAATAGGATTTTTTAAGGATTGAAATCCTTTGGAATTTTTCCTATGTTTGTCCTTTGATTCATAGGATTAAACCCCATAGGACTTTTTCCTTTGAAATCTTTGTACTACATTTCATAGGAAATCTAACATCCACTCCAACCTCTTTTTACAATTCCTTTACTTTTCATGTAAAATCAAACACTCCTTGCTAATCCTATAGGATTCAAGTGGGCATGACACTCCAATCCTATACTTTTTCTATTCCTATGTTTTCAAAATCCTGCGAATCAAAGAGGCCCTACAAGGGTCCCAAGACTTATAAATCCGGATATGAAAAGGGGAGATTTAGCGACCTGCGTGGGGAAGAGCACATAAAGGCGCATGTGTAGTATTCGGCCAGGCCCATGTGCGGGTGCGTTGCCCCCATGTTTTTTCCTTTCGTTTTCTTTTCAGTTCTTATTGCTTCATAACTGTTCTGGATTTAAAAATATGAGTTCATTAAATTATTCAAGTACTTAAAAAGATGGTCTTGGATTCAACAAATTTCCTATATTTCAAAAAAATGTTACGAATTTAAAAAATGTTCGTGAATCCTAAATATTTTGCAATTTTAAAAAGTTCATGAATTAATAAATTGTTCCCATATTCAAAAATTATTTAATATAAAAATCTGTTCGTAAATTAAAAAATGTTCAAGAAAGTAATCGTAAATTCAGAAAATATGTTCGTAGTTAAAAAAATGTTCCTGAGTTATAAAAGTGTTAATGAATTTAATAAATGGTTCTGAAATTTCAAATAGTATTTATGAAAATTTTAAAATATGGTCGTTATTTCGAAAATGTTCACTGAATTCAAAAATATTTATTAAGATAATTTTTCACTACTTGCAAGAAATGTGCAGGAATTGAAACATATTCAGGAATTTAAAAATTATTTGGTAATGCCATTTTTAATAAAAATTATTTTTCGCTTCTGATATTCTAAAAAAGTTCATGAATTGACTTTTTCTGCTGGTTTCTTAGAGAAGTTTATCATTTTATAAAAATATTTTTGCTATTTGATAAAGGAAAAATAAAATTAAAAATTAAAAAACAGAAAAAGGAAATTAAGAAGAATGATAAAAGGGAAAATAAAAATAAAAATAAACCAAAAGTAAAAAGTAAAGGCAAAATAAGAGAGCCAAAACCTTTCCAAAACCGGTGGGGAAAAAGATAGAATGGGTTCGCCCATACAAAGGAGTGCGAGGGGTACGATTGATTGGATTCCCCGATGTACGCAGGGAATAACATCTCTGGGAAATTGTTGCTGAAACCAAGAGTTTATATTGCATGTAACTGCCAAAACGGGCGTGCTCAATATATCTGCCCCTCGTTTGTGCATGTGCGATGCGATTCCGCTAAATTGTTCCTCTTTAGTACAGAGCGCACAGTCGTCTGATTGCTCCTTATTAATTTACGGGCCAGCCCATATGAGACCTATCCCGCTTTAGTGAACATTCTAGAATCTATCTTCCTCATCTGCTTCTTCACCTTTTTTTACTGTTAGTTTTTCTCTTTTCCCGTTCCGCCTTATTTTATATTTTATTTGTTCTTTATTATTTTTCGTTTTAAAAAGTTGTGATTTTTCTAAAATAGGTGAACACATGTTAAAACTTAAAGTTTCCAAATTTTCTGAACATACTTTCAAACTCATGAATAATTCACATTCATGATTATTATTTAAATTCATGGATTTTGTATAATTTGTGAACATTTTATATTTCATATATCTTTGAAATTCTATCAGAAAATCAACAAATTGCCAAACCAGCATTTGTTGTTTTCTAGAGGGACGAAAAAAACATGAAAACTGAGGGGGGTGGCTCATGCGAACATGCGCGTGACCGCTGTGGCGGTAGTCGACGTTTAAGAGCCGATCTATCAGGAACAGAGAATTGTTGCTATTGTTTCTAAAAAAAAGATTACCAATATTGAGATAGATCTTTAATCTATCTACTGGGTAGTACATTATTTCGCTAAACATAGCGCTAGTAACATCATTTTGTTGCAAGTAGGGCTGCAAGAAAAGCTCGAGGCTCGTGAGCCGCTCGAGATCGACTCGTTTTTTGGCTCGACTCGAGATCGACTCGAAAAGAAATGAGCTGAGTTTGAACACTTTATGTAACTCGACCGAGAAACGTGCCGATCTTGAGCCAATACTGGCTCGCTCGATTTTAGCTTGATAGCTCAACATAATACCATTATGTTAAATGATCACGCCATATATTGCCATATATTAAATGGAAATAAGATAATTTGTTACTACCATATATGATGTGCGTTATCTTCTTCATTTTATAGCAAATATGGAAGCTTAATTAAGTGTAGAGAAGATTTAGGTTTAATTATGGTATATCGTCGACTACGTCTTAAATTCCTGTTGTTTTGCACAAAATTTTCCCAGCATATGCATCTTTGTTTTCTTGTTTTTCGTCCACAAAGACCTCCGTCTATTGCTAGTTCGCCCAAGAGATCAAGATGAGCTCTTGCCTTACAAAGTTGTGGCGTGTTGTGTCCTTATCTAGTTAGAATAACCACCATAGATTTATAATTTTTACCATCTCATTTAACTCAAAACAAGCTCGAGATCGACTCGAGATCGTTACAAGGTGAGCACGAGTCATGTTCTAGAGCTCGATCTTGAGCTTCACTCAGTTTAAGCTCGCTCGAATTTTAATATAAGTTGAGCTAAGACAACTCCAACTCGCTCGAACTCGACTCGTTTGCAGCCCTAGTTGCAAGGTACTAATTAATAGTAATATATCTTTTCGACAACACCATATCTTCGAAGTTCATAGTAAAGGCGGGCATTTGGGATCACAGACAGGGCAGTGGTCCGTGCACTCGTCACGTCTCCGAAAACACGTCCTGTGCAGCGGTATCAGGCAGCAGTAGTAAAGATTTTTTTTTTTGTCGGAGCTTGCGTATATATCACACCTGGATACCATTTTTTTTCATGGATCTGCGTATATATACATTACTAACTTGGGAGGTACAAGATCTCATCTCTACTTCTAGAGGGGGAGTTGATAGGCCAGTATCCCGGTTTCGTCCGATCCTCCTTTTCTTTTCTTTTTTACATGCTTGCTTTGGCAGGTGTCGATTCAATTAAATCAAGTAAATATTAGGTAATCATTTTTTTAAAAATTGGTTATATATGTAAGATCACCTTCCTAAGAAGCAGACCCAAGACTTTTCTTAATAACCATTCAAAATAAAATCAAATAGTCCTCAATAACAAATCTTTAATCCGGCGCACCACGCCATTTATTTTCTATCATTATCTATATTATGGAATCACAATAGCAATTTTTCTGACACAATTTTTTTTATCAAAATTACTATTTCACATCTAGATGTAATATACTTATCTCACATCTAAACTCCACACCGCCCGATCTATCATTGCTTGTTTTTTCGTGCAAGGCATTGATTTGAGTCGCTGACCGGCCCGCCTCGTTTTGATTTGTTGATTCCCTGTCCCGTGCGCTGTGTGCGTAGTTTTTCCTCTATCCCATTATCCCGTGCTTCCGGGCTTTTTTGGCCTTTCTTTTTTGTTTTTCACTATCGTGTCTTTGTTTTCACCGTGGTTTTAGTGTTGTCTTGTTTTTCATTTGGGCTACAGGGAGAATGTAAAGAGCGCACATAATGGAGAACACGATAACAATGAGACCTTTCGTCTCATTTTACCCTTTTCGTCTCATTTTTTTTGTTTCATGTGGGCTATAAATTTTAAAAATTATAGCAAGCTATAGATATTATCGGTGAGCTATAGGGTATTAGGGTGCCAACTCGTAGTTTTCTTTCGGTCTTTTGGAACAAGTCTTTAATTTATTTCCTTGTTGTTTTTATGGGTTTTAAATTTTGTTTTATCTTTCTTTGGTCTTTTTAAAATCCATGATTTTTAAATTATATATGTCTATTAAAATTTACCGTTTATATTTACTTTATGTAATTTTTCGTGTAAGTGCTATATCTTCCATCTCGCTTGTCACTGTTTATTTATTGTGTATCTTGTTCTTGGCCAAGGCTTGTTTGGCTTCGCTTTTGTCGATCCTCGACTCGCAACTGGGGTCTGACATTGTTTTCTCAGTTGCAAGTCCAGCCCCGACTCGCAACTGGAACCCAACCTTTTATGTCCTAGTCGCAAGTCCACCCTCGACTTGCAACTGGGGTCTGACTATTTTTTTCCTAGGTGTAAGTCCGCCCTCAACTCGCAACTGAGACCCAACCTTGTTTTGTCCCATTTGCAAGTTCACCGTCGACTTGCAACTAGGGTCCAATCTCTTTTTTAGTTGTTAGTCAACTCTCGATTCGCAACAGGGGCCCGACCTTTTTTTTGTTTCAGTTGCAATCCCACCCTCGACCTATAACTGACACCTGACCTTTTTTTCCCAGTTGCAGGTCCACCCCAACTAGCAAATGGGAGTTCAACCTTTTTTTGTCCCAGATGTAAGTCTACTCTTGAGTCGCAACTTGGGCCCGACCTTATTTTCCCGGTTGCAATTACACTCCCGACTCGTAATTGGGCCCCAAGATGTTTTTCGTCATAGTTGTAAGCCATGTTCAAGAATTCATCCGATTAACCAGTTAACTTGCCGGTTAATCCCTACTCGTAGGGTCACCGAGTAGTCGATTAACTGATTAATCGCCTGAGCAATTGATTAAATGGTCGATTAACTTGCCGATTAGCCTATTAATCCCCTACTCGTCAGCTAACCGAGCATCTATCAGTTAACGATTTCCTCAACAATGGTTGTAAGTCCACACCGTAGACCCGCAACAGAGGTCCGACCTTTTTTTGGTCCCAGTTGGAAGTCCACCCTCAATTTGTAACAGAGGCCCAACCTTTTTGTCCTACTTGCAAGTATACCCTCGACTCACTAATAGGGCCAGATTTTTTTGTCCAAGTTGCAAGTCCATCCTCGACTAGCCACTAGGGCCAAAACTTTTTTGTCCGAGTTGCAAGTCCACCCCAACCCACAACTGGGGGCCAACCTTTTTTGTCTGAGTTGTAAGTCTACCATCGACTCGCAACTAGGATCCAACCTTTTTTGTTCTTGTTGGAATCCACTCTCGACTCGCAACTCAAGCCCCAAGTTTTTTTAGTCCCAGTTGCAAGTGAACTATCGACTCACAACTAGGGTTTGATCTTTTCTTGTCTGAGTTGCAAGTCCACCCTCGACTCGCAACTGGGGCCCAACCTTTTTTGTCCTATCACTAGTAGAAAAATGACCTTACGTTCACCTCATTAGTCCCGGTTCAATTACGACCCGATACTAATGGTACCATTAGTCCCAGTTCAAACAGCTATGCATTAGTCCCGATTCATTTGTGATCAATACTCCCGGTTTGTGTCACAAACCGGGACTAAAGGGGTGGTGGCAGCCTGGCGTCAGGCCGAGGTCCCACGAGCCCCTTTAGTCCCGGTTTGTGACACAAACCGGGACTATAGGTTAGATCTTTAGTCCGGGTTGGAGCCACCAACCAGGACTAAAGGGGTCTAACCTTTTAGTCCCGGTTGGTGGCTCCAACCCAGACTAAAGGTGTTCTGCAATTTTCAAACTCTACCGCCCTATCACCTTTTTAGTTTTGAAAAAAAAAACAAAAGAAAATCATAAAAACTTCAAAAATTAAAATCCTTCAAGATGTAGTTATGTTACTACATCTACTAGTTAGGGGAATTTAAAAACATAAATTTCGACATGTTTTGCAAAAAAGTGTTATGAAAAAGTAAAACGACTATATCTTTTGCATACTATGTCGAAGAAAAAATGTATAATATATCAAAATGTTCAGCACGAAAATACGGTTCCGATTTCGTCAGCCATATGCCGTTTTGCAAACTTTTAGAATCCTCAAATTCTGGAAGGAAAAAAAATGTAGGCTCAAATTTCAATTTTTTTTGAATTTTGGTTAAATCTGGTAAAACTGTGGTCAAACTATGGTCAAAGTACTTATTCAAGAAATATTGGTGTTACTAAATAATTGTTCAATAATATTAGTGTTACTAAATAATTATTTTAGTTTTTTTGAATTTTGGTCAAATCTGGTCAAACTATGGTCAAACTATGGTCAAACTACTTATTCAAGAAATATTAGTGTTACTAAATAATTATTGTTTCAAACTCAAATGGTGAAACGTGTGACTTCATGCTCAAACTAAACTCCTGACGGTTAATAGGATTGACAACTTACTATTGTCAGGAAAACAACAAGTGCAAACTTGGAAATTAGGGGGAATAGAGCTCGGAAGTTAAGCGTGCTCAGGCTGGAGTAGTGAGAGTATGTGTGACCGTCCGGGAAGTTAGACGATTTGAAATGAGTGCTCACACTTGAGCAATGATGAGGAGTGATTAGAGATTAAATCGTCAAATAATTCAAAATTTTGAAAATAGGAAAAAAATTCAAATTTTTTTCAAAGAAAATAAAAAATCCTTTAGTCCCGGTTGGTGACTAAAGGTCCCCCATGTTGGAAATATGCCCTAGAGGCAATAATAAATTAGTTATTATTATATTTCCTTGTTCATGATAATCGTTTATTATTCATGCTATAATTGTGTTGACCGGAAACAGCAATACATGTGTGGATACATAGACAACACCATGTCCCTAGTAAGCCTCTAGTTGACTAGCTCGTTGATCAATAGATGGTTACGATTTCCTGACTATGGACATCAGATGTCATTAACAACGGGATCACGTCATTAGGAGAATGACATGATGGACAAGACCCAATCCTAAGCATAGCACAAAGATCGTGTAGTTCGTTTTGCTAGAGCTTTTCCAATGTCAAGTATCTCTTCCTTAGACCATGAGATCGTGCAATTCCCGGATACCGTAGGAGTGCTTTGGGTGTATCAAACGTCACAACGTAATCGGGTGACTATAAAGGTGCACTACGGTATCTCCGAAAGTGACCATTGGGTTGACACGGATCAAGATCGGATTTGTCACTCCGTAAACGGAGAGGTATCTCTGGGCCCACTCGGTAGGACATCATCATAATGTGCACAATGTGACCAAGGGGTTGATCACGGATGATGTGTTACGGAACGAGTAAAGAGACTTGCCGTAACGAGATTGAACAAGGTATCGGGATACCGACGATCGAATCTCGGGCAAGTACAATACCGGACAAAGGGAATTGTATACGGGATCGATTGAGTCCTTGACATCGTGGTTCATCCGATGAGATCATCGTGGAACATGTGGGAGCCAACATGGGTATCCAGATCCCGCTGTTGGTTATTGGCCGGAGAACGTCTCGGTCATGTCTACATGTCTCCCGAACCCGTAGGGTCTACACACTTAAGGTTCGGTGGCGCTAGGGTTATATAGGAAGCTTGTATGTGGTTACCGAATGTTGTTCGAGTCCGGATGAGATCCCGGACGTCACGAGGAGTTCGGAATGGTCCGGAGGTAAAGATTTATATATGGGAAGTCCTGTTTTGGTAACCGGAAAAGTTTGAGCGATATCGGTAATGTCTGGGACCACCGGAGGGTCCTGGGTCCACCAAGTGGGGCCACCTGCCCTGAAGGCTGCGTGGGCCAAGTGTGGGAGGGACCAGCCCCTAGGAGGGCTGGTGCGCCCCACAAGGGGCCCAAGGCGCAAGGATGGGTGGGAGGGCAAACCCTAGTCCAGATGGGCCCTAAGGCCCATCTAGTGGCGCCTCCTCTCCTCCTCTCTGGCCGCCCCAAACCCATCTAGGGCTGGCCGCCACCCCTAGGGGTGGAAACCCTAGAGGGGCGCAGCCCTCCCTTCCCTATATATATGAGGCCACAGGGCTGCCTGAACACATGAGAGCCTCCTCTCCAGCGCAGCTCTGCTCTCCTCCTCCTCCTCTCCCTTGGTGCTTGGCGAAGCCTGCGGGATTGCCACGCCCTCCATCACCACCATGCCGTTGTGCTGCTGCTGGATGGAGTCTTCCTCAACCTCTCCTCTCTCCTTGCTGGATCAAGGCGTGGGAGACGCCACCGGCTGTACGTGTGTTGAACGCGGAGGTGTCGTCTGTTCGGCACTTGATCATCGGTGATCTGAATCACGACGAGTACGACTCCTTCAACCCCGTTCTCATGAACGCTTCCGCTTAGCGATCTACAAGGGTATGTAGATGCACTCTCCTTCCCTCGTTGCTAGTTTCTCCATAGATAGATCTTGGTGACACGTAGGAAAATTTTGAATTTCTGCTCGCTCCCCAACAAAGGGCATCATGAGCTAGGTCTATTGCGTAGATTCTTTGCACGAGTAGAACACAAAGTAGTTGTGGGCGTTGATGATGTTCAATATGCTTACCGTTACTAGTCAAATCTTGTTTCGACGGTATTGTGGGATGAAGCGGCCCGGACCGACCTTACACGCATCTTACGTGAGACAGGTTCCACCGATCGACATGCACTTGGTGCATAAGGTGGCTAGCGGGTGCCGCCTCCCACTTTAGTCGGAACGGATTCGATGAAAAGGGTCCTTATGAAGGGTAAATAGCAATTGGCATATCACGTTGTGGTTTTATGAGGTAAGAAACGTTCTTGCTAGAAACCCAAGCAGCCACATAAAACATGCAAACAACAATTAGAGGACGCCTAACTTGTTTTTGCAGGTATGCTATGTGATGTGATATGGCCAAGAAGAATGTGATGAATGATATGTGATGTATGAGATTGATCATGTTCTTGTAATAGGATTCACGACTTGCATGTCGATGAGTATGACAACCGGAAGGAGCCATAGGAGTTGTCTTTATTTATTGTATGACCTGCGTGCCATTAAACAACGCCATGTAATTACTTTACTTTATTGCTAACCGGTAGCCATAGTAGTAGAAGTAATAGTTGGCGAGACAACTTCATGAAGACACGATGATGGAGATCATGATGATGGAGATCATGGTGTCATGCCGGTGACGATGATGATCATGGAGCCCCGAAGATGGAGATCAATGGAGCTATATGATATTGGCCATATCATGTCACTACTATATAATTGCATGTGATGTTTATTATGTTTATGCATCTTGTTTACTTAGAACGACGGTAGTAAATAAGATGATCCCTTACACAAATTTCAAGAAGTGTTCTCCCTAACGTGCACCGTTGCTACAGTTCGTCGCTTCTAAGCACCACGTGTTAATCGGGTGTGATGGATTCTTACGTTCACATACAACGGTGTAAGCAAGATTTACACACGCAGAAACACTTAGGGTTAACTTGACGAGCCTAGCATGTGAAGACATGGCCTCGGAACACGGAGACCGAAAGGTCGAGCATGAGTCGATGGTAGATACGATCAACATGAAGATGTTCACCGATGATGACTAGTCCGTCTCACGTGTTGATCGGACACGCCTAGTTGATTCGGATCATGTAATCACTTAGATAACCGAGGGATGTCTATCTGAGTGGGAGTTCATAAGATGAACTTAATTATCCTGAACATAGTCAAAAGACCTTTTGCAAATTATGTCGAAAGCTCGCGCTTTAGTTCCACTGCTTAGATATGTTCCTAGAGAAAATATAGTTGAAAGTTGACAATGGCGATTATGCGGACAGTAGAAAGCTTATGTCCTTAATGCACTGCTCGAGGTGCTGAACCCCAAACATTGTTTGTAGATGTTACGAACATCGGACATACACGCTTTGATAACTACGTGATAGTTCAGTTGAACGGTTTAGAGTAGAGGCACCAAAGACGTTTTTGACGTCATGAACATATGAGATGTTTCGAGGGCTGAAATTGGGATTTCAGGCTCGTGCCCACGCCAAAAGGTATGAGACCTCCGACGATTTTCTTAGCCTGCAAACTAAGGGAGAAAAGCTCAATCGTTGAGCTTGTGCTCAGATTGTCCGAGTGCAACAATCACTTGAATCGAGGGGAGTTGATCTTCCAGATGAGATAAGTGATGTTTCTCCATAGTCATTGCCACCAAGCTGCTAGAGCTTCGTGATGAACTATAACATATCAGGGATAGATATGATGATCCTTGAGGTATTCACGATGTTTGACACCGCGAAAGTAGAAATCAAGAAGGAGCATCAATTGTTGATGGTTGGTGAAACCACTAGTTTCAAGAAGGGCAAGGGCTAGAAGGGACACTTCATGAAACGGCAAATCAGTTGCTGCTCCAGTGAAGAAACCCAAGGTTGAACCCAAACCCGAGACTAAGTGCTTCTGTAATAAGGGGAATAGTCACTAGAGCGGAATTACGCTAGATGCTTGGTAGATAAGAAGGCTGGCAAGGTCGATAGAAGTATATTGGATATACATTATGTTAATGTGTACTTTACTAGTACTCCTAGTAGCACCAGGGTATTAAGATACCGGTTCGGTTGCTAAGTGTTAGTAACTCGAAATAAAAGGCTATGGAATAAACGGAGACTAGCTAAAGGAGAGCTGACGATATGTGTTGGAAGTGTTTCCAATTTGATGTGATCAAAACATCGCACGCCCCTTCTACCATCAAGATTAGTATTAAACCAGAATTATTGTCATTTGGTGTTTATGCTGAGCATAGACATGATTGGATTATGTCTATCGCAATACGGTTATTCATTTATGGAGAATAATGGTTACTCTATTTTGAATAATACCTTCGATGGTCTTGCACCTAAAAGAATGGTTTATTGAATCTCGATCGTAGTGATACACATTTTCATGCCAAAAGTATAAGATAGTAATGATAGTACCACTTACTTGTGGCACTGCCATGTAAGTCATATTGGTGTAAAACGCATGAAGAAGCTCCATGTTGTTGGATCTTTGGACTCACTCGTTTTTGAAAAGTTTGAGACATGTGAACCATGTCTATTGGTGTATACGCATGAAGAAACTCCATGCAGATGGATCGTTTGGACTCACTTGATTTTGAATCACTTGAGATATGCAAAACATACCACATGGGCAAGATGACTGAAAAGCCTCGGTTTCAATAAGATGGAACAAGATAGCAATTTGTTGGAAGTAACACATTTTGATGTGTGCAGTCCAATAAGTGCTGAGGCATGCAGTGAATATCGTTATGTTCGACTTCACAGATGATTCGAGTAGATATTGAGTATATTGACTTGATGAAGCACGAGTCTGAATTATTGAATGGTTCAAGTAATTTCAGAGTGAAGTTGAAGATCATCGTGACAAGAGGATAGAATGTCTATGATATGATCATAGAGATGAATATCTGAGTTACGAGTTTTGGCACACAATTAAGACATTGTGCAAATTGTTTCACAATTAATACCGCCTGGAACACCATAGTGTGATGGTGTGTCCGAACATCATAGTTGCAACCTATTGGATATGGTGCGTACCATGATGTCTCTTATCGAATTACCACTATCGTTCATGGATTAGGCATTAGAGACAACCGCACTCACTTTAATAGGGCACCACGTAATTCCGTTGAGACGACCCTGTTTGAACTATGGTTTGGAGAAACCTAAGTTGTCGTTTCTTAAAAAATTTGGGGTTGCGACGCTTATGTGGAAAAGTTTCAGGTTGATAAGCTCGGACCCAAAGCGGACAAAATGCATCTTCATAGGACACCCAAAACGGTTGGGTATACCTCCTAATTCAGATCCGAAAGCAATAGGGATTGTTTCTTGAATCGGGTCCTTTCTCGAGGAAAAGTTCGTCTCGAAAGGTTGAGTGGGAGGATGGTGGAGACTTGATGAGGTCGTTGAACCGTCACTTCAACAAGTGTGTAGCAGGGCACAGGAAGTTGTTCCCGTGGCACCTACACCAATTGAAGTAGAAGCTTATGATAGTGATCATGAAGTTTCGGATCAAGTCACCGACGCACTCGTGGGTGACAAGGATGTGTACTACTTGAGTGGTACAAGAATCATGTCTTGAAGGTCATGTTGCTAGACAACAATGAACCTACGAGCTATGGAGAAGCGATGGTGGGCCCAAATTCCGACAAATGGTTAGAAACCATGAAATCTGAGATAGGATCCATGTATCAAAACAAAGCATGGACTTTGGTGGACTTGCCCGATGATCGGCAAGCCATTGAGATGAATGGATCTTTAAGAAGAAGACGGACGTGGATGGTAATGTCACCATCTATGAAGCTCGACTTGTGGCGAAGAGTTTTTCACAAGTTCAAGGGGTTGACTACGATGAGATTTTCTCATCCATAGCGATGCTTAAGTCCGTCGGAATCATGTTAGCATAAGCTGCATTTATGAAATCTGGCAGATGGATGTCAAAATGAGTTTCCTTACCAGTTTTCGTAAGGAAAGGTTGTATGTGATACAATCAGAAAGTTTTGTCGATCCTAAGGATGCTAAAAGGTATGCTGGCTCCAATGATCCTTTCTAAGGACCGGAGTAAGCATCTCGGAGTTGGAATGTGCGCTTTGATGAGATGCTCGAAGATTTTGGGTTTATACAAAGTTTATGAGAAACTTGTATTTCCAAAGAAGTGAGTGGGAGCACTATAGAATTTCTGATGAGTATATGTTGTTGACATATTGATGATCAGAAATGATGTAGAATTTCTGGAAAGCATATAGGGTTATTTGAAAGATGTTTTTCAATAGAAACCTGGATTAAGCTACTTGAACATTGAGCATCAAGATCTATAGGGATAGATCAAAATCGCTTAATGGTACTTTCAAATGAGCATATAGCTTGACATGATCTTGAAGGTGTTCAAGATGGATCACTCAAAGAAGTAGTTCTTGCCTGAGATGTAAGGTATGAAGTTAAGAGTTAAAAGCTCGACCACGGCAGAAAAGAGAGAAAGGATTTAAGGTCGCCCCTATGCTTCGTACATAGGCTCTATAGTATGCTATGCTGTGTACCGCACCGAAGTGTGCCTTGCCATGAGTCACTCATAGGTACAAGAATGATCCAGAATGGATCATTGGACAATGTCAAAATTGTCCTTGGAGTAAATAAGGACATGTTTCTCGATTATGGAGGTGATAAAGAGTTCGGCGTAAAGGGTTACGCCGATGCAAGCTTTAACACCTATCCGAGTGACTCGAGAAGCAAACCGGATACGTATAGTGGAGCAACCATTTGGAATAGCTCCAAGTGGAGCGTGAAAGCAGCATTTACAATATGACATAAAGAATTGCGAAGTACACACGGATCTGAAAAGGTTCGCACCGTTGACTAAAACCTCTCTCACAAACAAAACATGATCAAACCCCGTAACTCATTGAGACTTAATCACATGGTGATGTGAACTAGTTTAAGACACTAGTAAACTCTTTGGATGTTGGTCACATGGCGATGTGACCTATCGATGTTAATCACATGGCGATGTGAACTAGATTATTGACTCTAGTGCAAGTGGGAGACTGTTGGAAATATGCCCTAGAGGCAATAATAAATTAGTTATTATTATATTTCCTTGTTCATGATAATCGCTTTATTATTCATGCTATAATTGTGTTGACCGGAAACAGCAATACATGTGTGGATACATAGACAACACCATGTCCCTAGTAAGCCTCTAGTTGACTAGCTCGTTGATCAATAGATGGTTACGATTTCCTGACTATGGACATCAGATGTCATTGACAACGGATCACGTCATTAGGAGAATGACGTGATGGACAAGACCCAATCCTAAGCATAGCACAAAGATCGTAGTTCGCTTTGCTAGAGCTTTTCCAATGTCAAGTATCTCTTCCTTAGACCATGAGATCGTGCAATTCCGGATACCGTAGGAGTGCTTTGGGTGTATCAAACGTCACAACGTAATCGGGTGACTATAAAGGTGCACTACAGGTATCTCCGAAAGTGACCATTGGGTTGACACGGATCAAGACTGGATTTGTCACTCCGTAAACGGAGAGGTATCTCTGCCCACTCGGTAGGACATCATCATAATGTGCACAATGTGACCAAGGGGTTGATCACGGATGATGTGTTACGGAACGAGTAAAGAGACTTGCCGTAACGAGATTGAACAAGGTATCGGGATACCGACGATCGAATCTCGGGCAAGTACAATACCGCTGACAAAGGGAATTGTATACGGATCGATTGAGTCCTTGACATCGTGGTTCATCCGATGAGATCATCGTGGAACATGTGGGAGCCAACATGGGTATCCAGATCCCGCTGTTGGTTATTGGCCGAGAACGCCTCGGTCATGTTCAAGATGTCTCCGAACCCGTAGGGTCTACACACTTAAGGTTCTGGTGGCGCTAGGGTTATATAGGAAGCTTGTATGTGGTTACCGAATGTTGTTCGAGTCCGGATGAGATCCCGGACGTCACGAGGAGTTCCGGAATGGTCCGGAGGTAAAGATTTATATATGGGAAGTCCTGTTTTGGTAACCGGAAAAGTTTGAGGCGATATCGGTAATGTCTGGGACCACCGGAGGGTCCTGGGTCCACCAAGTGGGGCCACCTGCCCTGAAGGCTGCGTGGGCCAAGTGTGGGAGGGACCAGCCCCTAGGAGGGCTGGTGCGCCCACAAGGGGCCCAAGGCGCAAGGATGGGTGGGAGGGGCAAACCCTAGTCCAGATGGGCCCTAAGGCCCATCTAGTGGCGCCTCCTCTCCTCCTCTCTTGGCCGCCCCCAAACCCATCTAGGGCTGGCCGCCACCCCTAGGGGTGGAAACCCTAGAGGGGCGCAGCCCTCCCTTCCCTATATATATGAGGCCCAGGGCTGCCTGAACACATGAGAGCCTCCTCTCCAGCGCAGCTCTGCCTCCTCCTCCTCCTCTCCCTTGGTGCTTGGCGAAGCCTGCGGGATTGCCACGCCCTCCATCACCACCATGCCGTTGTGCTGCTGCTGGATGGAGTCTTCCTCAACCTCTCCCTCTCTCCTTGCTGGATCAAGGCGTGGGAGACGCCACCGGCTGTACGTGTGTTGAACGCGGAGGTGCCGTCCGTTCGGCACTTGATCATCGGTGATCTGAATCACGACGAGTATGACTCCTTCAACCCCGTTCTCATGAACGCTTCCGCTTAGCGATCTACAAGGGTATGTAGATGCACTCTCCTTCCCTCGTTGCTAGTTTCTCCATAGATAGATCTTGGTGACACGTAGGAAAATTTTGAATTTCTGCTACGTTCCCCAACACCCCAGCCCCCTGCGCGGGCTCAGGCCACGTGGTGGGCCTTTGGTCCTGGATCGTGTTGAACCAGGACTAAGGGGGGGACCTTTAGTCCCCACCATTTAGTGCCGGCTACAGAACCGGGACTAAAGGTCTTTACGAACCGGGACTAAAGCCCGATTCTACACTAGTGTATTTGCAAGTCCAAACTCGACTCACAACTGGGCCCGACCGTTTTTAGTCCCAATTGTGAGTCCATCCTAGACTCGCAACTGGGGTCCGAGCTTTTTTTGTCCTAGTTGCAAGTCCATCCTTGAGTCGCAACTGGGGCCCAACCTTTTTTTCGTGGTTGCAATTCCTCTCTTGACTCGCAACTGGGCCCCGACAATTTTTGTCCTAATTGCATGTCCACGCCCGACTCATAACTTGGGTCAAACCTTTTTTGTCGTAGTTAGAAGTCCACCCTCCATTCATAACTCGGGCCCAACCTTTTTTTGTTGCAAGACCACTCTAGATTCACTAATGGGGCCAAACCTTTTTTGTCCAAGTTGCATGTCCACCCCGACTTGCAACTGGTGCCCATCCTCTTTCTGTCCGAGTTGTAAGTCCACCCTCGACTCGCAATTGGGGTCCAACCTTTTTTGTCCATGTTGCAAGTCTACCCTCGCATTGTGGCTAGGGCCCAGCCTTTTTTTTGTCCGAGTTGCAAGTCCACCCTTAACTTGCAACTGGGGCCCGAGTTTTTTAGCCCCAATTGCAAGTCAACCCTCGATTCGCAACTGGATCCCGACCTTTTTCCGTCTCAGTTGCAAGTCCACTGTCGACTCACAACTGGGGCCCGACCTTTTCTTGTCCCAGTTGCAAGTCCATCCTCGACTAGAAACTAGGGCCCAACCTTTTCGTTCGAGTTGCAAGTCCAAACTCGAACCACAACTGGGGCCCGACATTTTTTACTCACAATGATGAATATACCCTCAGCCCATCACTCGGGGTGCGACCTTTTCTTTTTTCCAAGATGAAAATTCACCATTGACATGCAACGAGACCCTTGATCCTTTTTATGCCACAATTGCAAGTCCACCCTTTACTCGCAACTCGGCCTGACGTTTTTCACCCAATTTTAAGCACACCATCAACTTGCATGTCGCTAATAAAACAACAAAGACATTGGGGGCGAGGGGGGCTTATAGCAGTCACTAACTGTAGTGATCTATCACTATTCCATCGTAGTGGGCTGACCCGTTTTACGCTAATAGTGATTGGTTTTTCGGGAATCAAATAGGGATTACTGGGAGCAATATGGCTTTGTGGATCCTGTTTAAGGAACCTTTCTAGCGGTTTTGCGATCGTTGCAACCGTTTTTTTTTGTTCTCTTCTTATTTATCTATTTTCTCTATCTAGTTTTCTCAATCTATTCCTGTTGCTCTTTTTTTTTCTACTTTTCCTTTCCTTTTTACTTTTAAAATTTCCGAAGCTTTTTCAATATTATGAACATTTTTAAATTATGGATATTTTAGAAATTTATGAACATATTTTCTGAATCTGCAAACAAATTTTGAATCATCAATTTTTTTCTAATCCATGAACATTTTTGCATTCACAATCTATTGTTTAGTATGCTTTTAAGAAAAAATTAGTGTATTTAAAGAAATCTTCATTGTGCATGGTTAAAAGGTTCATCATATATAAAAAAGTTCACTGGATATGCAAAAATAGTTCGATGTATATTGCAAAAAATAGTGTGTATTTAGAAAATGATCATCATGTATTAAAGGATTGTTCACCGATATTAGAACATTTTTGGTTTGTTTACATCTTTTATAATTTGAAAAATATTATGTAAATTAGTGAACATAAATTTCTAAATTATCCATAAATTTGAAAAAAAAATTTGATGCAAATAAGAAGAGAATGCTTTAGTGACATTTATATGAATAATTTACATAATATTTCAAAAAAATGTTTGATCAAAACATTTTTTTAGGGGAAGTAGCAAACAGATTTACATATAGGCAAATAATTTGAAATGCTTTAGTGACATGTGGGTCCAATGGATCCACATGTCAGGTCAAAATGTTTCGATGACAAGTGGGGTGCCGAGCGCCCCGGTTTAGCTCCCGGTAAAGACATCCGCAGGTCAAAGAGCCGTCAGATGCAAACGGACACGCCACATGGCATCTCTTCGCGATGTGATGCTCTCGGCGTCTGTGCCGCTTGCCTGCTTGCCGACTGTGCCTACCGTGTCTTCTGCTCGGCAACAACATCTCATTGCCGTGTCCTTTTGCCTAGTACTACTCTTAGCGTATATTTGTTTACCGAGAGCCGGTGGTTTGGCCCTCGGTGAAGAGCCAAACACTCAGCATATGGTGAAATTCCAATAGTGGGTTCTTGTGTTTAGTGGCTTGGAGGACGCAACCCTCTGCCGGGTCGCCGGAATCGCGTGGAGATCGCAAGCCCTACTGGTGCTACAGATTCACAGCGTGTCCTGACGCGCCACGTATCGTCGATGAACATGTGGTCACCCATCCCGCTA
This sequence comes from Aegilops longissima, assembly GCA_021605205.1. NCBI lineage: Eukaryota > Viridiplantae > Streptophyta > Magnoliopsida > Poales > Poaceae > Aegilops > Aegilops longissima. Next base: position 19,372,725 of record CM038676.1, on the reverse strand, counting down.
TACCTCTGATTCGCTTGCGCCACCTCTGTGGTATTCTTCATTGCTTCCTGAGATCTTCACAAGGTACAGTACGTGTAACCCCACCAAAGTCGCATAATTAAATCCTGAAGGAATTAGTGCATAGCTTGATCACCTGCAGTTCATCTAGTTCTCATCCAATGCTGAATAGTTTTACCGTGTAACCCATATACGGGAAGACCCTTTTATAGTTTTCTCAAGGGGGGCGTACCGTGTATGGAGGCATATCTCTGTTCCTTTGTATGCCTATTTAACAACTTTGGAAATGCTTGTAGTATGAAAATCTTGATACTAAATTTGACATCTGTCATCTCAAAAAATTAAATCCACATCTATCTGACTTCAAGTTCTTATGGCAAATTATTTAAGTAATTTTAGTCAGCTCAAAAGGATCCAAGCTTCTTTGTCTATTATTTTCTGTACAACCCTGACATGAAGAGTTTGGACGTTGTTTGGTAGGCTGCATATAGGCCAAACATGAAAAATGGGTTGTTTGCTTACCCTGTTTGGCCCGCATCACACGGACCTCAAAGCACCTCCCAGCCAGGCCCGCTGGAAACGCTGGAATCAACAGTTTCCAGTGAGCCAGGCCTGTGTGATGCAACATAGCCAAAATAAATAAATTACTTCAATAATTTCACAACATAGCCAAAAAAAGCAGCTCGATCCGTGCAAAAAGTGCGTTTATCGATATTGCCAAATAGACGTGCATCACGCAGAGCAGAAAAAATAGCACGCAAAATGGTCTAAGTGTTCCTCTAGTGACTTACCATATATCAGAATGTCATCGAAGTATACTACCACAAATCGTCCATTGAAAACTCGCAAAACTTCATTCATTAGTCTCATAAAAGTATTAGGTGCATTAGTCAATCGAAAAGGCATAACTAACCATTCATACAAACCAAATTTAGTTTTGAAAGCAGTTTTTCATTCATCACCTAGTTTCATACGAATTTAATGGTAGCCACTATGCAAGTCCACTTTAGAAAACACAACAGAGCCATTGAGTTCATCAAGCATGTCATCTAATATAGGAATAGGATGACGATATCGAAGTAATATTATTGATGGCTCTACAATCAACACACATACGCGAACTACCGTCCTCTTCGGGAACAAGTAAAATGGGCACATCACATGGACTAAGTGATTCACGAATGTAACCTTTATCGAGTAGTTCTTGAACTTGTCGTTGAATCTCCTTGGTCTCCTCCGAATTAGTCTGCTACATCGCATGGTTGGGTAGTGAGGCGCCAGGTATCAAGTCAATTTGGTGTTCAATTCCTTTCAGTGGTGGCAGCCCCGGTGGTACTTCCTTTGGGAAAATATCATGATACTCCTACAAAAGGTTAGCGATAATAGAAGGCAAATAAGGAGGCATATCCTCAAATGAAAACAAAACTTCAAATAAAAGCATAACATTCATCAGTTTGAGCATCCAACTCAAAAAATTCAGCACATGTAGCTAAGAGAGAAGCACCTTTCAATTTAATTTCTTTAGATGTGCTAGGATCAGATTTGTGCATCTTATTAAATTGTTATAACTCATCCACGACTTTTTGATTTTCAGATTTAGTACGTTCAGTGTTTGTCTCTACTAGCCCTAGCAAGATCATCTTTTAAAATTTGCTCAGTAGACATAGTGTGTAGAATGATCTTCTTTCCTTTATGTGTGAGAGTGTACTGATTAGTTCTAACATCATGTAAACATTGTTTATCATACTGCCATGACCTTCCTAGTAACATAGAACAAGCTTGCATAGGCATAATATTGTAGTCAACAGTATCATCCTATGAACCTAAAGAAAAAGGAACCCTCACCATGCGTGTTACCTTTACTTTTCCACCATCATTTAACCATTGAATATAGTAAGGATGTGGTTGTTGTTGGGAAGGTAGGGAGAGCTTCTCCACCATGTCGATGCTTGCTAAATTGTTACAACTCCCTCCATCAATGATTATGCGAACGGAACCCTCCTTGACGACTCATTTGATGTGGAAGAAGTTGTGACATTGATCCTTCTTTGCTTTGACAATTTGAGCACTAAGTACATGATGTGATATAAGACACATGTACTTATCGGCATCTTCGGCGGTCACATGTTCTTCCCCTTGTGCCGGTCTTCTGCTATCGTCTTCATGTGCAGCAAGCAACGCATATGTGTCTTCATCAAAATCACTAGCTGAGTTGTACTCGCCGTCTTCACAAATGATCAATACACACTTATTAGGACACTCCATGACATAGGATATCTTTTGTTCTTTTGAAGGAAGCGGATGGTGATGACGAACTTTTTGTTGGAGTTGGTGTAGTACTTCTCTATCATGCCGAAGTGTGTGATGCTGAAGTTGATGAAGTAGGCTCAGTTGAGAGGTTCCAGGTGTTGTTGTAGAGGTTCGAGTGGACGGGGCAGCAGGTGTGCGTGGCGCTCATGTGAAAGTATGACCTGTAGAAAAATTAGAGTGCATTCTTGAACGACCCTGCACTTCATGTTCAACATGTCCAGCAAGATGGAATGAATGGGTCATTGAATTATAATCCATATAAGCAAGTATGTCATAAATTTGTCTACGCAATCCAACCAAGAACCTAGCCATAGAGGCTTCCTCAGTCTCTAACTAAACCACAACGCAACATGCCCATTTGCAATTCTTGATAATACTCTTCCACATATTTGGATCCTTGGTTCAAGTGCTGTAGTTTATTTAGCAAGTCACATTCAGAATAACCGAGAACAAAATGGTGACACATTATTAATTTCAAAGTGTCACCAAGTGGCAGAATGTTATTATGATGTTTTTGATAATGTTCTCTCCACCACAGAAGAAAAATCACTAAACTTACTAGTTGTAGCCCTAACTCTTTTATCATCAGGAAAATCATGGCAAGCAAAATTTTGATCAACTAATAAGTCCCAGTCAAGGTAAATATCCCGATCATATTTCCCGTCAAAAGGAGGCATGACAAATTTAATTCAACCCAAAGAGTCGTCATGGCCACATACCTCAGGACGATGGTGTCGTCCCATACCTTGTTCATTATTGTGTACTTGACGATGATCACGATCATTGTTGTAGATAACTGCATCAGGATCCTCGGAATTACCATCGTAGTTGTCTCCCTGGAGGTCCTCGCGCGGGGCGACTATCGAGTACGAAACCTTCAGAGCCGTCATCAAGCGGCACATGGGAAGGACGCAAACCTATGTCCCAGCAGTTAGATCCATAGTTGGTCGTCATTGGTAGCAAGGGGAAGAGAGGTGGCCACCACCTCAATTGCAACAGGGCGATCACACCTCCTCCCATCCTAGGATCCATGAGATCCGCACATCGAGCACAAGCTCAACTCTGTCCATATGGAGTCGCCTGACTGCCGCATCGCATGAAGTCACACGTCTCAATGTTCGCCCATCGTTGCCTCGAAATAGAACTATTACAACCTATACGGGACTAATGCCATATTACATACTTTATTGGAGAAGCGGGCTGCTGAAGATGAGGAACGATGGTAGGCTGAACAGGAGGCAAGAGGGAGGGAACAAGCAGAAACAAAATAACGGTTGAAGATGCTCAAGCAAAAGCTTGAGGTAGAACTTTCTCTTAATATAGCCACCATTCATTATATAGCGATGGACAATGCTAACATGACTCTCCCCTTATAGACCTTTATGCCAAATCAAGGCGGTGGAAATGTTGCCCCTCGTCGTCCTCCTCCTCCTCCTCCTCCTCCTCTTCCTCTAGAAGCATAGAGAATGTGTCTTTGTGGTGTGCAATGCCGCTAGAAACTTGAAATTTGCATGTGTTTTTGCTCTATGAACTTGCATGAACTAATCTTATGTATGAGTATGTAAACTTGTGTGTCATGTGCTTGAGCAATGTTTTTTGCTCTCTGAACTTGTATGAATTATTAGCCTATGTGAACTTGTATGATTATGCGTATATGAGTATGTGTGTGATGTGCTTGAGGAATTTCTAGGCAGCTAGGAGCTCCCACATTCATTTGATATGATGTCATTTTCTGCATTGAAAATATAGACAAAATGTATGTGTATGTCTTTTTTTTCTTGCGAAAAAACTTCCAATCTATTCATCTTCAATCATGGATGTACAACGAATACCAGAAATAAAAATTTCATCCAGATTCGTAGACCACCTAGCGACGACTACAAGTACCGAAGCGAGCCGAAGGCGCGCCGCCGTTATCGCCCCTCCATCGCCGGAGCCGGGCACAACTTGTTGTAGTAGACAGTCGGGAAGTCGTCGCGCTAAGGCCCCATAGGACCAGCACCCCAGAACAGCAACCGCCGCCGATGAAAAATAACGTAGATCGGAAGGACCCAAACCGAAGACACACGAACGTAGACGAACAACGACGAGATCCGAGCAAATCCACTAAAAATAGATCTGCCGGAGACACACCTCCACACACCCACCAACGATGCTAGACGCACCGCCGGAACGTGGGCTAGGCGGGAAGACCTTTATATTCCATCTTCAGGGAGCCGCCGACGTCTCGTCTTCCTGAGTAGGACACAAACCCTAACAAGATTGAAAAAAAAAACGACTAAAAACGGAGCCCTCCCGCCGGCCCTTGGCAGGATCCACCGCGCCTCCATGGCTCTAGGGCCACCAGAGACGAGGCGGACCTACGCTAGCGCCGAAGCGAGGCACAAACCCTAACTTTCTTTCTTGGAGGAGGAGGAGGAGGAGGCGGAGCCCTTTAAATGTTAACATATGTATATGTTTTCTACTGCAGAGATTACAGAAAAAAACAACTTTAAAACAACAGAAGCAACGGGTCATATTTTCGAGAACAACACTCTGAAATAAAAGCTTTATGGAGAGCTCACGCTCAGAAGAGAGGTTACCTAAGCGATAGGACAGACTGTTACGGGAGCACCTTTCGGCAAAGATAGCAGTCCAGTAGTGCCATTCTTTTCCGAGAGGAGGCGCCTCTCGACAAAGATAGCACCCGAGTAGCGCCATTCTTTTCCGAGAGCATGCCCTGACAGGTGGGTCCAATGGGCCTACATGTCAAGTCAAAATGTTTCAGACAACGGTGGGATGCCGAGCGGGCCTGTATAGCTGTCGGGAAAAAACTGTTTCTGGATTCATATTATTACTTTAAAAAAATTCAAATAATTTGAAATGTTTTAGTGACATATGGGTCCAATGGATCCACCTGTCAGGTCTCAGGTCAGAATGTTTCGGCGACAGGTGGGGTGCCGAGCGCGTTTTGGCTCTCGGTAAAGACAATTGCAAGTCATGAAGCCGTCAGATGCAAACGGACATGCAGTGGCGGTGCCAGGGGTTAGCTGTGTAGTCAACTGACTACACAAGATTTTGGCATGCATTAGTAGACATCAAGCAAAACCAGTACAAATTTCAGACAAGCATAAGTATTTGACATCACAACTTTAAATTGACATCACAACTTTGAACTCCTGGCTTCGCCACTGCGGACATGCGACATGGCATCTCTTTGCTATGTGGTGCTCTCGGCGTCTGTGGCATTAGCCGACTGTCCCTTCTTCACCGTGTCTTCTGCGCGGAAATAACATCTTGTTGCCGTGTCCTTGTCTTTGCCGAGTATTACTCTCGTCATATATCTGTTTGTCAAGTGCCCGTGGTTTGGCCCTCGGCGAGGAGCCAAACACTCAGCGGATGGTGAAATTCCAGCAATGTGTTCTTGTGTTTAGGGGTAGTACCCATGACGAAGTGTAAAAAAGATCGTAGGTGGCTCTCTCTTTTTTTTCGAGAAAAGTAGGTGGCTGTCGATTTTCGCTATGAAATGGCCGCCCCCCACTCGTCACGCGCTGACATGCAGTACGACCTCCACCGTGTACGCGGGCGCTGTACGACGACTACGATCCAGTTAGCCATCGCACGTGCTCCAACCGCCAAAATCAAAACGAGGGCGCGCGAACTCTAACCGCCGCCGGTTGTGTTTCCTTCCTCAAGTGCGCCCCCGCGCGCGGCAACCGCCGCATCCCTTGGAACTGTCGCGTCCCTTGGCGCCATACATAAAACCTCCTTCCGTGTAGAGCCGCCAGTGCGCTTCACACAATCAGTTTCCACACCGCCGTTGCTTCCTCCAGTTCACCGGCGCATTCGCCAGCGTCCAGGTCCGCCGCTCGAGCGAGTCACAATGGCCGACGAGCACTACGACGAGAGCTACGTCGACTGCTTCATCAACTTCGACGCCATGGAAGAGCCGTCCATGGAGGATCTCCTGGGAACCAGGCAAACCAGGGCCGTGGCCGCCCAACACCAACAGGATGCCGCGACTCTCGTCCACCAGGCACCGCCGTCCGGCGACGTTGAGGCGCAGTACCTCCAGGCACCGGCGCCACCGCGGCCGCCGATCCAACACCAGCAACTGCCCTACGAGCCGTATTTTTACGGCTTCCAGGATGAAATTCTGATGCCGGAGCCCATCCCTCAAGTTCATCCAATTATGCAGGTTCACAGCGCCACTTCCGCTCACATGCAGAACCATCAGGCCCCGGCGCCGGCGCCGATGCACGAGCACGGCCAATACCCGCATGTGCTAGGGGATGTCCCTCAGGCGCCGGCAGCGCCTGCCGACCACGAGGACCACCAAATGCTGGATGGGCCGTCGGATATAATGCTGGACGAGTCGCTGTTACACGATCTAATGCAGATGCTGACGCCCACCGCTGACGTTCACCTGGAGGTGGCGCCCTCCGACCGTGTGCAGCACCTTCAGGCTCCGGCGACGGCCGTCCAACACCAACAGACGCTAGGCGAGTCATCGGCGCACTACTTGCACGGTCCAATACCAGGGGAGGCGTCGGTTCACATGCAGCACCATCAGGCGACGGCGACGCCCGCGGCGCCCTTCCACCAGGAGCAGCACCTTCAAGCGCCCGTCCACCAAATGCAAATGCAGCATCAGTCGTCAGATTACAGCTTCGGTGATATAGTGTTGGACGACTCGCTGCTCCAAGATCTGATGCAGATGCCATCGCCCATGGCTCACGATATCCAAGCGGCGCCTGCCGACCATGTGCAGCAAGTCCAGGCTCCGGCACCGGCCGTCCAACACCACCTCCAACAGATGCCGGCCGAGTCGTCACCTCAAGGCTTCCGCAACCAAATGGTAGGAGAGTCGTCGGCTCGACGCTTCCACGATCAAGTGCCAGACGAGGCGTCCACTTCCGGCTCCAGTCAAACGCCCATGCCAGCATGCCATGAAGACATCCTTAGCCCTCGTTCCTCCGGCTGCTCCTCCATGGTGCGCGAGTACTTGAACCAAAATGACCAATTTGATATCGCCGAGGCGCCCCTCATGAGCGACAGCGGCAGCAATGGTGTCCCAAGTGCGGGCTTAATGGAGGATGAGCAAGGATTCGTGCCGCTCATGCCGGGGCAACTACAATGTAGCCAATGCCATGTTGTTAGGCAAATCAGGTTCCAATGTGGTAAGCACACGCATGCACCCTCTTCCCCATCTTACTAACATATATGCACTAGCTACTTACCACAATATTCACATCTTTCTCCACAATATTCCTTGACAAATGATTTTCCGCGTGTAAATTTTGCAGAGGTTCCACTTGTTCACATCTTTCTCCACAGTACGACACACACAAGCTTTGAGGATGCTATCCGTAATCGCAATGTGTCGGCGCGAGGAACCTTTGAGCATGCTATACTTGATCGCCATCACTTTGCTGTCGGCGGACAAGTCCCTAGAGCGGAACGGATGTACATCGAGTAAGTGTCTCAAAAACAACACAAGTATATACACTCTCCATGAAATCCATGAACAAACCCTAATTTTGTTGCATTTATATGGTTTAGTTTCCATAGGCGCACGGGTGAGTTTGCGCTCAACTTTCTTGCAAACATTGTGGATGCACTAAGGATGGAAAAGGGGGGCACCCTGGAGGACACCTCTGAAACTGTCCAGAGAGCGCCGTCCAGATCCAACGTCAACCCAAATCCGGCACTTCGAAACGGCACATTGCAGCAAGTGGAAACTACAATGCTGAACATGATCATAAACTCCACTGCTGTAAATGGTTAGTACATCTTTGTACATATTTCAAAGCATACATAATCAGTTTGTTTATCAACCAACGATGCCTACGATGCCTTTTTTTTCTTCTCTCCGAAAAGATACACAACAGAGTATCTTTGTACGGAGTGATCACACAAATGTAACCATTCTCCTTATTACATATGCTGCAGCAGAAGCAGCGCAGCCGGCACCACCGCCTCCTGCTGCTGAACCGGAGCCGGCCATTGACACAGCTACAAACACCGTGCATGAAATACTAACGCCTACTAATATTTTCGACTCATCGAATGTCGTTCCGGAAGAGCACCCCATTAGTGAGGCTGCTAAGCTGCAGCAAGAGGGAACGGCGAGCTTGAGCGCGGAGGAGGAGGAGGAGGTGGAGATGCGGCAGTACTTGCACGAGATGATGGTGAAGGCTCGGAGGGAACTGGACATGCCATACGGCCCGGTACAGAAGTTTTGCCGTGGCAATACCTACACCTGGATGTGGCGCCGGGTACGTACAACTGATGCATGCATGCATGAATAGGTCTTCATATTCCTTTTATTAGAAGTATAGGACATCCTATAAATATCGTATCTAAAAATGTTTAGTACACACTTCAAGTGTCATTTGGTGTTTCCTGCAGATTAATACCCTCAACAGGAGGATCATAAACTTCGTGGAGAAATCATTGAATGTTACACTAAATGGACTGTTGAGAATCAAGACGGAGGTCAATGAAGCAGTTGTTGAGAAAGAACGGCTGCTTGCTGAAATCGTCAGGGGTATGAAGAAGCAGAGGGAGAGCAGGGGCAAAAATGACAGGGAAGCTGGCACTTCCGGTATCAAGAAGGCTGGTGGCGCTTCGAACTAGTATATGTATTTTGGTTGTACTACATACTGTAATTTATGTCTAAGATTGCTACCTGTTTTATCTTTCAAAATATTGTGATCATGTGTTGTTAATAAGTAAGATTTTATTTTATTCTTGGCCATGTACATAATATTGTAAGCAGCATACATTATTATATTTATCCCCTGTTATATATGATTTATGCTATCGATCTCAGAAAGAAATGTAATAACGTATACATTTCGCAAGAAAAACAAGCGCACAACAAAGTATTATGAAACCACATAAAATTAAGATGAATAGTAATTGAATAGTACATAATAAAGTGCCTTAAACAACGGGAAAAATAAATGGATTCATCAGCTATGAATTCTAGCAGAGAGAGAGAACACGTGTGGTCGCCCGCAGCGCCGTCCGACTAGGAGTGGCACCTTCCAAGCGCTCGTCCACCAAATGCAAATGCAGCACCAGTCGTCAGATTATATCTTCGGTGATATAGTGTTGGATGACTCATTGTTCCCAGATCTAATGCAGATGCCATCGCCCATGGCTCACGACATACACGCGGCACCTACCGACCATGTGCAACACGTCCAGGCTCCGGCGCCGGCCGTCCAGCACCACCAATAGATGCCGGCCGAGTCGTCGGCTCGACGCTTCCACGCTCAAGTGCCAGACGAGGCGTCCACTTGCAGCTCAAGTCAAATGCCGATGCCGGCATACCAGGAATACATTCTTAGCCCTTGCTCCTCCGGCTGCTCCTCGATGGTGCGCGAGTACTTGATGCAAAATGACCAATTTAATATTGCCGACGCGCCCCTCATGAGTGGCAGCGACAACAATGGTGTCCCAAGCGTGGGTTTAATGGAGGATGAAGAAGGTTTCGTGCCACTACTTGGGAGACAACAATGTAGCCAATGCCATGTCGTTTTAGCAGATCAAGTTCCAATGTGGTAAGCACATGCATCCACTCTGACCGATCGTACTCATAGTTTTCATCAATGAGATTTCAATAAAATCCACCGAATTTCAGTAATTTCAGTTAATACTGAAATATTTGTGTGTTGGCCAAAATATTTCGGCGACTTAAGTAGTACACTGGAATTCAAATAGTTATCAATTTTTTAGAATATTTAAATGAATTCAACTGAATATTTTGGTGATGTCAGTAGATGTTGAAATTTTTCTAAAACTAAAATTGAAAACCATGATCTTCCTAACATATAAGCACTACCTAAATACCATCTTGCAAGGATTACTTGTTGCAATATTCATTGACAAAGAAGCAGTGGAATAGTCCACTCCCATTTTTGAAGGAGCATACTTCTCGTCTTACAATAACAACAGCAACGCAAGAGACTCGCTCGAAGAGGAATGAGGAGCGCATCACCAAGAGGAGGAGAAAGACCAAGGTGATAGAACTATTTACTTTTGTGTTGCGCTGTGAATGAGAACTTGTTGGCTATGTCGAACTACTTGCTATCATCGACTGGCTAAACTATTTGCTACGTTGGACATGTAAACCTACTATAAGGGATGGGCACACTTTACTACGCCGTTGATGTTATTGGATTTTATAGTTTATTTACTCCATCTATTTCAAAATATAAGGTGTATTAGTTTTTCGAAAAGTCAAACCTCTTTAAGTTTGACCACATTTGTGTAGACATATATCAATATCGATAATATCAAATTTTCTTTATAGATTCATCATCAAACAAATTTCTATATTTTATTTATCTAATATTGTGGATGTCGATATTATTGGCTCTCAACTTGGTCAAAGATAAAGAAATTTGACTTTTCAATAAACTAATACACCTTATATTTTAGAACAAAGTGAGTATTTGTTTTGATTTGTGGGGAAGATAATGGAGTGTGTTTTATTTTTTATATTCATATAACGTGGTGTTTTGGTAGACCTTTCGCAGTGTGATTTTGTGTTGTCTACTAATCAACTCATACTTATGTGGGGGGATTTCTGCGGTGGTGGGTGCATGTACTATAGTGGTGCTAAAGTATCACATGTTGAGCCTTCTTTTTTCTGGGTGATGAGAGGGTGCGGGGGGTTGAAATGTTTTTGTAGGGCCAACTGCTTCCGATTGATTTGAAAAATTGTTGACCCAGTCAAAATCATGAACCAAATCCAATTGAATTTCTGAATGCAACAAGAGAACTCCAAATTAGAGAGCACAGTGACTTAAAAAGATTGTTGACCCGGTCAAAACTGATGACCTAATTCCAAATTGGTGACCTCAATGAGAGGCCTCCATTCCTAGGGAGCTTAGTGATATTGTGATATTGTATATTTGCTATGTTTTATATGTTGAACTATCCTTTATATCGATGTGTGATGCATATTATGATATGTGAGATCCCAATATTTTGATTTGCAAACTATATTACTGTGTGATGAAATTTTTGAATTAAAATGATCAAGTTTTGCATAAATAAAATCACAATTTAAAAGGAACAGGATACTGCAGCCGTAGTCACTGGCGGCAGGTTTGCGCACCCTACCGCAAAAATTTATAAAGTTTCAGATACAGTACCAATACCCACCTACCGCCGGGCTCGTTAGTGCGGTAGGGTTGCATAGCCTACTGTCAGGACGGTTGCTGGTAGGGTTACACTGCTTACCACATAATTTTCTCCTCCCTAGATACAATATGGGTTTTGGGTTTTTTTATGGGGGTTGGGGGTGGGGTTCCTCCGTACCGTCAGCCAAGTTGGTGGCAGGATTTACATACCTACTGCCCCGCATGCATGGCCGTAGGATGTCAGTCCACATCAGCCCCACCCGCTAGATGATGGTGACTGCCGTTAACCCAACCGCTAGGGGACTCGACAGTAGGCAGTTATATCATACCGTCATCGTCCCCGGCGGTAGGAAAAGGATCAAATCATTAAAAACATTCAAGGCAGGGTCAAAATCTACTTAACTTTCCCAAAAGATTCAAAATACTGAACTTGGTCGGACTATATGTGCGCGCACGCATATCTATTCCGCAAACAGGTCCATAGATGTGGTTACTCAAACATGTACCCCCAATGCACTACAGCGCTACATGTGCCAACCCACTAGATGTTTTTTGTGTCTATTCTCATCACTTCTTATCTTTTTGAGTGAATAGCATAAAACTACCATAATTCGCGTTAAGGTTCCAAAAAACTACCACATTTTTGTTTGTGACTGATAACTATCGAAACCAGCGCCGACTGTTTCAACAAACCCAAATCTTCTGTTGCTAAGAAATTAAACCGGTTTATGACACATCGGGCCCGCGCCTAAACAAACTGTCTTCGTTTGACCTTTTACTTGATCGTTACCCACATGTCAGTGTCTCTTACTCTCTAATAAAAAAAATCTTGTGTAAATTTCTTCTTCAACCTCTGTCCCTCAATCATCAAAAAAGCAATCACGCCCTAAAAATCCGGTCGGCTATCCCCACACTCCTCCCTAGCCATGGCGCCGCCGCTCACCAAGTTGCAGCCTGGGACCTGCGGGGCTAGTCAGATCTGGCACAGGCAGTGCCGAGGGCTGCTACCTCCTCACCCGCTCCGGCTCTCCACCATCGTGCGGGAGGCCAGGCTCCGGCCAGAAGGGCGCCGCCACGCGCCATGGAGGGACGCACCGCCCACCTCCGATGCCAGCCGCCGCACAGAGGCCGGCCACCGCCGCTGCCCGCCTCGGCAGAGAGGCCGACCACCTCCGCTGGCCGCCTCCGCGACGAAGCCAGTCAAACCGCCACCACCTCGAGCCGGCGTCGCCATGGATCGAGCCCGTCGCCCGCGTGGAGGTCCGCTTCTGCTCCGAGGCCGCCACACCGCCACCACCTCGAGCCGACACTGCCATGGACCGGCGCGTCGAGCTGCTCCCTGCCTCGCCTGTTCCTCCAACCTGGCCGGCACCATTCCTCAGGGTGGGCGCGGGCCAGTGGCCTCACCTCAGGGAGCTAATTGCTTTAAGAACAGGGGGATTTACCATTTTTTGCAAATGAGACACTGACATGTGGGCCCCACGGGAAACAATCAGTCAAACTAACGGTTTGTTTATGTGTGGGTCCGACCTGTCATAAACAGGTTTAAATTCTTAGCAGCATGCGATTTGAGTTTTTTGATAGAACCGTCGCCGATTCTGGTAGTTATCAGTCACAAACAAAAATATGGTAGTTTTTTGGAACCCTAAAGAGAATTGTGGTAGTTTTACGCTATTCACTCTTTCTTTTTTCATCGTTGTTTCCAGTTTTAAGCATGTTTTCTTCTGGTTTTTTACCTTTTTATTATTTTTCCTTTTTGTTTTCCATCTATATCTCTGAATATTTATTGAATTGCAAAAGCATTTTATAAATCCGAGAAGATTTTTTGAATGCAAGATCTAAAAGAAATCTGTTAACATTATTCGAAAACCATAGATGTTTTTAAAATTCATGAACATTTATTTTGAAATCTAACAATGTTTTATGAATTCATGAATATTTAAACATTTTGGAACAAATCAAGAACATTTATTGTAATTCATGAATATTTTTTGAAATCCTTATTTTTTTCTCTAAGATGTAGAAAGTATTTAACACAAAACTCAACAAATAAAAAAAGGCAGGAAAAACTGTTCAAAAAATAATCACCAACATATGCAGTAAGTGCACAATGGGCTGGCCTATTTAGTGTTCTCGTAGAGGAGGGGGTGTGCGATTGGCGCTTAGCCACCGCTTTACATGTGCTATAGGAGGGGGAATTTCCTATTGGACGCACGGTGCGTCATACTGTCGAGGTTTCGCACAGCCAGAGACCGAGCGATCGTTCCACTGGGCCGGCCTGTTTAAGCTTTCATGGTCCCCGGTTTTGGGAACGTTCTAGGGGTTTTCAGCTGGTTTTTCCTGGTTTTGGGAAACTTCTAGAAGGTTCCTGAAACAGTTTTCTTCCTTGTTCTGTTTTTTCGTTTTCTTTTTTCCTGTTTTTTTTTCTTATTCTCTATCCTTTTCTTTGTTTTTTCTTTTTTTGTTCCTCCATTTTATTTCTTTCGTCCTGCATTTTTCCTAAAAATGTTTAAAATTTGTTCACATTTCCGAATATTACTCGGAAGTTTAATTATTCACAAAATTTTAAAAATATTAGCGATTTTGAAAAAAAGTTCAAAAATGCATAATAAAGCATGTTCAAATATTTTGAAATTGTTTTGCCTTTCCAACATATGCTGGATATTTTCAAATAAAAGACTGCATTATCTGTAAAAAATGTTCGTGTTTTACAAAATTGGTTCAAAGATTTCCAAAAAGTTTCTGGATTTCAACTTTTTGTTCACGAATTCAGAAAATGTTTGTTCTTCCATGTTTTTTTCAGAATTTTGGAAATTGTTCTCTGTTTCAAAATTTTGTTCTCAAATTTTAAAAAATGTCCTTGCTGTAGAAAATTGTTCACAAATTCTGCAAATGTTCAGGTTTTCGAAAATGTTTGTGATTCCATATTTATTCAGGATTTTCGAAATTGTTCCCCCTTTCAAAATTTTCGAAATTTTAAAAGATGTTCTTGCTTTAGAAAATTGTTCACAAATTCTGAAAATGTTCATGCTTTCAAAAAATATTTGTGCTTCCATATTTGTTCAGGATTTTTCAATTTTTCCCTGTTTCAAAATTTGTTCTCAAATTTTAAAAAAATGTTCTTGCGTTATAAATTTTTTCACAAATTCTGAAAATATTCATGTTTTCAAAAAAAAGGTTTGTGCTTCCATATTTGTTCAGGATTTTCGAAATTGTTCTCCGTTTCAAAAATTGTTCTCAAATTTCAAAAAATGTTCTTGCCTTAGAAAATTGTTCACAAATTCTGAAAATGTTCATGTTTTCAAAAAATGTTTGTGCTTCCATTTTTTCAGGATTTAAGAAATTGTTCTCCGTTTCAAAATTTTGTTTCTCTAACTTAAAATAATATTCTTGCTATAGAAAATTGTTCACAAAATCTGAAAATGTTCCTGTTTTCGAATAATATTTCTGAAATTAAAAATTTATTTGTGATATCATAAAATTCTTTTGCTCTTGTAAAGAAATTGTACGTTCAAAATTTTATAAAAAATTGTTAAATCGTAACGGATTTTTTTCAAGCAGTGTTAAGTCTTATACTTTCTTTAGTTCTTCTAGTTTTCCGATATATATTGGTCAACCTAGCCCTTCCATTGTAGTGGCCAGTAGCGTGCGCGCACAAGTCGGCAGTCCTATGTTCGACTCCCATCCATCTCATCCTATGTATTTTTGTAATTTTTCACCTGCTATTTTTTGGCGCACTGCAATGGGCCGCCCCAATCGGTGCACCGCGATGACGTGCCTGTGCGAAAGGGCGGCATTTTGATGCAGAACGCGTCAAATCGGAACTCCCAGGGACCTCCTATGTGACGCACTCTGCGTCAAT
Organism: Aegilops longissima; assembly: GCA_021605205.1. Classification (NCBI taxonomy): domain Eukaryota; kingdom Viridiplantae; phylum Streptophyta; class Magnoliopsida; order Poales; family Poaceae; genus Aegilops; species Aegilops longissima. Next base: position 19,357,419 of record CM038676.1, on the reverse strand, counting down.
TTGCTGCAAAAATCTGCGGCCACCGAGAATCGAACGCAGGATAGACTGTTATATGCAACACCTTCCTAGCAGCTGAGCTAACAACCGTATCTGTACAGGAAGGAGCATCAAACATAAAGAGCCAAACAAGCTGCGCAGATCCGGAAAAGTTTAGAAATTTTGAAAGCATTTTTTATGAGAAAAATACACTTTCCAAACTTGTGAACAGTTTTTCAGAAAAACTACAACATTTTTTGAAAAACAGGAACATTTTTTGAAAATCACGAACAATTTTATAAAACAGGAACATATTTTAAATTCCATTTTTTTTGAAAATGCGAACGTATATTAAATTCTTGAACAAAAATTTGAAAACGCATTTTTTTGAAAGTTGTGAACATTTATTGAAACCCCTGAAAAAAATGAAACGTGAATAATTTTTAAAGTTGTGAACATTTTCTTATACATGATCATTTTTAAAATTGTACAAAATTGATAAATAACATTCAAACATATTTTGTAAACAAGGACTTTTTGAAATTGCCGAACAATTTTTAAATATGCGAACATTTTTGAATTTATGAAAGAAAACTTTAAAACAAATGTTTTTGCCATTTTTTAAAAATAACTTTTTAAATTCCATTTTTTTTGAAAACGCGAACATATTTTGGAAATCTTGAACGGAATTGGAAAACACAATTTTTTAAACTGGTGATTTTTTTTAAACTGGAACATGTTTTGAAACTCCTGAAGAAATAATATGTGAACAATTTTTGAAAGTTTTGAACATTTTTCAAACATTAGCATTTTTGAAAATTGTACAAAATTGATAAATAACATACAAACATATTCTTTTAAAAAGAACATTTTTGAAATTCACGAATTTTTTTGAAGTATGTGAACATTTTTTGAATTTATGAAAGAGAAACTAAAACACGATCAATTTTTTGAGATTTCAAACTTTTTTAAAAAAATCATTTTTTGAAAATTCTGAACATTTTTCAAAAAATTCCGAAAGATGATCTTTAAACAAATAAACTTGAAAAAGAAAAAACAGACAGAAAAATGGAAAAAAGAAAAAAAAAGAAAATGCAGAAAAAAGGAAAACCGGTTAAGGGAACGTTTAGAAGGTTACCAAAACCGGCTGGGAAACTCTAGAAGGTTCCCAAAACCGGAAACACTGGAAATGTTTGAATGGACCAGCCCAATTGGAACGATAGGTGGATTCTCATGTGCGAAACAGCGACGTTTTACGCAGGATGCGTCATATAGGAATTTCCCTATAGGAGATGGATGGTATTGGGCCTTGGTTTGTTGTCTCGGTTGGGTCATGCTTTCTATTGTTTATCTTCTGTCATGGTTCCTCCCCTTTGGTCTCCAATTTGTGAAGCTTCTTGGACCAACACAATGGTTGTAATTCATGCTTGATTGGTTCTCTACTATACTTCTTCCTACCCTTAAATTCATATGTTATTCATCCTCTGGAATCCCCTAATCACTATGATGTAATTGGAGTGATTATACATAGTATACCCGCTGCTGACAATTTTGTTTGTAAAGCTAAGTTGTGGGTGCTAGTTAATTCGGTGCTGACGAGCCTACCTATGTTCATGCTTTCATTCTTTGAAGAAGTAAATGGATGTAGTAAAGACTTGATTTTTACCACTCAAGATTTTTCTGGTAGAGTGATGAATATAACACTAAATACCTCTTGTCAAAATGTGTATCAAAGACCTCAAATTTCTCCTTAGTAAATCACTGCATAGGCTTGCTTCAGAGGTGAGCAGTGTGTGGATTTAGTTGTTGCATAACATGTATCTTAATTCCAAGGCTTTGTCTCAAGTCACGGCTCAGCGGAATGACCTACCCTTTGGAAGAGATTGATGAGGACAATGCTTGTGTTCTTTAGTATAGGTACTTATAAAATAGGAGATGGTCATACCATACGTTTTTGGGATGATACTTGTTTAAAGGATACACCTTTGGCCTTATAGCATCTATCCCTTTATAACATTGTGCATGGAAAGAAATCATTCATGTGCACAGTTTTAGGGACAACTCCCTTGAATACTTAGTTTAGGCGAACTCTGCTAGGGGATAAATGGAATGATTGGCTCTTAGTGTGCAGGTTGACGGCGATTAGCTTAACACTGCGTTTGGATGTTCCCATTGGAGGCTTGGAATCTGAATTGGTATTGTAATCTTTCAATTCATGTGTTTGGTTTGACAGCGAATTGGCAGGCTGTAATGAAACAAATACGCTGGCTGAATTACATCCCATGCGAAGTGCCTGCCCACGATGCAGAGCCGTCCCGCTCCGAATCGCACTGAAATCAGCCTACCCGCAAAACATACCTGTTCGAGCGACCGGAAAAAAGAAGGGGATAGGAGAGGCCGACCGCGACGACCTAGCAGACGCCGCCGGCGGCGGCGTCCACCACCACGGAGTCCGGCGGCGGCGCAGGTGCCGTCCTCCCCTATTCCTCAGCTCCTACTTGCCGTCTCCCTGAGCCACGCCCTGCCATGGAGTCCGGCGGCGACGCAGGTGCCGCCCTCCCCTATTCCTCAGCTCCTTCTTGCCGTCCCCCTGAGCCACGCCCCGCCATGGAGTCCGACGGCGGCGCAGGTGCCTTCCTCTCCGACAGGCTCCGGCCGCCGTACCCCGCCGTTCTTAGCCACGCCTGGCCGTCCTCCCTGCCCGCCGTCCCCGACCCTCTTCTGCTCGATTGGCCCTGCTCGCCGGCGTGGACGTCTTCTGCTCTGGATCCCGCGGCCGTCGGAGTTTCCCATACACGAGGAGCTGCGCCTACACGAGCTTGGCCCATCACGCTCGCCGGCGTCGCTCCATCCCGGTCGCGGATGGTCCGCTGACCGTCGGGGACGACTGCGTCCTGTGCTCCCCACGGCTGCTCGCCCCCAAACCGCCAATTCCATTGTATGGCATCCAAACGTAACATTGGTATTGCTAGCTTATCTAATTTCAACCTGCAATATTTTGTACATCCAAACATCTGTATTGGTATTGAGGCCCATTGCAATACAAAGGTTAATTTGGTATTGGATCCAATGCAATTCAGAGGCTCTCAATGGAGACATCCAAACAAAGCGTAACTAACAAACCACATTCTTTCCAATGGCGATTCACCTTCTTCTGGGGTTCTCTCAGTTAAATTTTTGTATGCGGACGTCATAAATATGAGACCACTTTTTTTTGTTTGAAGCATATTTGGAAATCCAGAGTGCCGCTCAAGATAAAGATTGTCATGTCATTTATGCATAGATGGGTGATCCTACAGAAGGATTGTGGAGGAACGCCGTACCCATCCTGGGCGACGGCTGCATGTTAATATAGGCCAGGGCGCGACTCCTGGCATAGCGTAAAAGATTGTTCAGATTACATGGAGACTTGGAGAGAAAGAGATAAAGAGATAAGAGGAGATTACAACCATATGACAACTAACTAGAGATCCTAGTGTATCTTCGGTTTGGACTCCTCCACCGCTGGTTGTCTCCACAACCTGAACGGTATGTCACGAAGACATGGACGGTGCAACATATGTTGTTCAACACCCTCCCTTAATCACAACTTCGTCAAGTTAAGATTACGCTTGAATTCTTCAAAGTTTCTTGTATGCAAGGCTTTGGTGAATCCATCTGCAACCTGATCCCGAGAATGTACAAAGCGAATTTGCAATTGCTTATTGGCAACTCGTTCTCTAACAAAATGGAAATCAATTTCAATATGTTTAGTCCTTGCATGAAAAACAGGATTAGCATACAGATAAGTAGCACCAAGATTATCACACCACAAGCATGGGGCTTGAGTGTTTTTCACACCAAGCTCTCTCAACATGGACTGACCCAAATGATCTCAGATGTGGCATTGGCTAGGGCCTTGTACTCAGCTTCTGTGCTTGATCGTGACACAGTGGCTTGTTTCTTGGCACACCATGATATCAAATTCGGACCAAAGAACACTACAAACCCACCAGTAGAGCGCCTATCATCTACACATCCTGCCCAACCAGAATCAGAGAAAGCACTGACAAGTGTGGATGAGGACTTGGTGAAAGTAAGACCAAGATTCATGGTGTTTTTCACATATCTTACAATACGTTTAGCAGCAGTCCAATGAGTTTTACTAGGTGCATGAAGAAACTGACAAACTTTGTTCACAACAAAAGAAATATCAAGTCGTGTCAAGGTCAAGTACTGGAGTGCTCCTACCAAGCTTCTGTACCTGGTGCTGTCATCAGGACTCAAAAGTTCTCCTTATGCAAGTGACAATTTTTTTGTGTTGGATAATGGAGTTGGTGAAGGTTTGCATCCTTGTAACCCAACTCTTCTGACCAGGTCAGTAGCATATTTTTGTTGAGAGAGATGAAGGCTATCACCTTGTTTCTTTACCTCATTCCCTAGGAAGAAATGTAAGTCTCCCAAGTCCTTGAGAGCAAGTTCATCACTCAAATCCTTCAGCAGTCCTGATATTGCCTCATCAGATGAACTTATGACTATAATATCATCAACATATATGAGAACAAATATTGATGTTTTAAGTTTATTGTAAATGAACAAAGATGTGTCAGACTTAGAAGGAACAAAACCAAGAGCTTGTAATTTCTGACTGAGTCTAGAGTACCAGGACCTGGGAGCTTGCTTCAGTCCATATAGAGCTTTGTCAAGTTTGCATACATGAAGCGGTTTGTTTTGGTCCTCAAACCCAGGAGGTTGTTTCATATATACTTCCTCTTCCAGAACGCCATGGAGAAACGCATTCTGCACATCTAGCTGTCGAAGGCTCCATTCCCTGGAAACAGCAATAGAGAACACAAGACGAATAGTTGCAGCTTTAACAACATGACTAAAAGTGTCCTCATAGTCTATGCCATATCGTTGTTTAAAGCCTTTTGCAACGAGTCTGGCTTTGTAGCGATCTATGGTTCCATCAGATTTTCGTTTTACTCTGAAGGCCCACTTGCAATCGATCAAAATTTTACCTTGCCGTGGAGGAACATATCACTGAGTGCCTCCCCAAGAGAACGTGGTTCATCTGTAGAGTAGGCAAGACCAAATTTTGTTATTTTCTTGTAATTAACTGGTTTAGTTACCCCTTATTGGAGACGTGTGCATGAAGAAACAGGAGGTGCATCAGAGATGTCCGGCGCAGTAGATCCCCCGATGGAGCCCCCTGCACCGACCGCCTCGTCCTCATGCAGGGCAGACATATCGTCTGCGGCGTCTGGAGCGTGAGGCGTCACGGGTGGAGTAGGGCATGGCGCAGTAGATCTAAGGCTGCGCAGCGCATCCGGCTCAGGCCCATCATGCCGTAATGATGAGGCGGGCCCGACCAAATCTACGTCGGATCGCACGTCTGGAGGCGCGTCAGGAGACCGGGCCGGATCGGCTTCGGAGGCCGCGCCTGGCGCCAGACGACGGGGTTGCGCACCGGTCGGCTGGCGGCGCTCGTAGTGGAGGGGCCCAACAGGAGCCCAACGAATCTTGGTGCGCCGCGTGGGGGCGTCCAAGTGGTGCGGGCCGGAGGGAGCACCCGGGCCAGTGGCGAGGCGCGATGTGCACGTGGCGGGTGCGGAGTCGGGGTTGCGACGCTCGCCAGATGAGGTGGGATCCCGCGCGCTGCCAGTCTGGGGCAACCCCGATCCCGAGGGTGATCTGCTGCCAGCCTGCAGTGGAACCGATCCCGAGGAGGATCTGCTCCCCAACCCTAGACACATAAAATGTGACGTGTTGGGAGCGATTTCTGCATTGTTTTTGCTGATTTCTGCACCATTTTCTTCACAATTATCGTCATCTACATCATCACAAAACTCATGGATACTAGAAGTCACATTAACTTTAAGAGTTCAATATTAATATACTCATACATATCAAGTGACATTGGCGACCTTTTTTACCATCAAATTCTCACACACACTCTCTCTCCCTCCCTCTTCCTCACTCTCTCTCCCCCTCTCCCCTCTCTCTCTAACACACACACACATATCCATCTTATTGGATACGCGACCATAATCCATCTATTTCACACACACGCGCTAGTGCATAACAATATGGATTATGCGTATTATATTTGCCGCCACAACTGAGGAAATTAATTTCATGTAAATGGGTCAGCCACAGCTCCAAGAATACGTGGAGGAGGTGGCACGGGTCGGCATCGACGCCGTCCGGCGCACGCCACGGGCCCGCTTCCAAGTGCGTCTGCGCGCCGGCCACCCACGCCGGATCCTTCAAGTGCCGCTTCCACCGCACCAACTCCCAGGGCCAGGGAAGCTGCCCTTCTTCGCCCCCTTCACGGCCGCGGCCAACACGGTGCCGCGGCACCCGGCCTCGCCGTCCTCGTCCCCCGGCACCGTCGCGACCCAGTGACGCAGCCCAAGCATCGGCCTCGAGAATCAAGAACGCTCGACAACGGAGAGGGAAGGGAAGATCATATACATGTCATAAGAAAGGGAGTTTATTTACTGCTCCCTCGATGTATTGTTTCCTTTGTTTGGAGATTGATTACCATCCGTGAGTTAAGGTAAGGTTAATGTGATTGAGCGACTTTTCTGAAAATCAATTATTTGTTTTCTAATTAATGTGATTGAGTGATTTAAGGTAAGGTTAATTAATTTAGATTTGATCTTTAGAGATTGTTCGTGATTGATTCTACATTACCAAATAACTTGCGCCAGTATGGAAAGTTCTGATCTTTTCAGATTTCTTTCATTGTGTGAGAGGGTGACGCGAAAATAAACCGATGAAGTGGGAGGAGGGGACGAAAAAAATCTACAAAAAACCAGCGAAGGTGGGAGGAGGTAGCAAAAAAATCATAGGAGGTGGGACGAATGACATAATTAGTAAACAATTTCAGCGACAAAAGGATAAACAAATTGGATTTTTAAAACAAAACCTGCACCTGCACAAGTGGCTCACTCTTCACTTTTTGACAAAAAACTTCCGAATAGCAATCTTGGTGAGTGATCTCGACCGGGTTCGATCGGCATGGCATGTCGTTCCTCCAGGAGTGGGTGCTGAAAGGAAGGATGGTGAACCACCATTGTCAATCGGCCGGAGCTGCATCGTCATTTGGATCAGAGCATGGACGAAATCGAGATGGTAGAGGTTGAGGAATTTGTAGGACGTGAGGGTTTAGGGTGGGCATCACGAGAACTCACCCATATCTTGGGAGACAGCAGACCCGAGGTGCAGTCGTGTTCATGCTTCAGGGGCTGCCACGTGCTGTCCTCGCCGCCATCGCCTGTCGATGCCACTTCAGCGCCACGAGCATGGGACTGAGGGACGAAGGGAAGAGAAGGGAAGGAAGCGAGCTAATGACGTACCTATGTTTGGTATGTAATACCCTCCATTAAGAGTAGATATTTTCTTAAAATCGGTTATTTTGTTTCCTAATTAATGTGATTGAGCAATTTAAGGTAAGGTTAATTAATTTAGATTTGATATTTAGAGATTGATCGTGATTGATTCTTTCACATAAAGACATTACTAAAATAACTTGCACCGCATGGAAAGTTATGATCCGTTAAGATTTTTTTCGTTGTGTGAGAGGGTGACGCGAAACTAAACCGGTGGGGTGGGGGAGGGACGAAAAAAACCAGCGAAATAAAATGGTTGAAAGTGGTGGGACGAAAATAAACCGTACGAGGCTACCAACTGCTCCATTAGGAGTAGAGATAACGACGGGAGTTTGGGCGTGTGCGGGACTCGATCGCGGGGTTTTTCTTGGTTTTTCACAGCTGAGGGGGAGGTGGGAGGAAGTACCAAAGAAGTACCAAAAAAGACCGGGTGAGGTGAGACGAAAATAAAACCCGGAACGCGACCTACCAACTGAGACATTAGGAGTAGAGATGGTTATGAGCATTAGTCAACATTGAGTCACTACAATTATTTTCCCCTTGGGTGACGCCGGTGAGACTAGGAGGCAAGAGAAGAATTTCTTTGCGAAGTAGAGCTCCGGCATTGGGGTGATGGTCGGAGAAAGGAAACTTTGTCTCATCAAAGACAACGCCCCGAGAGATATAGATGCGACCAGTTGAAACATCAAGGCACTTTACACCTTTGTGTTGAGCACTATAGCCAAGGAAGACGCATTGTTTGGAGCGAAACATGAGCTTTGCGAGAATTGTAGGGACGAAGATGTGGCCAACAAGCGCAACCAAACACACGAAGAGTAGTATAGTCGGGTTTGGTGTGAAGGAGACGCTCAATAGGAGTTTCATAGTTGATGACACGACTAGGTAGCATGTTGATGATGTGAACAGCTGTAAGGAAAGCCTCATCCCAAAACTTAAGGGGCATGGAGGCACCAATGAGTAATGCTAGACCAATTTCAACGATGTGTCTGTGTTTGAGTTCAGCAGACCCGTTTTGCTGGTGAGCATGTGGGCAAGACACGTGGTGAGATATGCCAATTTTCTGAAGAAAAGAGTTTAACTTCTCATATTCTCCACCCTAGTCGGATTGGAGAGCAAGGATTTTGCAATCAAATTGGCGCTCAACAAGAGCTTGAAAGTTGAGAAAAACTTGAAACACATCGGATCGCTTCTTAAGAATATAAATCTAGGAAAATTTGCTATAGTCGTCAATGAAACTCACATAGTACATGCGTCTACCAACAGAAGAGGGGGCAGCCCCCCACACATCAGAGAAAACAAGTTGCAAAGGCTTTGTAGAAACGCTGGTAGAAACTGAATAAGGTAATTGATGACTTTTAGCCCTTTGACATGAATCACAAATTGTTTCGACATCACGCTCTCCAACATATGGGAGCTTATTTTTCCTAAGCAAACGTTCAACTAAAGAAAAAGATGCATGTCCTAAACAATCATGCCATCATGTTGAAGACACTTTGGTGGCACTAAAAACGTGTTTATTGAGTCTTCTAATCTCCAGAATCAAAGGGTAAAGCCCACAAACGCATCTACCTCGATAGAGCACCTTCTTCGTTGCCTGATCCTTGATCAAAAAGAAGTATGGGTGAAATGCAAGAAAGACATGATTGTCAATAGCAATACGATGGACTGAAAGAAGACTCTTTGAAGCACTAGGGACATGCAAATTTTTTCTAAGATGAATTTTTTTATGAGGGGTTTTAACAATTGAGTGACCAACGTGACTAATTTTCATACCTTCTCCACTTGCCGTGTGGATGTGATATTTGCCACGGTACTTCTCACGCATGGTCACCTTCTCCAGCTCACCGATGATGTGGTTTGTGGTGCCGCTGTCGACGTACCAGTTGGTGTCGATGCCGTAGGAGCCATCAGCAGCTCCGGCCACCTTCTCATCCTGCGATGAGTCATCTTCATCTTCCTCAAAACGATACCAGCAGCCTTTTGCCGAGTGACCCCGCTTGCCACAGATTTGGCACCTGACTGTGTCAGGGCGTGATCTGTTGTTGGAGCTGCTGTTGCGCCGGCCTCTGTTGTTGGAGGAGGAAGGCCGACCGTCGTGCGTGTTGCTGGCGCCGCTGCTGTTGCTGCTGTTGGCGCCCCTGCCCTTGTCGTTCCGTGGTGGACCATGGTAACGAGAGCCCTCGCCTCGGCCGCGGGTGGCAACGTTAGCAGATGACTTGAATCCGCCTCCCGTGCCTTGGAAGAGAGCCACCCTCTGATGAAAGTTGCTCATCCGCCCGAACAACTCGTCGAGGGTGACCGGAGTGGTCCTGGCGTCGAGGGCGGAGACCAGTGACTGGTACTCCATATCAAGCGCGTTGACGCAGGATATACGAGATGAGCCCATCATCCTTCAACGGCTTGCCAGCCGCGCGAGCTCGTCGGCGAGTCCCCGCATGTATGCGAAGAAGGTAGCCACCGATTGCGTCCCCTTCTGCGCGTTGGTGAGGGCAGCGCGGATGTTGTTGACGCGGGACAACGACGTCGACGAGAACATGCTCGCCAACGCCGTCCAGAGCTCTCGTGCATGCACGATGGAAGTCACCTGCACTAGCACCTCTTTTCATAGATTATTGAGAAGATACCCGAGTACCTGCTGGTCCTCTCGGAACCAGACGACATGGAGGGGATTGGGAATGGCTTCCTCCTTTCCATCCTTGTCCTTGCTGACGACGAACTCGGCCGGCTCTGCCATGCTTCCACCAACGTACCCGAAGACTCCAGCTCCTCTCAGCTGCGGCGTGATCTGGGTGCGCCATAAGACGTAGTTGGTGCGGGTGAGGCGCTCGGTGATTTGGCCGGAGAGAGGGAAGCAGCGGCGGATGAGGCCATGGCAGGAAGCTGCGGTGGAGAGGAGGAGCGCTAGATGGGAAGAGTCAGGCTCTGTATACCATGTGGAGGAACGTCGTACCCATCCTGGGCGACGGCTGCGTGTTAATATAGGCCAGGGCGCGACTCCTGGCATAGCGTACAAGATTGTTCAGATTACATGGAGACTTGGAGAGAAAGAGATAAAGAGATAAGAGGAGATTACAACCATATGACAACTAACTGGAGATCCTAGTCTATCTTCGGTTTGCACTCCTCCACCGATGGTTATCTCCACAACCTGAACAGTATGTCACGTAGACATGGACGGTGCAACATATGTTGTTCAACAAGGATAATTTGGCAAGCAATAGTGGCAAGGTATTAAACAATGTTGTATCAGGAACAAATAAATCACCACCTTTTGTTATCTCCTGCCCGTTTGCCGCCCTCTTGTGGCGTATGATTCATAGAGTGTTCAACCTACCACCACCTATTAGTATAGCCAATTTGTTTGGAAACTGGTTGGATGGGGTGAATCCTGTATGTGCTTTACTTTGAGAGCTATGGCATTGTCGTAATGATTGTGCTTTTAACAGCATGAAGATATAAAAAACGGAGGTTACTTTGAGAGCACATGATCATTCTGCATGTCCTTACTTTAGCATGTAGAATCTTATGAAATTTGGGTGCAACTATTGAGTGACGGCAGCACGTGAGACATTGAACCGGTTTGGATAACGGGCCATTAATAGGCTATGTGTGTAAGCATATATTCATAATTTCGCCGGTTGTAGCTACTAAGAATTAAGTTGCCAAGTACATCATAGATCCAGGAAAAAAATCTGCATTCTCATTGAACCGGTTTGGAGTATTGATTGTAGAAACTCAAGTTTTTAATAGATGTGGTTGTGTGCATCGCAATGATACAGAGGAGGAAGGAATACCCTATTTAAAATAACTTGTTGCTTCATGAAATCCGGTGGAAATCCCTTTTATGAAAAATTAAAGAAAGCTCACGAGTCACTTTGGTTACCACCATTTGCTTTGCAAACGCTCTGGTTAACTGAACAGCTGGCTAAACCAACATGAGCCAGAAATTTTCAGACCGGTCGCTTAGCTAGGTGAAAATGGATATTACTAGGAATAGGTTCCATGAGGCCGAATTTCGTGTTTTGACCCTTTTTGCAAACAAAATCGGGATCTGACCCCAGTTCGGAAAAATTTCGGGATCTGACCCTTTTGCCTACCGCCAGAGGGCCTGGCGGTAGGATTGCGTGCCCTACCGCCATACCCTACGGCGGTAGGCCCTTTGACGGCGACTGACGGCCGTTGGCAGCCGCTGACGTGGAAAAGGGCCTACCGCCATCCCCTACGGCGGTAGGTTACTGGAGCCTACCGCCATACCCTCTGGCGGTAGGGTCCTGTGTTCTGGATAAGGTGGGGAGGGGCTAGATATCCCCCCTCCTCAACCACTCATTCAGCCCACATCACCTCTCCACCGAGCTCAACTCTCCCCCCTCTTTCTTTGAAGCACAAGAGCCTCCCAAATCTCTCTCATTTGTTTGAGATTTCTCCGGTGGATTCTTACCATTTTCATCACTCAAGGTGGCTCTCTCATTTCCCCTCATTTTGATTGGTTGATATCTTTGTTTACTTTGCATTTGCTCATTTGATTGCAAACCCTAGCTCATCATTTTGGTGTGGTCAAATCAATTACTATGATCCATTTAGGTTTATGTTTGTGATTTCCTTATGTATGATGTGCTTAGAATTGCTTGTAGAAAAGTTTGTGTGCCTAGATCTAGTGCTAATCTTAATGTACATAATGGGGATTAGGTTATGCTTAAGAAAGCAACTAAAGCTAAGTTACTTTAATAGCAACTTTTCGAATTGTAGGATGGCACCGTTCGTTTTCTTTGAAACTTCTGCTGAGGCGGCGGCGAACCGTGAACGTGAATTGATTGAGGAAAAGATGAACTTGTGGATTGAAGCCATTGATGCGTTGAATGCGGAGTGTAGGGCCTTTTCATATAATTATTTCAATAAAGACCGTTCCGAAAATTTTATAACAAACAAGGAGAGGCTGATGAAGAAGCTCAAGACGGCGGAAAAAAATTGTAGGCGTGATCTTGCAATGCAAATTACATTGTGTGCGACAACGGCAGAATATGCTGAGATAGACATGGGCAATCATGGTCAGGTCATTGATTGGTTAGTTCGCCAACCATTCTCGTCGGATGAGAACCGTGCATCTCGTTGGGCATGGGTCAAAGAAATAAATGATGTTATTTGTTGCAACCCGGGACCGTACGCCGCATAATATTGCATGAGGCTATGTAATCTTTGTCATTTGGACTGTAATGACATGTACCCTATGCTTGGTCGTCGTTTGAACTACTATGACTTGTACCCTTAACATTTGAACTCATTAAGAACTTGGTGTTGTATGTCATATGAAGTAACCGAGTGTTGTACTCTACTTAATTTATTTTATGTTTTTGTTTATGTCATCTTAAACCCGTATATTCATGTAGGATGGACAGTCGATCCATGACTATGAACATAGCGTGTGAGAAGATCATGGCGGAGCGACACCGTTGCTTGAAGAAGGAATGTGAAGCATGGTTGAAGAGTTGTGATGAGGCAAATGCGACCATGAAGGATTTCAGCAAGTATCACTTTATCGAGGAACCTTCTGATGCTAAGGAGAAAAAAGCATTCCGAAAGCTTGTGAAGAGAAAGAGAGGATGCTTGATCAGCTACAAGACCGGGAATATGCTTGCAGACACGCTTTCGCAGTTGAGATTGCGTTCACTGCAAGCAAAGAAGAATTCCGTGAGATGGACTTGAGGAAACCCGGGCGGGTCATAGGATGGGCAATCAAACAGGGCGTGTCAGATAATCCCGCTCGCCGTGCTGCATGGGCTTGGTTCCGTGAAACGAATGGTGTGTTGGGTCATTGGGCAGGATCCACAGACTTTCAACTGAAGCGTAATCAAGGGCGTGACGATCAAATTGAACGTCTGATAAGTATGAGAGATATGTTACCTGTTTAGAAAATGTGCCGTTGAGCATGAGTTATTAGTTTCAAACGATGTCATCCGAACCGGGTCATGTTTTAATAAGTTTGAAAATTTGTTATTTGTGAATGTAATGAACTATGTTGAGTTGAGTTATGTATGTGCTTGCGAGATGATCATTCTAATATTTGATAGAATTGGGTATATTATGCTAACATTCGACACATATGGGGCAAAACAGGGAGAGGAGGGACCAGACCCTACATACAGGCCATGGTGGTAGGGTGCTGGACCTTACCGCCAGATGCCATGGCGGTAGGGGGCAAATCTTACGACGACGAACGCCAGCTTCCCTTACCGCCAGATGCGGTGGCTGGCGTTTCTCGTCACAGAAGATTTGCCCCCCTACCGCCATGGCATCTGGCGGTAAGGTCCAGCACCCTACCGCCATGGCCTGTGGCGGTAGGGTCTGGTCCTACCGCCAACGGTTTTGGTTTCTTCGTCACAGAAACTTTGCCCCCCCTACGCCATGCAACCTGGCGGTAGGGTCCAGCACCCTACCGCCAGGGCCTGTGGCGGTAGGGTTCTAACTTCTCTTCACAGCACAACAGTTTTTCAATAAGGATCATGACAAATCCTAAATTCATTCACAACACATTGCAAACATCTTCACACCAAATTCAATACAAATGGCAAATTCATTCACGACAAGTTGACGACACATGGCTTTTTGCCTTAGTACTACATAGTTCATGATAAATTTGGCATGGCTTCATCCGTTACATGATTTAGTCCACCGGCGGCGGCGGCTTTATGAGTCATCTGGGCCATTTCCCTTCCTGTCACGTGCCTCATCCTCCTCTTGTGCCTTGCGAGCTCTTGCAAGCTTTCTTGCCCTCTCCTCCTCACGAGCAAGCTTCGCTTGGCATGCCCTCTCCTCCTCGCGTTGCTTCCGCTCCATCCTCTCTTTTTGACAACGCTCTTCCTCCAAGCCTCTTTGAAACCTTTCTTCGAACAGCCGTTGGCGCCTAAAACAATCTTCTAATTGGTACTTTTGGATATCTTTTGGCACTTCATGATCTATCCAGCTGAAGTACTTGCATAGAGGAGGCGGTGACTGCATATAAAACGGATTTTAGTGATGACACACATTTGAGAGTAACATGTTACTTCTCTAGCATACCGGTGGAAGGTCATAGGCGTTAGTTGGAAGCGCACGATCGTAAGCATAATTGGGGCAAACAAAATATCTCCTTCCTTCGGTCCATGACTTCTTTCGGTCGGTGGACTCCTTCACCTTGCAAACATCTCCACACCAACATGGAGGAATCTTCACATCCTTCTCCTTCACCTTGTCCAAAGATGCGTCCTTCCACTTGTGTGGCATGTCTTCATGGTGAGCACACGGTGGCCTAACCAAGAATTCTTTCCCCCCTTTGTTCTTCTCCAAATGCTCGAGGAGTTTATCATATCGGGTCTTGAATGTGGCGGTGTTGAAAGCAACACAAACAAGGGTAAGGTCTTCGCAAAACTCCTTGCTCTTGCATGCCCGGTAAAAGTTTGCAACAAAGTGTCTCATGCACCAACGGTGTTGAAGCTTTGGAAGACCGGGAATATCAACGTCTATTGCTTTGAGAATCCCATGATGGCGATCCGATATAATGCATACATCTCGCTTGCCTATCACCTTGGTTCTCACATGCCCCATGAACCACTCCCAATTATCGTCGTGCTCCAAAGGCACCAAGGCAAATGCCACCGGCAACACGTTATCATTTGAAGAGTGGGCCATCGCCACCATCAATGTGCCCTTGTATTTGCCGGTCAAGAATGTACCATGTATAGAAAACACCGGGCGACAATACGTGAATGCCTCAATGCATTGTCCAAAGCTCCAGAAGGCACGACGAAACACTCCGGCAATTGACTCCACCCGATGGCGCATTCCCGGGTTTCGATGAGCAATTGCTGCCAACATCTTGGGGAGAATGTTATATGCAGCCTCATAATCACCATGCAACATCCTAATAGCATTTGCCTTCGCCATCCATGCCTTCCGTGCTTGACTGGTGTCCGAATTGTTCCTCAATCGAAGACATGAGAAACTTGACCTTCACGGTTGGATCATGTGCTATTTGATGCAACAATTTATATCCTAGATACTCCGACGTGAGTTGACGGTGTCCTTTGCTTTGGTCGGCCTTGTCCGGGGGTACGCACGTGTGAGTGCCAACATGACTCTTCAAGACCCATTGCCCGGTTTCTTTGATTTTCTACCGCGGACCATCCATTTGCAACCTTCTTTGTCACATTTGACCGTGTACCGAAGTTTTTGATTTGAATGACCAACAACAAACGGCCTATGGTTCCTAATGGCATAGTCACACAACCATATCTTGAACTCTACCAAAGAACCAAACTTGATGCCTTTCTTCAAATGAGCATTCTCATCCTCATTTTCTGGTCGAGGATCACTGAATTTGGGGCACGGCGTTGGCTCGGACAACCATAATCTCATCCCACCATCAACGACTGCATTGTCCGCAAGACTCACATCTCTAAACAAAGGCGGCCCTCTCTCCTTACCGGTCACCTTCTTGTAGATTTTGTTTTCTTGCGCAGTCAACCCATCCTCATCCAACTCTTCCTCCGGACCCTCGTCATCCGAGTTATACCCACACATACGGTTATAAGGGAGGGTACGGTCCATGTCTTGTTGCCGCACAATGACATCCAAGTTACCAATTGGATTGTCATGGATCTCTTCATTCTCCGAGTAAACATCCTCCTCTAGAGCAACAATAGCATCATCATCAACATGAGGAATAACATCTTCTTCAACATGAGGAATAGCATCATGACGGAGTACTATGGCGCTAGCGTTGATATGATCTTCATTGGGTTGGCTACTTGGTGGTTGGTTAGAAGAATTGGGGACATACACCTCGGCACTGTCATCATGCATGGGGGAGGATGCATTGCGGTTGAGATCAATTTGAAAAGGAGGAGGAGGATCAACCTTTGTGGCAAAGATCTCAAGAGACTTGTCTTGTGATGCGTCTACTTTTTCCTTGTACACATTCCAATGCAATTGGGAGGTGATGGGCATACTCTTTAATCGGGACTTTACTCCCAATCCAACGTCATACCTCCCAATAAGCTTAACCTCGGCATTTGGGTCATTCCAATATAAGACGCCTCTCACTTGAACTACAAGATCATCAAAGCTTGGACTTGTGTCAATAACCATAGCCTCTTCCCCTTCATCGTCATTTCCAAGCATAAATGTCGACTTGTCCAAATAATGAACGTTTACGAGCTTATGCATCTAAGAAAATGGGAACAATATAAGCAATCCATATATGTCATCCAACCAACACAAATGGACAAATGAACGAAATTTTGCATAACTACTATTCATACTAAAGTTAACCTAACCATTAACCACTAACCCTAACCATAACCCCTAACATAACCACTATAACCCTAACCCCCAACATAACCACCAACATAACCACCCAACATCCCTAACCCTAACCCTAACACCAACCCCTAACATAACCACAACCCTAGCCATAAATGCATCATAAATGCACACAACAACATCAACACCTAGGGTTTGCAATAAATTGACCAAATCAACACAAAACAAAGATCTCAACCAATCAAAAGAAGGGGGAATGGGGGAGGTACCTTGGGTGATGAAAATGCTCCGGATCCACCGATGAAATCCCAAGAAAATGGACTGGATCTAGGGGAGGGGGGGGGTTGTGAGGGGGAGAGAGGGGGAAGAGGAGCTGAGCACGGGGAAGAAGATGAGTGGGGAAGAAGAGTGGTGGTGGGGCCCACAAACCAGCCCCTCCCCACCTTATCCAGAACACAGGACCCTACTGCCAGAGGGTATGGCGGTAGGCTCCAGTAACCTACCGCCGTAGGGGATGGCGGTAGGCCCTTTTCCATGTCAGCGCCTGCCAACGGCCGTCAGTCGCCGTCAAAGGGTCTACCGCCGTAGGGTATGACGGTAGGGCACGCAATCTTACCGCCAGGCTCTCTGGCGGTAGGCAAAAGGGTCAGATCACGAAATTTTTCCGAACTGGGGTCAGATCCCGATTTTGTTTGCAAAAAGGGTCAAAACACGAAATTTGGCCGTTCCATGATGGTTCTATAGACAAAGGCAGCACGCGTGCATAAAAGTTGTCCATGAAAGCGCGGTACACAAATAAAGGAAGGTCCATTAGTTCAATTTCCTACAGTTCATGGTCAATCATTCACCATCTAGTACAGTCTCTTCCACTTATACACATATCCTGATGGGGCATAAAGCTCACTGCTTTGCTGCAGTTCATCATCAATCATCCGCCGCCCACTACAGTCTCTACCACTTCTTCACGTACCCCTTTATTACGGCTGGACCAAACCAAAGCAATCAACCCACCACATCCACCCGGGGACCGTCTCACCACTCCAGCCAGTCTCCGCAGCTCCACGGCGACGGACTCCTTCGATCTAGTTGAGCGCCGGGCGCCCTCCACCGCCACCAAGGCGGCGTCGGCGTCTTGGGCTGAGCATCCATTACGCGGTGGATTCGAATGGGCACTGTGCATGCGGCGGTGAGTACGCTCATGTTTTGCCTCATTCATTCTGCTGCTCTGTTCAATTCACTGAATTTAGCTAATCAGCCTGCTATAGTTTTTATTGCCCTTCTCTGAATTTTTCTTTTGGGAGTTACTAAGAATTAAGTTGCCAAGTACATCATAGATCCAG
The DNA here is from genome assembly GCA_021605205.1 of Aegilops longissima. Classification (NCBI taxonomy): domain Eukaryota; kingdom Viridiplantae; phylum Streptophyta; class Magnoliopsida; order Poales; family Poaceae; genus Aegilops; species Aegilops longissima. Next base: position 19,339,433 of record CM038676.1, on the reverse strand, counting down.
GATAAAAAACTGAATTCTCAATACAAATTGATTTGTGAAATTTATGTTTAAAATGCTCCAGATTTCAGGCGATTGATGAACAGATGCTAAGTATATCTTCCAAACTTCTGTTAAATCTTTTTTAAAACTTCTGCTAAACAGCAAGACTTTTAAGAAGTGCAAATAACACCATGATGACATTTGTTGTTGCACAACGATTCTAAAGAACCGATTTTTTAAACAGATAATGCTTATTGTTTCTGTACATCACTCACATAATCACAGGGGCTCAACACTTGTATATGTATCTTGAAGAATACATAATTAAGAAGAAAACTTTGTTCTACATAATTCTAAACAGAAGCTTGACATTGTCCAATTCTTAATCTGCAGGTATTACTCTCACATACACCAATGCATCACTTCAAAACAAGAGAGGAATTCATATATATCTAATCCAGGAACAAGCCTGCAGATTTGGCCAGAGCAGTAGTACAAAAGATGGAAAAGGAGGAGACACGAACTAAGTTCGGGCAGGTTCATTTGCTCGATTTAGATATATTATAAGGTCCTTTCCCAAAAAGGTACGAATAGGCTACCACATGGATCGATACTGTCCACAATATAGTTTACATACTGTTTTCCCATTCGGGAACCGAGAAACGAGCTTGTTAACTGAGTCACAGCTCTTTCGTCTATCTTTGGCTATTCTTCTCCATCTGGTGCCTCACTTTCGAGCAAGCGCCTCCTTTTATACGCACGAGAGCAGCCCTTGGGATAGCTTATGGGAGAATTCACCTGCATAATTTCCCTCTTCTTTCTTCTTGGCCATCATGCACCTAGTCTATAGGTCTTTTAGTTTTTATAGGCTTTGCAGCCATTTGTAGCCCTTTTTCCGAGGCCATAATTTTGGTGTAGCCTTTGTGTCTTGGCAGCAAATGAAGGTAGCCTTATCTTCCTTTTGAGATTTAGCTGTGCGTCATGATTGTGTCTTGGAGATTACTTTCAGAATACTGCATCCAAATATGCTGATGGTTGCCTGTGTGCATGCAAAGATGCATTCGATGCATGCCTGGTGATGATGTGTCTTTTCATATATTTTGGGGTCTTCCCTACCCATATATTTTATATTTTCATACCAATACTCGATTTCTAATTTATTTAGATTCTATCAATATTTGGATCGGGTATAGGTCCTCCACGTCTAATAATTTATAGGAATATCAACCCAAATTCGGTAATATTTTTAATTTGTTTTGTGTGGACATTATTGAGGTGACTACCCATGTCCTGCGATATCCATATGATCATCACCAACTTCAGATCACATTCTTTCTTTATCTCTTCATGTTTTGATTCATTTCCGTTCATACTTCATATAAAATTTCTTCCTTCAATTCCTTCTCATTGACTTTCATAATTCTAAAAAACAATCAATTTATTGATCTACATATTCGCTGTCCAAAGGGTATATTTCCTTTAGAAGGCATTCTTTGTATGTATAATATTTTGGGGAGTATTTGTCCTCTATATTCTTGGATCCTGATGCTTCTCCCTTTGTAGTTTTAAGTGTTGATGGATTGGATGCATTTTTATCTTTGCCTCTTTGCTTCTAATTAATATATTCTTTAGCCTTTGGATTGCTATAATAATTCTCTCTTATCACCTTTCTTTCCCACAACAATGCGTCATATAAATTCTAATATTTTAAAATGTTAAATGTTCTCCTCTTCCTTTCACATCTATATTTCCTATCATAATATCTTCCCATGTCATGTATATTCAGGTTTACTTCCATCAAGCAAAATATATAATGATTTTCTTTTTGTACTTAAATTTTTGCTGATTTTGGTGAATTTCTGTTCATCGTATTAAAATATTCTGCGAGGCTATTGAGAATTGATAACATATATCATTTTTCTTCTCTCCTAACGGTATATAGATAATAAAATTATCTAATATGGACCATTGAATTTCATCAACGAGGATATGGCTCCTTGATTCAAAATTGAATGTATTATGTGGACATATTTTCAACTTGTTATCTTCTCCAAAAATGAAGCATTCATTCCCGGTGGAGAGTATATAACCCTCTCTTCATTCTTGTATAACTGATAAATGGGAAAATATGTAGTTTCATCAACCTAAATATGTAGGTCAAACTGATGAACGAGAAGCATCATTTAGCTTTAAGTGACATATTGACCCATTCATCAATTTTTATAGAAATGAATAGAGGATTACTCTCCACGGGGAATGAATGCTTCATTTTAGGAGAATATAACAAGCTGAAAATATTTCCACACAAAACATTCAACTTAAAACCGAAGAGCCATATCCTCGTTGATGAAATTCAACGGTGCATAATAGATAATTTCTGGTTTCAACACACCTTTAAGAGAGAAGAAAAAAGATATACTCTATCAATTCTCAATAGCCTCCCAGAATATTTTAATACGATGAATAGAAATTTACCAAAATAAAGATATAAGTACAAAAATAAGAATCATCATATATTTTGTTTGATGGAAGTAAACCGGGAATATACATGCATGGCATGGGAAGATATTATAATAGAAAACATAGATTTGAAACGAAGAGTGGAAAATTTAACATTTAAAAAATATGATAATATAAAGGAAGCATTGTTTTGGGCATGAAAGGTGATAAGAGAGAATTATTATATCAACCCAGAAGTTAAAGAGGCGAAGATGCAAAATAACACTGCATCCAATCCATCAACAATTAAAACTACAAAGGGAGAAGCATCGATCAAAGAATATAAAGGAAGAATACTCCCCCAAATATTGTACATATAAATAAGGCCTTCTAAAGGAAATTGACCCTTTCGACAACGAAATATATAGATCAATGAATGGATGGATGTTTTTTAAGAATTACAAATGATAATAAAGAAGGCATTGAAGGAAGAAATCTTAAATGAAATAAGAATGGAAATGAATAAATTTTATTTGAAGAAATAAAGAAAGAATATACGAAGTTTGATTTAAATCTCTCATATGATGATCACATGGATATCGGAGGACATGGCAGCCACCTGAATAAAGTCCATAAAAAACAACTACAAATATTACTGAATTTGGGTTGATATTGCTATCAATTACTCGGACGCAGGAGGACCTATACTCGACCCGAATATTAATTGAATCAAAATAAGTCGGAATACTATTAAGTATTGATCTGAAAATATCAAAAATATATGGGAAGGTAAGATCACTATATATATACCAACAATATAGCGATAAAAAAATATAATATAATTAAAAAAATCTCTAATCAATATTAGATCAGATTTTTATCTGAATAGATATTAGGTTAATATGTGGATAGATATGCGCTTTTTATCTGAATAGTATGTACCATTCACTCGGTAGGACACTATTCACAATAGTGTTTACTATTCAATACACTATTTGGAATTGTATTAACTATTAACTGCAATATTTAATTCAATATGATTATTTGCACATTCTAACTTGACTATTTCTTTGATGCAGGATCTGGTATGGCTGGCGAGGACAACAATTCGACCGACGGTGTGCGCAGTGGTGTAAAATCCTACTCAGTACTCACCATATTTTTCATTATGTTATATCAGATATAGCTAGTTATGTTCACTTAGTTGTTTTAATTGCAAATTTACGGGTAAATTCCTATCGTATTCCCAGGCAGTTCCACCCGAAGGGAACAGTTCTCTACGGCCATAAGATTATCATTCAAACGCCACTCTGGGCTACACAGAGAACTACACATGTAGAAGTTTCTACTATAGGATCCCTATCATAAGAACTCATCCCATAAATTCATAAATAAAATACCAAGTGAAACCAAGAAACTACATCATTTCCACAAAATAATTTACATATGGCTTTCTCTTTTGGGAAGCCCCGAAGGGATTACACAAGCTAAATAAAATTACCTTCTAGTTACCTTCTTGAGCCTACAATGCTATGGATATTGTGGCTCTTATTGCAGGATGAGAGACTACTACTACTACTGAGCAACGAGCTTGCTAGCTGGGTTCTTCTTTGTCTGGTGTCTCTCTTTGCAGCAAACGGCTCCTGTTATAGGCGAGAGAGCAGCTTTCTGGATGGCTTCCGGGTGAATGTACCTCTTTATTTGATATGTGGTAGGGTGCATGGGTGTCCTTCTAGGGTGTGGATAAGAGCGAGAGATAGTGCCTGACAAGCTTCAATCTTCAGGAATCTTTCAAGTCATTGCTTTTTTCACGTGGGCATTATCTCTCGGTGACTAATTGGCTGGCCTCTGCATATCAGTCTTCGCTCTTCAGCCATGCAAGTCTTCAAGCGATTAGCCTTCTGATAGATTGCTTGTTTTGGCTTCAAGAGTGCTTGTGTTGGTGCACGCGTAAATACATGACGAAGCTGCATTACTATTCACCAGTACTATATATTATTATTATCATTTTTCATCTTTCATTTTTTATTTTTTACAGGGGTCATCCCTGGCCATATAGTTGACAATACATTATCAATATTCAAGGTGGTTATATTTAGGTAATATTCCGTTTAATGATATTCTAAATTCTATCAATATTCAGGCGCGGAGGACCTATACCCGACCCGAAAGAATTGTTAAAGCGCTAGTTGCGGAAGACCTATACCACAACTACCGCTTTTTCAGTATATTGTCAACTGAAAATAGCTGCCTGAAACTGACATGTTTCTGTGAGCATCTCAAACCTGGCAGACCTGATGCCTAAATTATTTTCTACACGAATTCGTTGCGGAAGTTGAGGACCTATACCCGACCCGCAACTCCCATACGGAAAAGAATTGTTAAAGCGCTAGTTGCGGAAGCTTTAACAATTTATGGACTAGTTGTGGCACTAGCGCTTTTATTTGCGAACCCTTTTGTTTAATCTTAAAAAAAATTCTTTCGATTTAGATTAGATACTTTTTTCTTTTTTTAGTAAATTTGTATTTGCTTCCGCAATTCCAATTATATCAATAATTTATTTAATTTACTCCTATTTATTACTCCTGGAATTATCTATTTATCGGGACAGATAATACCCCATTCTAGGAAGGGCTGAGTTGAGTATTATTAATTTAGAAGATATGCTCACCTTCTTATTTCCCGTCCTTAGTTTAGGAAAGTGGAAAGTTTTTTCCTTTTATTTTAGGAATTTTGGGAACATAACATTTCAACAAAGGAAGTCTTTCACCGGTCAAACAAGACGTAAGACTTAATCTAAAAGAAATTACTAGATTGAATCTATTTGCATTAAAAAAACCGATCAAAAAAGGGCGAGCGAAGTAAGTGATCGAAAAACTTTGTTCTTTGTTCGTCCTATCTATAAGAGGAGAGCATATGAAAAATGTAACCCATTCTTTCGTTTTTTAGCTCACTGGCCATCCGCTGGCAGTTTCGGGCTTAATACCGATATTTTAGCAACAAATCTAATAAATCTAACTGTAGTGATTGGTGTTTTGATTTTTTTGGAAAGGAGTAAAAGCGAGTTGTCTATTTCAAGAATAGATTGGATCTATCCGGCTGCACTTTATAATATTTTTAGTATTTTTTGGATAAATAAGAAAAGGGTGCACGATCTCGACGTATTACTTCTGAATAAATTCAGAAATCATATGGAAGAGCCATAGCATTTCGCGACTCATTGGTAAATCAACTTTGATTCTCTATAAACCAAGAATGTGAGACCATTAACACGGTTAAAGCTAAACTGCTTGAAGTCCAGGCAAAAAGAGGTACTCTTTCTACAACTATATTAGTATTAGTACCGAATTTAAACGGGAAATAGCTAATGTAAAATTTATCTGATATAGAACACTCATATCGATAAAATGGTTTGAACTATTTACTAGAAAAAAAAACGGGGCACCCTGCCCTTTTTTAACCAATGCCGAATCGACGACCTATGTATAAAAAAGAGAAATTTTTTGGATTTGAAGGAAAAAAAGAATTCTATTAATTTTCATTTTCCATTTATTTAGTTAGTTTTTCTTAATGAAATTGAAATTATTAAAGAGGGCAAATAAAAATAAAGAAACAACTTTGCTGACCATGATATATTTTTATCTAGGCGGAAGAGTCCTCTTAATATTTATCTAGTCTTATATAGGTTTCGGTATATTGAAATATAAACATAAAAAAGAAGATAGAGGATAGGCTCATTACTTAAAAAAAGATATGGAAATAGCTATAGAAAAAAAAAGGAGCGTGAGAGCCAAATGAATCGAAAGATTCATGTTTGGTTCGGGAAGAGATCATAAAAGTTGTAAACTTACAAAATAATCTACTTTCATTAAAAGATTTATTAGATAATCGAAAACAGAGGATCTTGAGTACTATTCAAATTCAGAAGAATTGCGTAGAGGACCATTGAGCAACTCGAAAAAGCTCGGATTTGATTACAGAAAGTCGAACTAGAAGCGGATGAGTATCGAATGAATGGATACTCTGAGATAGAACGAGAAAAAGCAAATTTGATTAATGCTACTTCTATTAGTTTGGAACAATTGGAAAAGTCTAAAAACGAAACCCTTTATTTTGAAAAACAAAGGGCAATGAATCAGGTCCGACAGCGGGTTTTCCAACAGGCCGTACAAGGAGCTCTAGGAACTCTGAATAGTTGTTTGAATACCGAGTTACATTTCCGTACGATTCGTGCTAATATTGGCATTCTCGGGTCCCTGTAATGGAAGAGATAATTAAATTAATTAGGCCTTGAACTTCTACTTTCGTATTATAGGTCCAATATAATAGGAAAGTAGGGATTGAGAATATAGGTCGCGTAGTTCAAGTGGGGGATGGGATTGCTCGTATTATAGGTCTTGGTGAAATAATGTCAGGTGAATTAGTCGAATTTGCAGAAGGTACTATGGGTATTGCTCTGATTTTGGAATCCAAAAATGTTGGGATTGTATTAATGGGCGATGGGTTGATGATACAAGAGGGAAGTTTTGTAAAAGCAACAGGAAGAATTGCTCAGATACCCGTGAGTGAGGCTTACTTGGGTCATGTTGTAAATGCTTTGGCTAAACCTATTGATGGGAAAGGCGAAATTATAGCTTCCGAATCTCGCTTAATTGAATCTCTTGCTCCAAGTATAATTTCCAGGCGTTCCATATACGAACCTCTTCAAACAGGGCTTATTGTTATCGCTTCGATGATCCCTATAGGGTGCGGTCAGCGAGAGTTAATTATTGGGGACAGACAGACTGGCAAAACAGCAGTAGCCACAGATACAATTCTCAATCAAAAAGAGCAAGGTGTAATATGTGTTTATGTAGCTATCGGTCAAGGGGCATCCTCCGTAGCTCAAGTAGTAACTACTTTCCATGAGGAGGGGGCCATGGAATACACTATTGTAGTAGCTGAAATGGCGGATTCACCTGCTATATTACAATACCTCGCTCCTTATACAGGAGCAGCCCTGGCTGAGTATTTTATGTACCGCGAACGGCATACTTTAATAATTTATGATGATCTCTCCAAACAGGCACAAGCTTATCGCCAAATGTCCCTTCTATTAAGAAGACCTCCGGCCGTGAGGCTTATCCAGGGGATGTTTTTTATTTGCATTCACGCCTTTTAGAAAGAGCCGCTAAATTAAATTCTCTTTTAGGCGAAGGAAGTATGACCGCTTTACCAATAGTTGAGACTCAATCTGGAGACGTTTCCGCCTATATTTCTACTAATGTAATCTCCATTACAGATGGACAAATATTCTTATCTGCGGATCTATTAAATGCCGGAATTCGACCCGCTATTAATGTGGGTATTTCTGTTTCCAGAGTAGGATCCGCGGCTCAAATTAAAGCCATAAAACAAGTAGCTGGCAAATCAAAATTGGAACTAGCTCAATTCACAGAGTTACAATCCTTTGCACAATTCACCTCTGCTCTCGATAAAACAAGTCAGAATCAATTGGCAAGGGGTCGACGATTAAGGGAATTGCTTAAACAATCCCAGGCAAATCCTCTCCCAGTGGAAGAGCAGATAGCTACTATTTATACCAGAACAAGAGGATATCTTGATTCGTTAGAAATTGAACAGGTAAATAAATTTCTGGATGAGTTACGTAAACATCTAAAAGATACTAAACCTCAATTCCAAGAAATTATATCTTCTAGCAAGACATTCACCGAGCAAGCGGAAATCCTTTTGAAGGAAGCTATTCAGGAACAGCTGGAACGGTTTTCTCTTCAGTAACAAATAAATTTTGCATGTCTACTCTTGTTAGTAGAATAGGAATCGTTGAGAAAGATTTTTCATTTGAATCATGCAAAAAAGTTTTCTTTGTTTTTAGTTTAGTATAGTTATTTAAAGAATAGATAGAAATAAGATTGCGTCCAATAGGATTTGAACCTATACCAAAGGTTTAGAAGACCTCTGTCCTATCCATTAGACAATGGACGCTTTTCTTTCATATTTTATTCTTTCTTTTATTTTATTTTCTTCTTCGAGAAAAACTATTAGACCAAAACTCTTTAGGAAATCAAAAATCCAGATACAAATGCATGATGTATATATTATATCATGCATATATCATAAAGAAGGAGTATGGAGCCGGTAGTGGAATCGAACCGCAACCCCAAGGTTATGAGCCTTATGAGCTACCAAACTGCTCTATACTCTTAAACTAAAGAGGGGTAACTAGTGGATAAAAGAGGGTTGGATACGCCCCTCTACCAATATCTATACAAATAGAATAGTCCATTTATACAGAATGGTAAAGAGGGCTCCTCTATGATTATCAATTCCAGAAATCCATACAAATACGAAAAGGTATTTTATCCTTACCAACTGGATCTTGTTGCACCCGGTAACAAACATTCATAAACCATTTCTCGAAGTACGTGTCCGGATAGCCCAAAATGTCGATAGTTAGCTCTAGGTCTTCCGGTCAAAAAACAACGTCGATGAAGGCGTGTAGGTGCACTATTACGCGGTAGGGATTGCAATTTTTCTCGCATTTTCGTTTTTTCACTCAAACTCAAGGGAGAAACTTTGCTTCTTATCTTTTTTTTAAAGATTGACGAATCAAATGATATTTCTGTTCTAATTTCTGCTGCTTCTTCTCCCTCTGAATCAAACTTTTTTTTGCCATAATGTGTCGTTGCTATTATTACCAAGTATACGGTTCTAATCCTAGATGAAAAAATAAATAGAAAAAGAAATCTAAAAAGGCAGATCCTCCCTCTCTATCAAGAGTAATGAACTAGGTGATGATACAGTACAAAAAAACAAAATAAATTAACCAAACTTGCCTGATGTTGAGGCAATCAAGAAAGCTGCATAAGTGAATATATAACCCACGGAAAAGTGAGCTAATCCAACCAATCTTGCTTGCACAATGGAAAGAGCCACGAGCTTATCTCTCCAGCGAATTAAATTAGCTAAAGGTGTGCGTTCATGAGCCCATGCTAAAGTCTCAATTAATTCCTGCCAATACCCCCGCCAGGAAATTAAGAACATAAATCCAGTAGCCCAAACAAGATGTCCAAATAAGAACATCCACGCCCATACCGATAAACTATTCATCCCAAAATGATTATATCCATTGATAAGTTATGAAGAGTTTAACCATATGTAATCTCTTAACCATCCCATCAAATAAGTGGAGGATTCATTAAATTGTGAAACGTTGCCCTGCCATAATGTGATATGTTTCCAATGCCAATAAAAAGTAACCCACCCAATGGTATTCAACATCCAGAAAACTGCCAAATAAAATGCGTCCCAAGCAGAAATATCACAAGTACCGCCGCGCCATGGGCCGTCACAAGGAAAACTATATCCAAAGTCCTTTTTATCCGGCATTAATTTGGAACCGCGTGCATCTAAAACGCCCTTTACTAAAATCAATGTAGTTGTATGCAAACCTAGAGCAATATCATGATGTACCAAGAAATCCCCAGGTCCTATTGTTAAGAAAAGCGAATTACTATTCTCATTAACAACATTCAACCATCCGGACAACCATAGGCTTCGACCCGCATTGAAAGCGGGGCCATTCGTTGAAGATAAGAGTATATCGAACCCATATGTCGTCTTGCCATGAGCAGATTGTATCCATTGGGAAAATATAGATTCGATCAAGATTTGCTTTTCTGGAGTACCAAAAGCAAGCATGACGTCGTTATGAACATAAAGGCCCAAGGTATGGAATCCTAGAAAGAGGCTAGCCCAACTTAAATGAGATATGATAGCTTCTTTATGGTCTAACATTCTTGCCAATACATTATCCTCATTATGTTCCGGATTGTAATCCCTAATGAAAAAAATAGCTCCATGAGCAAAAGCCCCTGTCATGATGAACCCTGCAATATATTGGTGATGAGTATATAAAGCAGCTTGAGTAGTAAAGTCTTGTGCTATGAATGCATAAGGAGGTAAAGAGTACATATGTTGAGCTACTAAGGAAGTAATAACCCTAAAGAAGCTAGATCAAGACCTAACTGAAAATGAATCGAATTGTTGATTGTGTCATAAAGGCCCTTATGCCCACGCCTAATCGACCCCGGAGGAGTAAGCGCTTCTAAAAGATCTTTAATACTGTGCCCAATTCGAAGTTAGTTCGATACATGTGACCGCAATGAGAAAAATAAATGCAATAGCTAAATGATGGTGAGCCATATCGGTCAGCCACAAACTTTGTGTTTGTGGATGGAATCCCCAAGAAGAGTTAGAATGGCAGTTCCGCTCCTTGAGCGGTACCAAATAAATGATTACTCGAATCAGGGTTTTGGGCATAAAGATTCCATTGACCCGTCAAAAGGGGTCCCAACCCCTGGGGATAGGGTAATACATCTAAGAAATTATTCCATCGAACGTACTCCCCGGATGCGGAATAGAAACATGAACTAAATGTCCTGTCCAAGCCAAAGAACTTACCCGAAAAGTCCCGACAAATGATGATTGAGACGAGATTCGCGTTTTGAACCACGAAAGGCTTGGTTTCCATTTGGGTTGTAGATGTAACCAACCCGCTATTAAGGACAACGAGAAAGAAATAATAGAAAAGAGCTCCAGTATAAAGATCCTCATTGGTGCGTAATCCTATTGTATACCACCACTGATAAACTCCAGAATAAGCAATATTCACTGGACCAGCAGCGCCTCCTCGAGTAAAGGCTTCCACAGCGGGTTGACCAAAATGAGGATCCCAAATCACATGAGCAATAGGTCTTACGTGTAAAGGATCCTGTATCCATGATTCAAAATTTCCTTGCCAAGCTACATGAAACAGATTTCCGGACGTCCATAGAAAGATCATTGCTAATTGCCCAAAGTGAGAAGCAAAAATGTTCTGATAAAGACGTTATTCAGTAATATCATCATGACTTTCGAAATCATGTGCGGTAGCAATACCAAACCAAATACGACGAGTAGTGGGGTCCTGAGCTAAGCCTTGGCTAAACCTGGGAAATCTTAATTCCATAATGCCTTTCAAATCCTCCTAGCCACTATCCTACTGCAATAATTCTCGCTAAGAAGAATGCCCATGTCGTGGCAATTCCACCCAGAAGGTAATGGGTTACTCCTACAGCGCGTCCTTGTATAATGCTCAAGGCTCTAGGCTGAGTAGCAGGAGCAACTTTTAATTTGTTATGAGACCAAATGATAGATTCAATGAGTTCTTGCCAATAATCACGGCCGCTGAATAAAAACATTAAACTGAAGGCCCAGACAAAATGAGCACCTAAGAAAAAAAGACCATATGCAGATAATGAAGAACCATAAGACTGAATGACTTGCGATGCCTGTGCCCACAAGAAATCTCAAGCCACCCATTAATCGTAATGGAACTCTGTGCAAAGTTTCCCCTGTAATATGAGTTACCACCCTTGATCACTTATAGTACCCCAAACATCCGACTGCATTTTCCAACTGAAATGGAAAATGACTACCAAATTGCATTGTACATCCAGAATAAACCTAAGAAAACATGATCCCAGGCAGATACTTGACATGTTCCCCTCGCCAGGCCCATCGCAAGGAAAGCGAAAGCCTAGATTTGCTTTATCGGGTATCAAACGGAACTCCGAGCAAATAAAACACCTTTCAAAAGTATTAATACAGTCACATGTATGGTAAATGCATGAATGTGATGGACTAAAAATCTGCGGTTCCTAATGGAATAGATAACAAAGCCACTTTGCCACCTACTGCTACTAACTCGCCTCCCCCACGTTAAGCTAGTACTTGTTGTTGCACCAGGAGCTGTTACGCCAGGCGCAGTAGCATGGATATTTTGTACCCATTAAGCAAAGATAGGTTGTAATTGTGTGGCAGTATCCGAAAACATATCTTGTGGACGGCCTAAAGCACTCATGGTATCATTATGAATGTACAAGCCAAAATTGTGAAAACCTAGAAATATACATACCCAGTTAAGGTGGGATATGATTGCATCGCGGTGTCTAAGGACGCGATCTAATAGATCGTTGGATCGAGTAGTTGGATCATAGTCTCTTACCATAAAAATTGCTGCAGGTGCAGCAGCACCGACTATTAGAAATCCGCCAGTCCACATGTGTGTGTGAACAAGGAAAGTTGTGTACCATAGTCAGTAGCTAGGTATGGATAGGGAGGCATAGAATACATATGATGAGCTACAACAATGATTGTAGAGCCTAGCATAGCTAGGTTAAGAGATAATTGAGCATGCCATGACGTTGTTAAGATTTCATAAAGACCCTTATGGCCTTGTCGTGTAAATGGGCCCTTGTGAGCCTCCAAAATATCTTTAAGTCCATGGCCAATACCCCAATTGGTCCTATACATATGACCTGCGATTAGGAAAAGAGTAGCAATAGCTAAATGATGGTGCGCAGTATCGGTCAGCCAGAGACCACCGGTTACTGGATCTAGTCCTCCGCAGCCAACCGTCGAAGCTTGAGACTGTATGGGAGTTGCGGACGCGTTGCTAAAAGAACATAACATACGATCACTATGAGTAAAGATTAGAGAAAGATAGATGAAGGATAGTAATCCCCTGCGTCGCTGCCGGTCTTTGCTCCGTGGATCGGGAGTGGGGCAGCAACTGGCCGTCACCTTCCGCGAACCATCGCGTCCCCTCCCGTGAGCGCGTTGGATTCCCGTCCGCACCGTACAGAGCTTACAATTTCAGCGGCATAATCATTCGCAAGTGAGATCGGAGAGACGAAGAAAAAGAGAGCACCCAGCAATCATTAGGTGCCTACAGTCCCGCAGTTACTAGGAAACTACCTCGTATCTACAGCGAAGGGCCAATCCAAAGCCAAGGACCGTCGATAGCAGTAGCACCTCTCTCAGTCCCCACTCCACTTCACTCCACTCCATGGCGGCCGCGGATCCCCTTCTCCTGCCGGCTCGCGGATCTCGTTGACGCGCCCGGAGGCTGCCTTGAGCTCGCGGCTGCATCACCGGGCTGGCGGTGCGTGGTGATTTGGCTGGACATCGCACCGGCGGTGAGTGCCGTACTGCTCATGCTCTGCTTCCTTCGTTCTACTAAGTTTTTGCCTGATCTGTTCTACTGATGCTTTGATTGCTTCGATCTGCTGATGTTTTGCTTGCTCCGTTCTGCAGCCGTTTGATTCTTCTTCTTGTCCGCGTGCTGCTGCTTCGTGATTAGTGGTCGCCAAGGCTCCTCCTCAGAGATTGACACGCGACCACGACAGGAGCAGAAGGAGGGGACGGATGGCGCCTGTGGTGACGGCTGCACTGGGCGCGTTGGGTCCTCTGGTGGGGAAGCTCACTGATCTGCTCGCCAATGAGTCCAGGCGCCTGAAAGGGGTCCGCCGCGAGATCCGCTCCCTCCGGTCTGAGTTTCATTCCATGGAAACTGCACTTGATCAGTACGCCACACTCCAGGACCCTGGTCGCCAAGTGAAGCAATGGGTATCTCTGGTGAGGGAGTTGGCCTACGATACCGAGGATCTTTTTGACAAGTTCATGCGCCACCTTGGCAATGGCAACCGCCATGATGGCGGCTACAAGGAGTTTTCCAAAAGCTGCTCGGCGTCTAAAGACGCTTGGAGCTCGACATGGGATCGCCAGCCAAATCGAAGACCTGAAGCGTCGATCAAGGACGTGAAAGACCTCAAGACCAGTTATGAGCTACCTGGCACTGATTGTAGCATGGCGCGCCATGCCACTATAGATCCCGGCTGGCTGCTCTTTTGCTGGGGAGGAAAACCTTGTTGGTATTGACGGTCCAAGAGATGATCTTGCCCAATGGATGGAAAAAGGAAACAATCATCGCCGCAAGGTCTTGTCTATTGTGGGCTTTGGTGGATTGGGAAAACAACACTGGCAAATGCAGTATATCGCAAGATTCAAAGGCGTTTTGATTGTCATGCTTTTGTCTCAGTCTCCCAAGAGCCAGATCGAAAGAAAATTATCAGAGTGTGATCTCACAAGTGCCCCACAACTCTGAACTCACAAGAGATATGAACACTTGGGATGAATGGCAATATATTACAAAGCTAAGAGAACTACTACAAAATAAGAGGTAATATATGGCGTTCTTACTTTCTGCAAAATATGTGATGTGCATATAGAGGTATCATTACTTCAGCTAGTTACAAGATACTTCCGGTATTGTTCTTGTTCTGCAAAGTAAGAGACAGCTAGTGAGTAGAACATAAGAAGTAAATTTTCAGCATTGTCATTTTCTACTCCTCCATATAAAAAATTATAAGACGTTTTATAGGCTAGTTGTCTTATAATTTTGGTAAGTAGGTAGTACAAAGTATGTCTCGCGCATAATTGGTACGTATTATTTCTGGGCAACTGTTTTTGGTATACAATATTTTGTCACGTATTGCACCAGTAGTTGTGTTTATGCATGGCTTAGCATAATTTTGGATTCCTTATCTCTCGTACTCATATAGAACTACTACAAAGATCTCAGTAAAATATCCAAAATTAGATCATTTTGATATATTTCGTGAAATACTTTTAGTAACGTCTTTGCAATGGAAATGTCTTGTTTGTACCGAGGATATCATGACCATATGCAGCGATTAGAGAAACTCTAGCAGACCCCGCATCCCGCCGGTCCCGTAAAACGCGTTTGCAGTTCAGGGGAAACCGCTTTTGCGGGCTGGCTCAGACTGGCGAGATGCAGACCCTCCAAAATGACCCGTATAAAAGGATATTCGCGGAATATTTTTTTTACGGGTCAGCTTTTGCAGGGTCTGTTCGGACACCGCCCCGTCGACCCGGAAACAGAAAGCGCTCAATTCTCGCATTTGACATAAGTTCCCATAAATAAGTTCAAATTCAAACAACATAACACAGTTTTACGCGCAAATAAAAGCCAAGTTCAGTACGAGAAACGCAAAAGAGGGCCTTGCAAAAGTTACGGCCATGTCCGGCATCATCTTGGTCGATCTTCACTCCGCACCATCAAGTCCACCTTGAAGTTCATCGGCACCAGCGAATCCACCTCCGGCGCTTGTCACAACTCCCGCACCAAATCATCGGCATTGCCACCATATGGAGCAGAGAAAACATCTCCAGAACTGTAACACGGACCGGCCGACGCGACCATTCTCCTCTTCAAGATTTCTCTCCTTGCCATATCATGCCATGTTTTGGTGAGGTCGTCCATGTCATCGCGGTTCATTGGCATGATCTTGTTCTCTTCGCGAGCAACAAAGTCATGGATTTGTTTTCAGCGGCGCTGCTCTTCTCTCCTTATTGGCAGCTTTATGGAGCCCCTCTTCCTTGAGCAATTGCCACTTTTCTTGCTTCTCTTTTGCCTTCTTCTCGGCCAACTCTTTCTTGATCTCCAATGACTTCAACAACATCAACTCGTTTGATTGCATCATGACATCCATCTTCTCCCTCAAGCTCGATGCTTCTTGCTCTCTCCACATCTTCTCCTTAGTCTTGTTGCCGCCATCGGGCTTGTTCAAATTTCTTGGGCCATCATCATCCTCATCTTCATCCATGTTTATAAGCGAGCCTCTCTTCGGTGGAGATTCTTTGTCGATCAACTTCCACTTCTCGCACTTTTGGAGCAACTCCCAACTATGCTCTAGTTTGAAGAATTTTCCTTCCGAAGCTTCCATGCCTTTGTATCTATGTTGGGCAATCTTGTCCTACACAATGTGAAGAACAAAGTGATGTAATCAATTCTCATGATGCAAATATGATTATGCACAACTTGAACAAAGGCAAAACAAACTCACATAGTCTGATTCCACGGTACCACTTGGAGGTGCATTGCATACTTGTTTCCTAGCAAGCAGCCCAACGGCTGCACATAGGCTTGATGTTCTCCCAACGGCCTTGAAGCGACCGAAATGTGCGTGGAGTCCTATTGGGATACTTTTCCATGATGCGGAAGTACTGATCTTCGATCCTTTGCCAATATCTCTAGGTGGTTTGAGAAGTACCCGTGCATGCATCAAGAGACACCGCACTCCATGCTTGGATCAAAGCTTGATCTTCCAAGATCGTGTAGTTCTTTGATCTTTGGCTTTTCCGAGATTTTGATTGCGATTGCTCAAACGCTTTCGCTTCGATTTCGGCCAATTCATCCTCACAACCATGATCATCCACGCCGCCCTTGGATTCATTGTACTCGAATGCGAACGGGGCTTGATCAATATCAATGTCATTGGTGTCCAAGAAGTTCACGAACTCGGCAGTTCCATTGTTTGAACCACCGCTATATTGAACGATAACAAGTCATGAGCTAGCATCAAATGGCGAAAACGAAAGGAAAGCACCATGACCGAAGACGATACCTTCCGCCATTTCGTCGAACACCTTGCTTATGGGGAGCAGCGCCGTTGGACGGCATCGGCGGGCACTTCTTTCCGGATAGAGTTCGAGGATGAAGGAGGCGCCTTGTTTGTAACCGGATTCCTCTTCCTCTTGCCGCCGCGCCTTGGTCACCTTCTTCGTCACCGCCGAGATCGCCCAACAGCGTTGGCGCCGGAGCACGAGCCTTGGCGGCGGTGGCTGCCGGATTTCCGCCTGCACGACCACGTTGCCCTGCCGCTTGCGGGCAGGCGTGGCGCTAGCTTGAGCGACGACGGGGACAACATGGCCGGCGACGAGATCCGCCCAAGGGGAAGGGGCATGCGCGACCTCGACGGTGACGGGGGGCAGCTGGAGTCGTCCATGGCGGCGAGGGACGGCCGCGCAGGATGCACCGGAGCGTGCGGCGGAGGGTGGGGAGCGGGAAAGGGCGCGCGGAAATGTCCCTCCCGCCAAATCTCGCTGCGGATGGGGGCTGCGCTGGGGTCGGCCTCCCAGCCCGTCAAACTAGAGGTTGGGGAGAAGTTTTGCGCCCGCAAAAAATATTTATGGGCCGGGCGGATGCGGGTCTGATCGGGCAGGTTTCGCGCCTCGACCCGCACTTTGGCGGTTATTTTACGGACCGGGCGGGATGCAGGGTTTTCTAGAGTTGCTCTTAGTTGGCGCCGACAAACGCAAACCTTCTGTGTGTGAGAGAGAGAGTGCTGAATAGCTGAAGGTGCAGTGAGTAGCGTTAACTATATAACACATGCATGTCTCCTACCAACGAAAGAAAAAAACAAGATAACCTAACAGAAGCAAAGCAGCAGGCAAAACTACAAAAATCTTCTACCTCTAGAAAAGATATCAAGCCCGTGTGCCTACTGGGTCGATGAGAAGATGATGATGTCCTTCGATGCTCCCAAGCATGAAAAGGTTATAAATTTCAAGTTTAAAAAATTCTAGTTTGTTGCCAACAGATTTGGTTTTACGTTGCTATGACTCGTATCTTGCGTTTCTTATATGCCAGAGTTTTATATTTATGGGTTTCAAATTTCCGAGTAACTTAGAAATTATTGACTTTTTCATTCCATTTATATGCCATGTATTTGGGACATAAGGAGTAACTAGTTATACTATTAGAACACCGCACGTTGCCACGAGCTTTAAAAAGAATTAAGATACTACTCACAAGACAATGTCATCTCAGTCAACACACATCTTCTTTTGGACAATCAGCTAACACACATCATACTACCAAAACATAACAATGGTTATTGACAACTAAAAAGTTTTAGTCAGAATGAGTTGTTTTTATTCATTCATCTCGGCACAATCCGAGTCTAAAAATCATGTACACAATCCGTGGGTACCTGACCCAAGTTTTAAACTTTATTTGCACAACCATGGTTCGCTAGCCGACGAGCAGCTCCATTAGCCAAGTTGTCTCACCCATGCCACCCTAAATTCCGCCCTTGGTCACAGGCATTGTTTTAGGCCAACTCTAATGCAGTGATCCAAACGGACACACAATTTGTGGGTGCTACTCCATTTCGAACAAAGATGTGCTTGAATTGTGGCATAATTTTTGCTCCCACCGCAGTTGGTCTCGTTGGTTAAATTTATGGTGACACTTAGATCTCGGAAGCGCGGGTGGACTATATTGTGGAATGAAGGAGTACTATTTTATGGAATAACTTCCAATGTATTCATCAACTGTCAAGGTAGTACAAAGAACACCAAAGGTAAAATTATATCCAGGTCCATAGACCATATAGAGACGACTACAAGCACTGGAATGAGCCAAGGCATCCCGCCACATCGCCTTCCCTCACTTGAGCGTGGAAAATCTTATTGTAGTACAGGACCAGCACACCAGAACAACAACCGCCACCAATGAAGAGAAGTGTAGATCGGAAGAATCCAACCTGTAGATACACGAACACAAACAAACGAAGACCAGATCCATGTGGTTCCACCGAATACAAATGCCGACCAAATTCCGTGAATTTCACCCGAGATAAACGTCCACACGTCCTCTGACAACACTAGAAACACCGTCTGGACGGGGACTAGGCGAGGAAAACTTCATTCCATTGTTAGAGATCCGCCACCACCTCGCCCCTCTGAGTAGAACACAAAACCCTACCAAAATTAAAATAAAATTCCAAAAATGAAGACCTCCCGCTGGCAAGGGACAGATCCACCGGTCGCGCTTCCATGGTCCTAAGGCCACATGAGAGGAGGCAGACCGGCGGCACCACCGGCGGGTCATACGGAAACCCTAGTGGTTGGGTGCCCTCGTACGAGCGATATGCGGGATATGAGAATATTCTTTAGGTTTAAACTATTTGTAACGCTTAATGAGGTAAGTATGGATATTAATTTTTATTTTTATTTCCAGTACCATATCTTTTATCAACCTAATGAGATTCTATCTACTATGAGCTTTTCAGTTAAATTTTGCATATAGTTGTAATCTACCGCCATAGATGTGATGTAAATTCATATAGAGCTGATTTCAAAATAAACACCATATCTGGTTCCGCAAGCCGGTAATTGTTTTATCCACCTCATGAAATTTAGTTGCATATATAGTGTTGCAAATTTGCTAGTTAGATTAATGAAATCCTTGTTTGGAAATAAACAGGATGGGTAATTAAAGCCGGTAAAACCAATTATCATCCGTACGAAGCATATGTAGAAAAAAAAACACCATGATCGTCTTGTTGCTTAGCTAACGTAAAAGAAAATTTATTGGTTACTTCACTGACGTTGTCATCATTGATATATACACCCTTCGTCCCATGATAGAAGAGCGTTTTTGACACTAACGCTCTTATATTATGGCACGGAAAGAGTATATTCCAATACGAATAGGAGTAGTATGGTCGTGTTGGGTTAGCCATCTCCCTGCTGACTGGCTTTGGGTCAGTTCTTGGGTTTGATTTGAAGTGAACGAATACTGATATTCATGCGTCACCAAGACTCGTCGCCCTTTCATAGAAGTATTAGGTATATTGATTTTTAATTCTCAACCATTAAAATTTACAATCAGCAATTAGATAATTCGGTCTATGTGGAAGAAAAATAGTGGCTTGTTTTTCTGTTGTTTTAATAATAAATGGTTTGTTCATTTTTCTACTATCATGTCTCAGGTATCTTGTCATCATCGATGATATATGGTCTACATTTGCATGGAATGCTATCGAGTGTGCTTTTCCGGAGAATTATTGTTCTAGCAGAATTATAGCGACTACCCGCATCACTGAAGTAGCACAATCTTGTTCTCCAGATCATGATGACAAGATCTATGAAATGAGACCTCTAAGTGATCTTAACTCAGAAAGACTATTTTTCAAAAGAATAGTTGGCTCAAAAGATTCCTGCCCCAAAATGTTGAGCGAAGTTTCATATGAAATCCTGAAAAAGTGCGGAGGCTTACCATTGGCAATTATCAGTATATCTAGTTTATTGGCAAACAGGCCATGTGTCAAGGAAGAGTGGGAAAAGGTGAAAAGTTCAATTGGTTCTGACTTGAGCAAAAACCAGAATCTAGAAGGAATGAGAAACATACTATCCCTGAGCTACAATGATCTTTCACCTAATCTCAAGACTTGTTTGTTGTATTTAAGTAATTTTCCTGAGGATTGTGTGATTGGGAGAGAGAGATTAGTGAGGCGGTGGATTGCCGAAGGATTTATTTCTGAAGAGCGTGGACGGAGCCGTCAAGAGGTTGCAGAGACCTATTTTAATGAGCTCATGAACAAAAGTTTGATTCAACCTGTGGGCGTTGACTATGATGGCAGGCCTCGTCATGCCTGTCAAGTTCATGATATGATGCTGGAACTTATCATTTCAAAATCCACCGAAGAGAACTTCATCACGTTGGTAAACGGCAGGCAAACTGTTTGGGAAGATTCTCATTGTTTTATTCGTCGACTATCAATCCAGGAAATTGACCAGGAGCTTGCATCTGAATTGGCAAAGAAGGATTTAAGCCATGTTCGATCTCTGACAGTAACATCATCAAGTTGCATCAAGTACTTGCCCAGTCTTGCGAAGTTTAAAGCTTTGCGTGTACTGGATTTTGAAGGTTGTGAAGGATTTGGATGTTTGGAAGAGTATGATATGAACGGTATGGAAGACCTGTTCCTCCTGAAGTACCTGAGCTTTAGGGATACCTCAATATTAGAGCTACCATCAGGAATTGTGATGCTACATGGGCTAGAGACACTAGATCTTTGGGGCACACGCATTTGGGAACTACCACCTAGAATTGTTGAGCTCACTAATCTGGAATATTTACTCTACGAAAATAATGGTGGAATATGGGCATTAAAGATACCAAAAGGGATTGGAAATATGACAAACTTACGGGAGATCTCAGGCCTTAATATTACCATAAGTTCAGTAGATGCAGTGGAGGAGCTAGGGAACCTCATCAATTTGAATGTACTCGGTGTACTGTACAATCCGGATCCGGAATTTCGCACTGACAAGTACAAGAGACATGCTGATGCATTAATCTCCTCCGTACGCAAGCTTGGCAGCTACAAACTCCACTCCGTGTCTATAGATACTGGTAATATAGATCGGTTTGAGTTATTAGAACGTTGGTCTCCTCCATCTGGCCTCCAAAGTTTTGAGATGAAACCCTACTACCGTTTATCTGAAGAACTTAAGTTGACTGCACCAGCACTCACCAGTCTTGTGAACCTTGGAATTAATTTACGTGAAGTAACAGAGGAGGATGTTCTTATTCTGGCAGAGCTGCCTGCCTTACTTTATCTTAATCTTAAGAGCACGCTCCAAAAAGACAGGCTTACGGTGAAGAAAGGAGGATTCAGATGTTTGAAGCTGTTTGACTTTCTAGTTTCTGAGGCATTCTGGGAAAACCTTCTGTTTGAGAAAGGGGCAATGCCAAATCTCGAGAGGCTTTCGGTGACAGCTTGGGTGCGGGATTAGCATCAGCAGCAGAATCTTATGGGTTCTACTTAGGTATCGAGCACCTCAACAGTTTGAAAGTTGTAAAACTTACTGTTTTCGAGTCCCACCATTGCTACGAGGATGGCACATCATCTCTTGTATCAGCTATTTGCAAATCAGCAGAAGCTGCCGTAAAGAAGGAAGCAAATCTCCATCCCAATCGTCCCAGGGTTACTCTCTATGGACAAGACGTAGATTGTAACATTGATGATGAAGTAAACGAGGATCAGAACACCGCTGGTGTCGAAGTCAATGTGGAGCTCGATGGTGTTGAAGTGAATGAGGATCAGAGTTACGTGGATGATGAAGCAAACGAGAAGCAGAGTGACGCTGATGAATATTCTGACGCCATTTCATCCCCAATGCACGAGGTATTCCTACTATCAATATTACTACGTACTACAAAAAGCTTGGCAGTTCATACTTTCGATGATCATTCTATTTCTTTCTCCTTGAACGTTTGTGTTTTCTCAATATCTCAAAGAAGCTTTCTGACGGTCTTTTGTCATATCCCTATAGGGAACCCATTCTCCTTGAATGCAAGGGCGGGACGACGTGCTGCTGCCTTGACTGAAATGGTGTGTCCAAGCCTGAAGCTAGCTAGTATTCTCGTCGCCTGAATGAAGATGGAATAAAATGGCCCTGAAGAAGTTAGTATTTATTTATGTGTGTGGACTTGGCATCGGACTGTTTCAATTTATTTACTACCACTGTTAAGAATTATTACATTGCTATTTGTGTGAAGCTCGCCGTCTGTGTGGAGCTTTGTTCTGGTGTACTTGGGAATTTGATTGTAACTTAAATATTTAGACATATGTCAGCAGAAACTGATTCGCCTGCTTCTCTATGGCCTGAATGCATAGCTTTGTCATCTTACCAGTTATCTAAATGGTCTGATATTTGTTTACAGAGGGAGTATGTTTGTGGGAGCTTAGTGGTGACATCTTATCATGTATCGTCAGGATAGACGCTGTGGCGCTATGCTATGTGGTAGGGGTGCGCTCTCACAGTTTATTATCAGTAGGCTGTTTCACAACCCCAACTGATTGCAAACTCTTTGGTTGATTGAACACTGACTGAACCAACAATGAGGTAGAAATACATGCTGAAATTTCCAGAGTCATGGTGAAACTGAGGATATCAATGCACTACTCATAAATAAATCTGATTGCAGTCCGTGATGGTTGTCTAGACCAGTTGTCCTTGAAAGCAGGGTACACGAATAAAAGAGGGGGTCGTGCTCTGCCGGTAGTGCACGTTGGGTAACCTGCTGGGGAATAAAGCTCACTAGTTCAATTTCCTACAGTCCATCGTCAATCATTCACCATCTAGTACAGTCTCTTCCACTTGTACACATATCCTGATGGGGCATAAAGCTCACTGCTTTGCTGCAGTTCATCATCAATCATCCGCCGCCCACTACAGTCTCTACCACTTCTTCACGTACCCCTTTATTACGGCTGGACCAAACCAAAGCAATCAACCCACCACATCCACCCGGGGACCGTCTCACCACTCCAGCCAGTCTCCGCAGCTCCACGGCGACGGACTCCTTCGATCTAGTTGAAGCGCCCGGGCCGCCTCCGCCGCCACCAAGGCGGCATCGAGCGCAGCGGCTGAGCATACATTACGCGGTGGATTCGAATGGGCACTGTGCATGCGGCGGTGAGTACGCTCATGTTTTGCCTCATTCATTCTGCTGCTCCTGTTCAATTCACTGAATTTAGCTAATCAGCCTGCTATAGTTTTTATTGCCCTTCTCTGAATTTTTCTTTTGGGAGTTACTAAGAATTAAGTTGCCAAGTACATCATAGATCCAGGATAAAAAACTGAATTCTCAATACAAATTGATTTGTGAAATTTATGTTTAAAATGCTCCAGATTTCAGGCGATTGATGAACAGATGCTAATTATATCTTCCAAACTTCTGTTAAATCTTTTTTAAAACTTCTGCTAAACAGCAAGACTTTTAAGAAGTGCAAATAACACCATGATGACATTTGTTGTTGCACAACGATTCTAAAGAACCGATTTTTTAAACAGATAATGCTTATTGTTTCTGTACATCACTCACATAATCACAGGGGCTCAACACTTGTATATGTATCTTGAAGAATACATAATTAAGAAGAAAACTTTGTTCTACATAATTCTAAACAGAAGCTTGACATTGTCCAATTCTTAATCTGCAGGTATTACTCTCACATACACCAATGCATCACTTCAAAACAAGAGAGGAATTCATATATATCTAATCCAGGAACAAGCCTGCAGATTTGGCCGGAGCAGTAGTACAAAAGATGGAAAAGGAGGAGACACGAACTAAGTTCGGGCAGGTTCATTTGCTCGATTTAGATATATTATAAGGTCCTTTCCCAAAAAGGTACGAATAGGCTACCACATGGATCGATCCTGTCCACAATATAGTTTACATACTGTTTTCCCATTCGGGAACCGAGAAACGAGCTTGCTAGCTGAGTCACGGCTCTTTCGTCTATCTTTGGCTATTCTTCTCCATCTGGTGCCTCACTCTGGAGCAAGCACCTCCTTTTATACGCACGAGAGCAGCCCTTGGGATAGCTTATGGGAGAATTCACCTGCATAATTTCCCTCTTCTTTCTTCTTGGCCATCATGCACCTAGTCTATAGGTCTTTTAGGCTTTATAGGCTTTGCAGCCATTTGTAGAACTTTTTCCGAGGCCATAATTTTGGTGTAGCCTTTGTGTCTTGGCAGCAAATGAAGGTAGCCTTATCTTCCTTTTGAGATTTAGCTGTGGCCATGATTGTGTCTTGGAGATTACTTTCAGGAATATTGCATCCAGTATGCTGATGGTTGCCTGTGTGCATGCAAAGATGCATTCTGATGCATGCCTGGTGATGATGTGTCTTTTCATATATTTTTGGGGGTCTTCCCTACCCATATATTTTATATTTTCATACCAATACTCGATTTCTAATTTATTTAGATTCTATCAATATTTGGATCGGGTATAGGTCCTCCACGCCTAATAATTTATAGGAATATCAACCCAAATTCGGTAATATTTTAATTTGTTTTGTGTGGACATTATTGAGGTGACTACCCATGTCCTGCGATATCCATATGATCATCACCAACTTCAGATCACATTCTTTCTTTATCTCTTCATGTTTTAATTCATTTCGCTCATACTTCATATAAAATTTCTTCCTTCAATTCCTTCTCATTGACTTTCATAATTCTAAAAACAATCAATTTATTGATCTACATATTCGCTGTCCAAAGGGTATATTTCCTTTAGAAGGCATTCTTTGTATGTATAATATTTTGGGGAGTATTTGTCCTCTATATTCTTTGATCCTGATGCTTCTCCCTTTGTAGTTTTAAGTGTTGATGGATTGGATGCATTTTATCTTTGCCTCTTTGCTTCTAGTTAATATATTCTTTAGCCTTTGATTGCTATAATAATTCTCTCTTATCACCTTTCTTTCCCACAACAATGCGTCATATGAATTCTAATATTTTTAAAATGTTAAATCTTCTCCTCTTCCTTTCACATCTATATTTCCTATCATAATATCTTCCCATGTCATGTATATTCAGGTTTACTTCCATCAAGCAAAATATATAATTATTTTTCTTTTGTACTTAAATTTTGCTGATTTTGGTGAATTTCTGTTCATCGTATTAAAATATTCTCGAGGCTATTGAGAACTGATAACATATATCATTTTCTTCTCTCCTAACGGTATATAGATAATAAAATTATCTAATATGGACCATTGAATTTCATCAACGAGGATATGGCTCTTGATTCAAAATTGAATGTATTATGTGGAAATATTTTCAACTTGTTATCTTCTCCAAAATGAAGCATTCATTCCCGTGGAGAGTATATAACCTCTCTTCATTCTTGTATAACTGATAAATGGGAAAATATGTAGTTTCATCAACCTAAATATGTAGGTCAAACTGATGAACGAGAAGCATCATTTAGCTTTAAGTGACATATTGACCCATTCATCAATTTTTATAGAAATGAATAGAGGATTACTCTCCACGGGGAATGAATGCTTCATTTTAGGAGAATATAACAAGCTGAAAATATTGCCACACAAAACATTCAATTTAAAACCGAAGAGCCATATCCTCGTTGATGAAATTCAACGGTGCATAATAGATAATTTCTGGTTTCAACACACCTTTAAGAGAGAAGAAAAAAGATATACTCTATCAATTCTCAATAGCCTCCCAGAATATTTTAATACGATGAATAGAAATTTACCAAAATAAAAAAATAAGTACAAAAATAAGAATCATCATATATTTTGTTTGATGGAAGTAAACCGGGAATATACATGCATGGCATGGGAAGATATTATGATAGAAAACATAGATTTGAAACGAAGAGTGGAAAATTTAACATTTAAAAAATATGATAATATAAAGGAAGCATTGCTTTGGGCATGAAAGGTGATAAGAGAGAATTATTATATCAACCCAGAAGTTAAAGAGGCGAAGATGCAAAATAACACTGCATCCAATCCATCAACAATTAAAACTACAAAGGGAGAAGCATCGATCAAAGAATATAAAGGAAGAATACTCCCCCAAATATTGTACATATAAATAAGGCCTTCTAAAGGAAATTGACCCTTTCGACAACGAAATATATAGATCAATGAATGGATGGATGTTTTTTAAGAATTACAAATGATAATAAAGAAGGCATTGAAGGAAGAAATCTTAAATGAAATAAGAATGGAAATGAATAAATTTTATTTGAAGAAATAAAGAAAGAATATACGAAGTTTGATTTAAATCTCTCATATGATTATCACATGGATATCGGAGGACATGGCAGCCACTTGAATAAAGTCCATAAAAAACAACTACAAATATTACTGAATTTGGGTTGATATTGCTATCAATTACTCGGACGCAGGAGGACCTATACTCAATTCAATATTAATTGAATCAAAATAA
This sequence comes from Aegilops longissima, assembly GCA_021605205.1. NCBI lineage: Eukaryota > Viridiplantae > Streptophyta > Magnoliopsida > Poales > Poaceae > Aegilops > Aegilops longissima. The sequence goes on along the minus strand of CM038676.1, from coordinate 19,312,753 downwards.
GTCGGAATACTATTAAGTATTGATCTGAAAATATCAAAAATATATGGGAAGGTAAGATCACTATATATATACCAACAATATAGCGATAAAAAATTATAATATAATTTAAAAAATCTCTAATCAATATTAGATCAGATTTTGATTAGGTTAATATGTGGATAGATATGCGCTTTTATCTGAATAGTATGTACCATTCACTCGGTAGGACACTATTCACAATAGTGTTTTCCATTCAATACACTATTTGGAATTGTATTAACTATTAACTGCAATATTTAATTCAATATGATTATTTGCACATTCTAACTTGACTATTTCTTCGATGCAGGATCTGGTATGGCTGGCGAGGACAACAATTCGACCGATGGTGTGCGCAGTGGTGTAAAATCCTACTCAGTACTCACCATATGTTTCATTATGTTATATCAGATATAGCTAGTTATGTTCACTTAGTTGTTTTAATTGCAAATTTACGGGTAAATTCCTATCTTATTCCCAGGCAGTTCCACCCGAAGGGAACAGTTCTCTACGGCCATAAGGTTATCATTCAAACGCCACTCTGGGCTACACAGAGAACTACACATGTAGAAGTTTCTACTATAGGATCCCTATCATAAGAACTCATCCCATAAATTCATAAATAAAATACCAAGTGAAACCAAGAAACTACATCATTTCCACAAAATAATTTACATATGGCTTTCTTTTTGAAAGCCCGAAGGATTACACAAGCTAAATAAAATTACCTTCTAATTACCTTCTTGAGCCTACAATGCTATGGATATTGTGTCTCTTATTGCAGGATGAGAGACTACTACTACTACTGAGCAACGAGCTTGCTAGCTGGGTTCTTCTCTGTCTGGTGTCTCTCTTTGCAGCAAACGGCTCCTGTTATAGGCGAGAGAGCAGCTTTCTGGATGGCTTCCGGGTGAATGTACCTCTTTATTTGATATGTGGTAGGGTGCATGGGTGTCCTTCTAGGGTGTGGATAAGAGCGAGAGATAGTGCCTGACAAGCTTCAATCTTCAGGAATCTTTCATGTCATTACTTTTTTCACGTGGGCATTATCTCTCGGTGACTAATTGGCTGGCCTCTGCGTATCAGTCTTCGCTCTTCAGCCATGCAAGTCTTCAAGCGATTAGCCTTCTGATAGATTGCTTGTTTTGGCTTCAAGAGTGCTTGTGCTGGTGCACGCGTAAATACATGACGAAGCTGCATTACTATTCACCAGTACTATATACTATTATTATCATTTTTCATCTTTCATTTTTTATTTTTTACAGGGGTCATCCCTGGCCATATAGTTGACAATACATTATCAATATTCAAGGTGGTTATATTTAGGTAATATTCCGTTTAATGATATTCTAAATTCTATCAATATTCAGGCGCGGAGGACCTATACCCGACCCGAAAGAATTGTTAAAGCGCTAGTTGCGGAAGACCTATACCACAACTAGCGCTTTTTCAGATATTGTCAACTGAAAATAGCTGCCTGAAACTGACATGTTTCGTGAGCATCTCAAACCTGGCGGACCTGATGCCTAAATTATTTTCTACACGAATTCGTTGCGGAAGTTGAGGACCTATACCCGACCCGCAACTCCCATACGGAAAAGAATTGTTAAAGCGCTAGTTGTGGAAGCTTTAACAATTTATGGACTAGTTGTGGCACTAGCGCTTTTATTTGCGAACCCTTTTGTTTAATCTTAAAAAAAAATTCTTTCGATTTCGATTAGATACTTTTTTTCTTTTTTTAGTAAATTTGTATTTGCTTCCGCAATTCCAATTATATCAATACTTTATTTAATTTACTCCTATTTATTACTCCTGGAATTATCTATTTATCGGGACAGATAATACCCCATTCTAGGAAGGGCTGAGTTGAGTATTATTAATTTAGAAGATATACTCACCTTCTTATTTCCCGTCCTTAGTTTAGGAAAGTGGAAAGTTTTTTCCTTTTATTTTAGGAATTTTGGGAACAGAACATTTCAACAAAGGAAGTCTTTCACCGGTCAAACAAGACGTAAGACTTAATCTAAAAGAAATTACTAGATTGAATCTATTTGCATTAAAAAAACCGATCAAAAAAGGGCGAGCGAAGTAAGTGATCGAAAAACTTTGTTCTTTGTTCGTCCTATCTATAAGAGGAGAGCATATGAAAAATGTAACCCATTCTTTCGTTTTTTTAGCTCACTGGCCATCCGCTGGCAGTTTCGGGCTTAATACCGATATTTTAGCAACAAATCTAATAAATCTAACTGTAGTGGTTGGTGTTTTGATTTTTTTGGAAAGGAGTAAAAGTAGTTGTCTATTTCAAGAATAGATTGGATCTATCCGGATGCACTTTATAATATTTTTAGTATTTTTGGATAAATAAGAAAAGGGTGCACGATCTCGACGACATTTGAATAAATTCAGAAATCATATGGAAGAACCATAGCATTTCGCGACTCATTGGTAAATCAACTTTGATTCTCTATAAACCAAGAATGTGAGACCATTAACACGGTTAAAGCTAAACTGCTTGAAGTCCAGGCAAAAAGAGGTACTCTTTCTACAACTATATTAGTATTAGTACCGAATTTAAACGGGAAATAGCTAATGTAAAATTTATCTGATATAGAACACTCATATCGATAAACTGGTTTGAACTATTTACTAGAGAAAAAGGGGGCACCCTGCCCTTTTTTAACCAATGCCGAATCGACGACCTATGTATAAAAAAGAGAAATTTTTTGGATTTGAAGAAAAAAAAGAATTCTATTAATTTTCATTTTCCATTTATTTAGTTAGTTTTTCTTAATGAAATTGAAATTATTAAAGAGGGCAAATAAAAATAAAGAAACAACTTTGCTGACCATGATATATTTTTATCTAGGCGGAAGAGTCCTCTTAATATTTATCTAGTCTTATATAGGTTTCGTATATTGAAATATAAACATAAAAAGAAGATAGAGGATAGGCTCATTACTTAAAAAAAAGATATGGAAATAGCTATAGAAAAAAAATAAGGAGCGTGAGAGCCAAATGAATCGAAAGATTCATGTTTGGTTCGGAAGAGATCATAAAAGTTGTAAACTTACAAAATAATCTACTTCCATTAAAAGATTTATTAGATAATCGAAAACAGAGGATCTTGAGTACTATTCAAATTCAGAAGAATTGCGTAGAGGACCATTGAGCAACTCGAAAAAGCTCGGATTTGATTACAGAAAGTCGAACTAGAAGCGGATGAGTATCGAATGAATGGATACTCTGAGATAGAACGAGAAAAAGCAAATTTGATTAATGCTACTTCTATTAGTTTGGAACAATTGAAAAGTCTAAAATGAAACCCTTTATTTTGAAAAACAAAGGTCAATGAATCAGGTCCGACAGCGGGTTTTCCAACAGGCCGCATAAGGAGCTCTAGGAACTCTGAATAGTTGTTTGAATACCGAGTTACATTTCCGCGATTCGTGCTAATATTGGCATTGTCGGGTCCCTGTAATGGAAGAGATAATTAAATTAATTAGGCCTTGAACTTCTACTCGCTTAGAATTTAGGCATTATTTTTCCCTTGCTTCCAAAAAAGAGTCAAGAAACACTAATGGCAACCCTTCGAGTCGATTTAAATTCATAAAATTCTCCGAACGTATTGAACAATATAATAGGAAAGTAGGGATTGAGAATATAGGTCACGTAGTTCAAGTGGGGGATGGGATTGCTCGTATTATAGGTCTTGGTGAAATAATGTCAGGTGAATTAGTCGAATTTGCAGAAGGTACTAGGGGTATTGCTCTGATTTTGGAATCCAAAAATGTTGGGATTGTATTAATGAGCGATGGGTTGATGATACAAGAGGGAAGTTTTGTAAAAGCAACAGGAAGAATTGCTCAGATACCCGTGAGTGAGGCTTACTTGGGTCGTATTGTAAATGCTCTGGCTAAACCTATTGATGGGAAAGGCGAAATTATAGCTTCCGAATCTCGCTTAATTGAATCTCCTGCTCCAAGTATAATTTCCAGGTGTTCCGTATACGAACCTCTTCAAACAGGGCTTATTGTTATCGATTCGATGATCCCTATAGGGTGCGGTCAGCGAGAGTTAATTATTGGGGACAGACAGACTGGCAAAACAGCAGTAGCCACAGATACAATTCTCAATCAAAAAGAGCAAGGTGTAATATGTGTTTATGTAGCTATCGGTCAAAGAGCATCCTCCGTAGCTCAAGTAGTAACTACTTTCCATGAGGAGGGGGCCATGGAATACACTATTGTAGTAGCTGAAATGGCGGATTCACCTGCTACATTACAATACCTCGCTCCTTATACGGGAGCAGCCCTGGCTGAGTATTTTATGTACCGCGAACGGCATACTTTAATAATTTATGATGATCTCTCCAAACAGGCACAAGCTTATCGCCAAATGTCCCTTCTATTAAGAAGACCTCCGGCCGTGAGGCTTATCCAGGATGTTTTTATTTGCATTCACGCCTTTTAGAAAGAGCCACTAAATTAAATTCTCTTTTAGGCGAAGGAAGTATGACTGCTTTACCAATAGTTGAGACTCAATCTAGAGACGTTTCCGCCTATATTTCTACTAATGTAATCTCCATTACAGATGGACAAATATTCTTATCTGCGGATCTATTCAATGCCGGAATTCGACCCGCTATTAATGTGGGTATTTCTGTTTCCAGAGTAGGATCCGCGGCTCAAATTAAAGCCATGAAACAAGTAGCTGGCAAATCAAAATTGGAACTAGCTCAATTCGCAGAGTTACAAGCCTTTGCACAATTCGCCTCTGCTCTCGATAAAACAAGTCAGAATCAATTGGCAAGGGTCGACGATTAAGGGAATTGCTTAAACAATCCTGCAAATCCTCTCCCAAAGGAAGAGCAGATAGCTACTATTTATACCGAACAAGAGGATATCTTGATTCGTTAGAAATTGAACAGGTAAATAAATTTCTGGATGAGTTACGTAAACATCTAAAAGATACTAAACCTCAATTCCAAGAAATTATATCTTCTAGCAAGACATTCACCGAGCAAGCAGAAATCCTTTTGAAGGAAGCTATTCAGAACAGCTGGACGGTTTTCTCTCAGAACAAATAAATTTTGCATGTCTACTCTTGTTAGTAGAATAGGAATCGTTGAGAAAGATTTTTCATTTGAATCATGCAAAAAAGTTTTCTTTGTTTTTAGTTTAGTATAGTTATTTAAAGAATAGATAGAAATAAGATTGCGTCCAATAGGATTTGAACCTATACCAAAGGTTTAGAAGACCTCTGTCCTATCCATTAGACAATGGACGCTTTTCTTTCATATTTTATTCTTTCTTTTATTTTATTTTCTTCTTTCGAGAAAAAACTATTAGACCAAAACTCTTTTAGGAAATCAAAAAATCCAGATACAAATGCATGATGTATATATTATATCATGCATATATCATAAAGAAGGAGTATGGAGCCGGTAGTGGGAATCGAACCCGCAACCCCAAGGTTATGAGCCTTATGAGCTACCAAACTGCTCTATACTCTTAAACTAAAGAGGGGTAACTAGTGGATAAAAGAGGGTTGGATACGCCCCTCTACCAATATCTATACAAATAGAATAGTCCATTTATACAGAATGGTAAAGAGGGCTCCTCTATGATTATCAATTCCAGAAATCCATACAAATACGAAAGGGTATTTTATCCTTACCAACTGGATCTTGTTGCACCCGTAACAAACACTCATAAACCATTTCTCGAAGTACGTGTCCGGATAGCCCAAAATGTCGATAGTTAGCTCTAGGTCTTCCGGTCAAAAAACAACGTCGATGAAGGCGTGTAGGTGCACTATTACGCGGTAGGGATTGCAATTTTTCTCGCATTTTCGTTTTTTCACTCAAACTCAAGGGAGAAACTTTGCTTCTTATCTTTTTTTTTAAAGATTGACGAATCAAATGATATTTCTGTTCTAATTTCTGCCGCTTCTTCTCCCTCTGAATCAAACTTTTTTTTGCCATAATGTGTCGTTGCTATTATTACCAAGTATACGGTTCTAATCCTAGATGAAAAATAAATAGAAAAAGAAATCTAAAAAGGCAGATCCTCCCTCTCTATCAAGAGTAATGAACTAGGTGATGATACAGTACAAAAAAACAAACTAAATTAACCAAACTTGCCTGATGTTGAGGCAATCAAGAAAGCTGCATAAGTGAATATATAACCCACGGAAAAGTGAGCTAATCCAACCAATCTTGCTTGCACAATGGAAAGAGCCACGAGCTTATCTCTCCAGCGAATTAAATTAGCTAAAGGTGTGCGTTCATGAGCCCATGCTAAAGTCTCAATTAATTCCTGCCAATAACCCCGCCAGGAAATTAAGAACATAAATCCAGTAGCCCAAACAAGATGTCCAAATAAGAACATCCACGCCCATACCGATAAACTATTCATCCCAAAAGGATTATATCCATTGATAAGTTGTGAAGAGTTTAACCATAGGTAATCTCTTAACCATCCCATCAAATAAGTGGAGGATTCATTAAATTGTGAAACGTTGCCCTGCCATAATGTGATATGTTTCCAATGCCAATAAAAAGTAATCCACCCAATGGTACTTAACATCCAGAAAACTGCCAAATAAAATGCGTCCCAAGCAGAAATATCACAAGTACCGCCGCGCCATGGGCCGTCACAAGGAAAACTATATCCAAAGTCCTTTTATCCGCATTAATTTGGAACCGCGTGCATCTAAAGCGCCTTTACTAAAATCAATGTAGTTGTATGCAAACCTAGAGCAATAGCATGATGAACCAAGAAATCCCCAGGTCCTATTGTTAAGAAAAGCGAATTACTATTCTCATTAACAACATTCAACCATCCGGCAACCATAGGCTTCAACCCGCATTGAAAGCGGGCCATTCGTTGAAGATAAGAGTATATCGAACCCATATGTCGTCTTGCCATGAGCAGATTGTATCCATTGGGCAAATATAGGTTCGATCAAGATTTGCTTTTCTGGAGTACCAAAAGCAAGCATGATGTCGTTATGAACATAAAGGCCCAAGGTATGGAATCCTAGAAAGAGGCTAGCCCAACTTAAATGAGATATGATAGCTTCTTTATGGTCTAACATTCTTGCCAATACATTATCCTCATTCTGTTCGGATTGTAATCCCTAATGAAAAAATAGCTCCATGAGCAAAAGCCCCTGTCATGATGAACCCTGCAATATATTGGTGATGAGTATATAAAGCAGCTTGAGTAGTAAAGTCTTGTGCTATGAATGCATAAGGAGGTAAAGAGTACATATGTTGAGCTACTAAGGAAGTAATAACCCTAAAGAAGCTAGAGCAAGACCTAACTGAAAATGAATCGAATTGTTGATTGTGTCATAAAGGCCCTTATGCCCACGCCTAATCGACCCCGGAGGAGTAAGCGCTTCTAAAAGATCTTTAATACTGTGCCCAATTCGAAGTTAGTTCGATACATGTGACCGCAATGAGAAAAATAAATGCAATAGCTAAATGATGGTGAGCCATATCGGTCAGCCAAAACTTTGTGTTTGTGGATGGAATCCCCAAGAAGAGTTAGAATGGCAGTTCCGCTCCTTGAGCGGTACCAAATAAATGATTACTCGAATCAGGGTTTTGGGCATAAAGATTCCATTGACCCGTCAAAAGGGGTCCCAACCCCTGGGGATAGGGTAATACATCTAAGAAATTATTCCATCGAACGTACTCCCTGGATGCGGAATAGCAACATGAACTAAATGTACTGTCCAAGCCAAAGAACTTACCCGAAAAGTCCCGACAAATGATGATTGAGACGAGATTCCGCGTTTTGAACCACGAAAGGCTTGGTTTCCATTTGGGTTGTAGATGTAACCAACCCGCTATTAAGGACAACGAGAAAGAAATAATAGAAAAGAGCTCCAGATAAAGATCCTCATTGGTGCGTAATCCTATTGTATACCACCACTGATAAACTCCAGAATAAGCAATATTCACTGGACCAGCAGCACCTCCTCGAGTAAAGGCTTCCACAGCGGGTTGACCAAAATGAGGATCCCAAATCGCATGAGCAATAGGTCTTATGTGTAAAGGATCCTGTATCCATGATTCAAAATTTCCTTGCCAAGCTAGATGAAACAGATTTCCGGACGTCCATAGAAAGATTATTGCTAATTGCCCAAAGTGAGAAGCAAAAATGTTCCGATAAAGACGTTCTTCAGTAATATCATCATGACTTTCGAAATCATGTGCGGTAGCAATACCAAACCAAATACGACGAGTAGTGGGGTCCTGAGCTAAGCCTTGGCTAAACCTGGGAAATCTTAATTCCATAATGCCTTTCAAATCTTCCTAGCCACTATCCTACTGCAATAATTCTCGCTAAGAAGAATGCCCATGTCGTGGCAATTCCACCCAGAAGGTAATGGGTTACTCCTACAGCGCGTCCTTGTATAATGCTCAAGGCTCTAGGCTGAGTAGCAGGAGCAACTTTTAATTTGTTATGAGACCAAACGATAGATTCAATGAGTTCTTGCCAATAACCACGGCCGCTGAATAAAAACATTAAACTGAAGGCCCGCACAAAATGAGCACCTAAGAAAAAAGACCATATGCAGATAATGAAGAACCATAAGACTGAATGACTTGCGATGCCTGTGCCCACAAGAAATCTCGAAGCCGCCCATTAATCGTAATGGAACACTGTGCAAAGTTTCCCCCTGTAATATGAGTTACCACCCCTTGATCACTTATAGTACCCCAAACATCCGACTGCATTTTCCAACTGAAATGGAAAATGACTACCGAAATTGCATTGTACATCCAGAATAAACCTAAGAAAACATGATCCCAGGCAGATACTTGACATGTTCCCCCTCGGCCAGGCCCATCGCAAGGAAAGCGAAAGCCTAGATTTGCTTTATCGGGTATCAAACGGGAACTCCGAGCAAATAAAACACCTTTCAAAAGTATTAATACAGTCACATGTATGGTAAATGCATGAATGTGATGGACTAAAAAATCTGCGGTTCCTAATGGAATAGATAACAAAGCCACTTTGCCACCTACTGCTACTAACTCGCCGCCTCCCCACGTTAAGCTAGTACTTGTTGTTGCACCAGGAGCTGTTACGCCAGGCGCAGTAGCATGGATATTTTGTACCCATTAAGCAAAGATAGGTTGTAATTGTGTGGCAGTATCCGAAAACATATCTTGTGGACGGCCTAAAGCACTCATGGTATCATTATGAATGTACAAGCCAAAATTGTGAAAACCTAGAAATATACATACCCAGTTAAGGTGGGATATGATTGCATCGCGGTGTCTAAGGACGCGATCTAATAGATCGTTGGATCGAGTAGTTGGATCATAGTCTCTTACCATAAAAATTGCTGCAGGTGCAGCAGCACCGACTATTAGAAATCCGCCAGTCCACATGTGTGTGTGAACAAGGAAAGTTGTGTACCATAGTCAGTAGCTAGGTATGGATAGGGAGGCATAGAATACATATGATGAGCTACAACAATGATTGTAGAGCCTAGCATAGCTAGGTTAAGAGATAATTGAGCATGCCATGACGTTGTTAAGATTTCATAAAGACCCTTATGGCCTTGTCGTGTAAATGGGCCCTTGTGAGCCTCCAAAATATCTTTAAGTCCATGGCCAATACCCCAATTGGTCCTATACATATGACCTGCGATTAGGAAAAGAGTAGCAATAGCTAAATGATGGTGCGCAGTATCGGTCAGCCAGAGACCACCGGTTACTGGATCTAGTCCTCCGCAGCCAACCGTCGAAGCTTGAGACTGTATGGGAGTTGCGGACGCGTTGCTAAAAGAACATAACATACGATCACTATGAGTAAAGATTAGAGAAAGATAGATGAAGGATAGTAATCCCCTGCGTCGCTGCCGGTCTTTGCTCCGTGGATCGGGAGTGGGGCAGCAACTGGCCGTCACCTTCCGCGAACCATCGCGTCCCCTCCCGTGAGCGCGTTGGATTCCCGTCCGCACCGTACAGAGCTTACAATTTCAGCGGCATAATCATTCGCAAGTGAGATCGGAGAGACGAAGAAAAAGAGAGCACCCAGCAATCATTAGGTGCCTACAGTCCCGCAGTTACTAGGAAACTACCTCGTATCTACAGCGAAGGGCCAATCCAAAGCCAAGGACCGTCGATAGCAGTAGCACCTCTCTCAGTCCCCACTCCACTTCACTCCACTCCATGGCGGCCGCGGATCCCCTTCTCCTGCCGGCTCGCGGATCTCGTTGACGCGCCCGGAGGCTGCCTTGAGCTCGCGGCTGCATCACCGGGCTGGCGGTGCGTGGTGATTTGGCTGGACATCGCACCGGCGGTGAGTGCCGTACTGCTCATGCTCTGCTTCCTTCGTTCTACTAAGTTTTTGCCTGATCTGTTCTACTGATGCTTTGATTGCTTCGATCTGCTGATGTTTTGCTTGCTCCGTTCTGCAGCCGTTTGATTCTTCTTCTTGTCCGCGTGCTGCTGCTTCGTGATTAGTGGTCGCCAAGGCTCCTCCTCAGAGATTGACACGCGACCACGACAGGAGCAGAAGGAGGGGACGGATGGCGCCTGTGGTGACGGCTGCACTGGGCGCGTTGGGTCCTCTGGTGGGGAAGCTCACTGATCTGCTCGCCAATGAGTCCAGGCGCCTGAAAGGGGTCCGCCGCGAGATCCGCTCCCTCCGGTCTGAGTTTCATTCAATGGAAACTGCACTTGATCAGTACGCCACACTCCAGGACCCTGGTCGCCAAGTGAAGCAATGGGTATCTCTGGTGAGGGAGTTGGCCTACGATACCGAGGATCTTTTTGACAAGTTCATGCGCCACCTTGGCAATGGCAACCGCCATGATGGCGGCTACAAGGAGTTTTCCATAAAGCTGCTCGGCGTCTAAAGACGCTTGGAGCTCGACATGGGATCGCCAGCCAAATCGAAGACCTGAAGCGTCGTATCAAGGACGTGAAAGACCTCAAGACCAGTTATGAGCTACCTGGCACTGATTGTAGCATGGCGCGCCATGCCACTATAGATCCCCGGCTGGCTGCTCTTTTTGCTGGGGAGGAAAACCTTGTTGGTATTGACGGTCCAAGAGATGATCTTGCCCAATGGATGGAAAAAGGAAACAATCATCGTCGCAAGGTCTTGTCTATTGTGGGCTTTGGTGGATTGGGAAAAACAACACTGGCAAATGCAGTATATCGCAAGATTCAAAGGCGTTTTGATTGTCATGCTTTTGTCTCAGTCTCCCAAGAGCCAGATCGAAAGAAAATTATCAGGAGTGTGATCTCACAAGTGCCCCACAACTCTGAACTCACAAGAGATATGAACACTTGGGATGAATGGCAATATATTACAAAGCTAAGAGAACTACTACAAAATAAGAGGTAATATATGGCGTTCTTACTTTCTGCAAAATATGTGATGTGCATATAGAGGTATCATTACTTCAGCTAGTTACAAGATACTTCCGGTATTGTTCTTGTTCTGCAAAGTAAGAGACAGCTAGTGAGTAGAACATAAGAAGTAAATTTTCAGCATTGTCATTTTCTACTCCCTCCATATAAAAAATTATAAGACGTTTTTATAGGCTAGTTGTCTTATAATTTTGGTAAGTAGGTAGTACAAAGTATGTCTCGCGCATAATTGTTACGTATTATTTCTGGGCAACTGTTTTTGGTATACAATATTTTGTCACGTATTGCACCAGTAGTTGTGTTTATGCATGGCTTAGCATAATTTTGGATTCCTTATCTCTCGTACTCATATAGAACTACTACAAAGATCTCAGTAAAATATCCAAAATTAGATCATTTTGATATATTTCGTGAAATACTTTTAGTAACGTCTTTGCAATGGAAATGTCTTGTTTGTACCGAGGATATCATGACCATATGCAGCGATTAGAGAAACTCTAGCAGACCCCGCATCCCGCCGGTCCCGTAAAACGCGTTTGCAGTTCGGGGGAAACCGCTTTTGCGGGCTGGCTCAGACCGGCGCAGATGCAGACCCTCCAAAATGACCCGTATAAAAGGATATTCGCGGAATATTTTTTTTACGGGTCAGCTTTTGCAGGGTCTGTTCGGACACCGCCCCGTCGACCCGGAAACAGAAAGCACTCAATTCTCGCATTTGACATAAGTTCCCATAAATAAGTTCAAATTCAAACAACATAACACAGTTTTACGCGCAAATAAAAGCCAAGTTCAGTACGAGAAACGCAAAAGAGGGCCTTGCAAAAGTTACGGCCATGTCCGGCATCATCTTGGTCGATCTTCACTCCGCACCATCAAGTCCACCTTGAAGTTCATCGGCACCAGCGAATCCACCTCCGGCGCTTGTCACAACTCCCGCACCGAAATCATCGGCATTGCCACCATATGGAGCAGAGAAAACATCTCCAGAACTGTAACACGGACCGGCCGACGCGACCATTCTCCTCTTCAAGATTTCTCTCCTTGCCATATCATGCCATGTTTTGGTGAGGTCGTCCATGTCATCGCGGTTCATTGGCATGATCTTGTTCTCTTCCGCGAGCAACAAAGTCATGGATTTGTTTTCAGCGGCGCGTGCTCTTCTCTCCTTATTGGCAGCTTTGCGGAGCCCCTCTTCCTTGAGCAATTGCCACTTTTCTTGCTTCTCTTTTGCCTTCTTCTCGGCCAACTCTTTCTTGATCTCCAATGACTTCAACAACATCAACTCGTTTGATTGCATCATGACATCCATCTTCTCCCTCAAGCTCGATGCTTCTTGCTCTCTCCACATCTTCTCCTTAGTCTTGTTGCCGCCATCGGGCTTGTTCAAATTTCTTGGGCCATCATCATCCTCATCTTCATCCATGTTTATAAGCGAGCCTCTCTTCGGTGGAGATTCTTTGTCGATCAACTTCCACTTCTCGCACTTTTGGAGCAACTCCCAACTATGCTCTAGTTTGAAGAATTTTCCTTCCGAAGCTTCCATGCCTTTGTATCTATGTTGGGCAATCTTGTCCTACACAATGTGAAGAACAAAGTGATGTAATCAATTCTCATGATGCAAATATGATTATGCACAACTTGAACAAAGGCAAAACAAACTCACATAGTCTGATTCCACGGTACCACTTGGAGGTGCATTGCATACTTGCTCCTAGCAAGCAGCCCAACGGCTGCACATAGGCTTGATGTTCTCCCAACGGCCTTGAAGCGACCGAAATGTGCGTGGAGTCCTATTGGGATACTTTTCCATGATGCGGAAGTACTGATCTTCGATCCTTTGCCAATATCTCTAGGTGGTTTGAGAAGTACCCGTGCATGCATCAAGAGACACCGCACTCCATGCTTGGATCAAAGCTTGATCTTCCAAGATCGTGTAGTTCTTTGATCTTTGGCTTTTCCGAGATTTTGATTGCGATTGCTCAAACGCTTTCGCTTCGATTTCGGCCAATTCATCCTCACAACCATGATCATCCACGCCGCCCTTGGATTCATTGTACTCGAATGCGAACGGGGCTTGATCAATATCAATGTCATTGGTGTCCAAGAAGTTCACGAACTCGGCAGTTCCATTGTTTGAACCACCGCTATATTGAACGATAACAAGTCATGAGCTAGCATCAAATGGCGAAAACGAAAGGAAAGCACCATGACCGAAGACGCATACCTTCCGGCCATTTCGTCGAACACCTTGCTTGCGGGGGGAGCAGCGCCGTTGGACGGCATCGGCGGGGCACTTCTTTCCGGGATAGAGTTCGAGGATGAAGGAGGCGCCTTGTTTGTAACCGGATTCCTCTTCCTCTTGCCGGCCGCGGCCTTGGTCACCTTCTTCGTCACCGGCCGAGATCGCCCAACAGCGTTGGCGCCGGGAGCACGAGCCTTGGCGGCGGTGGCTGCCGGATTTCCGCCCTGCACGACCACGTTGCCCTGCCGCTTGCGGGCAGGCGTGGCGCTAGCTTGAGCGACGACGGGGACAACATGGCCGGCGACGAGATCCGCCCAAGGGGAAGGGGCATGCGCGACCTCGACGGTGACGGGGGGCAGCTGGAGTCGTCCATGGCGGCGAGGGACGGCCGCGCAGGATGCACCGGAGCGTGCGGCGGAGGGTGGGGAGCGGGAAAGGGCGCGCGGAAATGTCCCTCCCGCCAAATCTCGCTGCGGATGGGGGCTGCGCTGGGGTCGGCCTCCCAGCCCGTCAAACTAGAGGTTGGGGGAGAAGTTTTGCCGCGCCCCGCAAAAATATTTGCGGGCCGGGGCGGGATGCGGGGTCTGATCGGGCAGGTTTTCGCGCCTCGACCCGCACTTTGGCGGTTATTTTACGGACCGGGGCGGGATGCAGGGTTTTCTAGAGTTGCTCTTAGTTGGCGCCGACAAACGCAAACCTTCTGTGTGTGAGAGAGAGAAGTGCTGAATAGCTGAAGGTGCAGTGAGTAGCGTTAACTATATAACACATGCATGTCTCCTACCAACGAAAGAAAAAAAAACAAGATAACCTAACAGAAGCAAAGCAGCAGGCAAAACTACAAAAATCTTCTACCTCTAGAAAAGATATCAAGCCCGTGTGCCTACTGGGTCGATGAGAAGATGATGATGTCCCTTCGATGCTCCCAAGCATGAAAAGGTTATAAATTTCCAAGTTTAAAAAAATTCTAGTTTGTTGCCAACAGATTTGGTTTTACGTTGCTATGACTCGTATCTTGCGTTTCTTATATGCCAGAGTTTTATATTTGCGGGTTTCAAATTTCCGAGTAACTTAGAAATTATTGACTTTTTCATTCCATTTATATGCCATGTATTTGGGACATAAGGAGTAACTAGTTATACTATTAGAACACCGGTACGTTGCCACGAGCTTTAAAAAAGAATTAAGATACTACTCACAAGACAATGTCATCTCAGTCAACACACATCTTCTTTTTGGACAATCAGCTAACACACATCATACTACCAAAACATAACAATGGTTATTGACAACTAAAAAAGTTTTAGTCAGAATGAGTTGTTTTTTATTCATTCATCTCGGCACAATCCGAGTCTAAAAAATCATGTACACAATCCGGTGGGTACCTGACCCAAGTTTTAAACTTTATTTGCACAACCATGGTTCGCTAGCCGACGAGCAGCTCCATTAGCCAAGCGTCTCACCCATGCCACCCTAAATTCCGTCCTTGGTCACAGGCATTGTTTTAGGCCAACTCTAATGCAGTGATCCAAACGGACACACAATTTGTGGGTGCTACTCCATTTCGAACAAAGATGTGCTTGAATTCGTGGCATAATTTTTGCTCCCACCGCAGTTGGTCTCGTTGGTTAAATTTATGGTGACACTTAGATCTCGGAAGCGCGGGCGGACTATATTGTGGAATGAAGGGAGTACTATTTTGCGGGAATAACTTCCAATGTATTCATCAACTGTCAAGGTAGTACAAAGAACACCAAAGGTAAAAATTATATCCAGGTCCATAGACCATATAGAGACGACTACAAGCACTGGAATGAGCCGAAGGCATCCCGCCGTCATCGCCCTTCCCTCACTTGAGCGTGGAAAATCTTATTGTAGTACAGGACCAGCACACCAGAACAACAACCGCCACCAATGAAGAGAAGTGTAGATCGGAAGAATCCAACCTGTAGATACACGAACACAAACAAACGAAGACCAGATCCATGTGGTTCCACCGAATACAAATGCCGACCAAATTCCGTGAATTTCACCGAGATAAACGTCCACACGTCCTCGACAACACTAGAAACACCGTCTGGGCCGACGGGACTAGGCGAGAAAACTTCATTCCATTGTTAGAGATCCGCCACCACCTCGCCCCTCTGAGTAGAACACAAAACCCTACCAAAATTAAAATAAAATTCCAAAAATGAAGACCTCCCGCTGGCAAGGGACAGATCCACCGGTCGCGCTTCCATGGTCCTAAGGCCACATGAGAGGAGGCAGACCGGCGGCACCACCGGCGGGTCATACGGAAACCCTAGTGGTTGGGTGCCCTCGTACGAGCGATATGCGGGATATGAGAATATTCTTTAGGTTTAAACTATTTGTAACGCTTAATGAGGTAAGTATGGATATTAATTTTTATTTTTATTTCCAGTACCATATCTTTTATCAACCTAATGAGATTCTATCTACTATGAGCTTTTCAGTTAAATTTTGCATATAGTTGTAATCTACCGCCATAGATGTGATGTAAATTCATATAGAGCTGATTTCAAAATAAACACCATATCTGGTTCCATAAGCGGTAATTGTTTTATCCACCTCATGAAATTTAGTTGCATATATAGTGTTGCAAATTTGCTAGTTAGATTAATGAAATCCTTGTTTGGAAATAAACAGGATGGGTAATTAAAGCCGGTAAAACCAATTATCATCCGTCTGAAGCATATGTAGAAAAAAACACCATGATCGTCTTGTTGCTTAGCTAACGTAAAAGAAAATTTATTGGTTACTTCACTGACGTTGTCATCATTGATATATACACCCTTCGTCCCATGATAGAAGAGCGTTTTTGACACTAACGCTCTTATATTATGGCACGGAAAGAGTATATTCCAATACGAATAGGAGTAGTATGGTCGTGTTGGGTTAGCCATCTCCCTGCTGACTGGCTTTGGGTCAGTTCTTGGGTTTGATTTGAAGTGAACGAATACTGATATTCATGCGTCACCAAGACTCGTCGCCCTTTCATAGAAGTATTAGGTATATTGATTTTTAATTCTCAACCATTAAAATTTACAATCAGCAATTAGATAATTCGGTCTATGTGGAAGAAAAATAGTGGCTTGTTTTTCTGTTGTTTTAATAATAAATGGTTTGTTCATTTTTCTACTATCATGTCTCAGGTATCTTGTCATCATCGATGATATATGGTCTACATTTGCATGGAATGCTATCGAGTGTGCTTTTCCGGAGAATTATTGTTCTAGCAGAATTATAGCGACTACCGCATCACTGAAGTAGCACAATCTTGTTCTCCAGATCATGATGACAAGATCTATGAAATGAGACCTCTAAGTGATCTTAACTCAGAAAGACTATTTTTCAAAAGAATAGTTGGCTCAAAAGATTCCTGCCCCAAAATGTTGAGCGAAGTTTCATATGAAATCCTGAAAAAGTGCGGAGGCTTACCATTGGCAATTATCAGTATATCTAGTTTATTGGCAAACAGGCCATGTGTCAAGGAAGAGTGGGAAAAGGTGAAAAGTTCAATTGGTTCTGACTTGAGCAAAAACCAGAATCTAGAAGGAATGAGAAACATACTATCCCTGAGCTACAATGATCTTTCACCTAATCTCAAGACTTGTTTGTTGTATTTAAGTAATTTTCCTGAGGATTGTGTGATTGGGAGAGAGAGATTAGTGAGGCGGTGGATTGCCGAAGGATTTATTTCTGAAGAGCGTGGACGGAGCCGTCAAGAGGTTGCAGAGACCTATTTTAATGAGCTCATGAACAAAAGTTTGATTCAACCTGTGGGCGTTGACTATGATGGCAGGCCTCGTCATGCCTGTCAAGTTCATGATATGATGCTGGAACTTATCATTTCAAAATCCACCGAAGAGAACTTCATCACGTTGGTAAACGGCAGGCAAACTGTTTGGGAAGATTCTCATTGTTTTATTAAATCGACTATCAATCCAGGAAATTGACCAGGAGCTGGCATCTGAATTGGCAAAGAAGGATTTAAGCCATGTTCGATCTCTGACAGTAACATCATCAAGTTGCATCAAGTACTTGCCCAGTCTTGCGAAGTTTAAAGCTTTGCGTGTACTGGATTTTGAAGGTTGTGAAGGATTTGGATGTTTGGAAGAGTATGATATGAACGGTATGGAAGACCTGTTCCTCCTGAAGTACCTGAGCTTTAGGGATACCTCAATATTAGAGCTACCATCAGGAATTGTGATGCTACATGGGCTAGAGACACTAGATCTTTGGGGCACACGCATTTGGGAACTACCACCTAGAATTGTTGAGCTCACTAATCTGGAATATTTACTCTACGAAAATAATGGTGGAATATGGGCATTAAAGATACCAAAAGGGATTGGAAATATGACAAACTTACGGAGATCTCAGGCCTTAATATTACCATAAGTTCAGTAGATGCAGTGGAGGAGCTAGGAACCTCATCAATTTGAATGTACTCGTGTACTGTACAATCCGGATCCGAATTTCGCACTGACAAGTACAAGAGACATGCTGATGCGTTAATCTCCTCCGTACGCAAGCTTGGCAGCTACAAACTCCACTCCGTGTCTATAGATACTGGTAATATAGATCGGTTTGAGTTATTAGAACGTTGGTCTCCTCCATCTGGCCTCCAAAGTTTTGAGATGAAACCCTACTACCGTTTATCTGAAGAACTTAAGTTGACTGCACCAGCACTCACCAGTCTTGTGAACCTTGGAATTAATTTACGTGAAGTAACAGAGGAGGATGTTCTTATTCTGGCAGAGCTGCCTGCCTTACTTTATCTTAATCTTAAGAGCACGCTCCAAAAAGACAGGCTTACGGTGAAGAAAGGAGGATTCAGATGTTTGAAGCTGTTTGACTTTCTAGTTTCTGAGGCATTCTGGGAAAACCTTCTGTTTGAGAAAGGGGCAATGCCAAATCTCGAGAGGCTTTCGGTGACAGCTTGGGTGCGGGGATTAGCATCAGCAGCAGAATCTTATGGGTTCTACTTAGGTATCGAGCACCTCAACAGTTTGAAAGTTGTAAAACTTACTGTTTTCGAGTCCCACCATTGCTACGAGGATGGCACATCATCTCTTGTATCAGCTATTTGCAAATCAGCAGAAGCTGCCGTAAAGAAGGAAGCAAATCTCCATCCCAATCGTCCCAGGGTTACTCTCTATGGACAAGACGTAGATTGTAACATTGATGATGAAGTAAACGAGGATCAGAACACCGCTGGTGTCGAAGTCAATGTGGAGCTCGATGGTGTTGAAGTGAATGAGGATCAGAGTTACGTGGATGATGAAGCAAACGAGAAGCAGAGTGGCGCTGATGAATATTCTGACGCCATTTCATCCCCAATGCACGAGGTATTCCTACTATCAATATTACTACGTACTACAAAAAGCTTGGCAGTTCATACTTTCGATGATCATTCTATTTCTTTCTCCTTGAACGTTTGTGTTTTCTCAATATCTCAAAGAAGCTTTCTGACGGTCTTTTGTCATATCCCTATAGGGAACCCATTCTCCTTGAATGCAAGGGCGGGACGACGTGCTGCTGCCTTGACTGAAATGGTGTGTCCAAGCCTGAAGCTAGCTAGTATTCTCGTCGCCTGAATGAAGATGGAATAAAATGGCCCTGAAGAAGTTAGTATTTATTTATGTGTGTGGACTTGGCATCGGACTGTTTCAATTTATTTACTACCACTGTTAAGAATTATTACATTGCTATTTGTGTGAAGCTCGCCGTCTGTGTGGAGCTTTGTTCTGGTGTACTTGGGAATTTGATTGTAACTTAAATATTTAGACATATGTCAGCAGAAACTGATTCGCCTGCTTCTCTATGGCCTGAATGCATAGCTTTGTCATCTTACCAGTTATCTAAATGGTCTGATATTTGTTTACAGAGGGAGTATGTTTGTGGGAGCTTAGTGGTGACATCTTATCATGTATCGTCAGGATAGACGCTGTGGCGCTATGCTATGTGGTAGGGGTGCGCTCTCACAGTTTATTATCAGTAGGCTGTTTCACAACCCCAACTGATTGCAAACTCTTTGGTTGATTGAACACTGACTGAACCAACAATGAGGTAGAAATACATGCTGAAATTTCCAGAGTCATGGTGAAACTGAGGATATCAATGCACTACTCATAAATAAATCTGATTGCAGTCCGTGATGGTTGTCTAGACCAGTTGTCCTTGAAAGCAGGGTACACGAATAAAAGAGGGGGTCGTGCTCTGCCGGTAGTGCACGTTGGGTAACCTGCTGGGGAATAAAGCTCACTAGTTCAATTTCCTACAGTCCATCGTCAATCATTCACCATC
Organism: Aegilops longissima; assembly: GCA_021605205.1. Lineage (NCBI taxonomy): Eukaryota > Viridiplantae > Streptophyta > Magnoliopsida > Poales > Poaceae > Aegilops > Aegilops longissima. The sequence continues at coordinate 19,292,759 of CM038676.1, read as the reverse complement.
TAGTACAGTCTCTTCCACTTGTACACATATCCTGATGGGGCATAAAGCTCACTGCTTTGCTGCAGTTCATCATCAATCATCCGCCGCCCACTACAGTCTCTACCACTTCTTCACGTACCCCTTTATTACGGCTGGACCAAACCAAAGCAATCAACCCACCACATCCACCCGGGGACCGTCTCACCACTCCAGCCAGTCTCCGCAGCTCCACGGCGACGGACTCCTTCGATCTAGTTGAAGCGCCCGGGCCGCCCTCCGCCGCCACCAAGGCGGCATCGAGCGTGCAGCGGCTGAGCATACATTACGCGGTGGATTCGAATGGGCACTGTGCATGCGGCGGTGAGTACGCTCATGTTTTGCCTCATTCATTCTGCTGCTCCTGTTCAATTCACTGAATTTAGCTAATCAGCCTGCTATAGTTTTTATTGCCCTTCTCTGAATTTTTCTTTTGGGAGTTACTAAGAATTAAGTTGCCAAGTACATCATAGATCCAGGATAAAAAACTGAATTCTCAATACAAATTGATTTGTGAAATTTATGTTTAAAATGCTCCAGATTTCAGGCGATTGATGAACAGATGCTAATTATATCTTCCAAACTTCTGTTAAATCTTTTTTAAAACTTCTGCTAAACAGCAAGACTTTTAAGAAGTGCAAATAACACCATGATGACATTTGTTGTTGCACAACGATTCTAAAGAACCGATTTTTTAAACAGATAATGCTTATTGTTTCTGTACATCACTCACATAATCACAGGGGCTCAACACTTGTATATGTATCTTGAAGAATACATAATTAAGAAGAAAACTTTGTTCTACATAATTCTAAACAGAAGCTTGACATTGTCCAATTCTTAATCTGCAGGTATTACTCTCACATACACCAATGCATCACTTCAAAACAAGAGAGGAATTCATATATATCTAATCCAGGAACAAGCCTGCAGATTTGGCGAAGCAGTAGTACAAAAGATGGAAAAGGAGGAGACACGAACTAAGTTCGGGCAGGTTCATTTGCTCGATTTAGATATATTATAAGGTCCTTTCCCAAAAGGTACGAATAGGCTACCACATGGATCGATCCTGTCCACAATATAGTTTACATACTGTTTTCCCATTCGGGAACCGAGAAACGAGCTTGCTAGCTGAGTCACGGCTCTTTCGTCTATCTTTGGCTATTCTTCTCCATCTGGTGCCTCACTCTGGAGCAAGCACCTCCTTTTATACGCACGAGAGCAGCCCTTGGGATAGCTTATGGGAGAATTCACCTGCATAATTTCCCTCTTCTTTCTTCTTGGCCATCATGCACCTAGTCTATAGGTCTTTTAGGCTTTATAGGCTTTGCAGCCATTTGTAGAACTTTTTCCGAGGCCATAATTTTGGTGTAGCCTTTGTGTCTTGGCAGCAAATGAAGGTAGCCTTATCTTCCTTTTGAGATTTAGCTGTGCGTCATGATTGTGTCTTGGAGATTACTTTCAGGAATATTGCATCCAGTATGCTGATGGTTGCCTGTGTGCATGCAAAGATGCATTCTGATGCATGCCTGGTGATGATGTGTCTTTTCATATATTTTTGGGGGTCTTCCCTACCCATATATTTTATATTTTCATACCAATACTCGATTTCTAATTTATTTAGATTCTATCAATATTTGGATCGGGTATAGGTCCTCCACGTCTAATAATTTATAGGAATATCAACCCAAATTCGGTAATATTTTTAATTTGTTTTGTGTGGACATTATTGAGGTGACTACCCATGTCCTGCGATATCCATATGATCATCACCAACTTCAGATCACATTCTTTCTTTATCTCTTCATGTTTTAATTCATTTCCGTTCATACTTCATATAAAATTTCTTCCTTCAATTCCTTCTCATTGACTTTCATAATTCTAAAAAACAATCAATTTATTGATCTACATATTCGCTGTCCAAAGGGTATATTTCCTTTAGAAGGCATTCTTTGTATGTATAATATTTTGGGGAGTATTTGTCCTTTATATTCTTTGATCCTGATGCTTCTCCCTTTGTAGTTTTAAGTGTTGATGGATTGGATGCATTTTTATCTTTGCCTCTTTGCTTCTAGTTAATATATTCTTTAGCCTTTGGATTGCTATAATAATTCTCTCTTATCACCTTTCTTTCCCACAACAATGCGTCATATGAATTCTAATATTTTTAAAATGTTAAATCTTCTCCTCTTCCTTTCACATCTATATTTCCTATCATAATATCTTCCCATGTCATGTATATTCCAGGTTTACTTCCATCAAGCAAAATATATAATTATTTTTCTTTTTGTACTTAAATTTTTGCTGATTTTGGTGAATTTCTGTTCATCGTATTAAAATATTCTGCGAGGCTATTGAGAACTGATAACATATATCATTTTTCTTCTCTCCTAACGGTATATAGATAATAAAATTATCTAATATGGACCATTGAATTTCATCAACGAGGATATGGCTCCTTGATTCAAAATTGAATGTATTATGTGGAAATATTTTCAACTTGTTATCTTCTCCAAAAATGAAGCATTCATTCCCGGTGGAGAGTATATAACCCTCTCTTCATTCTTGTATAACTGATAAATGGGAAAATATGTAGTTTCATCAACCTAAATATGTAGGTCAAACTGATGAACGAGAAGCATCATTTAGCTTTAAGTGACATATTGACCCATTCATCAATTTTTATAGAAATGAATAGAGGATTACTCTCCACGGGGAATGAATGCTTCATTTTAGGAGAATATAACAAGCTGAAAATATTGCCACACAAAACATTCAATTTAAAACCGAAGAGCCATATCCTCGTTGATGAAATTCAACGATGCATAATAGATAATTTCTGGTTTCAACACACCTTTAAGAGAGAAGAAAAAGATATACTCTATCAATTCTCAATAGCCTCCCAGAATATTTTAATACGATGAATAGAAATTTACCAAAATAAAAAATAAGTACAAAAATAAGAATCATCATATATTTTGTTTGATGGAAGTAAACGAAATATACATGCATGGCATGGGAAGATATTATGATAGAAAACATAGATTTGAAACGAAGAGTGGAAACTTTAACATTTAAAAATATGATAATATAAAGGAAGCATTGCTTTGGGCATGAAAGGTGATAAGAGAGAATTATTATATCAACCAGAAGTTAAAGAGGCGAAGATGCAAAATAACACTGCATCCAATCCATCAACAATTAAAACTACAAAGGAGAAGCATCGATCAAAGAATATAAAGGAAGAATACTCCCAAATATTGTACATATAAATAAGGCCTTCTAAAGGAAATTGACCCTTTCGACAACGAAATATATAGATCAATGAATGGATGGATGTTTTTAAGAATTACAAATGATAATAAAGAAGGCATTGAAGGAAGAAATCTTAAATGAAATAAGAATGGAAATGAATAAATTTTATTTGAAGAAATAAAGAAAGAATATACGAAGTTTGATTTAAATCTCTCATATGATTATCACATGGATATCGGAGGACATGGCAGCCACTTGAATAAAGTCCATAAAAAACAACTACAAATATTACTGAATTTGGGTTGATATTGCTATCAATTACTCGGACGCAGGAGGACCTATACTCGACCCGAATATTAATTGAATCAAAATAAGTCGGAATACTATTAAGTATTGATCTGAAAATATCAAAAATATATGGGAAGGTAAGATCACTATATATATACCAACAATATAGCGATAAAAAATTATAATATAATTTAAAAAATCTCTAATCAATATTAGATCAGATTTTGATTAGGTTAATATGTGGATAGATATGCGCTTTTTATCTGAATAGTATGTACCATTCACTCGGTAGGACACTATTCACAATAGTGTTTTCTATTCAATACACTATTTGGAATTGTATTAACTATTAACTGCAATATTTAATTCAATATGATTATTTGCACATTCTAACTTGACTATTTCTTCGATGCAGGATCTGGTATGGCTGGCGAGGACAACAATTCGACCGATGGTGTGCGCAGTGGTGTAAAATCCTACTCAGTACTCACCATATGTTTCATTATGTTATATCAGATATAGCTAGTTATGTTCACTTAGTTGTTTTAATTGCAAATTTACGGGTAAATTCCTATCTTATTCCCAGGCAGTTCCACCCGAAGGGAACAGTTCTCTACGGCCATAAGGTTATCATTCAAACGCCACTCTGGGCTACACAGAGAACTACACATGTAGAAGTTTCTACTATAGGATCCCTATCATAAGAACTCATCCCATAAATTCATAAATAAAATACCAAGTGAAACCAAGAAACTACATCATTTCCACAAAATAATTTACATATGGCTTTCTCTTTTGGAAAGCCCCGAAGGGATTACACAAGCTAAATAAAATTACCTTCTAATTACCTTCTTGAGCCTACAATGCTATGGATATTGTGTCTCTTATTGCAGGATGAGAGACTACTACTACTACTGAGCAACGAGCTTGCTAGCTGGGTTCTTCTCTGTCTGGTGTCTCTCTTTGCAGCAAACGGCTCCTGTTATAGGCGAGAGAGCAGCTTTCTGGATGGCTTCCGGGTGAATGTACCTCTTTATTTGATATGTGGTAGGGTGCATGGGTGTCCTTCTAGGGTGTGGATAAGAGCGAGAGATAGTGCCTGACAAGCTTCAATCTTCAGGAATCTTTCATGTCATTACTTTTTTCACGTGGGCATTATCTCTCGGTGACTAATTGGCTGGCCTCTGCGTATCAGTCTTCGCTCTTCAGCCATGCAAGTCTTCAAGCGATTAGCCTTCTGATAGATTGCTTGTTTTGGCTTCAAGAGTGCTTGTGCTGGTGCAGCGTAAATACATGATGAAGCTGCATTACTATTCACCAGTACTATATACTATTATTATCATTTTCATCTTTCATTTTTTATTTTTTACAGGGGTCATCCCTGGCCATATAGTTGACAATACATTATCAATATTCAAGGTGGTTATATTTAGGTAATATTCCGTTTAATGATATTCTAAATTCTATCAATATTCAGGCGCGGAGGACCTATACCCGACCCGAAAGAATTGTTAAAGCGCTAGTTGCGGAAGACCTATACCACAACTAGCGCTTTTTCAGTATATTGTCAACTGAAAATAGCTGCCTGAAACTGACATGTTTCTGTGAGCATCTCAAACCTGGCGGACCTGATGCCTAAATTATTTTCTACACGAATTCGTTGCGGAAGTTGAGGACCTATACCCGACCCGCAACTCCCATACGGAAAAGAATTGTTAAAGCGCTAGTTGTGGAAGCTTTAACAATTTATGGACTAGTTGTGGCACTAGCGCTTTTATTTGCGAACCCTTTTGTTTAATCTTAAAAAAAAATTCTTTCGATTTCGATTAGATACTTTTTTTCTTTTTTTAGTAAATTTGTATTTGCTTCCATAATTCCAATTATATCAATACTTTATTTAATTTACTCCTATTTATTACTCCTGGAATTATCTATTTATCGGGACAGATAATACCCCATTCTAGGAAGGGCTGAGTTGAGTATTATTAATTTAGAAGATATACTCACCTTCTTATTTCCCGTCCTTAGTTTAGGAAAGTGGAAAGTTTTTTCCTTTTATTTTAGGAATTTTGGGAACAGAACATTTCAACAAAGGAAGTCTTTCACCGGTCAAACAAGACGTAAGACTTAATCTAAAAGAAATTACTAGATTGAATCTATTTGCATTAAAAAACGATCAAAATAGGGCGAGCGAAGTAAGTGATCGAAAAACTTTGTTCTTTGTTCGTCCTATCTATAAGAGGAGAGCATATGAAAAATGTAACCCATTCTTTCGTTTTTTAGCTCACTGGCCATCCGCTGGCAGTTTCGGGCTTAATACCGATATTTTAGCAACAAATCTAATAAATCTAACTGTAGTGGTTGGTGTTTTGATTTTTTTTGGAAAGGGAGTGTGTGCGAGTTGTCTATTTCAAGAATAGATTGGATCTATCCGGATGCACTTTATAATATTTTTTAGTATTTTTTGGATAAATAAGAAAAGGGTGCACGATCTCGACGTATTACTTCTGAATAAATTCAGAAATCATATGGAAGAACCATAGCATTTCGCGACTCATTGGTAAATCAACTTTGATTCTCTATAAACCAAGAATGTGAGACCATTAACACGGTTAAAGCTAAACTGCTTGAAGTCCAGGCAAAAAGAGGTACTCTTTCTACAACTATATTAGTATTAGTACCGAATTTAAATGGGAAATAGCTAATGTAAAATTTATCTGATATAGAACACTCATATCGATAAAATGGTTTGAACTATTTACTAGAAAAAAAGCAGGGCACCCTGCCCTTTTTAACCAATGCCGAATCGACGACCTATGTATAAAAAGAGAAATTTTTGGATTTGAAGGAAAAAGAATTCTATTAATTTTCATTTTCCATTTATTTAGTTAGTTTTTCTTAATGAAATTGAAATTATTAAAGAGGGCAAATAAAAATAAAGAAACAACTTTGCTGACCATGATATATTTTTTATCTAGGCGGAAGAGTCCTCTTAATATTTATCTAGTCTTATATAGGTTTCGGTATATTGAAATATAAACATAAAAAAGAAGATAGAGGATAGGCTCATTACTTAAAAAAAGATATGGAAATAGCTATAGAAAAAAAAATAAGGAGCGTGAGAGCCAAATGAATCGAAAGATTCATGTTTGGTTCGGGAAGAGATCATAAAAGTTGTAAACTTACAAAATAATCTACTTCCATTAAAAGATTTATTAGATAATCGAAAACAGAGGATCTTGAGTACTATTCGAAATTCAGAAGAATTGCGTAGAGGGACCATTGAGCAACTCGAAAAAGCTCGGATTTGATTACAGAAAGTCGAACTAGAAGCGGATGAGTATCGAATGAATGGATACTCTGAGATAGAACGAGAAAAAGCAAATTTGATTAATGCTACTTCTATTAGTTTGGAACAATTGGAAAAGTCTAAAAATGAAACCCTTTATTTTGAAAAACAAAGGTCAATGAATCAGGTCCGACAGCGGGTTTTCCAACAGGCCGTACAAGGAGCTCTAGGAACTCTGAATAGTTGTTTGAATACCGAGTTACATTTCCGTACGATTCGTGCTAATATTGGCATTGTCGGGTCCCTGTAATGGAAGAGATAATTAAATTAATTAGGCCTTGAACTTCTACTCTCGTTTAGAATTTAGGCATTATTTTTCCCCTTGCTTCCGAAAAAAGAGTCAAGAAACACTAATGGCAACCCTTGAGTCGTGAAATTCATAAAATTCTCCATGACGTATTGAACAATATAATAGGAAAGTAGGGATTGAGAATATAGGTCACGTAGTTCAAGTGGGGGATGGGATTGCTCGTATTATAGGTCTTGGTGAAATAATGTCAGGTGAATTAGTCGAATTTGCAGAAGGTACTAGGGGTATTGCTCTGATTTTGGAATCCAAAAATGTTGGGATTGTATTAATGAGCGATGGGTTGATGATACAAGAGGGAAGTTTTGTAAAAGCAACAGGAAGAATTGCTCAGATACCCGTGAGTGAGGCTTACTTGGGTCGTATTGTAAATGCTCTGCTAAACCTATTGATGGGAAAGGCGAAATTATAGCTTCGAATCTCGCTTAATTGAATCTCCTGCTCCAAGTATAATTTCCAGGTGTTCCGTATACGAACCTCTTCAAACAGGGCTTATTGTTATCGATTCGATGATCCCTATAGGGTGCGGTCAGCGAGAGTTAATTATTGGGGACAGACAGACTGGCAAAACAGCAGTAGCCACAGATACAATTCTCAATCAAAAAGAGCAAGGTGTAATATGTGTTTATGTAGCTATCGGTCAAAGAGCATCCTCCGTAGCTCAAGTAGTAACTACTTTCCATGAGGAGGGGGCCATGGAATACACTATTGTAGTAGCTGAAATGGCGGATTCACCTGCTACATTACAATACCTCGCTCCTTATACGGGAGCAGCCCTGGCTGAGTATTTTATGTACATGAACGGCATACTTTAATAATTTATGATGATCTCTCCAAACAGGCACAAGCTTATCGCCAAATGTCCCTTCTATTAAGAAGACCTCCCGGCCGTGAGGCTTATCCAGGGGATGTTTTTTATTTGCATTCACGCCTTTTAGAAAGAGCCACTAAATTAAATTCTCTTTTAGGCGAAGGAAGTATGACTGCTTTACCAATAGTTGAGACTCAATCTAGAGACGTTTCCGCCTATATTTCTACTAATGTAATCTCCATTACAGATGGACAAATATTCTTATCTGCGGATCTATTCAATGCCGGAATTCGACCCGCTATTAATGTGGGTATTTCTGTTTCCAGAGTAGGATCCATGGCTCAAATTAAAGCCATGAAACAAGTAGCTGGCAAATCAAAATTGGAACTAGCTCAATTCGCAGAGTTACAAGCCTTTGCACAATTCGCCTCTGCTCTCGATAAAACAAGTCAGAATCAATTGGCAAGGGGTCGACGATTAAGGGAATTGCTTAAACAATCCCAGCAAATCCTCTCCCGGTGGAAGAGCAGATAGCTACTATTTATACGGAACAAGAGGATATCTTGATTCGTTAGAAATTGAACAGGTAAATAAATTTCTGGATGAGTTACGTAAACATCTAAAAGATACTAAACCTCAATTCCAAGAAATTATATCTTCTAGCAAGACATTCACCGAGCAAGCAGAAATCCTTTTGAAGGAAGCTATTCAGGAACAGCTGGAACGGTTTTCTCTTCAGTAACAAATAAATTTTGCATGTCTACTCTTGTTAGTAGAATAGGAATCGTTGAGAAAGATTTTCATTTGAATCATGCAAAAAGTTTTCTTTGTTTTAGTTTAGTATAGTTATTTAAAGAATAGATAGAAATAAGATTGCGTCAATAGGATTTGAACCTATACCAAAGGTTTAGAAGACCTCTGTCCTATCCATTAGACAATGGACGCTTTTCTTTCATATTTTATTCTTTCTTTTATTTTATTTTCTTCTTTCGAGAAAAAACTATTAGACCAAAACTCTTTTAGGAAATCAAAAAATCCAGATACAAATGCATGATGTATATATTATATCATGCATATATCATAAAGAAGGAGTATGGAGCCGGTAGTGGGAATCGAACCCGCAACCCCAAGGTTATGAGCCTTATGAGCTACCAAACTGCTCTATACTCTTAAACTAAAGAGAGGTAACTAGTGGATAAAAGAGGGTTGGATACGCCCCTCTACCAATATCTATACAAATAGAATAGTCCATTTATACAGAATGGTAAAGAGGGCTCCTCTATGATTATCAATTCCAGAAATCCATACAAATACGAAAGGGTATTTTATCCTTACCAACTGGATCTTGTTGCACCGGTAACAAACATTCATAAACCATTTCTCGAAATGCGTGTCCGGATAGCCCAAAATGTCGATAGTTAGCTCTAGGTCTTCCGGTCAAAAAACAACGTCGATGAAGGCGTGTAGGTGCACTATTACGCGGTAGGGATTGCAATTTTCTCGCATTTTCGTTTTTTCACTCAAACTCAAGGGAGAAACTTTGCTTCTTATCTTTTTTTTTAAAGATTGACGAATCAAATGATATTTCTGTTCTAATTTCTGCCGCTTCTTCTCCCTCTGAATCAAACTTTTTTTTGCCATAATGTGTCGTTGCTATTATTACCAAGTATACGGTTCTAATCCTAGATGAAAAAATAAATAGAAAAAGAAATCTAAAAAGGCAGATCCTCCCTCTCTATCAAGAGTAATGAACTAGGTGATGATACAGTACAAAAAAACAAACTAAATTAACCAAACTTGCCTGATGTTGAGGCAATCAAGAAAGCTGCATAAGTGAATATATAACCCACGGAAAAGTGAGCTAATCCAACCAATCTTGCTTGCACAATGGAAAGAGCCACGAGCTTATCTCTCCAGCGAATTAAATTAGCTAAAGGTGTGCGTTCATGAGCCCATGCTAAAGTCTCAATTAATTCCTGCCAATACCCCCGCCAGGAAATTAAGAACATAAATCCAGTAGCCCAAACAAGATGTCCAAATAAGAACATCCACGCCCATACCGATAAACTATTCATCCCAAAAGGATTATATCCATTGATAAGTTGTGAAGAGTTTAACCATAGGTAATCTCTTAACCATCCCATCAAATAAGTGGAGGATTCATTAAATTGTGAAACGTTGCCCTGCCATAATGTGATATGTTTCCAATGCCAATAAAAAGTAATCCACCCAATGGTACTTAACATCCAGAAAACTGCCAAATAAAATGCGTCCCAAGCAGAAATATCCCAAGTACCGCCGCGCCATGGGCCGTCACAAGGAAAACTATATCCAAAGTCCTTTTTATCCGGCATTAATTTGGAACCGCGTGCATCTAAAGCGCCCTTTACTAAAATCAATGTAGTTGTATGCAAACCTAGAGCAATAGCATGATGAACCAAGAAATCCCCAGGTCCTATTGTTAAGAAAAGCGAATTACTATTCTCATTAACAACATTCAACCATCCGGGCAACCATAGGCTTCGACCCGCATTGAAAGCGGGGCCATTCGTTGAAGATAAGAGTATATCGAACCCATATGTCGTCTTGCCATGAGCAGATTGTATCCATTGGGCAAATATAGGTTCGATCAAGATTTGCTTTTCTGGAGTACCAAAAGCAAGCATGACGTCGTTATGAACATAAAGGCCCAAGGTATGGAATCCTAGAAAGAGGCTAGCCCAACTTAAATGAGATATGATAGCTTCTTTATGGTCTAACATTCTTGCCAATACATTATCCTCATTCTGTTCGGATTGTAATCCCTAATGAAAAAATAGCTCCATGAGCAAAAGCCCCTGTCATGATGAACCCTGCAATATATTGGTGATGAGTATATAAAGCAGCTTGAGTAGTAAAGTCTTGTGCTATGAATGCATAAGGAGGTAAAGAGTACATATGTTGAGCTACTAAGGAAGTAATAACCCCTAAAGAAGCTAGAGCAAGACCTAACTGAAAATGAATCGAATTGTTGATTGTGTCATAAAGGCCCTTATGCCCACGCCCTAATCGACCCCGGAGGATAAGCGCTTCTAAAAGATCTTTAATACTGTGCCCAATTCGAAGTTAGTTCGATACATGTGACCGCAATGAGAAAAATAAATGCAATAGCTAAATGATGGTGAGCCATATCGGTCAGCCGCAAACTTTGTGTTTGTGGATGGAATCCCCAAGAAGAGTTAGAATGGCAGTTCCGCTCCTTGGCGGTACCAAATAAATGATTACTCGAATCAGGGTTTTGGGCATAAAGATTCCATTGACCCGTCAAAGGGGTCCCAACCCCTGGGATAGGGTAATACATCTAAGAAATTATTCCATCGAGCGTACTCCCTGGATGCGGAATAGCAACATGAACTAAATGTACTGTCCAAGCCAAAGAACTTACCCGAAAAGTCGACAAATGATGATTGAGGCGAGATTCGCGTTTTGAACCACGAAAGGCTTGGTTTCCATTTGGGTTGTAGATGTAACCAACCCGCTATTAAGGACAACGTAGAAAGAAATAATAGAAAAAGAGCTCCAGTATAAAGATCCTCATTGGTGCGTAATCCTATTGTATACCACCACTGATAAACTCCAGAATAAGCAATATTCACTGGACCAGCAGCACCTCCTCGAGTAAAGGCTTCCACAGCGGGTTGACCAAAATGAGGATCCCAAATCGCATGAGCAATAGGTCTTATGTGTAAAGGATCCTGTATCCATGATTCAAAATTTCCTTGCCAAGCTAGATGAAACAGATTTCCGGACGTCCATAGAAAGATTATTGCTAATTGCCCAAAGTGAGAAGCAAAATGTTCCGATAAAGACGTTCTTCATAATATCATCATGACTTTCGAAATCATGTGCGGTAGCAATACCAAACCAAATCTGACGAGTAGTGGGGTCTGAGCTAAGCCTTGGCTAAACCTGGAAATCTTAATTCCATAATGCCTTTCAAATCTTCCTAGCCACTATCCTACTGCAATAATTCTCGCTAAGAAGAATGCCCATGTCGTGGCAATTCCACCCAGAAGGTAATGGGTTACTCCTACAGCGCGTCCTTGTATAATGCTCAAGGCTCTAGGCTGAGTAGCAGGAGCAACTTTTAATTTGTTATGAGACCAAACGATAGATTCAATGAGTTCTTGCCAATAACCACGGCCGCTGAATAAAAACATTAAACTGAAGGCCCAGACAAAATGAGCACCTAAGAAAAAAAGACCATATGCAGATAATGAAGAACCATAAGACTGAATGACTTGCGATGCTGTGCCCACAAGAAATCTCAAGCCGCCCATTAATCGTAATGGAACACTGTGCAAAGTTTCCCCTGTAATATGAGTTACCACCCTTGATCACTTATAGTACCCCAAACATCCGACTGCATTTTCCAACTGAAATGGAAAATGACTACCAAATGCATTGTACATCCAGAATAAACCTAAGAAAACATGATCCCAGGCGGATACTTGACATGTTCCCCCTCGGCCAGGCCCATCGCAAGGAAAGCGAAAACCTAGATTTGCTTTATCGGGTATCAAACGGGAACTCCGAGCAAATAAAACACCTTTCAAAAGTATTAATACAGTCACATGTATGGTAAATGCATGAATGTGATGGACTAAAAAATCTGCGGTTCCTAATGGAATAGGTAACAAAGCCACTTTGCCACCTACTGCTACTAACTCGCCGCCTCCCCACGTTAAGCTAGTACTTGTTGTTGCACCAGGAGCTGTTACGCCAGGCGCAGTAGCATGGATATTTTGTACCCATTGAGCAAAGATAGGTTGTAATTGTATGGCAGTATCCGAAAACATATCTTGTGGACGGCCTATAGCACTCATGGTATCATTATGAATGTACAAGCCAAAATTGTGAAAACCTAGAAATATACATACCCAGTTAAGGTGGGATATGATTGCATCGTGGTGTCTAAGGACGCGATCTAATAGATCGTTGTATCGAGTAGTTGGATCATAGTCTCTTACTATAAAAATTGCTGCATGTGCAGCAGCACCGACTATTAGAAATCCGCCAATCCACATGTGTGTGTGAACAAGGAAAGTTGTGTACCATAGTCAGTAGCTAGGTATGGATAGGGAGGCATAGAATACATATGATGAGCTACAACAATGGTTGTAGAGCCTAGCATAGCTAGGTTAAGAGATAATTGAGCATGCCATGACATTGTTAAGATTTTATAAAAACCCTTATGGCCTTGTCCTGTAAATGGGCCCTTGTGAGCCTCTAAAATATCTTGAAGTCCATGGCCAATACCCTAATTGGTTCTATACATATGACCTGCGATTAGGAAAAGAATAGTAATAGCTAAATGATGGTGCGCAATATCGGTCAGCCAGAGACCACCGGTTACTGGATCTAGTCCTCCGCAGCCAACCGTCGAAGCTTGAGACTGTATGGGAGTTGCGGACGCGTTGCTAAAAGAACATAACATACGATCACTATGAGTAAAGATTAGAGAAAGATAGATGAAGGATAGTAATCCCCTGCGTCGCTGCCGGTCTTTGCTCCGTGGATCGGGAGTGGGGCAGCAACTGGCCGTCACCTTCCGCGAACCATCGCGTCCCCTCCCGTGAGCGCGTTGGATTCCCGTCCGCACCGTACAGAGCTTACAATTTCAGCGGCATAATCATTCGCAAGTGAGATCGGAGAGACGAAGAAAAAGAGAGCACCCAGCAATCATTAGGTGCCTACAGTCCCGCAGTTACTAGGAAACTACCTCGTATCTACAGCGAAGGGCCAATCCAAAGCCAAGGACCGTCGATAGCAGTAGCACCTCTCTCAGTCCCCACTCCACTTCACTCCACTCCATGGCGGCCGCGGATCCCTTCTCCTGCCGGCTCGCGGATCTCGTTGACGCGCCCGGAGGCTGCCTTGAGCTCGCGGCTGCATCACCGGGCTGGCGGTGCGTGGTGATTTGGCTGGACATCGCACCGGCGGTGAGTGCCGTACTGCTCATGCTCTGCTTCCTTCGTTCTACTAAGTTTTGCCTGATCTGTTCTACTGATGCTTTGATTGCTTCGATCTGCTGATGTTTTGCTTGCTCCGTTCTGCAGCCGTTTGATTCTTCTTCTTGTCCGCGTGCTGCTGCTTCGTGATTAGTGGTCGCCAAGGCTCCTCCTCAGAGATTGACACGCGACCACGACAGGAGCAGAAGGAGGGGACGGATGGCGCCTGTGGTGACGGCTGCACTGGGCGCGTTGGGTCCTCTGGTGGGGAAGCTCACTGATCTGCTCGCCAATGAGTCCAGGCGCCTGAAAGGGGTCCGCCGCGAGATCCGCTCCCTCCGGTCTGAGTTTCATTCCATGGAAACTGCACTTGATCAGTACGCCACACTCCAGGACCCTGGTCGCCAAGTGAAGCAATGGGTATCTCTGGTGAGGGAGTTGGCCTACGATACCGAGGATCTTTTTGACAAGTTCATGCGCCACCTTGGCAATGGCAACCGCCATGATGGCGGCTACAAGGAGTTTGTCCGCAAAGCTGCTCGGCGTCTAAAGACGCTTGGAGCTCGACATGGGATCGCCAGCCAAATCGAAGACCTGAAGCGTCGTATCAAGGACGTGAAAGACCTCAAGACCAGTTATGAGCTACCTGGCACTGATTGTAGCATGGCGCGCCATGCCACTATAGATCCCCGGCTGGCTGCTCTTTTTGCTGGGGAGGAAAACCTTGTTGGTATTGACGGTCCAAGAGATGATCTTGCCCAGTGGATGGAAAAAGGAAACAATCATCGTCGCAAGGTCTTGTCTATTGTGGGCTTTGGTGGATTGGGAAAAACAACACTGGCAAATGCAGTATATCGCAGGATTCAAAGGCGTTTTGATTGTCATGCTTTTGTCTCAGTCTCCCAAGAGCCAGATCGAAAGAAAATTATCAGGAGTGTGATCTCACAAGTGCCCCACAACTCTGAACTCACAAGAGATATGAACACTTGGGATGAATAGCAATATATTACAAAGCTAAGAGAACTACTACAAAATAAGAGGTAATATATGGCGTTCTTACTTTCTGCAAAATATGTGATGTGCATATAGAGGTATCATTACTTCAGCTAGTTACAAGATACTTCCGGTATTGTTCTTGTTCTGCAAAGTAAGAGACAGCTAGTGAGTAGAACATAAGAAGTAAATTTTCAGCATTGTCATTTTCTACTCCCTCCATATAAAAAATTATAAGACGTTTTTATAGGCTAGTTGTCTTATAATTTTGGTAAGTAGGTAGTACAAAGTATGTCTCGCGCATAATTGTTACGTATTATTTCTGGGCAACTGTTTTTGGTATACAATATTTTGTCACGTATTGCACCAGTAGTTGTGTTTATGCATGGCTTAGCATAATTTTGGATTCCTTATCTCTCGTACTCATATAGAACTACTACAAAGATCTCAGTAAAATATCCAAAATTAGATCATTTTGATATATTTCGTGAAATACATTTAGTAACGTCTTTGCAATGGAAATGTCTTGTTTGTACCGAGGATATCATGACCATATGCAGCGATTAGAGAAACTCTAGCAGACCCCGCATCCCGCCGGTCCCGCAAAACGCGTTTGCAGTTCAGGGGAAACCGCTTTTGCGGGCTGGCTCAGACCGGCGCAGATGCAGACCCTCCAAAATGACCCGTATAAAAGGATATTCGCGGAATATTTTTTTTACGGGTCAGCTTTTGCAGGGTCTGTTCGGACACCGCCCCGTCGACCCGGAAACAGAAAGCGCTCAATTCTCGCATTTGACATAAGTTCCCATAAATAAGTTCAAATTCAAACAACATAACACAGTTTCACGCGCAAATAAAAGCCAAGTTCAGTACGAGAAACGCAAAAGAGGGCCTTGCAAAAGTTACGGCCATGTCCGGCATCATCTTGGTCGATCTTCACTCCGCACCATCAAGTCCACCTTGAAGTTCATCGGCACCAGCGAATCCACCTCCGGCGCTTGTCCCAACTCCCGCACCGAAATCATCGGCATTGCCACCATATGGAGCAGAGAAAACATCTCCAGAACTGTAACACGGACCGGCCGACGTGACCATTCTCCTCTTCAAGATTTCTCTCCTTGCCATATCATGCCATGTTTTGGTGAGGTCGTCCATGTCATCACGGTTCATTGGCATGATCTTGTTCTCTTCGGCGAGCAACAAAGACATGGATTTGTTTTCAGCGGCGCGTGCTCTTCTCTCCTTAATGACAGCTTTGCGGAGCCCCTCTTCCTTGAGAAATTGCCACTTTTCTTGCTTCTCTTTTGCCTTCTTCTCGGCCAACTCTTTCTTGATCTCCAATGACTTCAACAACATCAACTCGTTTGATTGCACCATGACATCCATCTTCTCCCTCAAGCTCGATGCTTCTTGCTCTCTCCACATCTTCTCCTTAGTCTTGTTGCCGCCATCGGGCTTGTTCAAATTTCTTGGGCCATCATCATCCTCATCTTCATCCATGTTTATAAGCGAGCCTCTCTTCGGTGGAGATTCTTTGTCGATCAACTTCCACTTCTCGCACTTTTGGAGCAACTCCCAACAATGCTCTAGTTTGAAGAATTTTCCTTCCGAAGCTTCCATGCCTTTGTATCTATGTTGGGCAATCTTGTCCTACACAATGTGAAGAACAATGTGATGTAATCAATTCTCATGATGCAAATATGATTATGCACAACTTGAACAAAGGCAAAACAAACTCACATAGTCTGATTCCACGGTACCACTTGGAGGTGCATTGCATACTTGCTCCTAGCAAGCAGCCCAACGGCTGCACATAGGCTTGATGTTCTCCCAACGGCCTTGAAGCGATCGAAATGTGCGTGGAGTCCTATTGGGATACTTTTCCATGATGCAGAAGTACTGATCTTCGATCCTTTGCCAATATCTCTAGGCGGTTTGAGAAGTACCCGTGCATGCATCAAGAGACACCGCACTCCATGCTTGGATCAAAGCTTGATCTTC
The DNA here is from genome assembly GCA_021605205.1 of Aegilops longissima. Lineage (NCBI taxonomy): Eukaryota > Viridiplantae > Streptophyta > Magnoliopsida > Poales > Poaceae > Aegilops > Aegilops longissima. The sequence goes on along the minus strand of CM038676.1, from coordinate 19,275,750 downwards.
CAAGATCGTGTAGTTCTTTGATCTTTGGCTTTTCCGAGATTTTGATTGCGATTGCTCAAACGCTTTCGCTTCGATTTCGGCCAATTCATCCTCACAACCATGATCATCCACGCCGCCCTTGGATTCATTGTACTCGAATGCGAACGGGGCTTGATCAATATCAATGTCGTTGGTGTCCAAGAAGTTCAAGAACTCGGCAGTTCCATTGTTTGAACCACCGCTATATTGAACGATAACAAGTCATGAGCTAGCATCAAATGGCGAAAACGAAAGGAAAGCACCATGACCGAAGACGCATACCTTCCGGCCATTTCGTCGAACACCTTGCTTGCGGGGGGAGCAGCGCCGTTGGACGGCATCGGCGGGGCACTTCTTTCCGGGATAGAGTTCGAGGATGAAGGAGGCGCCTTGTTTGTAGCCGGATTCCTCTTCCTCTTGCCGGCCGCGGCCTTGGTCACCTTCTTCGTCGCCGGCCGAGATCGCGCAACAGCGTTGGCGCCGGGAGCACGAGCCTTGGCGGCGGTGGCTGCCGGATTTCCGCCCTGCACGACCACGTTGCCCTGCCGCTTGCGGGCAGGCGTGGCGCTAACTTGCGACGACGGGACAACATGGCGGCGAGAGATCCGCCCAGGGAAGGGGCATCGCGACCTCGGCGGTGACGGGGGCAGCTGGAGTCGTCCATGGCGGCGAGGGACGGCGCGCAGGATGCACCGGAGCGTCGCGGCGGAGGTGGGGAGCGGGAAAGGGCGCGCGGAAATGTCCCTCCCGCCAAATCTCGCTGCGGATGGGGGCTGCGCTGGGGTCGGCCTCCCAGCCCGTCAAACTAGAGGTTGGGGGAGAAGTTTTGCCGCGCCCCGCAAAAATATTTGCGGGCCGGGGCGGGATGCGGGGTCTGATCGGGCAGGTTTTCGCGCCTCGACCCGCACTTTGGCGGTTATTTTACGGACCGGGGCGGGATGCAGGGTTTTCTAGAGTTGCTCTTAGTTGGCGCCGACAAACGCAAACTTTTGTGTGTGAGAGAGAAGTGCTGAATAGCTGAAGGTGCAGTGAGTAGCGTTAACTATATAACACATGCATGTCTCCTACCAACGAAAGAAAAAAAAACAAGATAACCTAACAGAAGCAAAGCAGCAGGCAAAACTACAAAAATCTTCTACCTCTAGAAAAGATATCAAGCCCGTGTGCCTACTGGGTCGATGAGAAGATGATGATGTCCTTCGATGCTCCCAAGCATGAAAAGGTTATAAATTTCAAGTTTAAAAAATTCTAGTTTGTTGCCAACAGATTTGGTTTTACGTTGCTATGACTCGTATCTTGCGTTTCTTATATGCCAGAGTTTTATATTTGCGGGTTTCAAATTTCCGAGTAACTTAGAAATTATTGACTTTTTCATTCCATTTATATGCCATGTATTTGGGACATAAGGAGTAACTAGTTATACTATTAGAACACCGGTACGTTGCCACGAGCTTTAAAAAAGAATTAAGATACTACTCACAAGACAATGACATCTCAGTCAACACACATCTTCTTTTTGGACAATCAGCTAACACACATCATACTACCAAAACATAACAATGGTTATTGACAACTAAAAAAATTTAGTCAGAATGAGTTGTTTTTTATTCATTCATCTCGGCACAATCCGAGTCTAAAAAATCATGTACACAATCCGGTGGGTACCTGACCCAAGTTTTAAACTTTATTTGCACAACCATGGTTCGCTAGCCGACGAGCAGCTCCATTAGCCAAGCGTCTCACCCATGCCACCCTAAATTCCGTCCTTGGTCACAGGCATTGTTTTAGGCCAACTCTAATGCAGTGATCCAAACGGACACACAATTTGTGGGTGCTACTCCATTTCGAACAAAGATGTGCTTGAATTCGTGGCATAATTTTTGCTCCCACCGCAGTTGGTCTCGTTGGTTAAATTTATGGTGACACTTAGATCTCGGAAGCGCGGGCGGACTATATTGTGGAATGAAGGGAGTACTATTTTGCGGGAATAACTTCCAATGTATTCATCAACTGTCAAGGTAGTACAAAGAACACCAAAGGTAAAAATTATATCCAGGTCCATAGACCATATAGAGACGACTACAAGCACTGGAATGAGCCGAAGGCATCCCGCCGTCATCGCCCTTCCCTCACTTGAGCGTGGAAAATCTTATTGTAGTACAGGACCAGCACACCAGAACAACAACCGCCACCAATGAAGAGAAGTGTAGATCGGAAGAATCCAACCTGTAGATACACGAACACAAACAAACGAAGACCAGATCCATGTGGTTCCACCGAATACAAATGCCGACCAAATTCCGTGAATTTCACCCGAGATAAACGTCCACACGTCCTCTGACAACACTAGAAACACCGTCTGGACGGGGACTAGGCGAGGAAAACTTCATTCCATTGTTAGAGAGCCGCCACCACCTCGCCCCTCTGAGTAGAACACAAAACCCTACCAAAATTAAAATAAAATTCCAAAAATGAAGACCTCCCGCTGGCAAGGGACAGATCCACCGGTCGCGCTTCCATGGTCCTAAGGCCACATGAGAGGAGGCAGACAGGCGGCACCACCGGCGGGTCATACGGAAACCCTAGTGGTTGGGTGCCCTCGTACGAGCGATATGCGGGATATGAGAATATTCTTTAGGTTTAAACTATCAGTAACGCTTAATGAGGCAAGTATGGATATTGATTTTTATTTTTATTTCCAGTACCAGATCTTTTATCAACCTAATGAGATTCTATCTACTATGAGCTTTTCAGTTAAATTTTGCATATAGTTGTAATCTACCGCCATAGATGTGATGTAAATTCATATAGAGCTGATTTCAAAATAAACACCATATCTGGTTCCGCAAGCCGGTAATTGTTTTATCCACCTCATGAAATTTAGTTGCATATATAGTGTTGCAAATTTGCTAGTTAGATTAATGAAATCCTTGTTTGGAAATAAACAGGATGGGTAATTAAAGCCGGTAAAACCAATTATCATCCGTACGAAGCATATGTAGAAAAAAGAACACCATGGTCGTCTTGTTGCTTAGCTAACGTAAAAGAAAAATTTATTGGTTACTTCACTGACGTTGTCATCATTGATATATACACCCTTCGTCCCATGATAGAAGAGCGTTTTTGACACTAACGCTCTTATATTATGGCACGGAAAGAGTATATTCCAATACGAATAGGAGTAGTATGGTCGTGTTGGGTTAGCCATCTCCCTGCTGACTGGCTTTGGGTTGGGTTTGATTTGAAGTGAACGAATACTGATATTCATGCGTCACCAAGACTCGTCGCCCTTTCATAGAAGTATTAGGTATATTGATTTTTAATTCTCAACCATTAAAATTTACAATCGGCAATTAGATAATTCGGTCTATGTGGAAGAAAAATAGTGGCTTGTTTTTCTGTTGTTTTAATAATAAATGGTTTGTTCATTTTTCTACTATCTTGTCTCAGGTATCTTGTCATCATCGATGATATATGGTCTACATTTGCATGGAATGCTATCGAGTGTGCTTTTCCGGAGAATTATTGTTCTAGCAGAATTATAGCGACTACCCGCATCACTGAAGTAGCACAATCTTGTTCTCCAGATCATGATGACAAGATCTATGAAATGAGACCTCTAAGTGATCTTAACTCAGAAAGACTATTTTTCAAAAGAATATTTGGCTCAAAATATTCCTGCCCCAAAATGTTGAGCGAAGTTTCATATGAAATCCTGAAAAAGTGCGGAGGCTTACCATTGGCAATTATCAGTATATCTAGTTTATTGGCAAACAGGCCATGTGTCAAGGAAGAGTGGGAAAAGGTGAAAAGTTCAATTGGTTCTGACTTGAGCAAAAACCAGAATCTAGAAGGAATGAGAAACATACTATCCCTGAGCTACAATGATCTTTCACCTAATCTCAAGACTTGTTTGTTGTATTTAAGTAATTTTCCTGAGGATTGTGTGATTGGGAGAGAGAGATTAGTGAGGCGGTGGATTGCCGAAGGATTTATTTCTGAAGAGCGTGGACGGAGCCGTCAAGAGCCTATTTTAATGAGCTCATGAACAAAAGTTTGATTCAACCTGTGGGCGTTGACTATGATGGCAGGCCTCGTCATGCCTGTCAAGTTCATGATATGATGCTGGAACTTATCATTTCAAAATCCACCGAAGAGAACTTCATCACGTTGGTAAACGGCAGGCAAACTGTTTGGGAAGATTCTCATTGTTTTATTAAATCGACTATCAATCCAGGAAATTGACCAGGAGCTTGCATCTGAATTGGCAAAGAAGGATTTAAGCCATGTTCGATCTCTGACAGTAACATCATCAAGTTGCATCAAGTACTTGCCCAGTCTTGCGAAGTTTAAAGCTTTGCGTGTACTGGATTTTGAAGGTTGTGAAGGTTTTGGATGTTTGGAAGAGTATGATATGAACGGTATGGAAGACCTGTTCCTCCTGAAGTACCTGAGCTTTAGGGATACCTCAATATTAGAGCTACCATCAGGAATTGTGATGCTACATGGGCTAGAGACACTAGATCTTTGGGGCACACGCATTTGGGAACTACCACCTAGAATTGTTGAGCTCACTAATCTGGAATATTTACTCTACGAAAATAATGGTGGAATATGGGCATTAAAGATACCAAAAGGGATTGGAAATATGACAAACTTACGGGAGATCTCAGGCCTTAATATTACCATAAGTTCAGTAGATGCAGTGGAGGAGCTAGGGAACCTCATCAATTTGAATGTACTCGGTGTACTGTACAATCCGGATCCGGAATTTCGCACTGACAAGTACAAGAGACATGCTGGTGCGTTAATCTCCTCCGTACGCAAGCTTGGCAGCTACAAACTCCACTCCGTGTCTATAGATACTGGTAATATAGATCGGTTTGAGTTATTAGAACGTTGGTCTCCTCCATCTGGCCTCCAAAGTTTTGAGATGAAACCCTACTACCGTTTATCTGAAGAACTTAAGTTGACTGCACCAGCACTCACCAGTCTTGTGAACCTTGGAATTAATTTACGTGAAGTAACAGAGGAGGATGTTCTTATTCTGGCAGAGCTGCCTGCCTTACTTTATCTTAATCTTAAGAGCACGCTCCAAAAAGACAGGCTTACGGTGAAGAAAGGAGGATTCAGATGTTTGAAGCTGTTTGACTTTCTAGTTTCTGAGGCATTCTGGGAAAACCTTCTGTTTGAGAAAGGGGCAATGCCAAATCTCGAGAGGCTTTCGGTGACAGCTTGGGTGCGGGGATTAGCATCAGCAGCAGAATCTTATGGGTTCTACTTAGGTATCGAGCACCTCAACAGTTTGAAAGTTGTAAAACTTACTGTTTTCGAGTCCCACCATTGCTACGAGGATGGCACATCATCTCTTGTATCAGCTATTTGCAAATCAGCAGAAGCTGCCGTAAAGAAGGAAGCAAATCTCCATCCCAATCGTCCCAGGGTTACTCTCTATGGACAAGACGTAGATTGTAACATTGATGATGAAGTAAACGAGGATCAGAACACCGCTGGTGTCGAAGTCAATGTGGAGCTCGATGGTGTTGAAGTGAATGAGGATCAGAGTTACGTGGATGATGAAGCAAACGAGAAGCAGAGTGACGCTGATGAATATTCTGACGCCATTTCATCCCCAATGCACGAGGTATTCCTACTATCAATATTACTACGTACTACAAAAAGCTTGGCAGTTCATACTTTCGATGATCATTCTATTTCTTTCTCCTTGAACGTTTGTGTTTTCTCAATATCTCAAAGAAGCTTTCTGACGGTCTTTTGTCATATCCCTATAGGGAACCCATTCTCCTTGAATGCAAGGGCGGGACGACGTGCTGCTGCCTTGACTGAAATGGTGTGTCCAAGCCTGAAGCTAGCTAGTATTCTCGTCGCCTGAATGAAGATGGAATAAAAATGGCCCTGAAGAAGTTAGTATTTATTTATGTGTGTGGACTTGGCATCGGACTGTTTCAATTTATTTACTACCACTGTTAAGAATTATTACATTGCTATTTGTGTGAAGCTCGCCGTCTGTGTGGAGCTTTGTTCTGGTGTACTTGGGAATTTGATTGTAACTTAAATATTTAGACATATGTCAGCAGAAACTGATTCGCCTGCTTCTCTATGGCCTGAATGCATAGCTTTGTCATCTTACCAGTTATCTAAATGGTCTGATATTTGTTTACAGAGGGAGTATGTTTGTGGGAGCTTAGTGGTGACATCTTATCATGTATCGTCAGGATAGACGCTGTGGCGCTATGCTATGTGGTAGGGGTGCGCTCTCACAGTTTATTATCAGTAGGCTGTTTCACAACCCCAACTGATTGCAAACTCTTTGGTTGATTGAACACTGACTGAACCAACAATGAGGTAGAAATACATGCTGAAATTTCCAGAGTCATGGTGAAACTGAGGATATCAATGCACTACTCATAAATAAATCTGATTGCAGTCCGTGATGGTTGTCTAGACCAGTTGTCCTTGAAAGCAGGGTACACGAATAAAAGAGGGGGTCGTGCTCTGCCGGTAGTGCACGTTGGGTAACCTGCTGGGGAATAAAGCTCACTAGTTCAATTTCCTACAGTCCATCGTCAATCATTCACCATCTAGTACAGTCTCTTCCACTTGTACACATATCCTGATGGGGCATAAAGCTCACTGCTTTGCTGCAGTTCATCATCAATCATCCGCCGCCCACTACAGTCTCTACCACTTCTTCACGTACCCCTTTATTACGGCTGGACCAAACCAAAGCAATCAACCCACCACATCCACCCGGGGACCGTCTCACCACTCCAGCCAGTCTCCGCAGCTCCACGGCGACGGACTCCTTCGATCTAGTTGAAGCGCCCGGGCCGCCCTCCGCCGCCACCAAGGCGGCGTCGAGCGTGCGGCGGCTGAGCATCCATTACGCGGTGGATTCGAATGGGCACTGTGCATGCGGCGGTGAGTACGCTCATGTTTTGCCTCATTCATTCTGCTGCTCCTGTTCAATTCACTGAATTTAGCTAATGAGCCTGCTATAGTTTTTATTGCCCTTCTCTGAATTTTTCTTTTGGGAGTTACTAAGAATTAAGTTGCCAAGTACATCATAGATCCAGGATAAAAAAAACTGAATTCTCAATACAAATTGATTTGTGAAATTTATGTTTAAAATGCTCCAGATTTCAGGCGATTGATGAACAGATGCTAAGTATATCTTCCAAACTTCTGTTAAATCTTTTTTAAAACTTCTGCTAAACAGCAAGACTTTTAAGAAGTGCAAATAACACCATGATGACATTTGTTGTTGCGCAACGATTCTAAAGAACCGATTTTTTAAACAGATAATGCTTATTGTTTCTGTACATCACTCACATAATCACAGGGGCTCAACACTTGTATATGTATCTTGAAGATTACATAATCAAGAAGAAAACTTTGTTCTACATAATTCTAAACAGAAGCTTGGCATTGTCCAATTCTTAGTCTGCAGGTATTACTCTCACATACACCAATGCATCACTTCAAAACAAGAGAGGAATTCATATATATCTAATCCAGGAACAAGCCTGCAGATTTGGCCGGAGCAGTAGTACAAAAGATGGAAAAGGGGGAGATACGAACTAAGTTCGGGCAGGTTCATTCGCTCGATTTAGATACATTATAAGGTCCTTTCTGAAAAAGGTACTAATAGGCTACCGCATGGATCGACCCTGTCCACAATATAGCTTACATACTGTTTTCCTGTTCGGGAATCAAGAAACGAGCTTGCTAGCTGAGTCCCAGCTCTTTCCTCTATTTTTGGCTATTCTTCTCCATCTGGTGCCTCACTTTGGAGCAAGCGCCTCCTTTTATAGGCACGAGAGCAGCCCTTGGGATAGCTTCTGGGAGAATTCACCTGCATAATTTCCCTCTTCTTTCTTCTTGGCCATTATGCACCTAGTCTATAGGTCTTTTAGGCTTTTATATGCTTTGCAGACATTGGTAGCCCTTTTTTCGAGGCCATAATTTTGGTGCAGCATTTGTGTCTTGGTAGCAAATGGAGGTAGCCTTATCTTCCTTTTGAGATTTAGTTGCGCTTCATGATTGTGTCTTTGACATTATTTTCGGGAATATTGCAGCCTTCTTGCGTGTCTTCCAGTATGGTAATGGTTGCCTGTACGCATGCGAAGATCATTCAGATGCATGACTGGTGATGATGTGGCTTTTCATATATTATTTTGGGTCTTCCCTGCCCATATATTTTATATTTTCATATCAATACTCGGTTTCTGATATATTTAGATTCTATCAATATTCGGATCGGGTATAGGTCCTCCACGTATAATAGTTTATAGCAATATCAGCCCAAATTCGGTAGTATTTTTAATTGGTTTTGTGTGGGCATTATTGAGGTGACTACCTGTCCTGTGATATCCATATGATCAATCATCACCAAGTTCAGATCACATTCTTTCTTTATTTCTTCATGTTTTTTTATTCATTTCCGTTCGTACTTCATTTAAAATTTCTTCCTTCAATTCCTTCTCATTGTCTTTCATAATTCTAAAAAACAATCCATTTATTGATCTACATCTTCGTTGTCCAAAGGGTATATTTCCTTTAGAAGGCATTCTTTGTATGTATAATATTTTGGGGAGTATTCTTCCTTTATATTCTTTGATCCTGATGCATGCTTCTCCCTTTGTAGTTTTAAGTGTTGACGGATTGGATGAATTTTTATCTTTGCCTCTTCGCTTCTAAATATATTCTTTAGCCTTTGGGTCGCTATAATAATTCACTCCTATCACCTTTCTTTCCCACAACAATGCATCATATATATTATAATATTTTTAAAATGTTAAATCTTCTCCTCTTCGTTTCACATCTCTCTTTTCTATCATAATACCTTCCCATGTCATGTATATTCCAGGTTTACTTCCATCAAGCATAATATATAATGATCTTTCTTTTTGTACTTAATTTTTTGCTGATTTTGGTGAATTTCTGTTCATCATATTAAAATATTCTGCCAAGCTATTGAGAATTGATAACATATATCCTTTTTCTTCTCTCTTAACGGTATATAGATACCAAAGATTATCTAATATGGACCATTGAATTTCATCAACGAGGATATGGTTCATTGATTTAAAATTGAATGTATTATGTGGAAAAAAATTCAGCTTGTTATCTTCTCCAAAAATGAAGCATTCATTCCCGGTGGAGAGTAACCCTCTCTTCATTCTTGTAAAACTGATAAATGGGGAAATATGTAGTTTCATCGACCTAAATATATCAGTTCGAATTTCATCAACCCAAATATGTCAGGTCAAACTGATGAAAGAGAAGCATCATTTAGGTTTACCTGACATATTGACCCATTCATCAATTTTTACAGAAATGAAGAGAGGATTACTCTCCATGGGGAATGAATGCTTCATTTTAGGACAAGATAACAAGCTGAAAATATTGCCACACAAAACATTCAGTTTATAACCGAAGAGCCATATCCTTGTTGATGAAATTCAACGGTGCGTAATAGATAATTTCTGGTTTCAACACACCTTTAAGAGAGAAGGAAAAAGATATATTCTGTCAATTCTCAATAGCCTCGCAGAATATTTTAATACGATGAATAGAAATTTACCGAAATAAAAAATAAGTACAAAAAGAAGAATCATTACATATTTTGTTTGATGGAAGTAAACCAGGAATATACATGACATGGGAAGATATTATGATAGGAAAGATAGATTTGAAACGAAGAGCAGAAGATTTAACATCTAAAAAATATGATAATATAAATGAAGCATTGTTTTGGGAAACAAAGGTGATAAGAGAGAATTATTATATCGACCCAAAAGTTAAATAGGCGAAGATGCAAAGATAACACTGCATCCAATCGATCAACAATTAAAACTACAAAGGGAGAAACATCTTGATCAAAGAATATAAAGGAAGAAGACTCCCCCAAATATTATACATATAAATAATGCCTTCTAAAGGAAATTGACCCTTTGGACAGCGAAATATATAGATAAATAAATGGCTGAATGGTTTTAAGAATTATCAATGATAATGAAGAAGGGATTGAAGGAAGAAATCTTAAATGAAATAAGAATGGAAATAATAAATTTATTTTAAGAAATAAAAAAAGAACATGATACGAAGTTTGATTTCAATCTCTCATATGATGATCACATGGATATCGCAGGACATGGCAGCCACCTGAATAAAGCTCATAAAAAACTACAAATATTAATGTATTTGGGTTGATATTGCTATCAACTACTCGGTCGCAGGAGGACCTGTACTCAACCCGAATATTAATTGAATCAAAATAAGTCGGAATACTATAAGTATTGATACGAAAAAATCAAATATATGGGCATGCAAGATCGCTAAAAAAATATGTATGGGAATACACAACATGAGAAGGCATGCATGCATACCTGCAACCATGAGCATCCTGGAAGGCATACTAGAAGGCTGCAATATTCCTGAAGATAATCTCCAAGATAAAATCATGACGCACAATAAAATCTCAAAAGGAAGATAAGGCTACCTACATTTGTTGCCAAGATACAGAGGCTGCACCAAAATTATGTCCATCGTGCTCCCTTATCGGTTCAATAGCTTATAAAGCCAAAAAGACCTATGGACTAGGTGCATGAAGGCTAAGAAGAAAGAAGAGTGAAATAATGGAGACAAATTCTCGTGAAAGCTATCCCAAGGGTTGCTCTCGCGCCTATAAAAGGAGGCGCTTTCTACAAAGAGAGGCACGTGACAGAGAAGAAGAGTGACAGACAGACCAGAGAGCTACGATTCACCTAGCATATATGCCTGTTGCTTAGTAGTAGTGGTCTAAGATCCACAATATTAAAGGCATTGTACACTCAGATAGTTGTAAGGTAATTTCTTTAATCCCTATGTAAACCATTCGGGGGTTCCCGAAAAGGAAAACCATATGTACGCTATGTTGTGGAAATCAAGTAGTTATGGATTTCCGTTGGTCTTTGTAGGCTGCTTATATGAGATGTTTTCTCATGCTAGGGATCCTACAGGAGAGATCTAAAGAAACATGGCTACTTATGAAACAATATAGTGGAAAATACAATGAGTAATGAGCAGGAAATTAAACCATTGCGCACACCTCTCAGTCATCCAGTTGGCCTCGACAGCCTCTTAAGATCCTGTAAGATACATGTAATAAGAGTTAAATGCATCTACAATACATCTATTTGCACCGCAGGTACAATTACATACAAAAACTTGTAAATCGGCACAAATGGGTCACTAAACTTGCTTTGCGGGAACAAAATAGTCTGAAACAGCCGCGTCGCAAGCCACGTCGCCAGGAGAACACGCGCCAGTGGCTGTTTACTTTGTAGGAAGGGTGTGGCTAGGTCTCGGTCCATTGAGATTCAACCAAGTCACAGTCAAGTGGCACAACATGCAAGAGAGAAAAATAAAAAAATAAAAAAATGCACGAATCTCAATGTAACATCTCATGTATATAGCATCGACTGAGACTTAGCAAGACTGTTGTACGACGCCCCGAATAATGTAAACACTTGAACCCACAGTCCCGAAAGGAGGGAAAACGTTTGTTCTGAACCTTTATTTATGCCAAAAGTCACGTTGCCACCGGTAACCATCCACAAACCCTTGGACTATTCATCTTCGTCGCCGCCTGTTCGTCTCCTCTGTTCGACACGTGATAAAGAGCGACTGTATCGCCCTCGCCGTGGCGATCTACGCTGGATGGAGCCACGTCCTCGCGACATCGGCGAATTTCCTCCGGACTAGGGTATGAAATCGAGTTGTCCCGCTCTTTGTTCCCTTGAATGTAGCTCTGAATTTCATCTGAATTTACCCGTAACTTATGCTCTGCCCCTTTTGGTTTCTATTAGGGTGCTTTCAGTTCAGTTAGGCTACTGTCAGTTTGGGTGTATTCAGTTTCAGTTAAGTTATTTTAACATATAATGGGTAATTTTCTATAAATATTGTTGGAACATGAAAATGGCTACGACTAACGTGGCAAGTGCGGACTCAATTTTGTATGATTTTGTGTCCGCAAAACATGTTTCGTGACCCATTTGTGTTAGTTTACAAGTTTTTGCACAATATTATTCTCGTGGTGCAAGTTGGTGTATTGCAGGTGTATTTAACTCATGTAATAATATAAAAACACTTAATTAATTTTTAACTTAAAATTTTGAATTTAGTTAACTAATTTTTATACTTCGTCATGAATATTAATAGTAATAACCTAAGATGTAACTTAATTATATCTGTTTATCTTTGATAAGTTTTGTTTTATTCTATATTATAGGCATCAGAGCTAGTGTTGATCATTAAAATGTTAAACTCTCGAAATTTTGAAGTCAGTAAAAGTAAAATAATAAATACTAGAGAAAATATTGACATGAGGTGTAGAATAAATCCTTCTCAAGAACATATTTGGAGTACTACTCATAGTCATCTAAATATAGTAGTGGAGTTGATATATATCTTCTTCATATATTGGGGAAAAATATCAATTAGATCATAAATATGAAAGTCTATTTAAGGAATACAAAACTCTAAGAAAAGTACTATGGGTTGAATAATGAAATTGATCTAGTTATACATAAACTGGGGGAAGCAAAGACAAGACAAAATATAGTTTGTGAGAAAAATGACTATATTAAAGAAAAAGTGTTATCTATAGGGAAAAATCTTGGTCGCTATCTAAATGAAAGTAAGGACTCCTTATCAGGCAATGAAACAAGGCAAGATATACTCGAAATCACAACCTTGGTGCAAGAAGTAAAAACATTGATTCTCTCATAAAGGTACGTCTTAATATAATCAAGCAATAAAAGAAATATAAAAAATTTAGTCCTTCTGTTGGTTTCTATAATCATGGATCACCAAAAAAAGACTCCAAAATAATAATAAGGCAAAACAACACAATCATTCAGCTACTAATTCGGTTTTAGAAAATCTAAATAGCATTCAAAGTAGCAAAGATATTGTGTTAACTTCATCCGCAAAAGTAGCATCATAAAGAAATATTAATTGAAAAAATGGACATATCTAACAACCTCACTAGAAGAGGCAAAAAAATCCAATTAGTAAGGCAAGATTCTACATCATCATATTAATTCCTAGATTCAAATGTTCAAAATTATTTATTTCACAAACCATTAGTCGAATCAGCGACCCGTTTTCACCGGTGAGTTTCTCTCGACGTGGGCTTCAAAACAATGTCACATGTTGTCATGTTTTGTCGTTTCTACTTGCAAGAATATATCAACATAGTTATCCGTGCTAATTGTGAATAGTTTCCACAATAACTATGCACCATTTAGCAGATAGTATGTTTGTATGTTTTTAAATAATGTAATATTGTTTAAGGTTGCAGAGTGAATATTAAAGTGTTTACCAATAGGGAAAGGTGACATCAACTCACACAAGAATGGTAATTAAGTGATAGTAATCTGGCAACTACTGATGAAAATAAAATTTTCCAAACCTGTCGGCATGAGATCTAATTTCGTAGATCTCATCACGAGGAATATAATGTTGAAAGCGGATTGTCAATCGCGTAAACGGTTTGGGAGGTAAAACATTTTGAAATTTCAATTTATAAGGAAATTTGGAGATGTCATGCCAATGTGTATTATTGCATGCATGTAAAAGCAAGAGTAGAGGGTGCTGCCGCATTGGAAGGCAGCCATGCAACGCCACTCTATGGTCAAGTTCACAAAAGAGAGAATTCCGTATTTACTCTCTTAACCTTTGTTTCACTATTTAACATTGGAATACTTTTTGTTCTCTATATAACACCGAGTTTAAATTGTATACCTTTTATGACACTTTCGTTCATTTTGACTCTTAACGGTGTTAAATGATAGCTAGAAAGACCTTCTTGCCCCCTACATGTGGCCAAAATTTTAATAGATGCCACTATAAACAAATCATGTCCAGCTCGTCCAACACAGCAGTCGCGTCGCCCGCTACGTAGTTGACTAGTTGTATCATGTATGTGTGTATCCGGCTTGGTTTGCTATGTGCGTGAGTCAACTTCCTAGGAAAGTAGATCAAGTGCTTCTGCTAGCTCTTGTCCACGTGCGTTGGAACATATGAATGCAAAGCAGTTCAAGCTTAAACATGACCTTGTGCTGGTCAAGATCAGAACAAAAGACAAGTTGTGCATAGTCTTGATGAATGGATTGAGTCCATGATCATCTAGAGATATCTTTTTTTAAGTTCCTTTGGAGTTGCCTCCGCGAGACGGTCAGCGGTCGTTGGTGCAACACCAACTTTCCAGACCTCTTCGCGAGGTTCAGGCATTGCCCCGATCTAGCCGCCACATTAGGTGGCCGGCGATTGGGGTCCTTGCCTGGCCATTGTGGATGGCCCGCAATAAGCTTGTGTTTCAATGTGTTCCCCTTCGGCGTGCGACTGACGTAATTTTTAAAATGTGTGGTTACTTGTAGCTTTGGCAGCCGCTTAACCGCCCCCAAGATCATGACGCCATCAATGTAATCATTGTTGATCTACGTGCGTTGGCTATTCCCTTGGCGCCACCGCTCCCTCCGCCACCTCCAGAGTCGGCCTAGATTTCGCCGTGCTGCGGCCTGTCCGCATTGTTGTTTTCTGTTTCTTTGGGCTTGTTGAGCTGTGCCCTCAGCAGAACACCGTACTATTTGGCTTGTTGGTACTCTGTGTGTGTGTGGGGGGGCGTTGGCTGTTGTGGTGGTTTGCTTTATTTATAAAGCGGAGCGAAATCCTTTTTCGGTAATCATGTTCTCTAGCTTACCAATGCTATCTGGAATCAAAGTATTCACTATCACGAGCCTATCGAGACCAACCAAATTGCCGATGTCTTCGGGAATAACCCCAGAGACCCTATTGTCATATAAGTACAACTCCTGGAGAGTTGTAATAACCTGGTAGCAGTCCTCTAAAATAGTTGCTGCCAAGTATCAATTGCTGAGTTGGGTGCAGTTTGCCAAAGATGCGACGAATTCCCACCCATTATTATCATTTGCTTCCAGTCTGTTGTCACAAACATGCATAATTTTGAGACCTCCCAGCTTCCCCAATGTGGGAGGCACGTACCCACTAAATCTATTCTGCCCGAGGCCAAGTTCTATGAGGTAAGACATATTTGATATTGAGGAAGGGATAGTTCCGGTGAAATGATTATCACCCAAACCAAGATGTTTCATCTTGGGGAACTTGTTGCTGATGGCATCCATAATGCTTCCATACATCATATTGACTCCTACATAAAAGGATTCCAACGACGAGCAGTTGTAGAGAGAAGGTGGAAGCATACCAGAGAGGTTGTTTCCGAAGAGAATGAGTTGCAGCATGCTCTTGATGTTTCCGAGGCCTGGTGGGATCGTGCCAACGAGCTGGTTAAAGGGGCAGATAGGATAGGTTGGCCAACGGTGCTGGAATGGGCCCGGTGAAGCTGTTGTCCCCTAGTGAGATTTCTTTCAGGGACAAGAGCTTTTCGCCGAGATCGGGCGGGATGCGCCCGCCAAGATTGTTGCGATGCAGTCTCATTATGGTCATGCTGACACATGAGCTCAGGTTCGCAGGGAACATGCCAGAGAACGTGTTGTTGTTCAAGTAGAGCCTCTGCGGGAGGTGGAGGCGGCCGAGGCTCGCGGGGATCTCCCCGTTGAGCCAGTTGGAGCTCAGGTCGAGTGTCCTCAGGAACGTGAGGTTCCCGAGGGCTTGGGAGAGCGGTCCGGTGAGGCCGGTGCCGTTCAATCTAAGCGCCACCACACGCGCTGGCCGCCTCCAATGGCTGCACGACACGCCCTTCCAGCTGCAGAAATGGATGTTGTCATTCCACAAGGCCAGCGGCAGTGTGGGAGGAGAGCCGGTGTGGCTGACTGGCACTCTGAAAGCGAGCAGCACAGCCTTGTCATCAGCACTCGCCATGGCGATCATCGCTAGTACAGCAGCAAGCGACGACGGCAAGCTGATCATGGCCATTTGTAGTGCCTTTCTTTGTTTTGTTACCAGGGCAGCAGCTGTGTGCTTCATATATATATTTCCCTGTCGGAAGCGTTTGTTGCACTATTATCACTGAAAAAAATAGTGCGCTATAGCGTCACTAATGGCACGCTGTAGCGTATAGAGAATTGCCTCGCTAAATTGATCAGTGTATAATGTCTCGCTAATAGCACGCAATAGCATATTTTCAGGAGTGACACTATCTTATATAGCAAGCTATTTTTTCCTTGACTATTATTAGTGAGACAGTGTCTTTATTTTTTATTTTTTTTGTGAGAATAAATTCCAATCTATTCATCAATTGACAAGGTAATACAAAGAACACCAGAAGTAAAAACAAAATACATCTAGCTCCGTAGACCACCTAGCGACGACTACTAGCACTGGAGCGAGCCGAAGGCGCACCGCCATCTTCGCCCCTCCCTCATCGGAGCCGGGCAAACCTTGTTGTAGTAGACAGTCGGGAAGTCTTCATGCTACATAGGACCAGCGCACCAGAACAACATCCGTCCCCGATGAAGAGAAGCGTAGATCAGAAGGATCCAACCTGTAGACACACGAACACAGACGAATGGATCCATCTAAGGCAAACGCCGACCGAATTCTGCGAGATCCGCTGAAGACAAACCTCCACACGTCCTCCAACGATGCTAGAAACACCACCGGAACAGGGACAAGGCAGGGAGAGCCTTATTCCATCTACAGAGAGTCATCGCCGTCTCGCCTCTCTGAGTGGGACACAAACCCTAACAAAACTCAAAAGAGTATGAAAAAACGAAGCCCTCCCGCCGGTAAGGGCCGAGATCCACCACGCCTCTATGGCCATAAGACCATAGAGGACGAGGTAGACCGACGGCGGCACCGGCGGGAGGCACGAGAAACCCTAGCCAAGGTGTTCTTTCTTCCCGTGGAAGAAAGGAAATGTATTTCATTCAATTTGTAGAAAATGATTTCTCCTTGAAGATAAGAATAAAATAGATATCACATGCGTGTGTATGGTATAATATAGTGCTGCTATGGTGTTGACTGGCACTAATTTTGCCCCCTTCTTTGTAGTAACAGGTTGCTATCCTATCACACCCATTCTGAATGCCTGCCAGCGGTGTATCTTTCAGAGATGATGGGTGCATCGATTCTCCATGCATGCATGCGCATCGATCCACCCCGTGTCAAGGAGAGGAGAAAAGCCTGTTTCAGACGACAAATGTTAGTAAGGTAGCTACATGGTAAGTTCGATCTTATATACCCTATCTGAGTCTGGCTGCTCCAGTTGGATGAATTCATGGTTAATTTGGTTTCGTATGTACTGAGTTAATTACCTTGCAGTTCATCCCGCCAAATTACATTTTTTTTATATTTTGCATTACGGTTTAGCTAGGTGGGACTTGCAGCTGTCAATGAGCCAGTCACTACGCACTTTGAAATTTGAATATACCTTGGGCCTAAAGTTTGGTTAGTTGTTCAGAAGCTTCTTTTAGGAGTTCAGGCACAAATGTGAGCTGCACACATGCGATTTTTGAATGTGATTGCATTCAGGTCAGGTGCAAGACGGATCTTTTCTGAAGTAATAGCTTCATCAGGTGAGCTGCAAATACTTCTGAATTTTCTAATTAATACTCCCTCCGATCCAAAATAAGTGCCACAGTTTTGAACTGGAGTTAATTCAAAAATGCGACACTTATTATGAATCGGAGGTGGTAGTATTTCTCAAATTGAATCAGTACCCCCTTCAATTATTTGCCTAGCGAATCGGTGGATTAGATTTGCTTGTTGGCAGGTACTCCAAGTGGCCGGCAAAGCAAGCTTTATTATGCGGAGCCAAAGAAAGAGCATCCAATTTCTGGAAAGGGAATTGTCGTCCACCCACTTGGAAGGCAAAGAGAAAAGCATCCGATTCCTCGAAAAGGAAGGGCACTCACCCAATTGCAGAATAGCCTCCTCCCACCTCAGTCAGTCTCTACTACGGCAGCGGCTCTTCTCGCTAGCCGACTCACATCTCGTTACACGCACCGTCCCTTCGCCCGCGTCGAGCTTATGGTGGTTGAGCGATATGCATGCTGATTAGGCCAGGCATCACGGCGGTGACGGTGGTGAGGCTAAGTTTGCTTGATTCCTGCCGCTGCTGCTTGAATTGTGCTGCAGCTGTTTGATTCTGTACTCTTCTTGTTGGTGCTGCTGCTGCTGCTGCAGGACAAAGCTTCTCCAGGACTAGGACTGCAATTATTGACCGAGCTCTAGCTTCCGGCCAGAACCAAACAAGACGGCAGCAAAGACGGACTGATGGAGCCTGTGGTGACCGCTTCACAGGGGGCGTTGGGCCCCCTCCTGGTGAAGCTCACTACCTTGCTTGCCAACGAGTGTGGCCGCCTGAAAGGGGTTCGCCGTGAGATCCGGTCACTCAGATCTGAGCTTACCTGCATGCATGGTGCGCTCAAGAAGTACACAAAACTAGAAGACCCTGATGACCAAGTGAAGGAATGGATATCGCTGGTGAGGGAGTTGGCATACGACACAGAGGATTGCTTTGACAAGTTCATTCACCACCTCGGCAAAGGTGGGCACGACGCTGGCTTCAAGGAGTTCTTCCGCGAGATGGCTCACCGTCTAAACACGCTTGGAGCTCGCCGTGGAATCGCCAAGCAAATCGACGATCTGAAGTTTCGCATCAAGGAAGTGAAAGAGCTCAAAACTAGTTACAAGCTAGATGATATTGCTTGTAGCATCTCGGGCCGTGCGATAGTGGATCCCCGGTTGGCCACTCTCTTTGCTGAGGAGGCACACCTTGTTGGCATTGATGGTCCAAGGGATGATCTCGCCAAATGGATGGTGCAAGAAGAAAACAAACATCACCGCAAAATATTGTCTATCGTTGGGTTCGGTGGATTGGGCAAGACAACCTTAGCAAATGAGGTCTATCACAAGATTCAAGGGCATTTTAATTGTCATGCTTTTGTCTCAGTCTCCCAAAAGCCAGATACGAAGAAAATTATCAAGGATGTGATCTCCCAAGTGTCCAACAATGAAGAATTCACAAAAGATATAGATATTTGGGACGAAAAAAAATCCATTGCAAAACTAAGAGAACTACTACAAGATAAGAGGTACTTTTTGGTATTATTATGTCTGTCAAGTAGTACGTCTTATGCATAATTACTTATCATTATTTGAGTTTTCTAGCATTTTATAACATAACAAAAACTATTACATCACTAGCAGTTCTTGCTATTACATGTCTCATTCGTTCCATAACACAAAGGCAAACGGAACAAGCTATAAATATGGTATACCCTGGTAGTTATAAATTACTTTCTTAAATGCGCAGCACAAAAAATATAAATATAATATATAAAATATAGGGCTTTCTTGTGTCGTTTAAATTCATAGTTTAATGTTTGGTATACAAATAGTAAAGTTCATTTTGACTCACAACACAAAATCAGCATGTGAAACACAGGATACTACTCATAAAAGGTAAAAAAATGATTTACAACAAGTACACGACTTAATCAATAACACTACTTGTACAAAAAATAGAGCATGAGCACCCTCCCTATGTTGTTTCTGCCTAGCCCCCCGCCACAACTATCACCACCTAATCTCACCGGGCAACCCCCTTCGCCACCCATGGTGCCCTATTGCTCTCCTACGGCCCCTGTCGCCCCCCTCCTCTGGATTAGGCAACGAGCAGTCTAATGGGAGAGGAGGCTCAGGAGATCCCAGGGCCCTACTCTAATAACCATGGAGCCAAATCCAACACGGCCTTTCACATAGCAGGTGGTGGAGGAGGAACCCTGGCATATGTATACAGCTAGCGAGTGGGCTACGTTCGGGGAGGAGAAAACACGAAGGAAGCTCGCGATGAAGGTCACCATGATGACGAACGATGAGGAGCGAGTTCGTATGATTGTGTGGTCAACGCGTCCCCATGGACGCAAGTAGACGCGTCTTCCCCTAATCCGATGCAGCGAGCTCACTAGGTGACACTTTTGGCCAGAAAGCCCCCTCCCCTAGCTCGCTGACTCGCTCTCCTCATATGGAGATTTGTGACAGTGAGGACTTCCCTACAGGTCGCAACTCCGCGAGCATGGGAATTTTCCATCATTGCCTCGCCCTTCCAAAGAGCCGCTGAAACATTCGTCATCTTCACCCTACCGCCGCGGCCCGTAGTACACTCAGGAAACATCCTCATCCCCGAGGTGAGCTACTCTTCGAAGTCCCCAGATGTGATAGATTGTGATATTGGAGAAGTAATTGTTGTGTTGATCGGGGCCTTAAAGGCTGTTTATATAGATTACAAAGCTTGGGCTCCAAGACTAGACTAATAGAGATAGATTACAATACGAATAGACTTATACTCTAAGATCCCCCGCAGTCTCAACGTCAGGTGAAACAATGTTGAGACTGGAGCGTATGTCGGTGAACGATGCAGTCGGGAGTCCTTTGATAAAAATGTCAGCAAATTGGGCACTTGTAGGAACATGAAGAACGCGAACCTCACCAAGAGCCACCTTTTCACGAACAAAGTGAATGTCAATCTCAATGTGCTTTGTGCGACGATGTTGAACTGGATTGGAAGCCATGTAGACTGCAGAGATGTTATCACAGTAAACAATGGTAGCACGTGGGAGCGGACGATGAAGTTCAACGAGAAGCTGCCTTAGCCACACCGCCTCGGTCACAGCGTGAGCAACCGCCCTATACTCAGCCTCAGCAGAAGACCTGGAAACTGTTACCTGCCTTTTAGAACACCAAGAAACAAGATTATCACCCAAATAAACGCAAAATCCGGATGTAGATCGTCGAGTATCTGGACAACCTGCCCAGTCTGCATCAGAATAAACTGTCAAGCTTGTAGGTGAAGAAGAATTAATAAGGAGACCGTGATCAAGAGTGCCTTTTAAATAGCGGAGAATGCATCTGACATGAGCCAGATGAGGAGCACGAAGATCATGCATAAAGAGACAGGCTTGCTGAACAGAATAGGAGATTTTAGGACGAGTAAGAGTGGCATATTGAAGAGCGCCAGTGATGCTACGATAAGTACCATGATAGATTGTGATATTGGAGAAGTAATTGTTGTATTGATCGGGGCCTCAAAGGCTGTTTATATAGATTACAAAGCTTGGGCTCCAAGACTAGACTAATAGAGATAGATTACAATACGAATAGACTTATACTATAAGAAGATGCATACTTCATCGTCGGCATCCAATTTTCCTATGACCACGGCAAGGAGAATCCCTTGCTTCGCCATGGAGATGGTCGTGCAAGCCCCTGCAGTCAGGCCTCGGCGACCGGTCAAAGAACTTCATGGCGCACTCAGCCACACCTACAACATGGCCACAAGGCCCACTGATTACCTTGATTTCATCGCTACTTATGGGCGTGCGCTCAAAGGATACAAACAGGCATGAGGCGCTGCGTGACCATTACAGTCATCTATGGACTAATGGACAAACACACCTAGTCACTATGCTTTCCAATTCCTGTCCTCTACTGCCTTGATTAGAAAGAATCTCTTCCTCAACCACAAGCTGACTACCACCCGCCTCATGACTAGGCTAGCCCCCATCTGTGGTGCCTCCTGCCTCGCGCACCTCCCTCTCAAGCGTCAACTTGGAAGGGGCTCACACATGGCATATAGGTAGAACATAGGTTGCGGGCAAGGCAAAGGCAGACATTCAAGGAACAACACATCGAGCAGATGGGCTTTGTTACAAAATCAGTTCAGTCAGAATGGAAGTGCTAATCTAGGTTACTGGATGACCATCTCCTTGTGCCCTTAACGCACAAATGCAACCTTATGAGGAGTGGCATCCTTCTTAATTGAACTTGGATCAAAACCAAGTCCTTCTTTTGCAAACACTTCTTTATGTATGATAAACACCTCATCGACGTTCTTCTCGCCTTGAATGCAAGACACTACCCCTTTCTCAAGTTGGCACTCAACATTTTTTTCCTCAATTAGAGATGTTTAATCACAAGTAGAGTTAGTAGCACAAGCACCAATATCAACAATAATAGGAGTGTTAGGCTTAGAAAGAGCATGCAAGTAGTTAACTTGAAGTTCCCTCATGACTCTCCTTAAGTTCGATGTTCAACTTGTGGGCCTTTTCTAGGAGCTATAAATCCTAAGTGAGAGTAGCATGAGCTACTTCAAACTTGCTCTTAGAAGCACTTTGTTCTTGACAAATTTTAGTTGCCCTATCCAAAAAATCTATGTTCTTACCAACATCATCTTCATTAGTTTGGATGGTGATGCATACGGAATGATTTCTAGCTTTCTCTAATTCGTAGTTTTTCTCAAAGAGTTTGTTTCTCTCCTTCCCCACGGTGTTGACAGTTTAAAGTTCCCTCATGGTCTCATTCAATTGAATAGCATGATCCATAAATAATTGAATTCATTGAGACTTTCCCCATGCAATCCCACCAATATTTGTTTCTCGTCATTATTATAACTAACACCCTCCACATCGCGAAATATATCGGTAGGAGGCTTGAGAGTGGATATACATGGGATTAGGAATGCCAGGTACCTTTAACTCCTTTGCCATAAGGCATTTGTGGGAGTGAACATGCTCTTCATCCTTGACATCCATGGCCATGAGACACTTGTGGGAGTCGCCCTTGTAGTACTTAATGTAGTCACGCTTGATTATCTTGCCATCTTTGCCAAGCTTCAATTGGGCTATGCCAACAACATTCACAACATCTTTGGGGTACGAGTCATCGGAAGGTTGAGCAATGAGTGCCTTCCCGTCCTTCTTCACGGACTATGTCTACTTTTAATCTAATGAATTAAGTCTTATTGTGTTGTAACTATATCTTCTAATTTTGCATTCAAACAAGTATTGATAAATAACATTTCCAAAAGAAAATAAAAGTGAAAGAGAATTTTTTTTGTTGAACGTGAAGTCTTAAACTACATATGGAAACCTAAAAGTATCAAGTATTTTATTACTGGTTTGAGTATCTAGAATATACAAGTTTTTACTACAATTCTAAATAATATACGATTTTGGAGTTCTACACTTACTTCTTTATTTGAACTCCATAAATACCGTAACTTATTGATGCTATCCACTAACATATGCTCTATTAGGTATCTTGTCATCATTGATGATATATGGTCTATAATGGCTTGGAACGCTATCAAGTGTGCTTTTCCAGAGAATAATAAGTCCAGCAGAATTATAGCTACTACACGCATATTTGAAATAGCAAGCTCTTGTTGTCCAGGTCCTGACGACCAGATATACGAAATGAAGCCTCTAAGTAATGATCACTCTAAAATATTATTTTTCAAAAGAATTTTTGGTAAAGAGGACTGCTACATTGATATGTTGAAAGAAGTTTCAAATGCAATATTGAATAAGTGTGGAGGCCTACCATTGGCAATTATCAGTATATCAGGCTTGCTAGCAAACAAACCATGTGTCAAAGAAGAGTGGGAGAAGGTGAAATGGTCAATTGGCACTGACCTGAACAAAAAGCAAAGTCTAGAGGGAATGAAAAACATTCTGTTGCTCAGCTACAACGATCTTCCTCCTAATCTCAAGACTTGCTTGCTATATTTATGTAATTTTCCTGAGGATTACGTGATTGACAGAGAAAGATTAGTGAGAAGATGGATTGCAGAAGGATTTATTTCTGAAGAGCGTGGACAGAGCCGTCAAGAGGTTGCAGAGAATTATTTTTACGAGCTTATCAACAAAAGCATGGTTCAACCGGTGGACATTGGCTATGATGGTAAGGTTCGTGCTTGTCGACTTCATGATATGATGCTTGAACTTATCATTTCAAAATCCATCGAAGAGAATTTTATCACGATAATAAGCGGCAGGCAAACTGTTTGGGAAAATTCTCAATGCTTTATTCGTAGGTTGTCAATCCAGCACATTGGCCAGGAGCTTGCATATGAGTTGGCAAAGAAAGATCTAAGCCACGTTCGATCCCTGACAGTAACATCACCAAGTTGCATCAAACATTTGCCTGGACTTGTTGAATTTGAATCTTTACGTGTTCTGGATTTACAAGATTGTCTGGAAATAGATGAATATGTTACAAATGGTATGGAAAATTTTTTCCAACTGAAGTACTTGAGTTTGCGGAACACGGATTTATCAAGGGTACCATCAGGAATAACTGTGCTGCATGATCTAGAGACCCTAGATCTTAAGGATACAAAGATCAAAGAATTGCCAGCTGGAATTGTTCAGCTTACTAAACTACAACATCTACTCATTGGAAACAAAGGTTTAATTGAAATGGAGATACCAGTGGGGATTGGGAATATGACAAAATTACGTGAGATTGCTGGTTCCTTTACCATCACCAAGAGTTCTGTAAGTGCACTAGAGGAGCTAGGGAAACTGATCAATTTGGAAGTACTCCAAGTCCAAGTAATAATGTACATACTGAAGGATGACGAACCTCAGAGGTACAAGAGTCATGCAGAGATGTTTCTCTCCTCACTACGCAAGCTTGGTAGCCGCAAACTCCACACCATATGTATATCAGGTAGCTTATATCTATTCGATTTGATAGATTCCTGGTCTCCGCCTCCATCCAGCCTCCAAAAATTTGAGATGACTATGGATTACTATTTATCCAGACTTCCGAGTTGGATTGCACCAGCATTACTCACCAGTCTTGCATATCTAGACATCAAGTTAAGTGAGGTAACAGGGGAGGATCTTCGTGTACTTGGAGAGCTACCTGCGTTACTTTCTCTTGGACTGAGGACCAAGAAGGTTCAGAAAGACAAGCTTATTTTGCAACGTGGAGCATTCCGATGTTTGAAGGAGCTGTTTGTTTTTGGTGTGGATGCTGGAACCTCTCTCTTTGAGGAAGGGGCATTGCCAATGCTTGAGAGGCTTGATCTGTCATTTTTTGTATCAGTAGCAAAAGGCGACGGGTTCTTCTTAGGCATTGAGCACCTTCCATGTCTGAATTTTTTTAATGTTCGCTTCAAGTACAAGTGGGCTACTTGTCCGGAATCCAAGGCTGCAGCAGTTGCCATAAGGAATGAAGTTAGTCTGCATCCCAACCATCCCAGGGTAATTCTCTATATGGAGACGTCGGAGAACGCAGTGATGGCGTTTGACGTGTTATCCTTAGATACAAGTTCGATATGGTGGTGCTGAAGTCTGAAGCTGCTATTCTTGTTCCCTGAAGATTAAATAAAATTGGCCCAGAATAAGTGGTCTACAATTGCTGTGTGCTTCATCTGATGATGCAGAGGACGGGAGTAAACCCTCCTTTTCGAAAGACAAAAGGGAGTGGTCTATATATTTGATACTATGGTATCTGATTTTGCTTTGTGTGTGAACTTGACATCGGATTGTTCTCGTTTGTTTACATCATTTTGAATCCAGTCTCTGCGTGGATCTCTGTTTTTTCCATGGTATGGTCTCTGTCTGGGCCTTTGTTCTGTGTACTACAGTACTTGCGTGTAACTTCGAATATTTCACTTATTCAGACATATGCTTACTCTACATTAAGTACCTGCTGGTGGCACCCCCCTTTAGTCCCGGTTTTTTTTTAGGATTTTCAAAATTCTGAATTATTTTACAATTTAATCTCTAATCACCCCTCACTCCCCCTCATCACTGCTCAATTTAACCTCTAATCTCTAATCATCCCTCATCATTCCAAATCATCTAACTTCCCGGTCGGTCACCCATCCTCTCGCTACTCCAGCCTGAGCACGCTTAACCTCTGATTTCTATTCCCCCTAGTTTCCAAGTCTGCACTTGTTGTTTTCGTGACAATAGTAAGATGTTAATCCTATTAACCCTCAGGAGTTTAGTTTGAGCATTAGGACACACGTTTCACTCTTTGAGTTTCAAACTATTATTCTAAAAAATAATTATTATTTAGTAACACAAATATTTCTTGAATAATAAGTTTGATCATAGTTTGACTATAGTTTGACCAGATTTGACCAAAATTCAAAAAAACTGAAATAATTATTTAGTAACACTAATATTCTTGAATAATTATTTAGTAACACTAATATTTCTTGAATAATAAGTTTGACCATAGTTTGACTATAGTTTGAGCACAGTTTGACTGGCGTTTGACCAGATTTGACCAAAATTCAAAAAATCTATAATAATTATTTAGTAACACTAGTATTCTTGAATAATTATGTAGTAACACTAATACTTCTTGAATAAGTAGTTTGACCATAGTTTGACCAGATTTAACAAAAATTCAAAAAAAATTAAGCATAACTTTTTTTCCTTTTAGAATTTGAGGATTCTAAAAAATAGCAAACAGGCCGTAGGCCATCAAAATCGGCTAGGGATTTTCATGCTGATTTTTTTGATATATTATGCTTTTTTTCGACATCGTATGCAAAAGATATGGCCGTTTTACATTTTCATAACAATTTTTTGCAGAACATGTCCAAATTTAAGTTTTATAATTTTACTAACTAGTAGATGTAGTAACATAACTACCTCAAAGGATTTTAATTTTTGAAGTTTTTATCATTTTCTTTTGCTTTTTACAAAACTGAAAAGGTGATGGGGGGTAGTGTTTGAAAATGGGCCCTTTAGTCCCGGATTGAGACACGAACCGGGACTAATGCCTTTAGTCCCGGTTTGAGACTCAAACCGGGACTAAAGGGCACACCACCCTTTAGTCCCGGTTCGTCTCCCAAACCGGGACTAATGCCTTTAGTCCGGGTTTGAGACACAAACTGGGACTAAAGGGCACACCACCCTTTAGTCCTGGTTCGTGTCTCAAACCGGGACTAAAGGGCTCATTTGAACCGGGACTAATGCTTTTAGTCCCGGTTTGAGACACGAACCGGGACTAATGCCCCATGGGTCCTGAGGGAGTCCCGGACTAGGGGGTGTCCGGATAGCCGAACTATCATCATCGGCCGGACTCCAAGACTATGAAGATACAAGATTGAAGACTTTGTCCCGTGTCCGGATGGGACTTTCCTTGGCGTGGAAGGCAAGCTTGGCGATACGGATATGTAGATCTCCTACCTTTGTAACCGACTTTGTGTAACCCTAGCCCTCTCCGGTGTCTATATAAACCGGACGGCTGTAGTCCATAGGACGAACAACAATCATACCATAGGCTAGCTTCTAGGGTTTAGCCTCTTTGATCTCGTGGTAGATCCACTCTTGTAACACACATCATCAATATTAATCAAGCAGGACGTAGGGTTTTACCTCCATCAAGAGGGCCCGAACCTGGGTAAAACATCGTGTCCCTTGTCTCCTGTTACCATCCGCCTAGACGCACAGTTCGGGACCCCCTACCCGAGATCCGCCGGTTTTGACACCAACAGGTCCCGTTTCGTGACTGAACCGGGACTAATGGGCTTGTCTTGCCTGAACGTATGCCCTGTTTTCTACTAGTGTCAGGTGTTGCCAGGAGCATATCCGGCCATGACACCTTTGTCTATGAAACCTCAAATGCCTCGCTACAGTGACAAAAATAGGGTTGTACCTGAGGAAAAACCACAGTTGTGCTCCCCCAAAAAAGGTGAAAAGCACAACTGTGCTTCTGGGTTCCGGTTTTTATTGTTCTGGGTTTGTTTGTTTTTCTTGGTTTCCGGTTTTTTGTTTTTCTCTTTTTTCGGTTCCCCTTTTTTCCCGATTCTTGGTTTTTCTAATTATTCCACAAAAAAATGTTGGTCGAAACCTATATGATACGATCTAGTTTTAAAGATCTCGATGCGAAAAATCCAACAGTGAAAATGATGCTCGAGGAGGCGGGCTGACGCAAACGGTTCCGCTAATCATATTTGTATGTATGGCCGCGCAAGAGCAATCTTGATGTTGAGCTCCCGAGCTCCATGGACGATTTCGTTATGATCCCG
This sequence comes from Aegilops longissima, assembly GCA_021605205.1. Taxonomy (NCBI): domain Eukaryota; kingdom Viridiplantae; phylum Streptophyta; class Magnoliopsida; order Poales; family Poaceae; genus Aegilops; species Aegilops longissima. Next base: position 19,247,900 of record CM038676.1, on the reverse strand, counting down.
ATTAAGATTGAAATTGATGTTGATGAAGACTTCTACTCGATCTTTGAAGATCCAACTCTGGCCGATGTGGGCGGTCGAATTGGCAACGAAAGTGGCGCGCCGAAGACGAAGATCCGTTTCGGTGTGTAGATCATGTTAGAACCGATCTTAACTCCCAACACGCGGCGACGTTCACCTAGTAGGAACTACATGAGGCACCACTGTCGAAGCTAAATCCGACAGATTTCCTGGTAGGGTATCCTAAGATAGGCCTCTTGGGACAATGATAACAGGGACACATGATTTACCCAGACTCTTCGAAGAGATAAAACCCTACGTCGTTGGAGTGCGTACAGAGTACAGATGAACTACCAACAGATTCTTTGTTTTTTCTACCAGCATGACCTCTTGGTTTGTATATGATACCGTGGGGTCCTATGGTACATGGACCATAGTTGGCTACGCACAAGAAGGTAGAATTTTTTTTTGAGGATGACCTGCTAGACTTTATTCAACAGAGGGTGTTGCTACCGAAGTTACAACAGGATCATGTGGAAGGCCCAACCAAATCGTATCCAGCATCTTTGTGTACGCTATGGAGCTGCTCGATGTGGCCCAGGATGAAATCGACAAGGAGTCCTCAGCCCGGGCCTCGAAACCGCAAGTCGACGTGGTGAGAGGCAGGCACCCCTATTTCTTGCTTTAAGCGAGCACTTGGCGATGCCTCGCGTAGGTGAGAGCCCAGATGACCTGGCCCAGCCAAGCGGGGGGCCACGGCCTGTTTTTTCTTCTTTTTCCGTTGAACAAGTATTCCAAAATGTTGAATAAGTATTTAAAATGTTGAACAAGTATTTCACAAATGTTGAGTAAGTATTTCAAATTTTTGACAGATTACTGAAAAAATGCCGAACAAGTATTTGGACAATGTTGAATCGGTATTTAGAAAATGTTAAATAAGTATGAAAATGTTGAACGAATATTTGAAAATGTTGAACAAGTATTTGAAAACTGTTCAGTAAGTATTAAAATGTTTAATGATTATTTTAAAATGTTGAACAAGTATTTGAAAAATGTTGAATAAGTATTTAAAATGTTGAACAAGTATTCGTAAAATGTTGAACGGGTATTAAAAGATGTTGAACAAGTATTTGAAAATGTTAAACGAGTATTTAATTATTTTTTGAAAATGTATTAAAACGTTGAACAAGTATTTAAATTTTTTGAATAAGCGTTCGAACAATGTTGAACATGTAAACAAAAATGTTGGTCGCTTATTAAAAAATGTTTTCTTAACACATGCGAAAATGTAGAGTGAAAATGAAAACAAACATAAAAATAGGAAAAGAAAACCAAAAATAGAGAAGAAAAAAGAAAACCAAACAAAAATGGAGAAGAAAAAAGAAAACAAAGAATGTAGAATGAAAACCATTAAAAACAAAGAGAAACACAAAGAAAATGAATTATAATAACGAAGAAAGGAAAGCCAAAGAAACATAATAAAACCAAACAAAAAGAAAGGAACGGAAAAATGTTGAATAAGTATTTGAAAATGTTCGCTATGGGTTAAAAAGGTTGAACGAGTATTTGAAAATATTGATAATTATTAAAATTTTGAACAAGTATTTGTAAAAGTTGAATAAGTATTAAGAAATGTCTAATGAGTATTTAAAATGTAGAACAAGTATTTAAAAATGTTGAAGAAGTATTTGAAAAATGTTGAATGAGTATTAAAAATGTTGAACAAGTATTTAAGAAAATTGAAATAAATATTAAAATGTTGAATTAGCGTTAGGACAATGTTGAACATGTAAACAAAAATGTTGATCGCTTATTAAAAAATGTTTTTGACATATACGAGAATGTAGAGTGAAAACTTAAAAAGACATAAGAAAAAACAAAAACATAGAAAAGAAGAAAGAAAACCAAGAAAAAAATGAGAAGAACAAAGAAAACAAAGAATGTAGAATGAAAAAAACAAAGAGAACCAAAAATAAAAATGAATTATAATAACGAAAAAAGGAAAGCTGGAGAAAAAATAATAAAACCAAACAAAAAAGAAGGAAAAGAAGAAAATGAAAAAAAAGGAGAAACAAAACCCACAGGTGTTTTAGCTCAAGTAGTGTGCGACTCGTATGAACACAAACCCAAGAGTGACGAGATGCGATCAAGCGGCGGCGGCGGGAGGAAAAAATTAGGTTTAGGTTTAGGTGGCGTGTTGCCGTGTGCGGGAGCGAATTGAGGAGCGACAGAGAGAGGGGTTTATCGAGCAGGGATGTGAAGGTTGTGTGATTTGGGGTTGGGGGCTGGGCGGTCGTTTAGTCGAGGCTGGATCAGTGGATGTGTAGAAAATTTGTGGATTAGTAGATATGCTATGCATTTTGACCGGTATGACGGGGTTCGGGTACTACTGAAACGAGTTTGAACCCGCAAAACATGCCGATCTTTTCCAAGGGATAGTCCACATGGTGATTCGGCAGCGGAAGATGGTTACCCGTTCTGAAGTTTTTCGACGGTTCTGCCAGCCAAGATCTTCAAGACCGGAATTCAAAATGTGTGAAGTATTTCTTCGGCCGACGACCCACATAACGTGGGTCGCGCCACTTGTGGCGGTGCTTGTTTAGAGGCTCATAATGCAGCTGGGCTGCTATGACACTATATTGGATCTATGCAAGTTGGAGGCCTAGGTTTCTCTCCTCCGACGAACACATCGGCGGTGGCGGCGGTTGGATTTTCTTTGGTGATAGTGATGTAAATTTCTTTGTGTGCTGTCTCTCCGGACTGTTCCAAAGAAGTCATGTACTCCCTCTTGTTTTTGATATAGCTAACCACTTATGTTAAGTGGTAAGTCATGTACTCCCTCTGTTCCTAAATATAATTCTTTTTAGAGATTTCAGTAAAGACTACATACGGATCTGTAGAGACATGTTTAAAGGATAGATTCATTCATTTTGCTCCATATATAGTCCGCGTTGAAATCTCTAAAATAGACTTATATTTAAGATGGGAGGTAGCATGTTGTATGTTGCTACTATTACGAATGAATACATGGTTCTCCCAAAAAAAACAAGCTGGTGTTTGATGGGCAGATTGTTGTCCGTGCGTGTATAACACCGCGCCGGGGCGGGCACCCGAACACACAGAGCCTGGTCTCGCCAATAGCTGCACGCGATTCAGTCCTCCGCCGCCGCCTTTCGCCGCCGCCGGAGATGAAGCCTTTCGTCCGCGGCCGCTCTTCCCGCTGGCCTTTCATCGACTGGCGGTTTCACCGACCACTTCCGTGACGGCGTGGGCTCCGGTCCGCAGCGACGGCTTAATCATTCAACCATAAGCAAGTTCAGAAAGAGAGCCCCCATCAATCATTGAGCATCTACAGTTCCGCAATTGCTCGGAAACTCGCTAGGCTCTACAGCGATGGGCCAATTAATCCAGAGCCCATGGCAGCCGATAAGCATCCATCAAGAGATCCCACCCCACCCCATTAGCTAGGTTTCCACTCTCCACTCTCCACTCTCCACTCCGTGGCGGCGGCGGATCTCCTTCACCTGCCGGCACGCGGATCTCGTTGCCGCGCCCGATTTCCCTCGCCGCTGCATCGGGCTTGGCGTGCGCCGTGATCAGGCTAGCTGGACATTGCGCCGGGAGTAAGTTTTGTGCATCTCATGTTTTGCTTCATTGGTTCGTTCTGCTCAAGTCTTTGCGTTGATCCATTCTGCTGATCTTTTGCTTGATTCGGTTTGCTGATGCTTTGCTCGATCCGTGCTGCAGCTATTTGAGGAGTGGCGCCCCTGAAAGATTGAGCCATGACGTGAACCAACCTCGCCAGGAGCAGAGGAAGGCAGGGGGCCGATGGCGCCTGTGGTGAGCGCCGCACTGGGCGCGTTGGGTCCCCTGCTGGGGAAGCTCGCGGATTTGCTCGCCAATGAGTGTGGCCGACTCAAAGGGGTCCGCCGTGAGATCCGCTCCCTCAAGAATGAGCTTGCCGGCATGCATGGTGCGCTCGTGAAGTACACCAAGCTAGAGAATCCTGATGAGCAGGTGAAGATATGGGTGTCGTTGGTCAGGGAGCTGTCCTACGATACGGAGGATTGTTTTGACAAGTTCATCCACCAGCTCGGCGATGGTGGGGGTCATGATGTCGGGTTCAAGGAGTTCTTCCGCAAGACTGCTCGGCGTCTGAAGACGCTTGGAGCTCGGCGTGGGATCGCCAACCAAATCGATGATTTGAAGCTTCGTATCAAGGAGGTGAAGGAACTCAAGACTAGCTACAAGCTAGACGATATTGCTTCTAGCACCTCTAGCAATGCAGCCGTGGATCCTCGGCTGGCTGCTCTTTTTGCTGAGGAGGCACACCTTGTGGGTGTTGATGGTCCAAGAGATGATCTTGCCAAGTGGGTTATGGAAGATGGAAACAAGCATGGCCGCAAGGTGTTATCTATTGTTGGGTTTGGTGGATTGGGAAAGACAACACTAGCAAATGAGGTCTATCGCAAGATTCAGGGGCGTTTTGATTGTCATGCTTTTGTGTCGGTCTCCCAAAAGCCAGATACAATGAAAATCATCAAGGATTTGATCTCGCAGGTGTCTCGCAAGGATGAATTCACAAAAGATATGGAGAGCTGGGATGAAAAGAAATCCATTGGAAAGCTAAGAGAACTATTACAAGATAAAAGGTAATATAAGGTGTTGCTAATTATTTTGTACGAAATATGTGTTGTGCACATGTATCATTATTCTAGTTAAGGATGTAATTTTGATATGCACAGAATGAACACCATTGCACCACCAGTGATGCTTGTCATTGCATGGTTTATAGGCTGATTGGAATTTTACAATTGGTTTTTCTTTTCTAGTGCAATTATATCTATATCCTGATCGATTTACGCCCCTACTCCACTGTCTTAGGTATCTTGTAATCATTGATGATGTATGGTCTATATCAGCATGGAAAGCAATCAACTGTGCTTTTCCAGAGAATAATTCTTCAAGCAAAATTATAACTACAACACGCATATTGGAAGTAGCAAGGTCTTGTTGTCCAGATCGTGATGACCAGATCTATGAAATGAAACCTCTAAGTGATCCTCACTCTGAAAGACTATTTTTCAGAAGAATCTTTGGCTCAGAGAATTGCTGCCCTCACATGTTTATTGAAGTTTCAAACGCTATCTTGAAGAAGTGTGGAGGCCTACCATTGGCAATTATCAGTATTTCTGGTCTACTAGCAAACAAACCACGTGTCAAAGAAGAGTGGGAGAAGGTGAAAAGATCAATTGGTTCTGACTTGAACAAAAGCCAGAGTCTAGAGGGAATGAAAAACATACTGTCCTTGAGCTATAATGATCTTCCACCAAACCTCAAGACTGTCTTGTTGCACTTAAGCAATTTCCCCGAGGATTATGTGATTGACAGAGAAAGGTTGGTGAGGCAATGGATTGCGGAAGGCTTTATTTCTGAAGAGCGTGGGAGGAGCTGTCAAGAGGTTGCTGAAAGTTATTTTTACGAGCTTATCAATAAAAGCCTGGTCCAGCCAGTGGATATTCGCTATGATGGGGAGGTGCGGGCCTGTCGAGTTCATGACATGATGCTTGAACTTATCATTTCAAAATCCATTGAAGAGAATTTCATCACTGTGGTGAACGGCAGTCAAACTGTTTGGGGAAATTCTCAGTGTTCTATTCGACGTTTATCGATCCAGGACATTGACCAGGAGCTTGCATCTGTATTAGCAAAGAAAGATCTAAGCCATGTCCGATCTCTTATAATAACATCATCAAGATGCATCAAGCACTTGCCCAGTCTTGCTAAGTTTGAAACTTTACGTGTACTAGATTTTGAAGATTGCCGTGGCGTGGCGCAGTATGATATGGATGGTATAGAAAACCTGTTCCAGCTAAAGTACCTAAGCTTTAGGAGAACGTACATACAGGAGCTACCATCTGGAATTGTGATGCTGCATGATCTAGAGACTCTGGATTTAAGGGATACAGAAATCAGAGACTGGCCGGCAAGAATTGTTCAGCTCACGAAACTACGTCATCTACTGAGCGACATGGATCATGTGAAGATACCAATCGGGATTGGGAATATGACAAACTTAAGGGAGATCACAGGCTTTGACATTACCATGAGTTCAGTAGGTGCAGTGAAGGAGCTAGGGAGCCTGATCAATTTGAAGGTACTCCATGTACACTGTGAAGAATCTCAAGAATGCAAGTGTCATGCAGAGATGTTTCATTCCTCACTATGCAAGCTTGGCAGCCACAAACTGCAGTCCATGCGGATAGATGGTGATAATTCATCTCTATTCAAGTTATTAGATTCCTGGTCTCCTCTTCCATCTTGCCTCCAAACATTTGAGATGGGCACCACCAAATACTGTTTATCAAAACTGCCAATGTGGATTACTCCAGCACTCACCAGTCTTGCATACCTAGACATTAATTTAAGTGTAATAACAGAGGAGGTTATTGGCATACTTGGAGAGCTGCCTGCATTACTTTCTCTGAGACTTTATACCAACACGGTCCATAAAGACAGGCTTGTTTTGCAAGGCAGAGGATGCCGATGTTTGAAGGAGTTCCTTTATGAACCTTTTGGTGAAGGTGCAGGGACCCTTCTGTTTGAGGAAGGGGCATTGCCAAAGCTTGAGAAGCTTGAGCTGTGGTTGTGTGTATCAGTGGCAAAGGCCTATGGGTTCTACTTAGGTCTTGAGCACCTCCCATGTCTGAAAGATGTGGACGTTTTTCTTCAGAAGCGGGATGCCACATTTTCTGAAGTTGAGGCTGCAGACGTTGCCATAAGGCAGGAAGCAAATCTCCATCCCAACCATCCCAGGTTTCTTCTGGCATGAAGAAATGAAAGATTGACAGGAGGTATTGCTACTTTTATTATGAGATGTTATTATTACGAAATGTAAATAGTTCATGCTGTCTGCAATCAGGTTATTGGTTTTCTCCTAGAATATATGTGTATTTTATTTTCTCCATATCTTCAAGAAGCTTTCTGACAGGCTGACTCTCTCTTTAGGGCAACTGTTCTCCTTGGACACAACCATGGGTGGCTTGGTTGGAATGGCGTCCTGAAGCTACTATTCTCGTTACTCGAAGCTCAAATAAAAGTGGTCTTCGTTACCATTGGACTCCGTCATTTTCGTTGTTTCTTTGTGTGTGAACTTGGAATTTGTTTCAAGAGTATTACATTAAGAAGAAGGTCCGTCTGTGTGGAGCTTTGTCTTTCAGGAGTTAACTATACTTGATTGTAACTTGAATATTTAGAAAAAAAATTGGTTCAGTCAAGAGTCACTCATGACGTTAACTACGTGGTGATATGCAAACGCTTCCGTCGATTCAACCAGCAGCCAGAGTTCTACATGCTGAAATTCAGTCATGGTTTAGTTAGTTGCTGAAATTCAGTCATGCTGAAATTCAGAGTTCTACTCATGTTGTGTATTAACAGTTGAATATTTCGCTTGGGTCTTTTCCCTTTATTATTATTCAGATTTCATTATGAGATACGGCAATTGTGAAACCCTGCCTTTATTTTATGTAATAGGACCGGTATACCGGCCCGTTCGACTATGAAGTGCACTGTAGGTCCTTGAACTATTCCGGGGATGTCACGTAGGTCCTCGAACTATGAAAATCTCATCTAGGTCCTCAAAGTGCAGTAAGTGTGTCATTCAGGTCCAAAATCTCCCTGACAGGCTCTAACTGGCCAGCTGGCACATAAACAGTAACCGTAACAGTACGCGGCAAACAGTCCTGAATTCCTGTGCGTGATGAACAGTACACGACAAAGAATAAATATAAAAAAATATCAAAAAACTGAGATCCTCTGTCATCGAAGAGACCCTGGCGCGTGAACAGTAAAAATGTCATTAATTCAAAAAAAGTTCGCGAACGATGAATTTGGAAAAATATTTGTGACTTTAATAAAATGTTCGCGAACGATGAATTTGGAAAAAAATATTCGCGACTTTAAAAAAATATTCGTGAGTTTAAAAAAAGTTCGCGAACGATGAATTTGGAAAAAAATATTCACGACTTTAAAAATTGTTCGCGAACGATGAATTTGGGAAAAATATTCGCGAGTTTAGAAAAATTTTGCGAACGATGAATTTGGAAAAAATATTCATGACTTTAAAAAAATGTTCGCGAACGATGAATTTGGAAAAAATATTCGTGATTTTAATAAAATGTTCGCGAACGATGAATTAGGAAAAAATATTTGCGACTTTAATAAAAAGTTCACTAACATTTTTTAAAGTCAGGAATTTTTGTGGTCCGCGAACATTTTTTCCATACCCACGAACAATATTTGTGGTTCGCGAACATATTTTCAAATTTATTGTTTGCAAACTTTTCTAAAGTCGCGAATATTTTTCCCATATTCACGAACATTTTTTTGATTTAATGAACATTTTTACTATTCACACACATGGGGTATCTTTGATGGCAAAGATTTTCAGATTCTTTTTGTTCAGATTTTTTTATTTTCGCACTGTTCACCATGCCAGCTGGCCATTTAGAGGGGGTTAGTGAGATTTTGGACCTGAATGACACACTTACTGTACTTCGAGGACCTAAATGACGATTTTCATAGTTCGAGAACCTATGTGACACCCCTGAAATAGTTTAAGGACCTACAGTACACTTCACTCTTATTTTATGTAGTAGGACCGGTATACCGGCCCATTCGACTATGAAGAACTCCAAAAGTGTGTCCCCTATCATTAACCTTGTGCCTATAGGAGGAGGGAAGGTAAATGTACTCGGCCTAGTTTGACAACACAATAATCAGTATTCCAATGTCTGGTCAATGAATACTACAGATTTCAAAAAACGCATTTACTTTCTCAGTCTGGTCAAGAAAAAATAGGTCAAGACCTCTTTTTAAAATACTGCAAAAACACTATGGTATTTGTGCTACTACGAACTATAAAAGCTGTGGTATTTATTGATGTCAAACACATCAAAGTGTTAGTGACCCCAGTACAAGGCCCAACGGGCAGAACGTGGGAACCAAGGCCCAACCCACTACCGGCTATTATGGCCTGTTTGGTTCCAAATAAGTCACCAACTTATAAGTCGAAAAGTGAAAAAAGTGACTTATTTTGCCAAATAGACCCGACTTATAAGTCACCCCCTTTTGCGTGGGTCCCATCACATGTATGATGTGGATTGGTGTGGGAAGGTGTGTCGGTGACTTATAAGTCGGTGACAACTAAACAAAGCGTGACTTATAAGTCATCGATTTTAAGTTATCGACTATAAGTCAGGTGACTTATTAGAACCAAACAGGCCCTTAGCTACACGCGAGGTACATATTGACAGGGGAGAATTTTTGTCGAAAGGACCACGAGGCTTTCATATTGACAAAAAGACCATCTAGTCATAGTATTGACAGAAAAGAACAGCTACGCCTGCGGGCGGCAGGTCCGTAGCCCAGTGGCGGCGCCAGAAATGAAGGCTGGGTATTCATACAATTTTTTTTTCTGGCTCTAAATGTAGTATATGAACCAAACAACACAACACTAGCAATATATGAACAAAACAACACTAGCATAACAGCAATAGCAACATTTCAATGAATCAGACCATAGCAACATGAATACATAAGTACCTTTTGATTGATAAAGTGATGATATCCTTCTTACAATATAGCTTTGCGGTCACCTTTTTGGAAGAAATTGATGACATCTTCATCCTTCACTTGATCGGAAAATTCCTTCTCAACAAATGTAACCAAGCAATTGTTCAAATAGTCATCACCCATTTTGTTCCCACAATGCAACAATGCTAACACCCTTCTTCTTCATCTGTGATACAAGATCAGAAAAAAAAATAGATCAGCAATCTAGTAATCTACTAAGTTGGTCGTGTAGCAAACTAGTGTTCGGATCGTTCTAAACATCTAACCTGTAGCAAACTAGATCAACAATGCATTTTACATCACAAGCAATTTGTCCTAACACAGAAAAATCATTCTACACTCTACAACATCATGAACAACAGAGGAGTTGTACAAAATTATTCAACCATGGAAAACATAATATTTTCGCGCACTCAGTAGCAGAGTGATGTGCATATTTGACAGCAACACAAGCAGCAGTTTGTCCCCAAAACTTTAACCCGGTATACCCACCTTCAGACTAATCAAATCCAGCACTAGTAGGCAGTAGCTCGTTGCGTTCAAATCCAGCACTAGCAGCAATTTATCCAATTTGACTGCACTACAAATCCACCTACAGATAATGGTTGGGTGCCGCATGAGCCCATAGGAATTAGGAAGTGACAACTAGAACTAGGAGTCTAGAAGTAGGAGAAGAGAAGAATAGAATCTTGTCCGCTGCCGTTGGCCGCCCGTTCAGCGGCTCCACTTGCCGCTTCCAGCAGTTGGTACTGGCCGCCGCCGCTGGACGCTACTCACCGCCGCCGTCGCCGCTGGCCGCCAGCGGTAGGTTAGGTTGGGGACTTGGGCAGTATACGTGTGGGGGCTGGGGTCTGGGGACTGGGGAACGGCGAGTGGGGGTTGGGATCGAGTGAACCGAACGGGACGAAGCCAATATACGTGTGGGTTGTGGGCTCGTGGGCCTAAATACGACATGTATTAATTTTTTTAGGCTAAATCTTGGGTATTCATATGAATACAGGGGAATACCCCTGGCGCCGCCGATGCGGTAGCCGACACGTGGCACCTGCCGCCACAGTCCACAGCGGCAGGGCCTGCCGCCACAGCGCACGGCGGCAGCCCGTGCATCGCAGGTAATTGGCCGAGCAAACGGAACGGAGGGGCGCTGGTGGGACCTGCCGCCACAACATAGCTGGTCTTTTCTATCAATATGATGAGTACACTAGTAGAAAAGGGGGCATTGGTCCAGGTCGGGTCAGCCCATTAGTCCCGGTTCAATCCAGAACCGGGACCAATGGGGGCATTGGACCCGCTCAGAGCCCCGGGCCGGCCACGTGAGCCATTGGTCCCGGTTCGTCTGGACCTTTTGGTCCCGGTTGGTGGGACAAACCGGGACCAATGTGCCTTGCTCCTGGCCCACCACCATTGGTCACGGTTGGTGGCATGAACCGGGACCAAAGGTTTCCCTTTAGTCCCGATTCATACCACCAACCGGGACTAAAGTGTTGGTCCTTGTTGCGGCCAGAGTTTAGTCCCACTCGCCAACCAAGGGGCCTCACACCGGTTTATAAGCCCTCCTCTCTGCCTTGTTGAGTCCTCTCAATGAAAATAGATGCCCTTATACAGGAAATTTGACCTAAATTCATACTAAATTTCTCTGAAGTTAGTAGAAATTTATTATGAATTTAGGTTGAATTTTCTCTATAAGCGCATCTATTCTCATTTCTGAGTAGTTTTTATATAGTTTTTTCTTTTCTGCTATATTTTTTCCTATTTATTTCTGAGTTATAATAAGTCATTAAAATAAAAAGATTTTAGTAAAGTTAATCACAACTATTTTTTCTTCTATTTATTTCTGAGTAATTTTTATATAGTTTTTTTCTTTTTTGCTATATTTATTTTTTCTATTTATTTCGTGTGGTAATAAGTCATTAAAAATAAAAAGAGGTGCAATGTTAGTTATTTCGCTCCAAGCCTTTTCGAATAGTAAACTGCACCGCACATAGCTCTGCAGTCTACCCTATTCCTCAAGGCTTGAAGCGAACCAACGTGCAGGTGAGCATTGAGCCTCTTCTTCATCGCCTCTCGCACTCGTGGCTTATAAACAGTCATGAAGTGCCTCTCGCTATGCAGTGTAACACCCGGATGATTAAGCAACAGAATCGCCTTCTTCATCGTGACTAAACTCACGTTGATTCAACCCGGTCTAAATCAAATTCAAAACAAAAGCAAACAATAAAAGTTTTCAAAACTAAAACTAAAATGTTCTGGGGTTGTCAAAATAACAAAGCTAATTATGGTGGGGTGCACACATTTTTGTAAAGTGTTTTGGTATTTTAAATAAACTAGAACAGAAAAGAAGAAAATAAGAAAAAGAAAAATTAAAACGAAAAGAGTGGGGGGGAAAAACCCAATAGGCCAACTGGGCCAAGCCCCCCCACTCCGGCCCAATCAGCCTCCTGCCCGCCCAACCGCCGCCCCTTATCCACCTTCCCCACGCCGGTGGAAACCCTAGCCTCACTCGCCTCCCCGATCCCTTCTCCTCCCCGCCTCGATCTAGATCGGGCCGACCGATCCTGTCATACCGACGCCTTGGCGACCCCGCCGCCCGACCGCACCTCCTCCACTCCTCCCGACCGGGCGCAAGGCCCTCATCGCCTCGGGCCGACCTCGCCGAAACGCCACCTCGCCGGATCCACTGCCGCCGTCGGCCGCCTCCGCCCGCCTCCTCACCGGTCGCCACCGAGCGCCCGAGCCCGCCTCATAGACCCCAAGGCCCCCGTGAGCACTCCCTCTCCCCTAGCCCTCCCGAAGCGCCATCACGCTTTTCGCCGCCCGGCCAAGACCCTCCTCTCCTCCTCCTCGCCGAAGCGCCCCCCTCCACCGCACCAACGTCCCCGCCCGTGGGACTTGCTGCTGGCGCCCGGTGACCAAATGGTCACGGGCCGAGCTGCAGTGCTCGCGCCGCTTAGCACCCCTGCCCCAGAAGCGGTTCCGTCAAGACCGGAACCCGCCACCTCCGCCGCTGGCGGCGCTGCCCGCCGAGTCCGCCGACCCTTGCCCCCATTGGGCGCAGCGCCCCCGCTCTCGAACGCGCCCATGCCCATTCCCGCTTTTGCCGCCGGAGACGAGTCCGCGAGCTCCGGCGCCCTCCTCCGCCATGGACGCCACGAGCCAACTCCGCCCTACCCGCCGACGTGGCACGAATCATTCCCTTTGGCCATCGATCGATGGGCCCAGTGTTGGGGAACGAGTAATTTCAAAAATTTCCTACGCACACGCAAGATCATGGTGATGCATAGCAACGAGAGGGGAGAGTGTTGTCTACGCACCCTCGAGACCAAAGCGAAGCAATCACAACGTAGAGGAAGTAGTCGACGTTCTCCTCGCGATCCAACCGATCCCAGCCATTACATTCGCGCCCCGAGTTCTTGACACACGACAGCTCGGTGACGCCTCGGCTCCGATCCAAAAAAGCTCCGGGAGAGAGAGTTCCACAAGACGACGGCGTGGTGGACGATCTTGATGTTCTACCGACGCAGAGCTTCGCCAAGCACCGCTACGATATGACGGAGGTGGAATATGGTGGAGGGGGCACCGCACACGGCTAAGGAACGATCTCAAGGATCAACTTGTGTGTTCTAGGGTGCCCCCCGCTGTATATAAAGGAGCAAGGGGAGGGCCGGCCGCCCTAGGAGGCGCGCCAAGGGGAGTCCTCCTCCTAGTGGGAGTAGGACTCCCTTTCCTAGTCCAACTAGGAAGGAGGAAGGGGAAGGAAAGAGAGAGAGGGAGAGGAGGGGGGGCGCCCCCTCCTAGTCCAATTCGACTCCCCATGGGGGCGCGCCACCTCCCCGGTGCAGCCCTCTCTCCCTCTTGGCCCAATAAGGCCCATTACTTCCCGGGGTTCCGTAACCCTCCCAACTCGTTTTCTCCGAAACTTCCGAACCTTTTCGTGTCCGAATATAGCCGCCCAATATATCAATCTTTATGTCTCGACCATTTCGAGACTCCTCGTCATGTCCGTGATCACATCCGGACTCAACTCCTTCGGTACATCAAAATACATAAACTCATAATATAACCGCCATCGAAACCTTAAGCGCATGGACCCTACGGTTCGAGAACAATGTAGACATGGCCGAGACACGCCTCCGTCAATAACCAATAGCGGGACCTGGATGCCCATATTGGCTCCTACATATTCTACCTCGTGGGCCTAAATACGACATGTATTAATTTTTTAGGCTAAATCTTGGGTATTCATATGAATACAGGGAATACCTGGCGCCGCCGATGCGGTAGCCGACACGGGCACCTGCCGCCACAGTCCACAGCGGCGGGCTCGCGCCACAGCGACGGCGGCAGCCCGTGCATCGCAGTAATTGGCCGAGCAAACGAACGGAGGGCGCGTGGGACCTGCCGCCACAACATAGCTGGTCTTTTCTATCAATATGATGAGTACACTAGTAGAAAAGGGGCATTGGTCCGGTCGGTCAGCCCATTAGTCCTGTTAATCCGAACCGGACCAATGGGGCATTGGACCCGTCAGTGAGCCCGGGCCGGCCACACGGAGCCATTGGTCCTGCTCGTTCTGGACTTTTGGTCCCGTAGGGACAAACCGGACCAATGTGTTTGCTCCTGCCCACCACCATTGGTCACGGTTGGAGGCATGAACCGACCAAAGGTTTCCCTTTAGTCCCGATTCATACCACCAACCGACTAAAGTGTTGGTCCTTGTTGCGCGAGTTTAGTCCCACTCGCCAACCAAGGGGCCTCACACCGGTTTATAAGCCCTCCTCTCTGCTTTGTTGAGTTTCTCTCAATGAAATAGATGCCCTTATACAGAATTTGACTTAAATTCATACTAAATTTCTCCAAGTTAGTAGAAATTTATTATGAATTTAGGTTGAATTTTCTCTATAAGTTTATCTATTCTCATTTCTGAGTAGTTTTTATATAGTTTTTTTCTTTTCTGCTATATTTTTTCCTATTTATTTCTGAGTTATAATAAGTCATTAAAATAAAAAGATTTTAGTAAAGTTAATCACAACTATTTTTTCTTCTATTTATTTCTGAGTAATTTTTATATAGTTTTTTTCTTTTTGCTATATTTATTTTTTCTATTTATTTCTGTGGTAATAAGTCATTAAAAATAAAAGAGGTGCAATGTTAGTTATTCGCTTCCAAGCCTTTCGAATAGTAAACTGCACCGCACATAGCTCTGCAGTCTACCCTATTCCTCAAGGCTTGAAGCGAACCAACGTGTGTGAGCATTGAGCCTCTTCTTCATCGCTCTGCACTCGTGGCTTATAAACAGCATGAAGTGCCTCTCGCTATGCAGTGTAACACCCGGATGATTAAGCAACAGAATCGCCTGTTCATCGTGACTAAACTCACGTTGATTCAACCCGTCTAAATCAAATTCAAAACAAAAGCAAACAATAAAAGTTTTCAAAACTAAAACTAAAATGTTCGGGGTTGTCAAAATAACAAAGCTAATTATGGTGGGTGCACACATTTTGTAAAGTGTTTTGGTATTTTAAATAAACTAGAAAGAAAAGAAGAAAATAAGAAAAGAAAATTAAAACGAAAAGAGTGGGGGAAAACCCAATAGGCCAACCGGGCCAAGCCCCCACTCCGCCCAATGCTCCGCCCGCCCAACCGCCGCCCTTATCCACCTTCCCCGGTGGAAACCCTAGCCTCACTCGCCTCCCCGATCCCTTCTCCTCCCCGCCTGATCTAGATCGGGCCGACCGATCCTGTCTGCTCACCGGCGACCTCCGCCGACCGCACTCCTCCACTCTCCCGACCGCGAAGGCCCTCATCGCCTGGCCGACCTCCCTGAACGCCACCTGCCGGATCCACTGTCCGCGGCGCCCCCGCCTCCTCACCGGTCGCCACCGAGCGCCCGAGCCCGCCTCATAGACCCCAAGCCTCCGTGAGCACTCCCTCTCCCTAGCCCTCCCGAAGCGCCTCAGCTCTTCGCGGCTCCGCCGCCAAGCACTCCTCCTCCTCCTCCTCTCGCCGAGCGCGCCCTCCACGCACCAACGCCCCGCCGTGGGACTTGCGCTGGCGCCTGTGACAAATGGTCACGGGCCGAGCTGGTCTCGCGCCCTAGCACCCTGCCTCGAGCGGTTCCTGTCAAGACCGAACCTCGCCACTCTCGGCCGCTGGCGCTGTCCGGCCGAGTCCGCCGACCCTTGCCCCATTGACGCAGCGCCTCCCGCTCTCGAACGCCACCAGGCTCGCTTTTGCCGCCGGAGACGAGTCCGCGAGCTCCGGCGCCTCCTCCGCCAGGACGCCACGAGCCAACTCCGCCCTACCCGACCGACGTGGCACGAATCGGTCCGGCCACGATCGATGGGCCCAGTGTTGGGGAACGAGTAATTTCAAAAATTTCCTACGCACACGCAAGATCATGGTGATGCATAGCAACGAGAGGGGAGAGTGTTGTCTACGCACTCGTAGACCAAAGCGAAGCAATCACAACGTAGAGGAAGTAGTCGACGCTCTCCTCGCGATCCAACCGATCCACACAGCATTCGCGCCCGAAGTTCTGGGCACACGTGATAAATTCTATGACGCCCTCGTGTCTCGATCCAAAGCAAAGCTCCGGAGAGAGAGTTCCACAAGACGACGGCGCAGTGACGATCTTGATGTTCTATCACGCAGGCTTCACGTAAGCACCGCCACGAGCACACCGAGGTGGAATATGGTGGAGGGGGCACCAGACACACTTAAGGAACCATCTCAAGGATCAACTCAGTGTTTTAGGGTGCCCCCTGCCCCTGTAGACATAAAGGAGCAAGGGGAGGGCCGGCCGCCCTGGGGAGCGCTGGGAGGGAGAGGGAGTCCTCCCAGTGGGAGAGACTCCCCTTCCCTAGTCCAACCAGGAAGGAAGGAAAGAGAGAGGGGAGAGCAGAGGAGTAGGGGCGCTCTTCCTTGTCCTATTCGGACTTACCATGCCACAACACCTCCCCGGCGCAGCCTTCTCTTCCCCTCTGGCCCAATAAGGCTCATAACTTCTCGGGGTTCCTGAACCCTCCAAAGATCTTCTAGCTTTCTCCTAAACTCCTAACCTTCCGTGTCCGAATATAGCCGGCCCAATATATCAATCTTTATGTCTCTATCATTTCGAGACTCGCCACATGTCCGTGATCACATCCCCGACCTCAACTCCTTCTTACATCAAAATACATAACCTCATAATATAATCGGCCATCGAAACTTGTGCGCATGGACCCTACGCTTCATTGAACAATGTAGACATATGACCGAGACACGTTCTCCCAACAATAACCAATAGCGGACCTCGATGCCCATATTGTTCTTTTGCATATTCTACTAAGATCTTTGGCTAGCCGATGCGATAACAACATAACGCTGTTCCCTTTGTCATCGGTGGATGTTATCAGCTCGATATTCGACCACAGATCCCATAGCTATCTCAATCTCAAGCATCGGGTAAGTCTCTTTACTCGCTCCTGAATACATCATCTCACGAACCAACTCATTAGTTGTAATGCTTGCAAGGCTTAGTGATGATGTATTACCGAGAAGGCCTAGAGATAATTCTCCCATAATCGGAGTGACAAATCCTAATCTCAATATACCTAACCCAACATCTCGCCTTTTGGAGACACTTCAGAAAATTCTTTATAATCACCCAATATTAGGACGCTTGGTAATACCAAAGTGTTCCTCCGGAAACGGAGTTGCATAATCTTCAGTTATAGGAACATGTATAAGTCATGATAAAACAATAGCATCATACTAAAGGTTAATGCTAAGCAAATGTCATGGGTCATGCGTCAATCCATCATTCAACTAATCGATGTGACCTTGTTAATCAAATGACAACTCCTTTGTCTATGGTTAGGAAACTTAACCATCTTTTGATTAACAAGCTAGTCTAGTAGAGGCATACTAGTGACACTGCTTGTCTATGTATTCACACATGTATTATGTTTCCTGCTAATACAATTCTAGTATGAATAATAAACATTTATAATGATATAAGGAAACAAATATTAACTTTTATTATTGCCTCTAGGCATATTTCCTTCCTGCCTCCCACTTGCACTAGAGTCAATAATCTAGATTACAAGTTATAGCACCCAACACATCTATGGAGTCTTGGTGTCGACTATGTTTTGCTCATGGAAGAGGCTTATCAATCTGTCTGCTACCATCTGAGATCCGGTATGTATCTTTGTAATCTCTATGTCTCCCAATTCGGACTAAGTCCCGGATGGAATTGAAGTTGCCTCTTGATGTGTTTTTTCTCTTCTTGTGAAATCTGGATTCTTTTATAAAGCAATTGCCCAAAGATTGTCACAAAAGATTTCATTGGACCCATGCACTAGGTATGACACCTAGATCGGATATGAACCTCTCATCCGCATTCTTCATTAGCTGCCCGGTTGCTATGTATTCCGTCACATGTAGATCCTGCTACGACGCTTTGTTTAGAATCGCACTAACCGACAGCTCCGCTTAGTGTAACACGATCCGGCCATGGATTTAGAATCGTCCGGATTGCCAATAAAGCTGCATCAACGTGAACTGCTACGGTGAGCCTTTGTCACCTCCATATACGAAACATATCCTTAGTCCTTTCGTATTTCAGGATGTTCTTGATCCGCCCAGTTGATCCACTCTCGATTACTTGGTACCTCCCGCTAAGCTTATAGCAAGGCACAATGTGTCCGTACACAAAGATTGCATACATGATAGAGCCTATGGCTGAGGCATAGGGAACATCTTTCATTTTCTCTATCTTCTCAGGTGGTCGGGCATTGAGTCTTACTCAACTTCACACCTTGTAACACGTGCAAGAACCCTTTCTTTGCTTGATCCATTTTGAACTTCTTCAAAATTTTGTCAAGGTATGTGCTTTGTGAAAGTCCAATTGCCGCCTTGATCTATCTCTATAGATTTTGATGCCCAATACGTAAGCAGCTTCACCGAGGTCCTTCATTGAAAAACTCTTATTCAAGTATCCCTTTATGCTATCCAGAATTCTATATCATTTCCGATTAGTAATATGTCATCTACATATAATATCGTAAATGCTACAGAGCTCCCACTCACTTTCTTGTAAATACAAGCTTCTCCAAAAGTCTCAGATAAACCCAAATGCTTTGATCACACTATCAAAGCGCTTATTCCAACTCCGAGATGCTTGCACCAGTCCATAAATGGATCGCTGGAGCTTGCACACTTTGTTAGCTCCCTTTGGATCGATAAAACCTTCTCGTTGCATCATATACAACTCTTCTTCCGTAAATCCATTCAGAATGCAGTCTTTACATCCATTTGCCAAATTTCATAATCATAAATGCGGCAATTGCTAACATGATTCGGACAGACTTAAGCATCGCACGGGTGAGAAGGTCTCATCGTAGTCAATCCCTTGAACTTGTCGAAACCCTTTGCACAAGTCGAGCTTTGTAGAAGTAATATTACCGCCAGCCGCCTTCTTCTTGAAGATCCACTTGTTTTCTATTGCTTGTCGAATTCTGGCAAGTCAACCAAAGTCCACACTTTGTTTTCATACATGGATCCCATCTCGATTTCATGGCCTCAAGCCATTTTATGGAATCTGGCTCACCATCGCTTCTTCATAGTTCGAGGTTCATCATGATCTAGTAGCATGACTTCCGAACAGGATTACCGCATCACTGTGCGGTTCTTACTCGTTGATCTACGAGGTTCAGAGTAACTTGATCTGAAGTTTCATGATCAACATCATCAACTTCCTCACTATTTGGTGTAGATGTCGCAGAAACCGGTTTCTGTGATAAACTACTTTCAAATAAGGGAGAAGGTATAGTTACCTCATCAAGTTCTACTTTCCTCCCACTCACTTCTTTCGAGAGAAACTCCTTCTCTAGAAAGGATCCATTCTTAGCAACAAATGTCTTGCCTTCGGATCTGTGATAGAAGGTGTACCCAACTGCTCCTTTGGGTATCCTATGAAGACACATTCGATTTAGGTTCGAGCTTATCAGTTGAAGTTTTTCACATAAGCATCGATCCCAAACTTTAAGAAACGACAACTTTGGTTTCTTGCTAAACCATAGTTCATAAGGTGTCGCCTCAACGGATTTTGATGGTGTTCTATTCAGCGTGAATGCGGCCGCCTCAAGAGCATAACCCCAAAACGATAGCGGTAAATCTGTAAGAGACATCATAGATCGCACCATATCTAGTAAAGTGCGACACGACGCTCGACACACCATTGCGCTGTGGTGTTCCGGTGGCGGAGTTGCTAAACTATTCCGCATTGTTTCAAATGTAGACCAAACTCAGAACTCAAATATTCGCCCACGATCAGATCGAGAAACTTTATTTTCTTATTACGATGATTTTCAACTTCACTCGAAATTCTTTGAACTTTTCAAATGTTTCAGACTTATGTTTCATTAAGTAGATATACCCATATCGCTTAAATCATCTGTGAAGGTGAGAAAATAACGATATCCGCCGAGCTTCAACATTCATCGGACCACATACATCGTATGTATGATTTCCAACAAATCTGTTGCTCTTCCATAGTACCGAGAACGGGTTTTAGTCATCTTGCCCATGAGGCACGGTTCGAAGTGCCAAGTGATTCATAATCAAGTGACTCCAAAAGTCCATCAAGATGGAGTTTCTTCATGCGCTTTATACCGATATGACCTAAACGGCAAGTGCCACAAATAAGTTGCACTATCATTATCAACTCTGCATCTTTTGGTTTCAACATTATGAATATGTGTATCACTACTATCGAGATTCAGTAAAATAGACCACTCTTCAAGGGTGCATGACCATAAAAGATATTATTCATATAAATAGAACAACCATTATTCTCCGATTTAAATGAATAACCTTCTTGCATCAAACAAGATCCAGATATAATGTTCATGCTCAACGCGCACCAAATAACAATTATTTAGGTCTAAAACTAATCCCAAGGTAGATGTAGAGGTAGCGGTCATCGCGATCACATCGACTTTGGAACCATTTCCCACGCCGCATCGTCACCTCGCCCTTTGCCGTGCTTGCTTAATCCAGAGTCCCTGCTTCGAGTTGCAAATATTAGCAATGTAACCAGATCAAATACCATGGTGCTATCATGAGCTCTAGTAAGGTACACATCAATAACATGTATATCACATATACCTTTGTTCACCTTGCCATCCTTCTTATCCGCCAAATACTTGGGGCAGTTCCGCTCAAAGGACCAGCCTGCTTGAGAGAAGCACTCGGCTCAGGTTTAGGTCTAGACTTGGGTTTTTCTCCCGATCAGCAACTTGTTTGCTGTTCTCCTTGAAGTTCCCTTCTTCTTCCCTTTGCCTTTCTTCTTGAAACTAGTGGTCTTATTGACCATCAACACTTGATGCTCCTTCTGATTTCTACCTCCGCAGCCTTTAGCATTGTAAGAGCCTGCATAGTCTTTACTAACCCTTGCATATTATAGTTCATCACGAAGCCTTTGTAGCTTGGTGGCGTGATTGAAGAATTCGTCAATGACACAATCATCCGAAGATTAACTCCCGCTTGAGTCAAGTGATTGTAATACCTGCACATTCGAGTATGTGCTCACCGACAGATCCATTCTCTTCCATCTTGCAGCTATAGAACTTATTGGAGACTTCATATCTCTCAATCCGCATTCTGTTGAAATATCAACTTCAACTCCTGAACATCTCATATGCTCCATGACGCTCAAAACGCCGTTGAAGAAAACCTTCTCGTTGCATCATATACAACTCTTCTTCCGTAAATCCATTCAGAATGCAGTTTTACATCCATTTGCCAAATTTCATAATCATAAAATGCGGCAATTGCTAACATGATTCGACAGACTTAAGCATCGCCACGGGTGAGAAGGTCTCATCGTAGTCAATCCCTTGAACTTGTCGAAACCCTTATGCACAAGTCGAGCTTTGTAGACAGTAATATTACCGCCACGCCATACCTTCTTCTTGAAGATCCACTTGTTTTCTATTGCTTGTCGATTCTGGCAAGTCAACCAAAGTCCACACTTTGTTTTCATACATGGATCCCATCTCGATTTCATGGCCTCAAGCCATTTTATGGAATCTGGCTCACCATCGCTTCTTCATAGTTCGAGGTTCATCATGATCTAGTAGCATGACTTCCGTAACAGGATTACCGCATTCACTCGTGCGGATCTTACTCGTTGATCTACGAGGTTCTCAGAGTAACTTGATCTCAAGTTTCATGATCAACATCATCAACTTCCTCACTATTTGGTGTAGATGTCGCAGAAACCGTTTCGTGATAAACTACTTTCAAATAAGGGAGAAGGTATAGTTACCTCATCAAGTTCTACTTTCCTCCCACTCACTTCTTTCGAGAGAAACTCCTTCTAGAAAGGATCCATTCTTAGCAACAAATGTCTTGCCTTCGGATCTGTGATAGAAGGTGTACCCAACTGCCTCCTTTGGGTATCCTATGAAGACACATTCGATTTAGGTTCGAGCTTATCAGGTTGAAGTTTTTCACATAAGCATCGATCCCCAAACTTTAAGAAACGACAACTTTGGTTTCTTGCTAAACCATAGTTCATAAGGTGTCGCCTCAACGGATTTTGATGGTGTTCTATTCAGCGTGAATGCGCCGCCTCAAGAGCATAACCCCAAAACGATAGCGGTAAATCTGTAAGAGACATCATAGATCGCACCATATCTAGTAAAGTGCGACACGACGCTCGACACACCATTGCGCTGTGGTGTTCCGGTGGCGGAGTTGCTAAACTATTCCGCATTGTTTCAAATGTAGACCAAACTCAGAACTCAAATATTCGCCCACGATCAGATCGTAGAAACTTTATTTTCTTATTACGATGATTTTCAACTTCACTCTGAAATTCTTTGAACTTTTCAAATGTTTCAGACTTATGTTTCATTAAGTAGATATACCCATATCTGCTTAAATCATCCGTGAAGGTGAGAAAATAACGATATCCGCCGAGCTTCAACATTCATCGGACCACATACATCTCAGTATGTATGATTTCCAACAAATCTGTTGCTCTCTCCATAGTACCGAGAACGGGTTTTAGTCATCTTGCCCATGAGGCACGGTTCGCAAGTGCCAAGTGATTCATAATCAAGTGACTCCAAAAGTCCATCAAGATGGAGTTTCTTCATGCGCTTTATACCGATATGACCTAAACGGCAAGTACACAAATAAGTTGCACTATCATTATCAACTCTGCATCTTTTGGTTTCAACATTATGAATATGTGTATCACTACTATCGAGATTCATTAAAATAGACCACTCTTCAAGGGTGCATGACCATAAAAGATATTATTCATATAAATAGAACAACCATTATTCTCTGATTTAAATGAATAACCTTCTTGCATCAAACAAGATCCAGATATAATGTTCATGCTCAACGCCGCACCAAATAACAATTATTTAGGTCTAAAACTAATCCTCAAGGTAGATGTAGAGGTAGCGTCGATCGCGATCACATCGACTTTGGAACCATTTCCCACGCCGCATCGTCACCTCGCCCTTGCCGCTGTTTGCTTAATCCGTAGTCCCTGCTTCGAAGTTGCAAATATTAGCAATGTAACCAAGATCAAATACCATGGTGCTATCATGAGCTCTAGTAAGGTACACATCAATAACATGTATATCACATATACCTTTGTTCACCTTGCCATCCTTCTTATCCGCCAAATACTTGGGGCAGTTCCGCTCCAAAGGACCAGTACTGGCTTGCAAGAGAAGCACTCGGCCAGTGTTTAGGTCCAGACTTGGTTTTTCTCCCGATCAGAACTTGTTTGCTGTTCTTCTTGAAGTTCCCTTCTTCTTCCCTTTGCCTTTCTTCTTGAAACTAGTGGTCTTATTGACCATCAACACTTGATGCTCCTTCTGATTTCTACCTCCGCAGCCTTTAGCATTGCGTAAGAGCTCTGCATAGTCTTTACTAACCCTTGCATATTATAGTTCATCACGAAGCCTTTGTAGCTTGGTGGCGTGATTGAAGAATTCTCACAATGACACAATCATCCGGAAGATTAACTCCCGCTTGAGTCAAGTGATTGTAATACCCGCACATTCCGAGTATGTGCTCACCGACAGATCCATTCTCTTCCATCTTGCAGCTATAGAACTTATTGGAGACTTCATATCTCTCAATCCGCATTCTGTTGAAATATCAACTTCAACTCCGGAACATCTCATATGCTCCATGACGCTCAAAACGCCGTTGAAGACCCGGTTCTAAGCCGTAAAGCATGGCACATCGAACTATAGAGTAGTCATCAGCTTTGCTCGCCAGACGTTTAACGCCGCTGCCAGATCAAGAAGAGTCTGCACCTAGCGTGCATCCAGACGAACTTTTCTCAGGCAGCAATGAGGATAATCCTCAAGTTACGGATCCAGTCCGTAATTGCTACCATCATCTTTCAACTTTGCTTTCTCAAGGAACACATTAAAATTCAACGGAACAACAAAGACGAGCCATCTATCTATAAACAAACATAGACAAGCAAGATACTATCAGTACTAAGTTCATGATAAATTTAAGTTCAATTAATCATATTACTTAAGAACTCCCACTTAGACGTACATCTCTAGTCATCTAAGTGATCACGTGATCCAAATCAACTAAACCATAACCGATCATCACGTGAGATGGAGTAGTTTTCAATGGTGAACATCTTATGTTGATCATATCTTCTATATGATTCACGCCGACCTTTCGGTCTCCGTGTTCCGAGGCCATATCTGCATATGCTAGGCTCGCCAAGTATAACCTCGAGTATTCTCATGCAAAACTGGCTTGCACCCGCTGTAGATGGACGAGCTTATCACACCCGATCATCACGTGGTGTCTCAAGACGCATTTAACTTTGGCAACGGTGCATACTGTGGAGAACACTACTTGATAATTTTAGTGAGAGATCATCTTATAATGCTACCGCCAATCAAAGCAAGATAAGATGCATAAAGGATAAACATCACATGCAATCAATATAAGTGATATGATATGGCCATCATCATCTTGTGCTTGTGATTCCATCTCAAGCACCGCCGGATCACCATCGCCACCGCGCCGACACCTTGATCTCCATCGTAGCATCGTTGTCGCCACGCCATCTATTGCTTCTACGATTATCGCTACCGCTTAGTGATAAAGTAAAGCAATTACAGGGCGCTTGCATTTCATACAATAAAGCGACAACCATATGGCTCCACCAGCTGTCGATAACTTCGTTACAAAACATGATCATCTCATACAATAAAATATAGCATCACGCCTTGACCATATCACATCACAACATGCCCCGCAAAAACAAGTTAGACGCCTCTACTTTGTTGTTGCAAATTTTACGTGGCTGCTACGGGCTTAAGCAAGAACCAATCTCACCTACGCATCAAGACCACAACGATATTTGTCAAATAGACTCTGCTTTTAACCTTCTCAAGGATCGGGCGAGCCATACTCGGTTCAACTAAAGTGAGAGAGACAGACACCCGCCAGCCACCTTTTAAGCACGAAAGTGCTCGTGAACGGTGAAACCAGTCTCGCCAGAAGCGCACGCTGTAATGTCGGTCCGGCCGCTTGCCTCACAATACCGCTGAACCAAAGTATGACATGCTGGTAGGTAGTATGACTTGTATCGCCCACAACTCACTTGTGTTCTACTCTGCAAAACATCAAACCATAGAAACCTGGCTCGATGCCACTGCTGGGGAACGAGTAATTTCAAAAATTTCCACGCACACGCAAGATCATGGTGATGCATAGCAACGAGAGGGGAGAGTGTTGTTCACGCACTCAGAGACCAAAGCGAAGCAATCACAACGTAGAGGAAGTAGTCAGACGCTCTCCTCGCGATCCAACCGATCCCAGCGCCACATTCGCGCCCCGAAGTTCTTGACACACGACAGCTCGGTGACGTTCCTCGGTCCCGATCCAGAAAGCTGGGAGAGAGAGTTCCACAAGACGACGGCATGGTGACGATCTTGATGTTCTATCGACGCAGAGCTTCACCAAGCACCGCCACGATATGACCGAGGTGGAATATGGTGGAGGGGGCACCGACACGGCTAAGGAACGATCTCAAGGATCAACTTGTGTGTTCTAGGGTGCCCCCGCCTCTGTGATATAAAGGAGCAAGGGGAGGGCCGACCGCCCTAGGAGGCGCCAAGGGGGAGTCCTCCTCCTAGTGGGAGTAGGACTCCCTTTCCTAGTCCAACTAGGAAGGAGGAAGGGGAAGGAAAGAGAGGAGAGGAGGGGGGGGCCGCGCCTCCTAGTCCATTCGACTCCCATGGGGGGGCCACCCTCGGTGCAGCCCTCTCTCCCTCTTGGCCCAATAAGGCCCATTACTTCCCGGGGTTCCGAAACCTCCCAAGACCCGTTTTCTCCGAAACTTCCGAACCTTTCCTGTCCGAATATAGCCGTTCAATATATCAATCTTTATGTCTCGACCATTTCGAGACTCGTCATGTCCGTGATCACATCCGGACTCAACTCCTTCGTACATCAAAATACATAAACTCATAATATAACCGCCATCGAACCTTAAGCGCATGGACTCTACGGTTCGAGAACAATGTAGACATGGCCGAGACACGCCTCCGTCAATAACCAATAGCGGACCTGATGCCCATATTGGTCTTTACATATTCTACGAAGATCTTTATCGTCGATCAAGATAACAACATACGTTGTTCCTTTGTCATCGGTATAGTTACTTGCCCGAGATTCGATCGCTTAGATCCAATACCTAGTTCAATCTCACATCGCAAGTCTCTTTACTCGCCCGTAATACATCATCTCACAGCTAACTCATTAGTTGTAATGCTTGCAAGGCTTAGTGATGTGCATTACCGAGAGGGCCCAGAGATACCTCTCCCACAATCGGAGTGACAAATCCTAATCTCAAATACGCCAACCCAACATCCGCCTTTGGAGACACCTCGTAGTAATTCTTTATAATCACCCAGCTTACGCTGTGACGCTTGGTAGTACCCAAAGTGTTCCTCCCAAACGGAGTTGCATAATCTCATAGTTATAGGAACATGTATAAGTCATGGATAAAAGCAATAGCAACATACTAAACGATCGGATGCTAAGCTAATGGAATGGGTCATGTCAATCGATCATTCAACTAATGATGTGACCTTGTTAATCAAATGACAACTCCTTTGTCTATGGTTAGGAAACTTAACCATCTTTGATTAACAAGCTAGTCTAGTAGAGGCATACTAGTGACACTGCTTGTCTATGTATTCACACATGTATTATGTTTCCTGTTAATACAATTCTAGCATGAATAATAAACATTTATCATGAAATAAGGAAATAAATAATAACTTTATTATTGCCTCTAGGGCATATTTCCTTCACCCAGCCCCCCCCCGCCTGTTGATTCTCGGCTCAAGCAATGACTGCACCCATCACACCGACATGGGGGCCCCACCCCAAAGAACGCTTTTAAAATAAAAAAAGAAATGAAAATGAAATTAGTTAAATATAAATATTATAAATAAAATGAATAAAACTAATTAATTAATTAATTAATTAATTAATTAATTAATTTAATTTATTTAATTAACTCCTCGATTAATTAAACCTAATGACTAATTAACCTAATTAACTATCGTTAATTAAACTTAACTAGGTTAATTATTTAATGTAGTATGACTAACGGGACCCACATGTCGTGGTTGATCGCCGACGTCAAGATGACATCATGCCGACGCCATAAATACATTTTTTCAAATTAATTAATTAATTAATTAAATTCCGTAAATTATTAAAATCTTATAAAATCATATCTTTTAAGTCAGAATTTGGATTAAAATATTTTAACATGAAAGTTGCTCGTAACGACGAGATTAATCCGGATACGCAATCCGCTCATCCGCCACACCCTCCTAACCTATCGAACCTGCAACTTTCCTCCGCCCTTCCGCTCAAAACTCAAACACCGGAATACTTTCCTGATGTTTCTTAACCAAGACTTCATACCACGTTAGGGCACGCCTAGCATCGCTTCTGACATGTCATGCATCGATATGCATCTGCTTACTTGGTATTCATTGTTTCTTCCCTCTTCTCTCCGTAGACTACGAGACCGACGCCGCCGCTCACCTCGACTATGGATTTGATTTACCCTCTCTCTTGCCAGAGCAACTGTGCAAGCCCCCTTGATCACCAGATATCGCTTACTCTTCTCTATATCGCTTGCATTAGAGTAGTATAGCATGTTACTGCTTTCAGATACTCCTATACCGCTGCATAGCTCGTCCTTGTTACTTCGTTGTTACCTTTACCGCAATCCTATATGCTTAGTATAGGATGCTAGTACTTTCATCCGTGGCCCTACATTCTTGTCCGTCTCCGCGTTATATTATCGGGCCGTGATCACTCGGGAGTTGATCACGGTATATACTATATACTTATACACGATACATGTGGAGACTAAAGTCGGTCGGCCGATGGAGCACCCATGAGTGGATCTTGAGGCGGAGCGACATGGCAGGTTGAGACCGCCTAGAGAGAGGTGGGCCTGCCTCTGCTCGGGCGCTCATGTTACTTAACACGCTTAACGAGGTCTTGGTATTTGATCTGAGTTGGCTATGAGCTTATACGCACTAACCATCTACGCTGGAGTAGTTATGGGTATCCCGCCGTGGATCACCAAGCACTTCAGACGTCAACACGAGCGGCGCTACCGGATTGGACTCGAACGCCTCATAGGCTAGGTCTGCTCCGTCACAGACGCAACGTGTGTGTGCTCAGGCGATGGGCCTGCACTGCGCGCTTAGGTTTAGACCGCGTGTTGGCCTCTCTCACAGCCTAGGTGGGCTGCGACGTGTTGATCTTCCGCGCCGCATGACCCAGAAAGTGTGTCCGCCAAATGGGATCAAGCGGCCGGGTAAGATGGTGCACCCCAGGGAAGTTAATCTATTCGATAGCCGTGATCTTCGTAACAGTGACGACTTGGAGTTGTACCTTGAGCTTATGACAACTAGAACCGGATACTTGATAAAACACACCCTTCCGAAAGTGCCGATACAACCGTGGTCGCGCTTCTCGTGGATAAGGAGGAGGGATCGCCGGTAGGATTATTGCTATATGATGTTACTTGGAGGACTTCAGCTTTCTCTCTCTACCTCAAGGTAAGACAGTGTCCGTGGTTTAGTCTTCGCTAAGACTAGCTATCCCCTCTTATTCTCGCTTTCAGCTAGCTCAGTCCACTAATATGGCCCTTTACACATATATCCATGCATATGTAGTGTAGTTCCTTGTTTAAGTAGTACTTTGATGAGTACTCACGGTTGCCTTGTTCCCCTTTTCCCCATACCTCTACTCGATTGTCGCAACTGCACGATGGAGCCTGTGAGCCGCCACGCCTATGACTACTACTACTCGAGGTGCCTACTACTACGCAGCCCGCCGACGATTTACTCAGAGTAGCTAGGAGGATCCCAGCAGGAGGCCCGCTTCCTCTTCGATCAGATCCCAATTTGTGCTAGCCTTCTTAAGGCAAACTTGTTTAACTTATGTCCTGTGATCAGATATTGTTGCTTCCACGACTCGCCTATGATCGAAAGCACTTGTATTCGCTTCATCGAGGCCCCCGGCTTGTATTATGATGCTTGTATGACTTATTTTATTTGTAGAGTTGTGTTGTGATATCTTCCCGTGAGTCTCGATCTTGATCGCATACATTTGCATGCATGATTAGTGTACGATTAAATCGGGGCGCCACAAGTTGGTATCGAGCCGATCGCCGTAGGAATCCCTTCCACACTCCTTGGTCAAGTCGAGTCTAGACATTGCAAAACTTTTACTAACTTGGCTGTGTGCCTTACGGGCCCACGCCGCCATCGGGTGGTACTAGGATCTTTTACCTCGACCTTTACTCGACTCAACTCTCTTCTACTCGGGTTAAACGATTTTACTAACTAACACTAGGATCCCGTGACCACATTCACCCCAAAGTTGGATAAAGCCATAGTTGTTTCTTGAATTGTATTTGGTCAATTTCACACCGCCATTTGACTCCTTTGAAACGCCTTTGTTTTCGGATGGAACCCACGAGGCAGGTCGTGGCGCCACACGACGGCCATTGGTGCTCGGGATCACCTGCGTGCTAGCCGAGATGATGACCTATCCGGGTTATCGCTGCACCCTCGAGTACACCGTATGAGGAGTACCAGACTATAAACAGAGCAGACCGCGCCATCGCCCACCTCTACTCGGGAGTATGACTCCACTATCGCGCTGCACACCGCATATGGTGTTGGAGTGACTATCGATATGGCAGTCCACGATGTTGCTTACGCTGCTCGACACGCCTTCGCAAGAGTATCGAGAGTTGGACACCTCCCCTTCGTGCACATTGCTATCGCTCTCGATGTTGGTGAGGAGGGTTACTACACCGCTGCCTACTCCATCGTCACCAGAGAGCTCTTCTACCATCGTAACTTTGTTCTCGCATGCCGATGGGCTGGATCGAGCTAACCGAGCTTTTCGCCACGAGTTGTACATCACCCGTCAAGACCTTTACTGCGCTCGATGTTGATGCACCCTTTGTCCGATCGGGAGAGCT
Source organism: Aegilops longissima (assembly GCA_021605205.1). Lineage (NCBI taxonomy): Eukaryota > Viridiplantae > Streptophyta > Magnoliopsida > Poales > Poaceae > Aegilops > Aegilops longissima. The sequence goes on along the minus strand of CM038676.1, from coordinate 19,217,683 downwards.
GCCGCTGCTCGCGATCTACCCAGCCAGACCGTGATGCCCTGTGGTGTCGGTTGGCCGACGGGAGGCTACTCTCCCGCACTTGGTCCTCTTTTGCCACTTGGACGCCGGATTCAGCACTGTGAGTATCCGCTGCCCCTGTGTCACCGACGTGGAGGACTACTCGCGCCGCCAAGACTACCAGCTTTCGCTACAGCTACCTCCGCAGCATCGCTGGGACAACCGATGCACGCAGACAGAGAAGTTCCGTCGGATCAAGCTCGCACTCTAGTGCACGATTTTGTTGATTTCGCCACCTTGGTGAACAAGGCTATCAATGTCGAAACTGGTCTGCAGGAATACCAGAGCTCTAACAGCGCAACTGCGACACGGCTCATCTTCGGCCCGCCCTCGCAGGCGCAAGATATGGATTCCAACAAGATGTACCAAATTAATGCACCGCCAAGGCGTGCTGCACCTCGCCCGCCTACAACTAAGCAGTTCTCGAAACTTCGACTTGAGGTTGGGTTACCACCAGATCCGTGTTCGTGAGGAGGATATCCCCAAGACCGCATTGATCTTTATGATCAACTCGCTGGTTCGCCGCTGTTCTCACTCGTTATGGTTCTTACGAGTACACCGAGTACATGTCTTTCGCTTAACCAATGCTCCAGCTACCTTCTCTCGCTTTGATGAACTATATATTCATGGATTACCTCGACAAGTTCGTCGTGGTTTATCCGGATGATATCCTGATCTTTTCCAAGAATGAAGAAGAGCATGCTGAACATCTTCGCCTGTGTGCCGAAAAGCTACGAGAGCATCAACTCTATGCCAAGTTCTCCAAATGTGAATTCGGCTTCCGAAGTAACCTATCTCGGGCATGTCATCTCTAAGGATGGTATTGCCGTCAACCCCGAAAGAGTTCAGGCTATTCTCGATTGACTCCTCCAAGAACGTTAAGCAAGTCGAAGTTTTCTCGGTCTCGCCACTATTGTCGCCGATTCGCCGAGAACTTCTCCAAGATTGCCAGCCTCGACTAACCTGTTGTATAAGGGCGCCAAATTCCAATGGATGATAAATGTCGAAATTTTCCGGGCACTCAAGGACAAGTTGACTTCTGCCCCAAAGCTAGCTCCTCCCGATACTAAGAAGGACTTCGTCATTTATCGCGACGCTTCTCGTCAAGGATTAGGCGGTGTCCTAATGCAAGAGCGCAAAGTGGTTGCTTATGCCTCTCGACAGCGCGACTCACGAAGAGAACTACCCAGTTCACGACCTCGAACTTGTTGCTGTCATTCATGCGCTAAAGCATGGCGACATTACCTTCTCTCAGTAATCGCTATGCGAGATCTTCACCGACCACCAAAGTCTGAAGTATCTGCTTACTCAGCCAGACCTGAACCTCCGTCGGCAGAGATGGATGGAGACTGCTGCAGACTTTGATTTGGGTATTTCCTATACACCGAGCAAGGCTAATGTAATGGCTGATGCCTTGAGCCGCAAATCTTCTCGCAACCACCTTCGTGTTCTCAAAGTTCAGCCTCACTTGTTGAAGAATTCAGAAAGCTGAACCTCCATATTGTTCCTCCGGTGCACTCGCTCCCCTCCTCCGGAGTTCCGCAAGATGAATCTCCATGTTGTTCCCTGTGGTTCCCTCTATACCTGGCTGTTGAACCCGATCTCGTGGGCACCATAAAGACAATGCAGGATTTGACTCAAGTCTACAAGATTAAGCAAGACCTCAAAAGGAAATCCTCATTCTTCACTATTGCCGATGATGGCGCCTTGTACTTCAAAGGCCGCCTAGTGGTGCCGTGTAAGAAGGAAAACCTGAATATGACTCGAAGGTTATGAAAGAAGCTCATGATACGCCTCTATGTATCCATCCCGGTAGTACAAAGATGTATCAAGACATTCGCCGAGATTCGGTGGTCTAATATGAAGCAAGACATTGCTCGCTATGTTGCTTGAGTGTGACGTCTGCCGTCAGATCAAAGCGAACATCAAAGGCCTCTTTGGAACTCTGCAGCCTATCTCTATTCCTGAATGGAAATGGGACCATGTTGAAATGGACTTCGCCACCGGATTTCCCAAATCGCAGAAAGGTAATGATGCAATTCTTGTCGTCATTGACCGGCTTTCTAAAGTTGCACATTTTCTGGCGGTCAAAGAAACGATCACTGCTAGCCAACTTGCAACTCTCTATATGTCCAGAATTGTTTCACTTCACGGTATTCCACTGGTTATCAGTTCGGACCGTGGCAGCTTATTCACTTCAAGATTCTGGGCAAGTTTTCAAGAAGCTATGGGTACTCATTTATCTTTCAGTACTGCGTTTCATCCGCAGTCGCAAGGGCAAGTTGAACGTGTCAACCAAATTCTCGAAGACATGCTTCGAGCTTGTGTCATTTCTTTCGGCAAGAAATGGGAGGAATCTCTCCCGTATGCTGAGTTCTCTTATAATAATAGCTATCAAGCTAGTCTGAAGATGGCCCCCTTCGAAGTGTTATATGGACGAAAGTGTCGAACCCCTCTGAACTGGTCAGAAACTGGGGAACGTCCACTCTTCGGTCCGGATATTATCCAACATGCCGAAGAATAAGTCCGCATTATTCGCGGGAATCTCAAGACTGCTCGATCACGCTAAAAGAGTAATTATGACCGTCATCACAAAGACATGGTCTATCAACTTTGGCGAAAAGGCCTATCTTCGCGTACACCAATGAAGGGTGCTCACCGCCGGGATCAAGGGCAAGCTAGCTCCTCGCTATATTGGCCCATTCACTATTGTGGAAAGGCGTGGAAAAGTGGCTTATCAATCTGGAGCTCCGTCGAACCTTTCACGGGTTCACGATGTGTTCCACGTGTCACAACTCCGACGCTGCTTCAAGGACCCAATCCGAGCAAAGGACCATGAAGTGCTCGAATTGCAACAGACCACTCCTATAAAGAGCATCCGTCCGCATTCTCGACCAAGCTGAATGCCGCACACGTCGGAAGGCGATCAAGTTCCTCAAAGTCCAATGGTCGAATCACTCAAGACGGCCACCACAGGACGCGAGGATCGTCTTCGAGATGAATACCCGCACTCTTTCCTTCTACCTCCTAAATCTCGGGGCGAGATTTCTTGTAATGGAGGAGATTTGTAACACCCGGATGATTAAGCAACAAGAATCACCTCGATTCTCGTGACTAAACTCACGCTGATTCAACCGGTCTAAATCAAATTCAAAACAAAAGCAAACAATAAAAGTTTTAAAAACTAAAACTAAAATGTTCGGGGTTGTAAAAATAACAAAGCTAATTATGGTGGGGTGCACATTTTTTGTAATGTGTATTGGTATTTTAAATAAACTAGAACAGAAAAGAAGAAAATAAGAAAAGAAAAATTAAAAGCGAAAAGAGTGGGGGGAACCCAACAGCCAACTGGGTCAAGCCCCCCCACCCGCCCATCGGCCAGCCTCCTGGCCCGCCCAACCGCCGCCCCTTATCCACCTCCCCGGCGGTGGAAACCCTAGCCTCACTCGCCTCCCCGATCCCCTTCTCCCTCCCGCCCGATCTAGATCGGGCCGACCCATCCTGTCGCGCCCAGCGACGCCGGGCGACCCCGCCGCCCGATCACCTCCTCCTCCTCCCGACCAGGCGCAAGGCCCTCGTCGCCTCGGGCCGACCCGCCCGAACGCCACCTCGCCGGATCCACCGTCGCCGTCGGCCGCCTCCCCGCCCGCCTCCTCACCGGTCGCCACCGAGCGCCCCCGAGCCCGCCTCATAGACCCCGCGCTCCCCCGTGAGCACTCCCCTCTCTCCCCCTAGTCCCCTCCCGAGCGCCACCGCCCTTTCGCCGCTCCCCGCGCGCCTCCCCTCCCTCCCTCCTCCGCCCGGCGGCGCCCCCTCCGCCTCACTAACGTCCCCCGCCGTGGACTCGTCGCCGGCGCCCGTGACCAAATGGTCACGGGCCGAGCCGTGGTGCTCGCGCGCTAGCACCCCCCCCCTAGCGGTTCCGTCGAAGACCAAACCCCGCCACCTCCGCCGCTGGCGCTGGCTCGTTCCGGCGAGTCCGCCGACCCCCTGCCCCATTGGACGCAGCGCCCTCGCTCTCGAACGCAGCGCCGCCCACGCCCGTTTGGCAGCGGGAGACGAGTCCGCGAAGCTCGGCGCCCTCCTCCATGGACGCTACCGAGCCAACTCCGCCCTACCCGCCGACGTGGCACGAATCAGGCCCCTTTGCCACATCGATCGATGGGCCAGGCCCCCCCCCGCTCTGTTGACTCGGTCGATGGGTGACCGCACTGCATCACATCGACATGGGGCCCCACCCCCAAAGAACGTTTTAAAATAAAAAGAAATTAGTTAAATATAAATATTATAAATAAAAATGAATAAAACTAATTAATTAATTAAGTAATTAATTAATTTAATTAATCCTGATTAATTAAACCTAATGACTAATTAACCTAATTAACTACTGTTAATTAAACTTAACTAGGTTAATTAGTTAACAGAGTATGACGAACGGGACCCACATGTCAGGGTTGACTGCTGACGTCAGCATGACATCATGCTGACGTCATAAATACATTTTTTCGAATTAATTAATTAAATTCCAGAAATTATTAAAATCTTATAAAAATCATATCTTTTAATCCGTAACTCGGATTAAAATATTTTCAACATGAAAGTTGCTCAGAACGACGAGACGAATCCGGATACGCAGTCCGTTCGTCCGCCGCACCCTCCTAACCTATCGAACCTGCAACTTTCCCCTCCGCTCCTCTCGCTTGAAAACCCAAACACCGGAATACTTTCCGGATGTTTCTTAACCAAGACCCCATACCACGTTAGGGCACGCCTAGCATCGCTTCTTGACATGTCATGCATCGATATGCATCTGTTTACTTGGTATTCATTGTTTCTTCCCCCCTTCTCTCCGGTAGACTACGAGACCGACGCTGCTGCTGCCCAGTTCGACTACGGAGTTGACGACCCTCTCTCTTGCGAGCAACCAGGCAAGCCCCCCCCTTGATCACCAGATATCGCCTACTCTTCTCTATACTGCTTGCATTAGAGTAGTATAGCATATTCTTGTTTTCAGATACTCCTATCTTTGGTGCATAGCTTTGTCCTTGTTACTTCATTGTTACCTTACGCAATCCTATATGCTTAGTATAGGATGCTAGTACTTTCATCTGTGGCCCTACATTCTTGTCCGTCTGCCGTGCTATACTATCGGGCCGTGATCACTCGGGAGTTGATCACGGGTATATACTATATACTTATACACGATACATGTGGAGACTAAAGTCGGGTCGGCTGATGGAGCACCCGCGAGTGGATCTTGAGGCGGAGCGACAGGGCAGGTTGAGACCGCCTAGGAGAGAGGTGGGCCTGGTATTTGATCTGAGTTGGCTACGAGCTTATACGCACTAACCATCTACGCGGGAGTAGTTATGGGTATCCCGGCGTCGTGGTATCACCGGCACTTCGACGTCGGCCGACGGCGGCGCTACCGGATTGGACTGAACGCTTTCTTGGGCTAGGTCTGCTTCCGCCACAGACGAAGCGTGCAGTGTGTGCTCAGGCGATGGGCCTGCACCTGCGCGCTTAGGTTTAGACCGGCGTGTTGGCCTCTCTGTTGTGCCTAGGTGGGGCTGCGGCGTGTTGATCTTCCGCGGCGGGCATGACCCAGAAAGTGTGTCCGCCAAATGGGATCAAGCGTCTTTGGGTAAGATGGTGCACCCTGCAGTGAAGTTAATCTATTCGGATAGCCGTGATCTTGATGTAACAGCGACTTGGAGTTGTACCTTGATCTTATGACAACTAGAACCGGATACTTGATAAAACACACCCTTCCAAGTGCGGATACAACCGTGGTCGCGCTCTCTCGTGGATATGAGGAGGGATCGCGGGTAGGATTATTGCTATATGATGTTACTTGGAGGACTTCAGTTTGCCCTCTTCTACCTGTTGCAAGACAGTGTCCGAGCGTAGTCTTCGTTAAGACTAGCTATCCCCTCTTATTCGGCTTTCTGCAGTTCAGTCCACTGATATGGCCCTTTACACATATATCCATGCATATGTAGTGTAGCTCCTTGCTTGCGAGTACTTTGGATGAGTACTCACGGTTGCCTTGTTCCCCCTTTTCCCCCATACCTCTACTCGATTGCTGCAACCAGACGATGGAGCCCAGGAGCCAGACGCCGCCGCCTATGACGACTACTACTCTGGAGGTGCCTACTACTACATGCAGCCCGCTGACGACGACCAGGAGTAGCTAGGAGGTTCCCAGGCAGGAGGCCTGCTCCTCTTTCGATCTGTATCCCAATTTGTGCTAGCCTTCTTAAGGCAGACTTGTTTAACTTATGTCTGTACTCAGATATTGTTGCTTCCGTTGACTCGTCTATGATCGAGCACTTGTATTCGAGCCCTCGAGGACCTTGGCTTGTATTATGATGCTTGTATGACTTATTTTATTTGTAGAGTTGTGTTGTGATATCTTCCCGTTAGTCCCTGATCTTGATCGTACACGTTTGCGTGCATGATTAGTGTACGATTAAATCGGGAGCGTCACAGCGAGGTGGGACTAAAAAAACGGCTGCAGAAAGAATCAACTAAAAAATAGCTGCTGAAAATAAATAAGTAATTAGACGGGTCCATTGGTATCGGTTGGTGGCTCCAAACGGGACAAATACCCCTCTTTAGTCTTATGGTTCGGCCCTCGTGATACCATGCCAACTTTCAACTGTCAACTTTTTCAGAGTTTATTTGAAATGCTTTAATGCAGAAAACAAAAGAAAATAAATAATGCAGAAAACAAAACAAAAAAACTGGAAAAAAAATAAAATAAATAAAGCAAAAAGAAAACAAAAAAAGTGTATTCAAATTTGAGAACTAATGGCACTAACAGAAAGTTTAAAATTGTTCTAAAACTAAAAGCAAAAAGAACTAAAAATAAAGCAAAAAAACAAAAGAAAATAAATAATGCAGAAAACAAAACAAAAAATCTGGGAAAAAAATAAAAATAGCAACAATAAGTATTTTGTTGTAAGTAGAAACAAAATAAAATAAATAAAGCACGAAACAAAACAAAAAAACAAAAAAAGTGTTTTCAAATTTGAGAACTAATGGCACTAACAGAAAGTTTAAAATTGTTCTAAAACTAAAAGCAAAAGGAATTAAAAATAAAGCAAAAAAACAAAAGAAAATAAATAATGCAGAAAACAAAACAAAAAATCTGGAAAAAAATAAAAATAGCAACAATAAGTAAAGAGAAAAAAAGTGCCTCCTACTGGGCCCCCACGGCCTGAATACGACTAGAAACCCACCATGGGCCAGGATTCAGGCCCGCAGATGGCCCAGTAGGCCCATCAGGCAACGCGGTAGTAAGTAAGCCCGTAAGCCTATAGTGGAGAGGAGCTCGAGAGGGGTGCGGCAGTGGGGCTTATAAACAACTGCGCGCCCCCCTTAGCTAACGAGGTGGAACTAAACTTTCGTGCCGCACCGTGCCAGCACACGACCATTGGTCCCGGTTCGTGGCTCCAACAGGGACCAATGCCCACCCTTTAGTCCCGGTTGGTGGCACCAACCGGGACCAAAGCCCTCTGCTTCCCGCCCTTTGGGCTGCTGAAAAGTGACCTTTGGTCCCGGTTGATGGCACCAATCGGGACTAAAGGGGGTCATTGGTCCCGGTTGGTGCCACCAACCGGGACTAAAGGCTTTGCTATATAAGGAAAATTTCAGAACCGCATCCCCACTTCGATCTCTCATCCTTCTCTCGATCTCCGGCGCCAGCACATGCGCCGCCCACCACCTCGCCGTCGCCCGCCCGCCCGCCCGCCGCCGTCGCCCGCCCGCCCTGCCACCCGACGTCGCCGCCCTGACGCCGTCGCCGCCCCACCCCGCACCTCGCCGTCGCCGTCGACCTCGCCGTGAGCAACGTTTTATGATTTTTGTTAGATTTTTTTTAGATTTTTTTGTAGTTTATAGATTTTTTTTGTTAGATTAGATGTGTAGTAATTTAGATATGTAGTTCATAGTATGTTAATTTAGATTGTGTAATTAATTTGTTCATATTGTGTTAGATTTTTTTTCTGTTAATAGATTTTTTGGTGTAATTAATTTGTTCATATTGTGTTAGATTTTTTTCTGTTAATAGATTTTTTGGTGTAATTAATTTGTTCATATTGTGTTAGATTTTTTTATTAATAGATTTTTTCTATTAATTTGTTCATAGTATGTTTGGTGATATTATTGTTAATAGATTTTTTGGTGATATTTAGATTGTGTTAGTAAGTACTATAATTGAACTAGCTAGTTAGAAAAATATAATTACTATTTTATTTATATTTTTTGGTAATATAATTAGTTAGAAAAATATTAGTTAGAAAAATACTAGTTTATATTTAGTAAGTACTATATAGTAAGTGCTACTTTGTTTTTAGTAAGTACTACATTATTTATTTATAGTAAGTGCTTAGTAGTTGAACTAGATAGTTGATTTAATTAATAAAACTACTTTATTTAACTATATATAGAAGTAGTTTGTAGTAAGTGCTACTTTATTTATTTATAGTAAGTGCTTAGTAGTTGAACTAGATAGTTGATTTAATTAATAAAACTACTTTATTTAACAATATATAGAAGTACGTAGTTCCCGCATCGACGTCGGCGATGCCTATCCTGCATCCTTGTCGTCATCGACTCGGCGGTGGAGGCCTGCTTGATCAGGGCCATGTTCGGGACTGGGCTCCGCCGGGCTGGTATTGGGAGGTGCTACCTTCTGGGGGACGTAGGTTGGTGAGGAGGCAGCCCGTTGTTGACCAGATCCTTGTTTGGTGGCGGTCGAGTGGGCCAGTGACGGTGCCGAGGCTTCCGGACACCACGGAGGTGGTACGTCACCGTGTCAGCGAGGAGGACGAGCACGTCCGTCGCTACATGGTTGCGTTGGAGGGCAGGTTCGACAATACCTGGCAGGTTCTTCAGGGATCTCACTGGAGCTATGATCCTGTGATTGTTCCTTATCTTTGGGTGTCCATCGCCCGCGATGATACCTGTCGGGCGCTACGGTTCTAGCTGTATTAATTAGCGATGCTATATGTATGATAGTATTCGAGGAGTATTCAACGATGTACGGACACAAGAGATGATGTACTTTTGGTTATAATTGAATGCATGCTAATTTGAATACTACTTTATTTTACGATTTGGTTTTGCTTATTGAATGCTCATATTGGAAAAATACTCCTACTTTAAATGCTAAAATTGAAGAGCACTCCATGCAGTAATCTAGGAGCCCTCTCCATCATCCACGCCGTCGTGGGGGTAGCTTCTCCTTTATTCCCGTGTGCTAGACAATTTGTTGTAATAATGCACTCAGGAATGAAAGGAGGAGGTACATACCATCACCGATAGTCAACCCGTGATTAATAATAATGATCTAATTTAGGTTTTTTAGTACATATTTTTAATATTTGAATTATGAACTTAGGCCGGAAATGTCGTACTCGGACGATGAAAACCGCCCGGGGGAGTGCGACTGGTGCCACGACGACCGAGGTATGTGCGACAGGTTCATTGAGCTGGACGAAAATCGGCGCTTCAGCATTAAGGTCGAGGAGACCTTCGATGTTCATGCGGTACGCGACGACGACAATAGTTTTTTTCGTAATTAAGCACGACTTCAACTATTTTAACGTGTATTTTTCATCATTCCCAATTCGACTAGCTTATCCCATGCTTTGCAAGACGCTATGTCTTGGAGAGGATGGGTTTTGAAGACCATGAAAGTATGGAAACCAAAAAAATTATCCTAAGTACCCATCATGGTGTGGATTTTCAAGTAAAGTTGTACAATGCTCAGAGTGTAACCCATTTTGGTTGCAAAAACTGGGAAGGACTTTGCAAGATGTATGGTTTTGATGAGGGTATGCTTGTCACCATGGATCTTGGTGATCCTACAATCGCGCAAGAGAGACCTACGATTTTCGTCCTTGTGGATACACCTCCAATTCTTCCCCCATGTGAGCTTAACATAGTTATTAAGTAATTTATATTGTTTATTTCAAAATAGTTGACAACTTATTTCCATTGACAGCTTATTTTCATTCTTCAAAGAATGTGCGGAAGATGGTAGACAGAACCTACTACACCGAAGGCTCTGAACTAACTTATCAGGAGAAAAATCATCTGGTCGCATTTTGTACTGATCTTGAGAATTACAATGTCTACAATCGAACTCCTCGACATTATGGTCAATACGTGCCACTAGTGCACGTGTTGAACTACGGTAACTACCATGGAGATACCCTGGTAAGATTTTTTACTATTACGACATCAGTGCATCTTTTTGCACACTTCTAAAAATAGTACATCATTGCTAACTACGAAGTTATTACTATGTTTTTCAACAGATAATCCCGAATGATTGTGTGCCTCATCTGATGTATACACACGGTAGCCTTCATGTTTTGAACATACAACCAGGTCTTCCTACGAATCTGAACTGTCCATACCGGATTTCTAAAAGAAGTGGAGACATGACAATCAAAGAATGGAAAAAATGTATGGACAGTCGTAAGGAGCTTCTTGGAAGCAACAATCAGCGAAAGGCAAAAATTGGAGATAGAATGATCGCCATTCTTCATAATGGAGAGTCAGGGTCTATATTGTTTTATGCTATTTTACCTTAAGGGTGTTTAGGTCATGTCCTACCTGATACTGATGATCATGTGCTAAGAACAATTATGTACGGTTGGATTCGATGACTATGAGGATGATGATCGTATGACTTATTATTAATAACGAGTAGAAGTTGTATGATGATGCATGATTAGTAGGACTTGTTATTATATATGATGATGTATGATGCGAGCATGCATGAGTTATTATATCAGCTGGTGAAATGAACATATATAGCAGCAGAGTTGGTAAACCAAGGACGAAGATATAAGAGAGGACACTTCTCTCTATTAGCTAGCTAATAACAACCTAAAAATAACCCCCAAAACCCCTAAAGCTAAAGCAGCCACTTTTCTAAAAAAAACATGGACTTTTGGTCCCGGTTGGTGTCACCAACCGGGACACCAAAGGCCCCCTGACTGGACTCGGCGCACAGGGTCACGTGGAGGCACATTGGTCCCAGTTCGTGTTTGAACCGGGACTAATGGGTGGAGGTATTAGTAATGACCCATTAGTCCTGGTTCATGAACGGGACTAAAGACCCTTACGAACCGGGACTATTAGGTGTTTTTCTACTAGTGGTAGGTGGTCTTTTCTGTCAATCCGAAAGCATATGTGGCCCTTTCTGACAAAATTCGATAGAGAAAGGCAACGAACAGGCCATCCGAGGGATCACCATACTGAAGCCCAAAGAAAAAGAGGGATCAGTACTGGCACTGGCGGAGGCTTTCTCTCCCACCTCCGGATCTCAACCTTTCTTCTTCGTGCTTCTTTCATTCTCAGCACACTTGTTCTTGTATCCAACCACTGTAGTTTGAATCCAAATACCAAACTCTAGTGCATCCCTGTGAGATGCTAACACAAAGTTTCTAAAACTGTGGTTTCTAACTGTTAGCTGACAAACGCAGCCTCGGTGTTGGTTTCGAGCAGCCTCTGTGGTTCCCTAAGATTAATCCTTTTCTCCTCTTCCTTCGAAGAAGAAAAAAGAGCGTCTTGTTCTTCTTCTTCTTCATTTTTTTGCGAAAAATAGCATCTTGCTCTTGAGAGAAAAAAAGTCCATCTGGACCCAAAGTTCCGGAACGCATCGAAGCCCGAACACCAGCCCGCATGGCGTGGCTCATGAGAAGCCCACCCACCGGCCACCACGACCCACTCAACCCCCCCCCCTCCGTCCACGCCGCTATGCAATCGAGGAACCAGATCAGACTCGCGGACTCAAATCCAATCCAATCCAAGGTGGAGGACGAGAGAGGAGAGCGATACCTACTGGAGATGAAGTTCTTCTCGGCGTTCGACCCGTGGCCGGTGTTCTTCCGCCGGGAGTGAGGCCGCACCTGGCCCTTCCTCGCCAGCTTTGTCGTCACGGGGGTCCTCATCACCAAGCTGCGGCCGAACAGACCCCTTAAACGTAAACTGTAAACTGAATATTCGCTTATATTCTTTCCCCACGTCTTCTTCCTCTCGCCCGTGTCCACGATCATCTAGCTTGCTCCTAGGAAGCCATAGGACATCGCATAAAATGGCCAAATACGAAGCCGCCAGCGTCCACAACAACTCGCACGAAGCTAGCTAGCTCAAATCAATCCAAACAACCAAATACAGAGCCACTGTCGCCGTAGCTAGCTGAATCAATCCAAGAGCTAGTTAGCTCTAGCTAGTTTCATCGATTCGAGCGGACAGAGCTAGCTAGCTAGCTTGCTAGGAATCGATCCGAGCGGACGAAGCGGCTGGATCGATTCGAGTGGATGCAGCGGTCGGGCCGGGCAGCGGGCGGGCGGTGAGCGGTGGCTAGGGTCGGCGGCCGGGAGGCGGGCGCGGCGAGCGTGGCAGGGTCAGCGGCGGGGAGCGGGCGGGCTGCGGCGTCCGGGACGGGCGGGGCGGCGCGGACGACGGATGCGGACGGCGGACACGTATGTTTCCGTGGTAGTTGGGCTCTCGTCAACTGCTCCCGATATAGGGCACCATAGAAGCAGACGGGAAAACTGTATTTTTGTGGATCGGGAGGAGTTTTTAACCGCCCTCCTTAAAAACATTTACAGGTCGGAGTCGTTTACGGGTTCTATTCGAGTCATTTTTCAATCTAAAACTGTAAACTAACGATTATTTTACAATTTCGTGCATTTTAAATGGTCTCCTAAAGATGTTATTAGACTTTTATTTTCGAAAGACTCTTAGACTTTTCTTCATTAGATGCGTGGTATGATGGAAGCTCTTTATTGTTTGAGGCTGATGTTTCGATCGTTTTGGACCAGGTCTACTTAGGATAGCTATCAACTTGAAATATCTCGTCCTGGAGGCATGCTAGCCACCCGTAAATCAAAGATTTATGGTACTAGTCGTCAACCCGTGCATTTGCACCGGCTAGCATTAGAAAAAACGTAATAGTAAATCTTATTGATCGACATTTGTTGTATGAATAACTATAATTCTTTGAAGAAAAAAATCAGAAAACCTTGGCGATGCTCAAGAGAGATACGAATTATCAAGTCCGCACATTGATGTAATAACTATCATGATGGGTAAGTCTTTTAGATGGAAGGAATATGTCATCTTCTCCAAACTTGTAAGCACATAAAACATAAGAACGGAATGTTGTAAAGGATGTTACAATCAAATCTGAGGTGCAATTTATCGGTTTTGTTGACTATATGTGTTATGTGCATATTACGTATTGGGCCCGCCTCCTAGTTCGTTGTATAGTTGAGGTCCGTGACCCATCTTTGTACATCATATATACGTGCCTATGCACGAAGAGTAATACATCGTGCAATTCCCACAACATACATGGTATCAGTTTCCGGGTTCTAACCCTAGCTTCCGCCGCCGCCACCGCCGCGCGACTCCCACGCGCCGCCGCCGCCGCTGCCGCCGCCGCTGCCCACGCGCCCATCGCACCAGCCGCCGCTACCCTCTATCCATCCCGCGCTACAGCCGCTGCTAGCCCCGTCCGATCCAGCAGCCGGCCAAGTAAATTCACGTATACATCATCTACTTGTACGTGTTTGTTGCTTGAGAATCCATCAGGTTTGGTCTAGCTAGCTTTGCACTTCGCGCGCACAGCCATCGCTAGCCCCGCGCGCTACAGTCGTCGTTCGCCAAGCCCCGCTCGCCAGCCCCGCGCGCTTCGCCAAGTCTGGCTCGCCCGCTGCTATCGCGCGCTTCATCGCCAGGCCGTCGCGTCACACGTCTTTTGGCTTCTCCGCTGCTGCTCTCACTGGCCTACGCCTCCATGGCTGCCACTGCCCAAGTCTCCGCCGCGTCACCGTCGCCGGTCTTCGGCGGTTCCGCTGCTCAGCCGCCAATGGACTCCTACGGCGGCGCCATCCCGTCTGCGCCATATGGCGCCACTCCAGCCACAAGTCATCAGGGCGTTGTCCTACTTCCTTATGGAGTCCCGCCTGCAGGCCTCTACGGCGCCGCTCCGTATACGCATCATCAGGGTGTCCTGTCTGTGCCCTACGGAGCAGCGCATCCACATCAGGGCCCGGTGGCCGGCTCCTACAGCGCCGCGCCGGCTAGCCAGTGGCCGGCTCCCTCTGCGCTGCAGCAGTCCTATGGCCACGCTGCCCCGTTGACCTACGCCTACCCGCCAACCTCGGTGCCTGCGTCTCCTTACGGTGCGCCGTTTCGTACGGAGCGCCCTACGGCGGTGCATCGACGGAGCAGGTGGCTTCGTCCATGGTGCCGAGTGGTCCTTCACCCATGATTTTGTATGCGCCGCCTCCCGCCCCTCCCGCGGGGGCCGGCGCGGTGGCAGGCACGATGGCCAGAAGCCGCAGCAGCAGGACGTCGGTGCACCTCGTCAGCAGCAGCAACCACGGCTTCAGGTGCCTTCCCCGTGGGCCTCCGGCTACAACCCATGGACCGGTGTCGTTCCTGCTTACACCATGGCGTCTCCGCCCCCCTCGCCGGCCTTGCCGCCAGCGCCCTGGGACCTGGTGCTCTTCGCCGCGCTGCCCGCCACTCCTACGCCGAACAACTCCACTGGAGGTGATGATTGGTACATGGACACCGGGGCTACGGCTCACATGTTTGCTCATCCTGGTAATCTTGCCTCCTTTACTCCCGTCACCACTGACCGCCGCATCATTGTCGGCGACGGTTCCACACTCCCTATCACACATGTCGGGCGCACTTTTTTTCCTTCTAATTCCATGCCTATTACTCTGTCTAACATACTTATGTCACCTCATCTTATTAAGAACCTTATTTCCGTTCGTTGTTTAACACGTGAAAATCCTGTTACTGTTGAATTTGACAAGCTTTGGGTTTTGTGTCAAGGACGCTCGAACCAGGATGGTACTTCACCGTTGTGACAGCCTCGACGAGCTCTATCCGGTGCATTCGTCGTCCACCTCCACCACCGCACCGGTTGCTCTCTCCGCCGGCGTCAATCTCTGGCACGCTCGTTTGGGTCATCCCAACACCATAACACTTCGTCATATTCTTAAGAGTTTCAGTTTCAGTTGTCATAAGATAGATGATCACACCTGTCATGCCTGTCGTGTCGGCAAACATGTTTGCCTCCCGTTTAATAACTCTACCACCATAGCTTCTTTTCCATTTCAATTGATTCGTAGCGATGTGTGGACCTCTCCGGTTCCTAGTAATTCGGGCTATTTATATTATCTGGTTATCCTTGATGATTATTCTCATTACGTGTGGACTTTTCCTTTGCGCAGAAAGTCAGATGCACTCTTCACTTTGGCGGCTTTTTACTCCTATGTCAGCACGCAGTTTGGGCATCCCATCCTTGCTCTTCAGACTGACAATGGAAAAGAGTTCGACAACCTTGCTTTCCGCACTTTTCTGTCGCACCACGGCACAATTTTTCGTCTCACATGCCCGTATACTTCCTAGCAGAACGGTCGAGCCGAACGCGTCCTTCGCACTCTGAACGACTGCGTTCGCACGCTCCTATTCCATGCTAACGTGTCGCCTCGTTTCTGGCCGGACGCACTCGATACTGCTTCTCTTCTCCTTAACCTTCGCCCTTGCCACCCACGGTGGAACTATGCACCACACCATCTTCTCTTCGGTACGCCCCCATCTTATGATAGCCTGCGTATTTTCGGGTGCCTTTGCTATCCTAGCACTGCCGACTCCGCTCCTCACAAACTCGCACCTCGTTCAGTCGCTTGCATCTTCATCGGCTACCCCTCCAACTCCAAGGGCTATCGATGCTACGATCCCGTCTCCCATCGTGTGTTCACTTCCGCACGCTTACTTTGATGAGCATGTGTTTCCATTTCACCAGTACCCCGGCTGTTCCTCCCGCCACCGGTGACGCGAGCTCTCGACACCTCTCCTGTGGCACTCGCGCCTCTCTTAGCCCGCCCACGCTTTGAGGCGCCCCGCATGTGGCGCCTCCTCCAGCCAGCGGCTGGCGCCCGCGCGCCAATTTGGCGCCCGCCCTCGGCGCCCCGGCACCGTCGGTGCCCTCGGCGCCCGTGGCCCCTCGGCGCCCGTGGCCCCCTCGACGCACCCGGCGCCTGTGGCCGGTCCGGTCACCCGCGCCCGTACGGGTGTTTTTCGCTCGAGCTCGCGCTACGCCTCGGATGACTACGTTCATGCGGTGTCCACCTCTGAGCCGTCGCCGTTGCCGTCCTCTGTTCGAGCTGCTCTTCGTGACCCGCTCTGGATGGCTGCGACGCAAGAGGAGTTTGACGCCCTGTTGCGCAACCGGACGTGGCAGCTTGTTCCTCGTCCCCGGCACGCCAACGTGATTACTGGGAAATGGGTCTTTAAACACAAGCTCCGTCCTGATGGTACCATTGATCGCTACAAAGCGCGCTGGGTCGTTCGTGGCTTTCGACAGCGTGCTAGCATCGACTTCACGGACACCTTCGCTCCGGTCGTCAAGCCCGGCACGATACGAACGGTTCTCCACCTTGCGGTCTCCCGTGCTTGGCCGGTGCACCAGATGGACGTCTCCAACGCCTTCCTCCATGGTCACCGAAGGAAATATACCCTAGAGGCAATAATAAAGTTATTATTTATTTCCTTATTTCATGATAAATGTTTATTATTCATGCTAGAATTGTATTAACCGGAAACATAATACATGTGTGAATACATAGACAAACACAGTGTCACTAGTATGCCTCTACTTGACTAGCTCGTTTATCAAAGATGGTTATGTTTCCTAGCCATGGACAAAAGAGTTGTCATTTGATTAATGGGATCACATCATTAGGAGAATGATGTGATTGACATGACCCATTCCGTTAGCCTAGCACTTGATCGTTTAGTATGTTGCTATTGCTTTCTTCATGACTTATACAAAGTTCCTGCAACTATGAGATTGTGCAACTCACGTTTACCGGAAGAACACTTTGTGTGCTACCAAACGTCACAACGTAACTGGGCGATTATAAAGGTGCTCTACAGGTGTTTCCGAAGGTACATGTTGGGTTGGCATAACTCGAGATTAGGTTTTGTCACTCCGATTATCGGAGAGGTATCTCTGGGCCCTCTCGGTAATACTCATCACCTAAGCCTTGCAAGCATTGTAACTAATGAGTTAGTTATAAGATGATGTGTTACAGAACGAGTAAAGAGACTTTCCGGTAACGAGATTGAACTAGGTATTGGATACCGACGATCAAATCTCGGACAAGTAACATACCGATGACAAAGGGAACAACGTATGTTGTTATGCGGTTTGACCAATAAAGATCTTCGTAGAATATGTAGGAACCAATATGGGCATCCAGGTTCCGCTATTGGTTATTGACCGAGAATAGTTCTAGGTCATGTCTACATAGTTCTCGAACCCGTAGGGTCCGCACGCTTAACGTTACGATGACAGTTTTATTATGAGTTTACAAGTTTTGATGTACCGAAGTTTGTTCGGAGTCCCGGATGTGATCACGGACATGACGAGGAGTCTCGAAATGTTTGAGACATAAAGATTGATATATTGGACGACTATATTCGGACACCGGAAGTGTTCTAGGTGATTTCGGAGAAAACCGGAGTGCTGGAGGGTTACCGGACCCCCCGGAGAGTTAATGGGCCACATGGGCCTTGGTGGGAAGAGAGAGGGCGGCCAGGGAAGGGCGCGCCCTCTCTCCTCTCGTCCGAATGGACTACGAGGGGGCGCCTCTTCCTTCCCTCCTCTCCCCTTCCTTCCCTCCTAGTAGGAGTAGGAAAGGAGGAGTCCTACTCCTACTAGGAGGAGGACTCCTCCTCCTGGCGCGCCCAACAAGGGCCGTCCGGCCTCCCCCCTCCCTCCTTTATATACGGGGGCAGGGGCACCCCATAGACACACAAGTTGATCTACGGATCGTTCCTTAGCCGTGTGCGGTGCCCCCCTCCACCATATTCCACCTCGGTCATATCGTCGCGGAGTTTAGGCGAAGCCTCGCGATAGAATCATCATCGTCACCACGCCGTCGTGCTGACGGAACTCTTCCCCGAAGCTTTGCTGGATCGGAGCCCGGGGATCGTCATCGAGCTGAACGTGTGCTGAACTCGGAGGTGCCGTACGTTCGGTGCTTGGATCGGTCGGATCGTGAAGACGTACGACTACATCAACCGCGTTGTCATAACGCTTCCGCTTACGGTCTACGAGGGTACATGGACGAACACTCTCCCCTCTCGTTGCTATGCCATCACCATGATCTTGCGTGTGCGTAGGAATTTTTTTGAAATTACTACGTTCCCCAACAGTGGCATCCGAGCCTGGTTTTATGCGTAGATGTCATATGCACGAGTAGAACACAAGTGAGTTGTGGGCGATATAAGTCATACTGCTTACCAGCATGTCATACTTTGGTTCGGCGGTATTGTGAGATGAAGCGGCCCGGACCGACATTACGCGTACGCTTACGCGAGACTGGTTTCACTGCTACGAGCACTCGTTGCTTAAAGGTGACGACCGGGTGTCTGTCTCTCTCACTTTAGCTGAATCGAGTGTGGCTACGCCCGGTCCTTGCGAAGGTTAAAACAACACCAACTTGACAAACTATCGTTGTGGTTTTTGATGCGTAGGTAAGAACGGTTCTTGCTAAGCCCGTAGCAGCCACGTAAAACTTGCAACAACAAAGTAGAGGACGTCTAACTTGTTTTTGCAGGGCATGTTGTGATGTGATATGGTCAAGACGTGATGCTATATTTTATTGTATGAGATGATCATGTTTTGTAACCGGTTATCGGCAATCGGCAGGAGCCATATGGTTGTCGCTTTATTGTATGAAATGCAACGCTCTGTAATTGCTTTACTTTATCACTAAGCGGTAGCGATAGTCGAGAAGCAATAGTTGGCGAGGCGACAACGATGCTACGATGAAGATCAAGGTGTCGCGCCGGTGACGATGGTGATCATGATGGTGCTTCGGAGATGGAGATCACAAGCACAAGATGATGATGGCCATATCATATCACTTATATTGATTGCATGTGATGTTTATCCTTTATGCATCTTATCTTGCTTTGATTGACGGTAGCATTTTAAGATGATCTCTCACTAAAATTATCAAGAAGTGTTCTCCCTGAGTATGCACCGTTTCCAAAGTTCGTCGTGCCCAGACACCATGTGATGATCGGGTGTGATAAGCTCTACGTCCATCTACAACGGGTGCAAGCCAGTTTTGCACACGCAGAATACTCAGGTTAAACTTGACGAGCCTAGCATATGCAGATATGGCCTCGGAACACGGAGACCGAAGGTCGGCGTGAATCATATAGTAGATATGATCAAGATAGTGATGTTCACCATTGAAAACTACTCCATCTCACGTGATGATCGGTCATGGTTTAGTTGATTTGGATCACGTGATCACTTAGATGACTAGAGAGATGTCTGTCTAAGTGGGAGTTCTTAAGTAATATGATTAATTTAACTTTAATTTATCATGAACTTAGTCCTGGTAGTATTTTGCAAATTATGTTGTAAGATCAAAAGCTTGCGTTGTTGCTTTCATATGTTTATTTTGATATGTTCCTAGAGAAAATTGTGTTGAAAAATGTTAGTAGCAATGATGCGGATTGGATCCGCGATCTGAGGTTTATCCTCTTTGCTGCACAGAAGAATTATGTCCTTAATGCACCGCTAGGTGACAGACCTATTGCAGGAGCATATGCAGACGTTATGAACGTTTGGCTAGCTCAATATGATGACTACTTGATAGTTTAGTGCACCATGCTTAACGGCTTAGAATCGGGACTTCAAAGGCGTTTTGAGCGTCATGGACCATGTGAGATGTTCCAGAATTGAAGTTAATATTTCAAGCAAATACCGAGTTGAGAGATATGAAGTCTCCAACAAGTTCTATAGCTAAAAGATGGAGGAGAATCGCTCAACTAGTGAGCATGTGCTCAGATTGTGCAGGTACTACAATCGCTTGAATCAAGTGGGAGTTAATCTTCCAGATAAGATAGTGATTGACAGAATTCTCTAGTCACCATCACTAAGTTACTAGAACTTCGTGATGAACTATAGCATGCAAGGGATGACGTAAACGATTCCTGAGCTCTTGGTGATGTTGAAATCGACGAAGGTAGAAATCAAGAAAGAGCATCAAGTGTTGATGATTGATAAAGATCACTAGTTTCAAGAAACGGGCAAAGGGAAAGAAAGGGAAACTTCAAGTAGAATAGCAAACAAGTTGTCACTCCCGTGAAGAAGACCAAAACTGGACCAAAGCCTGAAACTGAGTGCTTACACTGCAAAGGGAATGGTCACTGGAAGCAGAAATGCCCTGAATATTTGGTGGATAAGAAGGATGGCAAAGTGAACAAGGGTATATTTGATATACAGGTTATTGATGTGTACCTTACTAGTGTTTATAGTAGCCCCTGAGTATTTGATACTTGTTCGGTTGCTAAGATTAGTAACTCGAAACAGGAGTTACATAATAAACAGAGACTAGTTGAGGGTGAAGTGACGATGTGTATTGGAGGTGGTTCCAAGATTGATATGATCATCATCACACTCTCCCTACACTTTCGAGATTAGTGTTGAACCTAAATAAATGTTATTTGGCGTTTGCGTTGAGCATGAATATGATTTGATCATGTTCATTGCGATACGGTTATTCATTTAAAGACAAAGAATAATTGTTGTTCTGTTTACATGAATAAAACCTTCGATGGTCATACACCCAATGAAAATAATTTGTTGGATCTCGATCGTAGTGATACACATATTCATAATATTGATGCCAAAAGATGAAAAGTTAATAATGATAGTGCAACTTATTTGTGGCACTGCCGTTTGGGTCATATCGGTGTAAAGCGCATGAAGAAACTCCATAAAGATGGATTTTCGGAATCACTTGGTCATGAATCATTTGATGCTTGCGAACCGTGCCTTTTGGGCAAGATGACTAAAAACTCCGTTCTCCGGAATAATGGAACAAGCTACTGACTTATTGGAAATAATACATACCGATGTATGCGATCCAATGAGTGTTGATGCTCGTGGCAAGTATCGTTATTTTCTGACCTTCACAAAATGATTTGAGCAGATATGGGTATATCTACTTGATGAAACATAAGTCTGAAATAATTGAAAGGTTCAAAGAATTTCAGAATGAAGTGGAAAAAGCATCATAACAAGAAAATAAAGTTTCTACGATCTGATTGCGGAGACGAATATTTGAGTTACGAGTTTGGTCTTGATTAAAACAATGTGGAATAGTTTCACAGCTCACGCCACCTGGAACACCACAACGTTATAGTGTGTCCGAACGTCGTAACCGCACTTTATTGGATATGGTGCGATCTATGATGTCTCTTATCGGTTTTACCACTATCGTTTTGGGGTTGTGCATTAGAGACAGTTGCATTCACGTTTAAAAGGGCACCATGTAAATCCGTTGAGACGACACCGTATGAACTATGGTTTAGCAGTAAACCTAAGCTGTCGTTTCTTAAAGTTTGGAGTTGCGATGCTTATATGAAAAAAGTTTCAACCTGATAAGCTCAAACCCAAATCGGAGAAGTGTGTCTTCATAGAATACCCAAAGTTAACTATTGTGTACACCTTCTATCACATATCGGAAGGCAAGTTATTCATTGCTAAGAATGGATCCTTTCTAGAGAAGGAGTTTGTCTCGAAAGAAGTGAGTGGGAGGAAAGTAGAACTTGATGAGGTAACTGTACCTGCTCCCTTATTGAAAAGTAGTTCATCACAGAAATCTGTTCCTGTGACTACTACACCAATTAGTGAGGAAGTTAATGATGATGATCATGAAACTTCAAATTAAGTTACTACAGAACCTCGTAGGTCTTCCAGAGTAAGATCCGCACCAGAGTGGTACGGTAATCCTGTTCTGGAAGTCATGTTACTAGACCATGATGAACCTACGAACTATGAGGAAGCAATGATGAGCCCAGATTCCACGAAATGGCTTGAGGCCATAAAATCTGAGATATGATCCATGTATGAGAACAAAGTATGGACTTTGATTGACTTGCTCGATGATCAGCAAGCCATGTTAAATACATGGATCTTCAAGAGGAAGACGGACATTGATAGTAGTGTTACTATCTACTAAGCTCGACTTGTTGCGAAATGTTTTCAACAAGTTCAAGGTGTTGAATACGATGATATTTTCTCACTCGTATCGAAGCTTAAGTCTGTCTGAATCATGTTAGCAATTGCCACATTTTATGAAATCTGGCAAATGGATGTCAAAACTGCATTCCTTAATGGATTTATTAAAGAAGAGTTGTATATGATGCAACCAGAAAGTTTTTGTCAATCCTAAAGATGCTAACAAAGTGTGCAAGCTCCAGCAATCCATCAATGGACTGGTGCAAGCATCTCGGAGTTGGAATATACGCTTTGATGAGTTGATCAAAGCATATGATTTTATACAGACTTTTGAAGAAGCCTGTATTTACAAGAAAGTGAGTGGGAGCTCTGTAGCATTTCTAATATTATATGTGGATGACATATTGTTAATTGGAAATGATATGGAAATTCTGGATAGCATGAAAGGATACTTGAATAAGAGTTTTTTCAAAGCAAGACCTCGGTGAAGCTCCTTACACATTGAGCATCAAGATCTATATAGATAGATCAAGACGCTTGATAAGATTTTTCAATGAGTACATACCTTGATAAATTTTTGAAATAGTTCAAAATGGAAAAGTCAAAGAAGGAGTTCTTGCCTGTGTTACAAGGTGTGAAGTTGAGTAAGACTCAAGACCCGACCATTGCAGAAAATAGAAAGAGAATGAAAAGTCATTCCCTATGCCTCAGTCATAGGTTCTATAAAGTATGCTATGCTGTGAACCAGACCTATTGTATATCTTGCTCTGTGTTTGGCAAAGGAATACAATTTTGATCTAATAAGTAGATCACTGGACATGGGTCAAGAATATCCTTAGTGAGGACTAAGGAGACGTTTCTCGATTATGGAGGTGATAAAAGAGCCCATCGTAAAAGTTACAACGATGCAAGCTTTTACACCAATCCAGATGACTCTAAGTCTCAATCTGGATACATATTGAAAGTGGGAGCAATTAGCTAGAGTAGCTCCGTGCAGAGCATTGTGGACATAGAATATTTGTGAAATACATACGGCTCTGAATATGACAGACCCGTTGACTAAGCTTCTCTCACGAGCAAAACATGATCATACCTTAGTACTCTTTTGGGTGTTAATCACATAGCGATGTGAACTAGATTATTGACTCTAGTAAACCTTTTGGGTGTTGATCACATGATGATGTGAACTATGGGTATTAATCACATGCAGATGTGAATATTGGTGTTAAATCACATAGCGATGTGAACTATATTATTGACTCTAGTGCAAGTGGGAGACTGAAGGAAATATGCCCTAGAGGCAATAATAAAGTTATTATTTATTTCCTTATTTCATGATAAATGTTTATTATTCATGCTAGAATTGTATTAACCGGAAACATAATACATGTGTGAATACATAGACAAACGTAGTGTCACTAGTATGCCTCTACTTGACTAGCTCGTTTATCAAAGATGGTTATGTTTCCTAGCCATGGACAAAAGAGTTGTCATTTGATTAATGGGATCACATCATTAGGAGAATGATGTGATTGACATGACCCATTCCGTTAGCCTAGCACTTGATCGTTTACTATGTTGCTATTGCTTTCTTCATGACTTATACAAAGTTCCTGCAACTATGAGATTGTGCAACTCACGTTAACCGGAAGAACACTTTGTGTGCTACCAAACGTCCACAACGAATCGGGTGATTATAAAGGTGCTCTATAGGTGTTTCGAAGGTACATGTTGGGTTGGCATAATTGAGATTAGGTTTTGTCACTCTGATTATCGGAGAGGTATCTCTGGGACCTCTCGGTAATACTCATCACCTAAGCCTTGCAAGCATTGTAACTAATGAGTTAGTTATAAGATGATGTGTTACAGAACGAGTACAGAGACTTGCCGATAACGAGATTGAACTAGGTATTGGATACCGACGATCAAATCTGGGCAAGTAACATAACGATGACAAAGGGAACAACGTATGTTGTTATGCGGTTTGACCGATAAAGATCTTCGTAGAATATGTAGGAACCAATATGGGCATCCAGGTTCCGCTATTGGTTATTGACCGAGAATAATTCTAGGTCATGTCTACATAGTTCTCGAACCCGTAGGGTCCGCACGCTTAACGTTACGACGACAATTTTATTATGAGTTTACAAGTTTTGATATACCGAAGTTTGTTCGGAGTCCCGGATGTGATCACGGACATGAAGAGGAGTCTCGAAATGGTCGAGACATAAAGATTGATATATTGGACGACTATATTCGGACACCGGAAGTGTTCTAGGTGATTTCGGAGAAAACCGGAGTGCTTGGGAGGTTACCGAACCCCGAAGAGTTAATGGGCCACATGTGCCTTGGTGGGAAGAGAGAGGGGCGGCCAGGAAGGGCCGCGCGCCCCCTCTCCCTCTGGTCCGAATTGGACTAGGAGGGGGGGGGCGCGCCTCTTCCTTCCCTCCTCTCCCCTTCCTTCCCTCCTAGTAGGAGTAGGAAAGGAGGAGTCCTACTCCTACTAGGAGGAGGACTCCTCCTCTGGCAGCCAACAAGGGCCGGCCGGCCTCCCCCCTCCCTCCTTTATGTACGGGGGCAGGGGGCACCCCATAGACACACAAGTTGATCTATGGATCGTTCCTTAGCCGTGTGCGGTGCCCCCCTCCACCATATTCCACCTCGTTCATATCGTCGCGGAGTTTAGGCGAAGTCCTGCGCCGGTAGAACATCATCATCGTCACCACGCCATCGTGCTGACAGAACTCTTCCCCGAAGCTTTGCTGGATCGGAGCCCGGGGATCGTCATCGAGCTGAACGTGTGCTGAACTCGGAGGTGTCGTACGTTCGGTGCTTGGATCGGTCAGATCGTGAAGACGTACGACTGCATCAACCGCGTTGTCATAACGCTTCCACTTACGGTCTACGAGGGTACGTGGACGAACACTCTCCCCTCTCGTTGCTATGCCATCACCATGATCTTGCGTGTGCGCAGGAATTTTTTTGAAATTACTACATTCCCCAACAGTCACCTCGAGGAGCAGGTCTTCTGCCAGCAGCCCACCGGGTTTGTTGACCCGGCGCTTCCCGACCACGTGTGCCTGCTTTCGCGGTCCTTGTACGGACTCAAGCAGGCTCTGCGCGCTTGGTACCAGCACATCACGACGTTTCTCCACCAGCTTGGGTTCCGCTTTACCCGCTCGGACGCCTCGCTCTTCATCTATCATCAGGGCTCTGACACGGCCTACTTGCTGCTCTATGTCGAAGACATCATCCTGACGGCATGTACGGCTGGTCTTCTCAGTCAGCTCACGGCTCGTCTTCACGCTGAGTTCGCCATCAAGGACTTGGGTCCTTTGCACTACTTCCTCGGTGTCGAGGTGGTGTGACGTTCTGATGGCTTCTTCCTTCATCAGCGGAAGTACGCTCATGAGCTCCTGGAGCGTGCCGACATGCTTAACTGCAAGCCCGTCGCTTCGCTCGTCGTCTGAAGGCCAAGCTTTCGCCATGGATGGTTCTCCGCTTGGATGTCGCTTTCTATCGGTCTATCGTTGGTGCTCTCGGTACCTTACTCGACTCGACCGGAGATCCAAGATGCCGTGCAACAGTGTATCTTCATATGCATGCTCCTCAAGGCGTTCACTGGCTGCCGCAGCGGATTCTCCGCTATATCGTGGCACTATGGATCTTGGCGTCACGCTTCACGCCTCGCCGACACCGCCCTCACCGCGTACTCCGATGCAGGTCGGGCGGGTGCCCCGACACTCGTCGCTCCACTTGAGCTATTGTGTCTACCTTGGACCCTCACTTATCTCGTGGTCGTCAGCGGCAGCCTCGGTCTCTCGTTCTAGTGCCGAGGATGAGTATCGTGCGGTGGCCAACGCCGCCGCCGAGTGTTAAATAACCGCGCCACCGCTTCAGAGCTCTCTTGTCCCGCTGACCGTGCCACGGTGGTCTACTACGACAACGTCTCGGCGGTCTACCTCTCCGCTAACCCGGTGCATCATCGACAGACCAAGCATATTGAGTTGGATATTCATTTTGTTCGGGAACAGGTGGCCCTTGGCCATATTCGTGTTTTACACGTCCCTACTTCCCAACAATTTGCCGATATCATGACCAAGGGCTTGCCTACGGCGTCATTTGAGGAGTTCGGTCCAGTCTTTGCGTCAGCCGCGGTGCCGCTTTGACTGCGGGGGGTGTTGAGTATATGTGTTATGTGCATATTGCGTATTGGGCCCGCCTCCTAGTTCGTTCTATAGTTGAGGTGGCCCACCTTTGTACATCATATATACGTGCCTATGCACGAAGAGTAATACATCGTGCAATTCCCACAACATACAGGTTTCACTAATCCTTTGTTGTATGTAGAATGACAAAACTTTCCAATATTCAGAAGTAAAGTATCTGCATATAGAAATAATTAAAATATTTCATTGGCTGAACCAAACCTTGCTCTTCACAACCGATTACACTCTAATAGAGGAAAACTTGTGTTATTGTGATCTCCCGATATAACTATGGACCATCATTGATATCAAAGAAAGATATAAAGCAAATGATATCGAAGCAACTGATAAAATAGAGGTCATTTCTCAATACAAAGAGGAAGTTAAGTAATGTTGCGGATGATATGTGAATTAATTGCTTAGAAAAGAACATATGTGTCATGCGACACAAATTTAACGGCACAGACTATATATAGTTTACAATAGTCATCATAGACGAACATATATCCAACTAATGCGCAAACAACATGCATGCCCCCCAAAGCCTTCTAATAGGGATCTTTGTGAATATAATTTCTCCAGTGTAGCACAATGTAATTATACTAAGATATATAAAATATTAAAGGATTATAAATATATGTATATAGAGAAATCAGTTTGATACCTATGCATGTGAACAATTAATTACGATAGCATAAGAATTATATTCTGACTACTAAAGAAACAGAGACCACACTGATTCTTTTATGAAACTGATTTTTCTATATTTGAAATATGAATCACAAAATATTATGCAAATCATATCCATTGATCTTCTTGATATAGAGATCCTTGAACAATATTGAGGAAGCACATTTAGGGAAGCAAAAGAAAAGAATCATGCAGTTTCACTACAAGAAATATGTCAACTTATGACCACCACTATTGGTCACTGAAAGGTCACAAATTTCCATTTATGACCTTTTTGTGACCAAAAACATAAGGTCAAAAGCTGGGCGTCGTAAACTGACTATAGCGACCTTTCTTCTGGAATGGTCAAAGACGTTTACGACCAAAATATTCCTACTGTGGCGTTTTGGTCACTAGCAACCTCCCGAGCCACGTAGGCATCTAGCGTGGCAAGTCGATGTGGCACAAGATTCAGCCGGTCCAATTCGGTTTTCTACATGGGCCTAGCCCAACAATTCGACCTTTTCTCAGTATATTTTCTCTATTAATTTTCTCTAGCTATATGGGCCTGGCCCAACAATTTGGCCTTTTTTATTTTGGGCCATGGCCTTTTTTAGGACCATTTCATTAAGCCTATTTTTCCGGTTTTTCAGAAATGCACAAGGTTCTGATCCACTATAGTTTGGGCCGCAGCCTTTTTAGAGCCCAAATATTATTTTGTCAAGTAGAACATTTAGTATTTTTCATTCACAGATTTCAATTTACACATTTGAACAACAAAATATCAATAAATCTTTCTATTAACTGATTAAATCCAAAGATCATCCAGTCAAATACTCACAAGAGCAAATACATGTATGCACGTCCAACTTCCACATACAATCAAAAACAGATACACAAGGGTGGCACATCGCCAGCTTAATTCCTACAAGGCCACGATGGTGGACATCCTCTTCCTCTTCTTGTCACCTGCGTTCTTGAGCTGCAAGAGGACACAACACCATTAAGCACAGTTGGTCAGACCATATTGACAGGAATGACAAATGTTGGCACCCAGTGTATACTATGTAAGTGCTGGTATATTTTTACTAGCAAAACCATCACTGCATATTGTTGCTACCGATGTACACAAGTGTGCACATACACAGCATGCTGCATGCATACGCTCGCATGCCAGTATAAAGCTGCATCTCGATGCTTTTCATTGCTGATCAAGAGATTGTAATATTTTAATAATCCACTACATGCGCCACATAGCTACTCCTACCTAGGTAACTACGTAGGTGTACAATCCAACATACACTGCAGCCAGCCCAAAGGTGAGTTGATCAACAATTCAACATACACTAGCTAGCCAGCAAGCTACTGCTAAGTCCTATCCTAGCAGCAGCAACGACTTTTGTTTGTCATGCATTTAAAGAAATGCATGCATTTCCAGTAAATATAAATGTATGCATGCTGCCATTGGCCTGGACCACACTAGAAGAAAAAATGCTCGCAGCGACCAGCAGATAGATCGACCTAGGTGTGCGCTTCTTTCCAGTCGCCAACTCTAACTGCCATCGACTTGCAAGCTTTACCTACGTGGTCACCATGCAGTAATGGCATGCGCACCAAAAGGAAGAGAAGAAACCGAGCATGCAGTTTCATGTCGAAGGATCGACATGCCAGAAGAGGTCAGGCCACCGAGGTACAGGTACTCCCTGCGCTTGGTGATGATGGCGGCGCCGGAGAAGCACCCTAAAGCTATGGTGGTTCCGACAAACCTGTCACGAGGATGCTGGTCGATAAGAGCAACAGCAAGTTATGTCACCAACATAAATAGCAAGGATGAGAAACGAATGTGAGCATTGAGCAGCAACAAACTAGAACTATAGGTACATAAATAGCAAGTTATTGTCCAAGTAACAAAACAATCAGTCATATCAATTTTGTAGAACTGAGGTACACAAATTCAGAACCACCAACAAAATGAAGGCCCAAAAGTCCATGCTCAGGCCCAAAGTTCAATAACAATAACCTGCATACAGTGGTCCAAACCCCACCGCTAAGGGCCCAGGTACAATAGACTAATCTAGAAGCGAGTATGGCACCTACACAACCTAACTAATAATGCTTGCAAGAACAACCGCACAATGATGGACAAGGACATATAATGAGCAGATATCCAATAATCCAATCACAGGCATTCACAAACAGAGACGTGTCACACTCCCATGACATATGGTTTTTTACCACAGGGTTTGCTCATAAACTATTCTCTATAAGACAGGACATGTGCAGCAACAATAAAAGCAAATTCGTGTTTACCTTGGGTCAAAGTCTATGGGGAGCCCAATCAGAGGTCCAACGAAGCCCCATCCAGGAGGGTCACATAGCTCTTTACGCTGTATCGAATTAACACATATTTTAGATTATAGAAATAGAATCCTGAACACACCAGTAATAATCGACTTCGACTAGCAACGGCAAACAGATTCAGGCACAAGCAATTTTATAGCAGGATGAGAAATCTGTGCGAAATCATGAATGAAATTATAGTAGTAGCACAAAGGACCCTCACGACATTTGTAATAGTACGCAAAGGTAAATAGAGTTCCCAGCAGACAATGTATTCCAGTTATTAAACAAATGCTCACCAAGATAACCAAGATGCAGTGGTGAACCAAACACAGTAATAATCCAAAGCTGATACTAATAAGCAGCAGGAACCTCCCTACTTTTGTGATATAAAACTAATATCAGACCAATTTTGTACCAAGTTGTACATAATCAGTGATGTACAGAACCCAAAATTGACAGAACCCAAAATTGTATAACGAGATCACGTTTTTATTATATGAAAAAAAGTTAACTAAAGCCAACAAAACAGTAAGGATCAGTGCAATATTAACGTTGACACGTTTACATATTGTGGATGTGGAGCTCGACATCATCAAGGAGCAAGGGTTAATAATGGACAGGTTTAATCTAGACATCTACTAGTTAAATCAGCTTGATTAGCGTCCGAGCTCTATATTGTTTACCACTCACTCAGACTCAGCTTGATTAGGTCTTCCTTGTCTAGTTCAAGCAAGACATGAGTTATTCTATTTTTGGCAACAAGTTTTGAGCTACTCGTATATACACAACAAATTAACACTGAACATTTTTCTACTCTGCTTAAAGCAAATACTACCATTCTGCTCAAGAATAAGTGATATGCTCACAACCTGAATTGCAGTATTGTCCTAACAGCAATCTTAAAGACACTTAATGCCTTATCGAGCCCGGTAAACTTAGAAGAGTAACGCTGCAACAAGTAGTACATGCTTCCCAGCACCAATCTCACTGAAGAAGTGCCAGTCCTCACCTCATGAATCACTGTGAGCTCAAGATCAACGAAAACAGCACGGGGGACATGCTTCCAAGCACCAGTCTCACTGAAGAAGGTGTTGACGCTGATGAAGGCGTGCAGCAGCAGTGCCCTTGGCGTTGACCTTGAACCCCAGCGCCAGATCCTGCTCCCCAACCGGCGATGGTGTATCCCTCGACGGATCTGCATCCATAAGGCGATGTGAGAGAAGGGTCACTCTGACCTCCTGCGGATCGATCGGATCGGAGGGGAAAACAAGTGGGGATGAGGGCACCCACCGGGTTGGCCCGGCGCCATGAGCCTAGGCACGCCGCCAGACGACAACCTGCCTTGTCGGGGAGGACCAGCGGCCTCCCGGCGCGGATCGTCGGAGGCGTTGAGCTCGTCGCCTCATGAGCCAGCAGGAGGCGGCGGCCGCCGGCCGAGGGGCGGGGAGGGCGGGCTTGCTGGAGCTTGTGGTGAGGAGCCGGGGCGGCGGGGGATTGGAGATGAATCACGGGAGCTCGAGTGGATCTCCACCAGTGGGATTGGAGAGGAATCGGGAGGGGAGGAATCGAGTGGATCTCCGTCTAGGGAGTGGAGGTGGAGGCCGTGGTTGTGGTTGTGGTCGCCGGCGGTGTTGAAGTGGTGGCGCTGCCTCAAAACCCTAGCCACGGGAGCACGGAGAAGAACCAGACGGCCTCGAGGGAGGGTCCGGTAGGAGGTGAGGCCACGGGAGAAGAGGGAGCGGAGGTTGGGGCTCGGGGTCGGCGACGGTGATCGGCGAAGGAGGCGCCATGGTCGATGAGGGAGGCGGCGGAATTGGATCTAGATCTGGATCGAGGGAAAGGGTGTGCCGTGACTAAGGGAACGAGGGAGAGGTCTTTGGATTGAGGGATCATGGGAGGTGTGGACGGCTCGGATCGAGTCATGTGGGGGTGATCCATGGGCTGCCTCTGATTGGTTGAAATATGAGGTATTTAAAATTATTTCTTAGACCTAAAAACAGGGTATTTTGTGAAGCAGCTGCCAAAACTATTTTGCAAAATGGCATCACTAAAATTTTCACGTAATTTAGACCACATTTTATGGGTGATAACCAATTTGTATGCATTTCCGATCCTTCTAGCTATTTTTTGTCATTTAAAAAAATTCTTGTTGATTCAGCAGGAAGCGGGTTAAATTTGAACTGCAACCCCCTCATAGTTTGCTCATGATTTTTTCCAAAAAACATTTTTAGGTACAAAAGTAGCTATTTCATTAGAGAAACACCAAAAAAAATTCAAGATTCAATCACTAGCTAGGAACGGTCATTCCCGCCGTTTTGACCGAATTTTGAAAGGGGCATAAAAAATTCAAAAAAAAAATCAAAAAATTAGAAAACCTTCGCATTGTGTCATTATATGTGACCAAGTTTCCATGAAAAATAATAAACTTGTAATACGGAAATTATTTTAGAAAAGTGTTCTCAGAAATGAGCTATCATGCGTGAAGATTCATGGATTTCAACCCAAACGCTCAATCTCATGGCCACATTCATGGCATAGTTTGTTCAAATGATCTCATATTGTGCATAAGGGTGCATCTTGGAATTCCAAACAATGTTGCCAAAGTGAGTTTTCATTTTCTTTGCACGGAAAATTCATTTTCCATTTTTCGACTGCCCGAAATGAGGTTTTTTTGTGAAGGACCTACCATATAT
This sequence comes from Aegilops longissima, assembly GCA_021605205.1. Lineage (NCBI taxonomy): Eukaryota > Viridiplantae > Streptophyta > Magnoliopsida > Poales > Poaceae > Aegilops > Aegilops longissima. Next base: position 19,185,614 of record CM038676.1, on the reverse strand, counting down.
TTGTTGCAAAATTGTACCAAATCATTTTTATAAAATACTAGGACATATTTAATGAACAATTGACAAAATGGTTGGGTGTCAAAAGTTTTGATCCACCTCTGGTGAAAAAGACAAATTCCCGCCGATTCAGCTGGAAGCGGGTCAAATTTGAACTGCAGCTGCCTCATAGTTTGCTATTTATTTTTTCCAAAAATAATTTCTAGTTACATAAGTATCTATTTAATCATAGAAACACCAAAAAAATTCCAAGATTCAACCACTAGCTAGGAGCAGTCAAGCCCGCTGCTTTGACTGCATTTTGAAACGGGCATAAAAATTCAAAAAAATCAAAAAATTGGAAAACCTTCGCATTGTGTCATTATATGTGACCAAGTTTCCAGGAAAAATAATAAACTTGTAATACGGTAATTATTTTAAAAAAGTGTTCTCAGAAATGAGCTATCAAGTGTGAAGATTCATGGCTTTCAAGCCAAATGATTAATCTTATGGCCGCATTCATGGCATAGTTTGTTCAAATGATCTCATATTGTGCACAAGGGTGCATATTTGAATGGCAAACAATGTTGCCTAAGGAAGTTTTCATTTTCGTTGGACGAAAAAACCATTTTCCATTTTTCGAGTGCCCGAAAGGAGGTTTTTTTGTGAAGGAACTACCAAATAATTGTTGCAAAATTGGACCAAATCATTTTTATAAAATACTAGGCCATATTTAATGCACAATTGACAAACTGGTCTGGTGTAAAATTTTTTGATCCACCTCTCGTGAAAAAGACAAATTTCTACCGATTCAGCTGGAAGCGGGTCAAATTTGAACTGCAGCTGCCTCATAGTTTGCTATTTATTTTTTCCAAAAATCATTTCTAGTTACATAAGGACCTATTTAATCATAAATACATGGTTTGGTGGCGATACGTCAAGTTTGGGCAGTGGCGAGGGCCCCAACTCTAGAGCGCGTAAACTCGATGCCGCCAAGTGGTCACCAGCGTGACCGTGGCGTTGCCATGTGTTCAGGGCGGCCTAGGCATGTCTAGTGGGTTGGGCACTCCCAGGTTGGTGCTAGGAAGAAAATTACAACATAAGATTCTCACGAGGAGACCTATCGATGCTCAAACATGAATTAGCAGCCAAGTGTTTGATTAGCGGTACGGGAAATGTACATGGCTAATGGGCGTGAGTTTTGGCTGAGGATGATCAGTTACTAAGAAGACCGTTTCACAAATTTTCAGCTCAAAAGGAGGAGCCTAGGTGGTACTTGCTTTGCAAACTACCACACTGGACATAACTACGAATGTTGAAGCTCGGCTCAAAATAATGAATGTATTGAGCTGGCATTTGGTGCAGGATGGTTATTTGGGCATAGGAAAGCACTGTAGAAATGGATGTTATTTGGACATGCCAAAGTGGTACTTCCTTCACAAACTGTTGTTCTGAACAGAATAGGAAAATGAATATTTTTGAATTATTTTTGAACTAGGCAAGGAAAGTTTTTACATATTTGACAAAGATATGACCAAAAGAATTTATGAGATTTTTTGGGGAATTTTGGGAATTACAGAAATATAGGTTGCAACCTAGGGCAAAACTGCCACATGGACATGACACATAGGCAAAACTGATGAGGTGGCGCCTAGTCATAGCAACCCACCACAATTTACAAGGCTGTGACCATCTATATTGGTCGTTAACAACTAGAAATAAGGCAGCGGACTAGCGCTGTTTGCTTTATGACCATTTCGCGTAAGGAAATTATGACCTTTCTGACCAAAATGGTCGCAATGGTTTAGGGTTTGGAGCCCCTCGAACAGCTTTTGACCAATTGGTCTCAAATGGTCATAAATCTATGACCAATTCTTCCAGGGTCACTGACAGAAGGTCATAAGTTGACATATTTCTTGTAGTGTTTCACCCTTTTCCGCATAAATGAGTACATCTCACGACTCTTCTTGTAATCCTGACAGCAAAATACGTGCATTTTTTGGATAATAAAGAAAGTCAGTGAATGGAACTATATTTCTCCTGAATAGACAGTTCAGTTATTGTGTTGAGACCATTTCACCGAGTCATATGATCATTCTGCATTTGATATCTGTAATGATACCCCTTATCTGAAAGTACGTACCTGCATATAAGAAAATCACAACCATGGCAAACAAAACATGAATACTACTGACTATGTGCAAAAATACGTGTGCATATTAAGATCCTTCAACTAAGTATTGTAAACACACTAATAAGTACTTTTGTAATAGAATTCTTTGTAATAATGCATTCAGCAGTGTCTACTGTAGTCACATTAATACTTGTGCTTCCATCGTTGAATGACAGTACTACCAATGGGTATCCTGTTCAAAAACTGAAAATAGATTTGCTCTCAAATCCATCATTGAATAGAATTCTTTGGTTAATGCAAATGTCACAATTGTGTAACTTCAACATAGACTCATTAGAATCCTTGGCATTTGTTTGTATTACAGGGGTGAATTGATAGGCTCTCTGGAACCCATTCTTTGACGACCTGCAATCTTTTACCTTATTTTCTCAAGCGAGTTCCAAATCTAAAGATGTGAAGATAATAATCATCAAGAATGACTAATGGCAGAGAAACGTGGATGAACTAAGTACCACAAAATACATGGATGTCACTAACTTGCTATCTTCATAACCACGTAATAGCTAATGTCCTGTGCGGCCAACTGATACTGTGTGGTAGAATATTAAAAAGCAAGGATTGTGTGATCCAATGATTAAATATGAAATCAAATGAATGACTCAAACTGAAGTGCGACTGGTTTGTATATTCCAGTGATAATAAAACTACACCTAATGTACATGTACATGCTTAAAAAAAGGGCTGACAAAAGCTAAATTGAATCAGACATACACTATCCAAATCAGTCAAACAGAAATAATTGATGATGATAAAACTACTGACCAATCGATTGGTTCTTATGCTACCGTTGCGGCAGTCAAATTAACACCATATCGACTGAACGACTATGAGATAATAGTTTTAAAAATTATTGCAGCCGATAACACGGACCACCAGAAAGGCATGCAAAAATATGCATGCTTGTTACAGAGAAATTTAACAAATTTATCTTCTATATAAGTACAGTATGTCCGCTGCTCAAAACATATAACAGATTCATGAAGCTTTCCATCCGTTCAAAACCATTAATGTTTGAAGTGTATGTGGAGTCAATTTAAGAAAAAAAAATGTGAGTATACTTAATTACTTACTAACGCTGTGTTTGGATGTTTGCATTCGGAGCCTTGGCATTGCATTGGGTTGAATACCAATATCACAGGATATTGATATTGATATTGAATGCCAATATTTTTGTTTGGATGTTTAGGTATTCGGAACACAGCCTTGATATTAAGGTTGAATGCCAAGTGATGTTTGGATGGTCAAATAATATAGGGGGGTTGAAGAGAGAGATGAGAAGGACTGCTACCTCCATGAGCGACCCCAGGGCGGATGTTGACCTCCGGCCAGACCCAGAAGGACATGTTCAGGAAGAGTCAAGCGAGGTGTCGTCCTTGCAGTACCTGAAAAGCGGCGGTGCGTCGAAGGTGTCCGAGTAGCCGGCAGTATAGGTGCAAGGCGAGGCCCTGGGTAGCCGGCGTTGAGGTCCGGGACACGGCCCGAGTAGCCGGCGAGCAGCTGCAGGATCCCCCATTGCGTGAGCAGGGTCCCCCACCCAGGATGCACAGAAGAGAGAGAGAGGTGAGGGGACTGCTCCACCGGAAGGAAGAAAAACGCAAAAGAAATGCGGCGGGGCAGGAGGGTGGCGTCGGCCGCTGGACAAGAGGAGGCGGGATGGGCTACCTGCGCCGCCGCCATTCGTAGGGCACGCGCGGGCGAGACCTCCTGTCTCGAGCATTATCCCGAATACTCAGCGATGTCGAGCACATAGGCTCTGAATTGGGCCGGGAGACTTTTGCCTTCGGGACGGGACGCTCAATATCGAGCCCGAATGCCACAGCCGAATGCCAAGAACCTCCAAACGCTGGTATTCGGGATATTCGGCCCAGATGAATGCCAATACTCAATACTAGGCCCGAATGCCACAGCGTAATGGATCTTCGCTCTCAAACACTAATGGATTTCCGCCGGTTGTCAACTGCTCGTCATCCATATAACCTCATGTGTAGTAATATCTAATATAGGCAAAGGGAACAAAGGGGATCTTTCCAATTTTGACTTAGTAAATCATATGGTTATATCCCAACAAATTTAAACCGGACTTCCAGAAAAAAAAAGATGATCCGTTCCAAGCAGGGGCGAGAAAGAGATAGGAGAAGGAATATACCAGATTTGATTGCGGGGATAGACAGAGGAGTTGAAGGCGGTGACGCTGTGCTGCCATTGGAGCCCATCCAGACCTTGCGTTGCTACTGCATGGGCATGCGAGGGAGCTAGTGTTTTTCCTCTCTGCAACATGGGAACGGGAGCAGGGTTTGGGAGCAAGGTGGGAACATCCATATGGTCTGGTCATTGCAGACGATCAATCCCGCCGCCATCGTGGTCGTCATGGAGGCAGAAACAGATTTCGTACCCTCCACCGGCACCTTGCGAGCACGGATCAGATGGAGAACATAATTTGGAACTCTTTTGTGTTTCAGGTAAAGGGTGAGAACCGAGAGAGGTGTCCCGTGCTGGGAGTAAGGAAGTAGAGGATTCCTTTTAGAGAGACGTGAGAGATTGAGAGATTTGGTCATACGGGAGTGATATACGTGAGTTTTCTTTTGACTGTTGATATACGTGATAGTTTTTTTGTTTTGGAGAGATATACGAAGAGATTATAAGGCTTGAGCCATGTGAGAGAGATATGCCTACGTGAGTGTTTTTTTAAGCGTGACAGATTGAGAGATTTAGGGTCATGGAGATATATGACTTTTTGTGGAACATTAGGACTGCTTCGAAAGATGAAAAAAAAATCAAATCGTAAGCTAAGAAAAAGAATCTGATTGTTTCAGCTGAGGATTGTATGGATCAATCAACACCGTTATAACTCGGTCCCATCAGATTAACGGCTCCTAATTACTGATTAACGTGGGAATTTGTAGGGAGTCTAGTCTAAAATTAGTATAGGTATAGATAGATAGATAGATAGATAGATATATATAGATAGATAGATAGATAGATAGATAGATATCTTATTAGCTATATCGAGTCGTCGTTGGGTGAGTCAAAGAAAGCTTGCGGCTCGTACGCACCCCGGCTCCCCAATCACGCACTTGTGATCCATCCCCATTCCAACCGCCCCGCCACACAAACAGAAGCACAAGCGAAAGATGGGGTGCTGAGAGAGAGGAGAGCTCCAGAATCCATGGCGCCTGTGGTGACCGCTGCGCTGGGCGCGTTGGGCCCTCTGCTGGGGAAACTTGCTGATTTGCTCGCGGGCGAGTGCAGCCGCCTGAAAAGGGTCCGCCGATATCCGCTCCCTCCAGTCTGAGTTTAAAGGTATGCATGGTGCGCTAAATAAGTATGCAAGGCTGGAAGACCCTGGTGACCAAGTGAAGGAATGGGTATCACCGGTGAGGGAGTTGGCCTACGATACAGAGGATCTTTCCGACAAGTTCATTCACCGTCTCGGCAAAGGAGGGGACGGCGAGGGCTTGAAGGAGTTCTTCCGCAAGACCGCTCGCGTCTAAAGACGCTCGGAGCTCGGCGTGGAATTGCCAACCAAATCGATGACCTGGAGCTTCGTATCAAGCAAGTGAAAGAGCTCAAGACTAGCTACAAGCTGGATGATGTTGCTTCTACCACCCCGGGCCAAGCTACCGTGGATCCCCGGTTGGCCGCTCTTTTTGCTGAGGAGGCACACCTTGTTGGCATTGATGGTCCAAGAGACGAGCTTACCAGGTGGATGCTGGAAGAAGAAAGCAATCATCATCGCAGGGTGTTGTCGGTTGTTGGGTTCGGTGGGCTGGGAAAGACAACACTGGCGAATGAAGTATATCGCAAGATTCAAGGGCGTTTTGACTGCCATGCTTTTGTGTCAGTCTCACAAAAGCCAGATACAAAGAAAATCATCAAGGATTTAATCTCACATATGTCTTGCAATGCTGAATTCACAAAAGATATGGAGAGCTGGGATGAACAGAAATCCATTGGAAAGCTAAGAGAACTATTACAAGATAAAAGGTAATATATGGTGTTGCTAATTATTTTCTACGAAATATGCGTTATGTGCAAATATCATTATTCTAGTTAAGGATGTAATTTTGATATGCAAAGAATGAACACCATTGCACCACCAGTGATGCTTGTCATTGCATGGTTTATAGGCCGATTGGAATTTTACAATTGGTTTGTCTTTTCTACTGCAATTATAACTATATCCTGATCGATTTACGCCCCTACTCCACTGGCTTAGGTATCTTGTAATCATTGATGATATATGGTCTATATCAGCATGGAAAGCAATCAACTATGCTTTTCTAGAGAATAATTCTTCAAGCAGGATTATAACTACAACACGCATATTGGAAGTAGCAAGGTCTTGTTGTCCAGATCGTGATGACCAGATCTATGAAATGGCACCTCTAAGTGACCTCCACTCTGAAAGACTATTTCTTAACAGAATATTTGGTTCTGATGAGCGCTGCCCTGATATGCTTATTGAAGTTTCAAATACTATCTTGAAAAAGTGTGGAGGCCTACCATTGGCAATTATCAGTATAACTGGTTTACTAGCTAACAGACCACGTGTCAAAGAAGAGTGGGAGAAGGTGAAAAGATCATTTGGTTCTGATTTGAACAGAAACCAGAGTCTGGAGGGAATGAAAAACATACTTTCCTTGAGCTATAATGATCTTCCACCAAACCTCAAGACTGTTTTGTTGCACTTAAGTAATTTCCCCGAGGATTATGTGATTGACAGAGAAAGGTTGGTGAGGCAATGGATTGCGGAAGGCTTTATTTCTGAAGAGCGTGGGAGGAGCAGTCAAGAGGTTGCAGAAAGTTATTTTTACGAGCTTATCAATAAAAGCCTAGTCCAACCAGTGGACATTCGTTATGATGGGAAGGTGGAAGCTTGTCGAGTTCATGACATGATGCTTGAACTTATCATTTCAAAATCCATTGAAGAAAATTTCATCACTGTGGTGAACGGCAGTCAAACTGTTTGGGGAAATTCTCAGTGTTCTATTCGACGTTTATCGATCCAGGACATTGACCAGGAGCTTGCATCTGAATTGGCAAAGAAAGATCTAAGCCATGTACGTTCTCTTATAATAACAGCGTCAAGATGCATCAAGCACTTGCCCAGTCTTACTAAGTTTGAAAGTTTACATGTACTAGATTTTCAAAGTTGCCAGGGCCTGATAGAGTATGATATGGATGGTATGAAAAACCTGTTCCAGCTAAAGTACCTAAGCTTTAACAACACAGGCATATCGGAGCTACCATGTGAAATTGTGATGCTACATGATCTAAAGACGCTTGATTTTAGGAATACAATAGTCAAAGAATTTCCTGCTAGAATTGTTCAGCTAACTAAACTACAACATCTACTCAGTGGCTCAAATCAGTGGAAGATACCAATCGGGATTGGGAATATGACAAACTTAAGGGAGGTCTCAGGCTTTGATATTGCCATGAGTTCAGTAGGTGCTGTGAAGGAGCTAGGGAGCCTGGTCAATTTGAAGGTACTCCGTGTATGGTTCATGGTGGAAGGTGAAGAATCTCAAGAGTACAAGAGTCATGCAGAGATGTTTCATTCCTCACTATGCAAGCTTGGAAGCTACAAACTCCAGGCCGTGTGGATAAGTACTGGTATTCCATCTCTATTTGGGTTATTAGATTCCTGGTCTCCTCTTCCAATTCACCTCCAAACATTTTGGATGGGCATCCCGTACTCCAGCACTCACCACTCTTGCATACCTAGCCATTAACTTAAGTGTAATAACAGAGGAGGTTGTTGGCATACTTGGAGAGCTGCCTGCATTACTTTGTCTGAAACTTTATACCGATACAGTCCATAAAGACAAGCTTGTTTTGCAAGGCAGAGGATTCCGATGTTTGAAAGAGCTCGTTTTTCATCCTTTTGGTAAAGGTGCAGGGACCCTTCTGTTTGAGGAAGGGGCATTGCCAAAGCTCGAGAAGCTTGAGTTGTGGTTCTTTGTATGAATGGCAAAGGTCTATGGGTTCTACTTAGGTCTTGAGCACCTCCCATATCTGAAAGATGTACAAGTTTTTCTTGAGAACTGGGATGCCACATCTTCTGAAGTTGAGGCTGCTGTAGCTGTGATAAGGAAGGAAGCAAATCTCCATCGCAATCATCCCAAGTTATCCCTGCAAGAAAGGAAGAAACAATGACATGAGATATTGCTATTTCTATTCTTGCGACATTCGAATTGTTCATGCTGTCTGTAATCAGACCTATTGTGTATTTTCCCCATATCTTTAGGAAGCTTCCCGACGGGCTGATATTCTCTCTCTTTAGGGAAACTGTTCTCCTTGTCTCCTTCAATGAATACAACTGTGGGTGGCTCGACTGGAATGGTGTCCTAAAGCTACTATTCTCGTTGCGTGAAGCTCATATAAAAGTGCTCTATATATAGTTGCTATTTGATTTACCGAAAAAGGGTTTCCCCCCCGCTTTGCATTTCAAAGCAACGAACACCATACATATAGACTTGCTGGGGCGAGCAGCACATCAAGCCCAAAAGAAAAAGAAGAAGAAAAAAAATGCCAACAACGGCAGCTCGACAAACATGGATGAACCGCCACCGTTGCGCCCTCCGGAGACAAACCACCACAGCCCGAGGCTCCGAACTGCCGCGTACCAAGCAGCACCTTCAAGAAGGGATGCGACGCCGACGACGCTGGCGTCCGGACGAGTCCTAGGGTTTCCCCGGTATGTGGAGGGAAGTGGAGGATGGCTACCACCGACACCCTCCAAGAAGGAATGGTGGCACCTGCCGGTGTCACCGCATCGGAGCCGGACGAACCGGCAAGGATTTCTCCCGCACTCCAACCCCACCGCCCAATCAAAGCCGACCAGCCAAACCACCGTTCAACACCATGCGCCATTGTGGTTGCGCCGCGCTGCCGCCACCCACGCTGTCTCACTACAAGCACCAACACGAGGCCAAGAAAACCGGAGAAAAGAGCCAAGCCATGGGAGCAGCAACACCAAGGCCGAGCGGGAGGGAACCACCTCCATCGCTGCCGTGCGAGAGGCCCGCGCCTTCGGCAAAGTTGTTGTCGCCATCCGGACACAGCAGCGGGGCAAACCAGGTCACCCCTGGCCCGGTCAGGCCCTAAACGGGCCCGCTAAGCCCCGCCGGCCATGCTGCAGCAGGCTGGCATTGGCTCCGCCAGCACCCCGCCGCTCAACGCTACTCCCCCGCCTCTCAGAAGTCTTGCCGCAGACCAGCTCCGCCGCCGGCACGCCCAGGCCCAGATGGGGCCCGTAGGGCCCAGATCTGGGCCGAGCGCCGCCGCCAGACCCGCCGCCAACGACGCCGCCCGTCCGCCCGCCCGCCCGTGCAGCGCCGAGAACCCCGCCGCCACCCGGTCCGTCGCCGCCTAGGAGCACCTCCCGGTGTAGCTCCGCCCCGCGCCGGATAGCCACCAGGAGGGCAAGGACAGGGGGGCCGCCGCTACCAGCGACCCCAGGGCCAGGGCGGCCGCGGGCGCCAGCGACGGCGGCGAGAGGAAGGGGAGAGGTGGAGGCTGGAGGAGGAGGGAGTCGGTGCGCGGCCGGTCGCCCGCCGGGGCGACGCGGTCGTGAGAGGGAGGAGTCAAAAAGCTCTCTTGCTATTTGATTTATGATATTCGTTTTTGCTTGGCGTGTGAAATGGAATCGTACGAATCGTTTCAATTTGTTTTTGCTTGGATTATTACATTAACAAGATCGACGGCTAAATATATTGTTGGATATATACATGTGGAGCTATATATATTGTTGTTTCAATTGGAGGGCTATCACAGCAAACAGGACAAAAAAAAAACCCAGTTTGATGTACAAGCCGAGTATTACACTCGGTTTACAACCAATAAGCCGTGCAGCCCAGGGTAAAACACTCGGCGTAGCACACTAAGCCGTGTCGCCCAGCAAATGCACTCAACTTATAAAAAATATGTGCCGTGTTTGTTGGAACAACGTTCGGCTTATAGAACCTGATGAACTATTTTGAGGTAAATGCAGTGGTGGTACATGAAGTTGCTTAGCATGTGCAGCTTGGTGTCTGATGTTGCAAAATACGAAAAAGTGGTGCCAAAACTTGTTTGTGCGAGCACGTACGGTTCAAAACACAGGTGCTGCCGTATCCTGACTCGTGGGGCCCAGTGGCAGCGGCCGGAAGCGGTACGAAGCGGCTGGCGCGTGGCGAGTTTGCAGAAACACCCCCGACCTCATAGCGAATCTCAGAAAAAAATGCCTGAACCGGCATTTAGCCACTTGTTACCTGAATCACGAATCGTGCACACCCTTGGAAAATCCCCAATCTCACACTTCTGCCGACGGCGGCTTTGCGATGACTATGGCAGAGCCGTGAACCCCTTGAGCGAAGAGGATGGAGGAGGTGGGCGGCGTCGGCGAGCGCAATGTGTAGGACGTGCGGGACCGCTGCAGTCGGGCCTCCCAGGCAGAGATGGCCAGCACCGGCGAGCCATCGTACAAAATTTCGTCGGATGTGTAGTACAACCCAAAAAAATCCCCGCTGGTGCTCAATCCCTCCTCTATTTCTCTCACTCTCGGTGGTGCCTGTAGATGAATGGGGAAATATTCCTTTTTTAGGATGAAGAGCTCCATGATTTTGATTTTGGGCTGCGTCAGTGCCAATTTGATCTGATTTTCAATGGAGTGGAGAAATTGGTGGATAAGTGCATCTGCCTGCTAGAACCAGCTCGCCGTGTGTGCAGTGAGGGGTTTGACAATAGTTGAAGATTTTGGGGGTGTCAATATGAGGTCTGTTGCTGCTCACTGATCATTTTTTTTGTTGCTTAACTACTTCATAGTGAAATGTTTTTGCTCACGAGATTATTTGCATAGGATTTCAGGGCTTGTCAGTTTGTTGAGTGGGTGGACAAACCATGGGAGGAGAGGGCAAGAACAACTATTGGTGAGCCAGCTAGCAAGAATTTGATCCTGGAGAATTTAATCAAGGAGGAGTCCAAGAAGGTTGATGAGAAGGAGAGGCACGGACTGGAGAAGAAGCTAATAAGTAGGATGCACATAGAGATAGGATGTTATTGTCTGTTGTTTATTATTGTTGGCATGTTTGCACTTCTGTTTGAAGTAGCAAAGAAGTAATTTTGTTACCTATTTATTTGCAATGTAATGGATGAACATGGTAATGAGTGAGATCTTTCAGAGAATGTTAAGTGCGTGGTCTTTTTCTTTAATGAGAATGAAGCTTGAATAATTTGATGTTGGCCATTTCTCTCATATTACAGAGTAAAAAGCATATATAAGCACTTCCTTGGGAGAAATTAAACAAGATCAGTACAAAGAACCTTACTTTTTTGGGAGAAATTGAACAGGTACATATAAAAAAATTATTTTGGGAGAAATTAAGCAGGTAGAAAGAACAATGTTTTTTTGGGAGAAATTAAACAGGTACAGAACAGTACAATTTTTTCTATGTTGCTAGAACAACATACAGTGCACTATGCTTATTGCGAGAAGCACATACAGAAGTAAATAACATGTACAAGCAGGTTATATCCATTTTGCAAAGGAATGTTGCATCGGAGATGAATTTAGTGCGTCATACATGGCAACAATAGTGCATTAACAAAATGAAAAGGTTCAACAACACAAAATGGAAGATTCAGTACACAGTATTCAGTACATAGGTAGTTCATTCATGAACTTAGTGCATCACTTAAAATGCTTTAGGTGTTGTTCATCTACCTGAACTACAATGAGAGGAAATCACGCCAATCATCATCTTGAGGTGCATTCTGTGTGAACACAACCTCTTCCTCTGCTTGGACATAATTTTGTGCTCATGAAGTTTCTGTTCCTACAACATTATCCCTGTCATCTCCAAAAATGGGGTTGTAGAAGCCAGGAGCTGCTGCTCTTGCTCCTCTAGCAGTAGTTGTATCTGCTCCTCTTGAAGTTGTTGCATTTGCTCCTCCTCTTGTAGCACCTCCCCTTGTGACACCTCCTCTTGTAGCAGTTGCTTTTGCTCCTCTTGTAGCACGTCCTCACGCAGCACCTCCTCTTGTAGCACCTCCTCACTAGTAGAAAAAGGACCTAATATGAGACACATTAGTGTCGGTATGGTTTTGAGCCGGCACTAATGTGTCCATTAGTGCCGGTTCCAACGGCTAGCCGGCCGTTCTCATTAGTACCGGTTCGTGGCGAACCTATAGTACCGGTTCGTGCCACGAACCGGTACTAAAGAGGGTGGTGGCAGGGTGTTGTCAGTCTGGGGCCCGTCCAGCACCTTTAGTACCGGTTCGTGGCACGAACCGGTACTAAAGGTCGACGTACATAAACTCTTCGTCCCCCCGAGCCACTCTGTTCTTCCCCTTTCCCCTCACTTCCTCTGTTCTTCCCCCTCTGTCCTCGAGCTCCTCACAAATGTTGCGCAAAATTTGTCAAGATTTGAAGGCCCCCATCCATTCAAATGATCACAAAGGTTAGCAACTTTGTCCTTTCAACTCTCATTGCTAGATTAGCTCTTGCAATGTTTTGTATAGTGATTAATTTGGGAGGAATAATTATATTTGCTAGTATTTGATTTGTATGCAATTTGAGGTCAAAAATAACACTTAGTTTGCATATGTAGGTGTGGTTTACTTAGTGGCGCCTTCTAAATCTCCGTCGTAACCACTGTCGATCGCCTTGCCGTCCGTCTGTCGCGGCACCACCTTCTGGTGAGGCTCTTGTTCATGAATGTTTTACATTACCAAATTGATGTTTATGTGATTTGGATATATAGTTACTCGTATAATTATCTTACCGTCGTTGTTTGTTATACATAGTGCCATGGTTTTGATATCCGTCCCCGTCGGCCCTCGTCCTTGTTATGATTCGGATGTGGTATATTCTCTTTTAAAACTAGTTGTTGTATTTCGTGTTTATGACAAATTATGCTCATCAAGTTGACATAGATATTTTTATCTAGGAGGTATGTATACCGGAAATTCCAACCGACCCTATTGTCGAGAGGTTAAATTTAGTTGAAAGAGAAAACGAGTATTTGAAAGAAAAATTGAAAAGAATTGAGGGGGAGAAGATGGAATTGGAGTTGCATGTTGCCGATGTCGTCGATGATCACAAGATCAAGATGGAGAAAATGAGGTTGAAGATTAGAAAGATTAGAAAATATGCCATTGATAGTGTGGCTTGGTATCATTATGCTGTTGGATCAATTATTACCTTAGTTGCGATCTTCATCGCATTTGTTGTTGCATTTAAATTCTTTAGCTAGAGAGTTATTTGTATGTTGCATTTAATTAAGTGTTGTATATGAACTTTATGTATGAACTTGTATTAATTTGGTCTATTCGGTGTTGTGTAATGAAGATGAGCCGACAATGGATGTATGATGACAGATGCTCTCCGAGTTCATTAATGGCGTGCATACTTTTCGCTTGCCGCTGAGGCAAACAAGCGGCGGATGGTTTTATGCCTTGTCCATGTGCTGGCTGTAAGAATGGTCACAGTTACTCTACGTCAAGAACCATTCACGTCCACCTATTTGAGTCCGGTTTCATGCCCCACTATAATGTTTGGACCAAGCACAGAGAAATAGGGGTTATGATGGAAGACAATGAAGAAGAAGAGGACGACGACGGCTATCCTGGCCATGGGTTCCCTGAATACGATGATACAACAATGGGGGAAGAAGCTGAGCCGGCAATGCAGAAAGAAGCTGAAGAAGAGGCATCAGATTAGCCCGCTGATGATCTAGGTCGGGCCATTGCCGATGCAAAGAGAAACTGCGCAAGTGATCTGGAGAGGACGAAGTTGCAGCGCATGTTAGAGGATCACAAGAAATTGTTGTACCCGAATTGCGAAGCTGACAAAAAAAAGTTGGGCACCACACTTGAATTGCTGCAATGGAAGGCAGAGAATGGTGTATCTGACAAGGGATTTGGAAAGTTGCTGGTAATGATAAAGAATATGCTTCCAAAGGACAACGAATTGCCCGAAAGTACGTATGAAGCAAAGAAGGCTGTCTGCCCTCTAGGGTTAGAGGTGCAAAAGTTACATGCATGCCCTAATGACTGCATCCTCTACCGCGGTGAGTACGAGGATTTGAATGCTTGCCTGGTATGCGGTGCATTGCGTTATAAGATCAGTCGCGATGACCCTGGTGATGTCGAGGGTGAGCGCTCCAGGAAGAAGATTCCTGCCAAGGTGATGTGGTATGCTCCTATAATACCACGGTTGAAACGTTGTTCCAAAACAAAGAGCATCTGAAAGCGTCGGGTGGCACGCAGAAGACCGTAAGAAAGACGGAAAGTTGAGAGCACCACGACGGTTTGCAGTGGAGAAAATCGAGAGAAAGTACCGGAGGAGTTTGCAGGTGACCCAAGGAAAGTATGGTTTGGTCTAAGCGCAGATGGCATTAATCCTTTTGGGGAGCAGAGCAGCAACCATAGCACGTGGCCTGTGACTCTATGTTTGTATAACCTTCCTCCTTGGTTGTGCATGAAGCGGAAGTTCATTATGATGCAAGTGCTCATTCAAGGCCCTAAGCAACCCGGCAACGACATTGATGTGTACCTAATGCCATTAGTTGAAGAACTCTTACAACTGTGGAATGGAACAGGTGTACGTGCGTGGGATGAGCACATGGGGGAAGAATTTGACCTAAAGGCGTTGCTGTTCGTGACCATCAATGATTGGCCTGCTCTCAGTAACCTTTTAGGACAGACAAACAAGGGATACCGCGGATGCACGCACTGTTTGGACGATACCGACAGTATATATTTGAATAGTTGTAAGAAGAATGTGTACCTGGGACATCGTCGATTTCTTCCGAGCTATGTGCATTCCTCAATGCAATCTCTCAGAAGGTAATCGATCCAGAAATCATACCAAGGTTACAGAATGATTTGGTGCAATGTCTTGTCAGTTTCGAGTTGGTGTTCCCACCATCCTTCTTCAACATCATGACGCACGTCCTAGTTCACCTTTGCGAAGAGATTAGTGTTTTGGGTCCTGTATTTCTACACAATATGTTCCCCTTTGAAAGGTTCATGAGAGTCTTGAAGAAATATGTTCATAACCGTGCTAGGCCAGAAGGAAGCATCTCGAAGGGCCATGAAAATGAGGAGGTCATTGAGTTTTGTATTGACTTTATTCCTGACCTTAAGCCGATTGGTGTTCCTGAATCGCGGCATAAGGACAGACTGGAAGGAAAAGGCACACTAGGAGGGCATCAAATAATATGTATGGACGGGCATTCTCTCACTGAAGCACACTACACAGTTCTACAGAATTCCGCCTGGTGGCTCCGTATATGGAGGAACACAAGAATTTTCTACAGTCCAAACACCAGGAGAAGTCTGACGACTGGATTACACGCGAATAAACGAGGACTTTTGCCGGTTGGTTGTAGAAACGTGCCCTGAATGATGGCGATATTTAAAATGACCTGTACTCGCTGTCCCAGTTACCATCTTCGAATATAATGACTTTCAAAGGGTACCAGATAAATGGGAATACATTTTACACGATCGCCCAAGATAAGAAGAGCACCAACCAAAACAGTGGTGTCCGCTTTGATGCAACAACCAACACGGGAAAGGAAACATATTATGGTTACATAGAGGACATATGTGAACTTAACTATGGATTAGGTGATTTGAAGGTCCCTTTGTTTCGGTGCAAATGGGTCAATATGACACGAGGCGGGGTAACGGAAGACCCGTAGTACGGAATGACAACAGTGGATCTCAACAATCTTGCGTATGCAGACGAACCATTCGTCCTAGCCAATGATGTGGTGCAGGTTTTTTATGTGAAAGACATGTCTACCAGGCCGAGAAAAAGAAAAGATAAGGAAGCGAATGGATCATACGACGAGCCAAAGCGCCACATAGTTCTTTCAGGAAAAAGAAACATCATGGGAGTGGATGACAAGACAGACATGTCAGAAGATTATGAAAAGTTTGATGAAATTGCTCCATTCACAGTGAATATTGACCCGAGCATCCAGTTAAACGATGAAAATTTTCCCTGGCTACGGCGCAAAGGGACACACGAGAAGAAAAAGTTTCACACCCAAAGATCTGGGATGTGATCGACATGTGATCCGGAATGTCTGTAATAGTTAGGGTAGTTAATTATGTGTTTTGGCATTTGAAATGCGAAGAAATTTTATGTGCAAACAAATTCTTTTTCATGCATTTACTGATTTTTTTCCAGCTAAATGACCCTAAAATTGAAAAGCATTTGAAATGAACTCAGAAAAGGTTGAAAGTTGGCATGGTATCATAATTTCATACAAATAGTATGTGCAAAAAAGTAGAGAGGGTTACGACAAAAACTGGATACACTTCGTGTACAAAATGGACAATCTTTTTCGAAGTATCAGGGTTTCCGACGAAAACTGGAATGTTACAAAGGCATTTAATATTTTAAATAACCTAAGAAAAAAGAATCACTGAAAAATCTTTTTTCAAAGTTAAGTTATTCACAAACTAGTGATTCACACAAATTTCAAATAATTCAAAATTTAAACTATTCAAATTTGAAAACTACCGGCACTAACAGATCAAAGTTTGTAAATTTTTGTACATAGAGCAAAAATATTCACAAAGAAACTTTAAATACAGCAAAAAACAACTCAAAAATAAATAAAACAAATAAAAAGAAAAAAAATTAAGAAAATAAAAAAAGTCCGCCTACTGGGCCAAAGCGGCCTGCATACGACTAGAAACTCAACCTTTTGTTGGGCCAGGATGCAGGCCATAAAGCCCCAAAGAGGCCCACATGGCAGCAATGAATTGGTAGGCCAAGAGGCCTACTTAGGAGAGGAGCTCGAGAGAGCTACCGCCTGGGCTTATAAACCAGTGCGGTAGCCCTTCGACTAGCGAGGTGGGACTAAACTTGCCGCACCGCACTACGCCAGCGCACCCCTTTAGTACCGGGTGGTGGCTCCAACCGGTACTAAAGACCCCCCCTTTAGTACCGGTTGGAGCCACCACCCGGTACTAAAGGGGGTGCGCTTCCCGCCGCTTGGCCTGGCCAAAACAGACCTTTAGTACCGGTTGGTGGCTCCAACCGGTACTAAAGGTCCATCCTATATATACAACACTTGAAAAAAATTCAGTTTTCCTCTGTTCTTCCCTCTGTTTCCTCCCTCCATCCTGCCCCGATCGTTGCCGCCCCCGCCCCTCGTCGCCGCCCCCGTCGACGTCGCCGCCCTTCGCCGACGCCGCCCCGTCGCCGACGCCGCCGCCTGCCGTCCCGTCCCGTCGTCTCCGTCGTCGCGCCCGCCCGCCCGTCGTCAGATCCCGTCCCTGTCGCCCAGCCGCCCGCCCGTCGTCCGCCGCCCCATCGTAAATCGCCCGTCCCGTCGCCCCTTCGTCGCCACCCCATCGTCGCCTCGCCAGTGAGCTCGCCCCGGCCGCCAATGTCCACACACACACACAGTACACACACACACACACACACACACACACACACACACACACACACACACACACACACACACTACACACATTAGTTTGTTTGTTATAAATTTTTCTGTTTTTTAGTTATAGAAATGTTAGAAATTATTCTGTTTTTTAGTTATATAAATATTAGAAATGTTAGTTTTATAGTAATGTTATAAATGTTTTCTGTTTTTTAGTTATAGAACTATTTATAGAAATGTTAGCAATTTTTCTGTTTTTTAGTTATATAAATATTAGAATTGTTATGGAAATGTTAGTTATATAATCAGGAAATTTTAGAATTAGTTTTAGTTAGATGAATTAGATTAATCTCAAATTGTTAGAATTTGCATATATATATATATATATATATATATATATATATATATATATATATATATATATAAATTTTAGTTATCACAATCAATCATTTAAAAATGTTACTTTTTATGGGGCATATAGTATTTGTTCTCGACGATATGCCTGGCCCGCATCCTCGCCATCGACCCGTTCATGACGGCGTCATGCTTCAGGGACCCATGTTGGGACTGGGCTCCGCTGGCTGGCACGGGAGGTGCTACACGAGGGCGCCCGCTTGTGAGAACCCGACCTCGGGTCCCGTCGTCGACCCTGATCTTCTTTGGTGGCGTTCGCGTGGGCCACATTCGGTGCAGAGGCTGCCGGCCCCGCCGGAGGTGGTGCGTCTCCGTATTAGGGAGGAAGATGAGCACGTCCATCGCTACATGGCTGCTATGGACGACGTCAGGTTCTCCACTACTTGGCGGGTTCTTTGGGCAGATGACCGGAGATATGATCCTGTGATGGTTCCTTCTCTTTGGGTGTGCACCACCCGCACCCCAGGAACCGCGAGTGGCGCCCTAGATTCTTCTGTAGTACTCGATCTTTATTAGGTACCTAGCCAGTGATGTATTCGATATATAGTATTGAGGCGATGTATTGAGATTATATATATTAAGACGATGATGTATTCGAGATTATATATTCGAGAGGATGTATTCGAGATTCAGATTTTCCTTATTGATTAATTGCATCCATGCATTGTAATTTGAATACTAAATTGTTTTATATTTCTTCTGTATTATTAGTAAAGTAAAAGCTACGGCGGACAATTACCGGCAGAGAGAGAGAAGAGGAATTGTTCGACATCATACGCAGCCCTCACAGGCTAGATGATCTGAATGAAGTAGATGACGGCTCCCAATATCTTAACAATACCGGAGAGGGTGATGAAAAGATATTCGATCTCGACGACCGGGCTGATGAAGTCATGAACTATGATTATGGTTATGACATAGACAATGTTTGTGATGACACAGACAATGTTGATCTTCAAATAACAAACACTACCGGCGAGGTATATTTATATAAGCATGCATCATGGTGATCATCGCATGTTTTTTTTAATGAAGATATATTAACGAATCGATCTTTCTTCTTTCAGCCCTCCGGATCGAGCAAATCTGCTTCTACAGACAGCAAGACAAAGCGCGGCCAGGAAGATTGTTGAAGGATGGTGTAAAGTACCACATCAAATCCATCAAGCCTAGTGGCGAACCCCTCACGCCTAAGAACATTGCGAACAAGTGGACTGGTCAGTGCGGAGTTCTTGTGAAGGACAAACTCCTGATCTCCATTCAAGAATGGAAAGAGCCAAAGACTAAACGTCCAGGTGTTACTTGGGTCGATGGCAGAGCCAAAGAAGACCTGGTAAAATCTCTGATGGAACATTTCACCCTATCAGATCATTTCACTAAAGCAGATGTGGACAAAGTCAAGGCCGCTGCTCTTAAGAAGATGGCAATTGCATTCAACACCCACAAGAAAAATGTATGGGCCAACTACCTCGCTAATGAAAGGAAGACTCCAGATTTCAAGGGAACACTGGAGAAGCAAAGAGAACATTGGGACGATTTCGTGACCTTCAAGGATTCAGAATTATCTAAGGAACGGTCGATGAAAAACAAGGCAAATGCCGCAAGAAAGACACAGTTCCATAGGCTGGGTCCAGGTGGCTACGCGGTGGCATTGCCTAAGTGGGATAAGTCTGAGCAAGGGATGGAGGATGCAGGGGTCACTCCGGTTACCTGGCACTGGCCCCCCAGGTGCAGAACTTGGTTCTATGCGTATGGGGGAGCGTTGGACCCGAAGACAGGCGGAGTTTCGGGGAAGGCAAGTCTAAAAGGAGCCGAACAAAAGATAATTGACGCAATAGATGATGCTCGAAGGGGGGTGTTCATGCCCAACAGAGAGAACGACGAGCTTACGCACGCCCTGGGAAATCTTGAACACCCGGGAAGAACACGAGGCATGGGCGTTATTCCCTGGTATGAGGGCTTTTCATAATGGAACGAGGACTACAGGAGCCGTGCAAGAAGGAAGATGGAGGAGCAGAAGAAAAGGAAGCTGGAGGAGGAGCAGAGGAAGCAGGACGCAGAACGCCTTCAAGGCCTAGAAGCAAGGCACGCGGACCTGGCACTCAAATTCCAGCAGCAGCAACAGCAGATCGACTCACTTAGCCAGGAAAGGGGGTCTCAGCAGCTGCAGCAGCAAGCGGATGATCGTCCAGCATTGGATAGCACCGTCCCATCCATGCCAAGAAGCAGCGTTGGTTCTGCCCCGGGCGACACACTGCTGGATAAATACCCTGTGGATGACATCATAGAGAACACTAACTGCGAGCTACACTCCCAAATGAAGAACATATCCATGAAGGTGGTGGACGGCGTTGCTTTTCCAGTTACCCCCAAAGCAACCTACCATTGCATCTCAATTCCAGAGGGCTATGCTCGTGTCATGGTTGATGAAGTGGTGGACCCATATTCGGGGCTAGCGCTTGACATTCGTGGAGGTGAAGACAAGCGCACACTCGGAGAGGCCATACATCGTATCATCCTATGGAGAAAGGATTGCATAATCTTTCAAAGTCCAGCGACACCGCGTCGTCTGCCGACTCCTCGAAGTCCGTGATCGAGTCAGCAGACTCCCGCTCCTCCAAGTCCACGAACGCGTGAGACTCCTCCTCCTCCTCGAAGTCCGCCACCTCCTCCAAGTCCCCGAACGCGTGAGCTGACTCCTTCGGTTTCAAGCCCGGCACAGCGTCATGCCACTTCTCCGGTTGGAAGTCCGGCATCGTGTTAGGCCACACCTCCTGCTTCAAGTCCGGCACATCGTCAGGCCACTTCTCCTGGTCCAACTCCACGTCAGCCGTCTCCGCCGTCTCAGCAATCGCAGAAGAGACATCCTGCAGCTTTGGTGCGTAGCGGTACGAGTTGAGGTAGTTCGGAAATGCAGAAGAAGGCAAGCGATATAAATATGGTCCAAGCCTCGCTCCTCTTCCTCGAGGCCTTACGACATGACTAAGGAGCAAAACACAGCCATAGTGCAAGCCCAAGTGGGCGCCCATTTTGGACGAAACCGCACCGCCGCCAAAGGAGAAAGTGCACGAGAAAGTAATTGACCACTTCATTCAGATGGCTAGAGAACCAGCTCCCAAGCCTGTTGACTCGGACTATGAGCGCCAAATCAGGAAGGCACATCGAGCACGACTACGAAGAAAGCGAGCTCAAGCTCGAGCCAACAAGCAGGTGGCAAAAATGCGGAAAACCGTTCCCAGTTGGGAGAACAGCGCGCAAGCGATCCCCGCTTGTTGTGCCAACAACACATGAGAGGAGTAATCACGCGTGCAAATATTATTGTGGGCAAACCGTTAGCGTTCCCCAAAGATGGCGATGTGGTAATAACAGAGGATCATATAATGCAGGCTCAAATGCTCAATATCTCTGTTGGACAACTCCTCGAAATCGAGCCCATGCCTACGCTTAAACAATCGGAAATAGCATGGCAATATGTCCGGGGCAAACCTTTGGTCCATCCAAACAAGGTCAAGGACCTCCCAACGAGAATGTATCAATTGCATCAATGGTACATGAACATTACCAAGATTTCCAATCGAGAGTCCCTCATGGTGAATGTCAAGCATGAGCATTATTAACATGAGAAAGCTCGGCCATTGAGTATCCGTAACTATTTCAGTTATTTAATCAAGACGCACTTGACAAGTCTATAAATCGGTTGCTATTGTCTCGTAAGTGATTTCTTTCTGTAATTTAAGTCTCAAGCCAGTTATGTAGTGATAATTTTGATCAATCATTACATGTAATTATCCTCACTATATTCTTTTTCTGTGGTATTATATGCAGGATGAAGATGTATGAAATGAAAAAAGCTGGACGCTATGGCGTTGGGTTCATTGACCCAAATACCATTAATCAGGACATATGGGATATTGAACATTGTAAAGCTGCTGTAGAGGAAAGCATGCTAGAGTTCTTGAAGTGCCTCAATACCTTCGAAGATATACTACTTCCTTACAACTTCTCGTGAGTCACACTGTCTCGTACTATAAATTCTGTTTTTGCTTACTAGCTAGCTAGATGTTAATAATTAAGTGTATACGGTTTACGGTAGTTGATTAATTTTATGCACATGCCCGCTTAATTAAGACATGCAAACGTGTGCGTATGCAGTTGGCACTGGGTCAAACTACTTATTCAAGAAATATTAGTGTTACTACATAATTATTGTTTTTTAGAATAATAGTTTCAAACTCAAACAGTGAAACGTGTGACTTCATGCTCAAGCTAAACTACTGAGGGTTAATAGGATTCACATCTTACTATTGTCAGGAAAACAATAAGTGCAGACTTGGAAATGAGGGAGAATAGAACCCGGAAGTTAAGCGTGCTCAGGCTGGAGTAGTGAGAGGGATGGGTGACCGGCCGGGAAGTTAGGTGATTTGGAATGAGTGATCAACACTTGAGCAGTTAAGAGAGGTGATTAGAGACGAAATCATCAAATAATTCAGAAAAATTAAAAAAATCAAATTTTTTTTCCAAAATTTTCAGAAAAAAAAATAAAAAAAATCCTTTAGTACCGGTTGGTAACACCAACCGGTACTAAAGGTCCACCAACCGGTACTAAAGGTCCCCCATACCAGGGCGCGAGCTCACGCCACGTGGTGGGCCTTTAGTGCCGGTTCGTGCCAAACCGGTACTAAAGGGGGGTCTTTAGTCTCCACTCTTTAGTGCCGGTTGCAAAACCGGCACTAAAGGCCCTTACGAACCGGTTTTAAAGCTCCGTTTTGTACTAGTGAGGGTTGTAGAGATATTAGTATGTGGTAACCCGAAAGTTGTTCGGAGTCCCGGGTGAGATCCCGGACGTCACGAGGAATTCCAGAATGGTCCGGAGGTGAAGAATTGTATGTAGGAAGTCCAGTTTCGGCCACGGGGAAAGTTTCGGGGTTCACCGGTATTGTACCGGGACCACCGGAAGTGTCCCGGGGGTCCACTGGGTGGGGCTACCTATCCCGGAGGGCCACATGGGCTGAGGTGGGAAGGGAACCAGCCCCTGGTGGGCTGGTGCGCCCCCACTTGGGCCTCCCCTGTGCCTAGGGTTGGAAACCCTAGGGGTGGGGGGCGCCCCACTTGACTTGGGGGGCAAGTCCCCCCCCCAGTGCCGCCCCCCCTTGAGATGGGATCTCTAGGGGGCCGGCGCACCCCCTAGGGCCCCTATATAAAGAGGGGGGAGGGAGGGCAGCCGCACCCTAGTCCCTTGCGCCTCCCTCTCCCCCCGTACCACCTCTCCCTCTCGCTGAGCTTGGCGAAGCCCTGCCGAGATCGCCGCTACTTCCACCACCACGCCGTTGTGCTGCTAGATCTCCATAAACCTCTCCTTCCCCCTTGCTGGATCAAGAAGGAGGAGACGTCTTCCCCAACTGTAGGTGTGTTGAACGCGAAGGTGTCGTCCGTTCGGCACTAGGATCTTGCGTGATTTGGATCACGACGAGTACGACTCCCTCAACCCCGTTCTCTTGAACGCTTCCGCTCGCGATCTACAAGGGTATGTAGATGCACTCCCCTCTCTCATTTCTAGATGACTCCATAGATTGATCTTGGTGAAGCGTAGAAATTTTTTTATTTTCTGCAACGTTCCCCAACAGTGGTATCAGAGCTAGGTCTATGCGTAGTTTCTATGCACGAGTTGAAAACAATCTTGTTGTGGGTGTAGATGTTATTAATTTTCTTGCCACTACTAGTCTTATCTTGTTTTGGCGGCATCGTGGGATGAAACGGCCCGGACCGACCTTACACGTACGCTTACGTGAGACAGCTTCCACCGACTAACATGCACTAGTTACATAATGTGGCTAGCGGGTGTCTGTCTCTCCCACTTTAGTCAGATCGGATTCGATGAAAAGGGTCCTTATGAAGGGTAAATAGAAATTGGCATATCACGTTGTGGTTTGGACGTAGGTAAGAAACGTTCTTGCTAGAACCCTATTGCAGCCACGTAAAACATGCAACAACAATTAGAGGACGTCTAACTTGTTTTTGCAGCATATGCCTTGTGATGTGATATGACCAAAAGGATGTGATGAATGATATATATGTGATGTATGAGATTGATCATGTTCTTGTAATAGGAATCACGACTTGCATGTCGATGAGTATGACAACCGGCAGGAGCCATAGGAGTTGTCTTAATTATTGTACGACCTGCGTGTCATTGAATAAACGCCATGTAATTACTTTACTTTATTGCTAAACCGTTAGCCATAGTAGTAGAAGTAATAGTTGGCGAACAACTTCATGGAGACACGATGATGGAGATCATGATGATGGAGATCATGGTGTCATGCCGGTGACGAAGATGATCATGGCGCCCCGAAGATGGAGATCAAAGGAGCAATATGATATTGGCCATATCATGTCACTCTTTGATTGCATGTGATGTTTATCATGTTTTTGCATCTTATTTTCTTAGAACGACGGTAGTAAATAAGATGATCCCTCATAATAATTTCAAGAAAGTGTTCCCCCTAACGGTGCGCCGTTGCGAAAGTTCGTTGTTTCGAAGCATCACGTGATGACCGGGTGTGATAGATTCTAACATTCACATACAACGGGTGTAAGACAGATTTACACCTGCATAAACACTTAGGTTGACTTGACGATCCTAGCATGTACAGACATGGCCTCGGAACACAAGAGACCGAAAGGTCGAACATGAGTCGTATAGAAGATACGATCAACATGGAGATGTTCACTGATGATGACTAGTCCGTCTCACGTGATGATCGGACACGGCCTAGTTGACTCGGATCATGTATCACTTAGATGACTAGAGGGATGTCTAATCTGAGTGGGAGTTCATTAAATAATTTGATTAGATGAACTTAATTATCATGAACTTATTCTAAAAACCTTTGCAAAATGTCTTGTAGATCAAATGGCCAACGCTCATGTCAACCTCAACTTCAACTCGTTCCTAGAGAAAACCAAGCTGAAAGATGATGGCCTCAACTATACAGACTAGGTCCAGAACCTGAGGATCATCCTCATAGCTGCCAAGAAAGCATATGTCCTAGAAGCACCGCTAGGTGAAGCACCCATCCCAGAGAACCAAGACGTTATGAACGCTTGGCAGTCACGTGCTGATGATTACTCCCTCGTTTAGTGCGGCATGCTTTACAACTTAGAAACTGGGCTCCAAAAGCGTTTTGAGCAACACGGAGCATATGAGATGTTCGAAGAGCTGAAAATGGTTTTCCAAGCTCAGGCCCGGGTCGAGAGATATGAAGTCTCCGACAAGTTCTACACTTGTAAGATGGAGGAAAATAGTTCTGTCAGTGAGCACATACTCAAAATGTCTGGGTTGCACAACCGCTTGTCCCAGCTGGACATTAACCTCCCGGACGAGGCGGTCATTGACAGAATACTTCAGTCGCTCCCACCTAGCTACAAGAGCTTTTGATGAACTACAATATGCAGGGGATGGTGAAAACTATTCCTGAAGTATTTTCAATGCTGAAATCAGCGGAGGTAGAAATCAAAAAGGAACATCAAGTGTTGATGGTCAATAAAACCACTAGTTTCAAGAAAGGCAAGGGTAAGAAGAACTTCAAGAAGGACGGCAAGGAAGTTGCCGCGCCCGGTAAGCCAGTTGCCGGGAAGAAGCCAAAGAATGGACCCAAGCCTGAGACTGAGTGCTTTTATTACAAAGGGAAGGGTCACTGGAAGCGGAACTGCCCCTAATACTTAGCGGACAAGAAGGCCGGCAACACTATAGGTATATGTGATATACATGTAATTGATGTGTACCTTACCAGTACTCATAGTAGCTCCTGGGTATTTGATACCGCTGCGGTTGCTCATATTTGTAACTCAAAGCAGGAGCTGCGGAATAAGCGGAGACTGGCGAAGGACGAGGTGACGATGCACGTCAGGAATGGTTCTAAGGTCGATGAGATCGCCGTCGGCACGCTACCTCTACATTTACCTACGGGATTAGTTTTAAACCTCAATAATTGTTATTTAGTGCCAGCTTTGAGCATGAACATTGTATCTGGATCTCGTTTAATACGAGATGGCTACTCATTTAAATCCGAGAATAATGGTTGTTCTATTTATATGAGAGACATGTTTTATGGTCATGCCCCGCTGGTCAATGGTTTATTCTTAATGAATCTCGAACGTGATGTTACACATATTCATAGTGTGAATACCAAAAGATGTAAGATTGATAATGATAGTCCCATATATCTGTGGCATTGCCGCCTTGGTCACATTGGTGTCAAACGCATGAAGAAGCTCCATATAGATGGACTTTTGGAGTCTCTAGATTTCGAATCATTTGACTCGTGCGAACCATGCCTCCTGGGTAAAATGACCAAGACTCCGTTCTTCAGAACAATGGAGCGAGCAACCAACTTATTGGAAATTATACATACTGGTGTGTGCGGTCCAATGAGCGTTGAGGCTCGCGGTGGCTATCGTTATGTTCTCACTCTCACTGATGATTTAAGTAGATATGGTTATGTCTACTTAATGAAACACAAGTCTGAGACCTTTGAAAAGTTCAAGGAATTTCAGAATGAGGTAGAGAATCAACGTGACCGAAAAATGAAGTTCGTACGATCAGATCGTGGAGGAGAATATTTAAGTCACGAATTTGGTACACACTTAAGGAAATGTGGAATCGTTTCACAACTCACTCCGCCTGGAACACCTCAGCGTAATGGTGTGTCCGAACGTCGTAATCGCACTTTATTGGATATGGTGCGGTCTATGATGTCTCTTACCGATTTACCGCTATCATTTTGGGGATATGCTTTAGAGACAGCTACATTCACTTTAAATAGGGCACCGTCTAAATCCGTTGAGACGACACCGTATGAATTATGGTTTGGGAAGAAACCTAAGTTGTCGTTTATAAAAGTTTGGGGATGCGATGCTTATGTCAAGAAACTTCAACCTGAAAAGCTCGAACCCAAATCAGAAAAATGCATCTTCATAGGATACCCTAAGGAAACCATTGGGTATACCTTCTACCTTAGATCTGAAGGCAAGATCTTTGTTGCCAAGAACGGGTCCTTTTTGGAGAAAGAGATTCTCTCGAAAGAAGTAAGTGGGAGGAAAGTGGAACTTGATGAAGTACTACCTCTTGAACCGGTAAGTAGCGCAGCTCAGGAAGATGTTCCTGTGGTGCCTGCACCGACTAGAGAGGAAATCAATGATGATGATCAAGGTACTTCGGATCAAGTTACTACTGAACTTCGTAGGTCCACAAGGAAACGTTCCACACCAGAGTGGTATGGCAACCCTGTCCTGGAAATCATTTTGTTAGACAACGATGAACCTTCGAACTATGAAGAAGCGATGGCGGGCCCAGATTCCAACAAATGGCTTGAAGCCATGCAATCCGAGATAGGACCCATGTATGAAAACAAAGTATGGATTTTGACCCAATGATCGGGGAGCGATAGAAAAGAAATGGATCTTTAAGAAGAAGACGGACGCGGATGGCAATGTTTCCATCTATAAAGCTCGACTTGTTGCTAAGGGTTATCGACAATTTCAAGGGGTTGACTATGATGAGACTTTCTCTCCCGTAGCTAAGCTGAAGTCCGTCCGAATCATGTTAGAAATTGCTGCATACTATGATTATGAGATATGGCAAATGGACGTTAAAACGGCATTCCTTAACGGCTATCTTAAGGAAGAACTGTATATGATGCAGCCGGAAGGTTTTGTCGATCCTAAGAATGCTAACAAGGTATGCAAGCTCAAGCAATTCATTTATGGGCTGGTGCAAGCATCTCGGAGTTGGAACATTCCCTTTGATGAGATGATCAAAGCGTTTGGGTTTATGCAGACTTATGGAGAAGCATGCGTTTACAAGAAAGTGAGTGGGAGCTCTGTAGCATTTCTCATATTATATGTAGATGACATACTTTTGATGGGAAATGATATAGAACTTTTGGACAGCATTAAGGCCTACTTGAATAAGTGTTTTTCAATGAAGGACCTTGGAGAAGTTGCTTACATATTAGGCATCAAGATCTATAGGGATAGATCGAGACACTTCATAGGTCTTTCACAAAGCACATACCTTGATAAGATATTGAAGAAGTTCAATATGGATCAGTCCAAGAAGGGTTCTTGCACGTGTTGCAAGGTGTGAAATTGAGCTCGGCTCAATGCCCGACCACAGCAGAAGATAGAGAAAAGATGAGTGTCATCCCTATGCCTCGGCTATAGGGTCTATTATGTATGCCATGCTGTGTACCGCACCTGATGTAAACCTTGCCGTAAGTTTGGTAGGAAGGTACCAAAGTAATCCCGGCATGGAACACCGGATAGCAGCGATCAAGAATATCCTGAAGTACCGAAAAGGACTAAGGATATGTTTCTCATTATGGAGGTGACGAAGAGCTAAATCGTAAAGGGTTACGTCAACGCTAGCTTCGACACAGATCTGGATGACTCTAAGTCACAAACCGGATACATGTATATTTTGAATGGTGGGGCAGTAAGCTGGTGCAGTTGCAAACAAAGCGTCGTGGCGGGGTCTACATGTGAAGCGGAGTACATGGCAGCCTCGGAGCCAGCGCATGAAGCAATATGGATGAAGGAGTTCATCACCGACCTACGAGTCATACCCAATGCGTCGGGGACGATCACTCTCGTCTGTGACAACACTGGAGCTATTGCCCTTGCTAAGGAGCCCAGGTTTCACAAGAAGACCAGGCACATCAAGCGTCGCTTCAACTCCATTCGTGAAAATGTTCAAGATGGAGACATAGATATTTGCAAAGTGCATACGGATCTGAATGTCGTAGATCCGTTGACTAAACCTCTTCCGCGAGCAAAACATGATCAACACCAGAACTCTATGGGTGTTCGATTCATCATAGTGTAACTAGATTATTGACTCTAGTGGAAGTGGGAGACTGTTGGGAATTTGCCCTAGAGGCAATAATAAAATGATTATTATTATATTTCCTTGTTCATGATAATTGTCTATTATTCATGCTATAGTTGTGTTATCCGGAAATCATAATACATGTGTGAATACATAGACCACAACATGTCCCTAGTGAGCCTCTAGTTGACTAGCTTGTTGATCAACAGATAGTCATGGTTTCCTAACTATGGACATTGGATGTCATTGATAACGGGATCACATCATTAGGAGAATGATGTGATGGACAAGACCCAATCCTAAGCATAGCACAAGATCGTGTAGTTCGTTTGCTAGAGCTTTTCCAATGTCAAGTATCATTTCCTTAGACCATGAGATCGTGTAACTCCCGGATGCCATAGGAGTGCTTTGGCTGTCCCAAACGTCACAACGTAACTGGGTGACTCTAAAGGTATACTACAGGTATCTCCGAAAGTGTCTGTTGGGTTGACACGGATCGAGACTGGGATTTGTCACTTCGTATGACGGAGAGGTATCTCTGGGCCCACTCGGTAATGCATCATCATAATGATCTCAATGTGACCAAGTGGTTGGTCACGGGATCATGCATTACCGTACAAGTAAAGTGACTTGCCGGTAACGAGATTGAACGAGGTATTGGGATACCGACGATCGAATCTCGGGCAAGTAAGTACCGATTGACAAAGGGAATTGTATACGGGATTACTTGAATCCTCGACATCGTGGTTCATTCGATGAGATCATCGTGGAACATGTGGGAGCCAACATGGGTATCCAGATCCCGCTGTTGGTTATTGGCCGGAGAGCTGTCTCGGTCATGTCTGCATGATTCCGGAACCCGTAGGGTCTACACACTTAAGGTTCGGTGATGCTAGGGTTGTAGAGATATTAGTATGCGGTAACCCGAAAGTTGTTCGGAGTCCCGGGTGAGATCTCGGACGTCACGAGGAGTTCCAGAATGGTCCGGAGGTGAAGAATTGTATATAGGAAGTCCAGTTTCAGCCACCGGGAAAGTTTCGGGGTTCACCGGTATTGTACCGGGACCACCGGAAGGGTCCCGTTGGTCCACCGGGTGGGGCCACCTATCCCGGAGGGCCACATGGGCTGAAGTGGGAAGGGAACCAGCCCCTTGTGGGCTGGTGCGCCCCCCTTGGGCCTCCCCTTCGCCTAGGGTTGGAAACCCTAGGGGTGGGGGGCGCCCCACTTGACATGGGGGGCAAGTCCCCCCCTAGGCCCCCCTTGAGATGGGATCCCTAGGGGGCCGGCGCACCCGCTAGGGCCCCTATATAAAGAGGGGGGAGGGAGGGCAGCCGCACCCTAGTCCCTGGCGCCTCCCTCTCCCCCCGTACCACCTCTCCCTCTCGCTGAGCTTGGCGAAGCCCTGCCGAGATCGCCGCTACTTCCACCACCACGCCACAGTGCTCTGGATCTCCGTCAACCTCTCCTTCCCCTTGCTGGATCAAGAAGGAGAGCGTCTTCCCAACCGTCGTGTGTTGAGCGCGGAGGTGCCGTCCGTTCGGCACTAGGATCTTGGTGATTTGGATCACGACGAGTCAGCTCCCTCAACCCGTTCTCTTGAGCGCTTCCGCTCATGATCTACAAGGGTATGTAGATGCACTCCTCTCTCTCGTTGCTAGATGACTCCATAGATTGATCTTGGTGAAGCGTAGAATTTTTTATTTTCTGCAACGTTCCCCAACATTATTAATGAAATCAACTAGTTCAACTACTAAGCACTTACGATAAATAAATAAAGTAGTACTTACTAAAACAAACTACTTCTATATATAGTAAAATAAAGTAGCTTATTAAATCAACTAGCTAGTTCAACTATATATGAAGCACTTACTATAAATAAAATAAAGTTGTACTTACTAAAAATAAGCTAGTTTAACTATAGTTCTATTATTTTTCTAACTAATTATATTGAACACTTTCTCTTCTTATTTTCCCTTTTTCTCTATTCTAAATATGAACATATTCATAAATGAGTTTGATCATGCACAATTTTCCTATACATAGACAATATGAACATATACATAAATTGACAAAGAAAATACTATGAACAAAAAAATCATTAAAATTCTATGAACAAAATTACAACATAAAAAATCATAAAAATTCTATGAACATAAAAAATCATAAAAATTTGACAAATTCGATATTTGCATATATATGAACATACAAACATGCATATTCAACAATAATATCACAAAAAAATATTAACAGAAAAAAATCTAACACAATATGAACAAATTAATTACACAAGATGAAAAAAATCTAACAGAAAAATCTATGAACTACACATCTAAATTACTACACATCTAACAAAAAAATTGTGAACTACAAACAAATCTAACTCAATTAACTACACATCTAAATTATACTACACATCTAAATTATCTACTACTAACATCAAATTAAATTAGCAAAAAATTTGCTCACGGCGACGGTGTCGGGGACGGCGACGGCGATGGCGGCAGCGACGGTGAGGTGCGGTCTTGAGGCGGGGCGGCGGCGGGTCGACGATGAGGTCTTGGCCTTGGGCAGGCGGGACAGCGACAGGCGGGGGCCAGCGGCGTCGTGGGGCACGGGCACGGGCGGCGACAGCATCGGGGCGGCACGGGACGGTGCGGGGTGACGACGGCGACGGCAAGGCGGAGACGGATGGGCAGCCTGGCGGCGTCGGGCGGCGGGGAAGAACGAACTGAACCAAATTTTCGCGAGTGCTGCTTATATAGGCAGAGCATTGGTCCCAGTTTTTGGCACCAACCGGGACCAATGCACCCGTTTAGTCTCGGCTGGTGGTACCAACCGGGACCAAAGGCCTCTTTTCAGCAACCCAAAGGGCGGGAAACAGAGACCTTTGGTCCCGGTTGGTGCCACAAACCGGGACAAAAGAGAGGCATTGGTCTTGGTTGGTGCCACCAACCGGTACCAATGTACCCCTTTAGTCCCGGTTGGTGGCACCAACCGGGACCAAAGGTCGTGTGCTGGCACGGTGCGGTGCTATGTTTAGTCCCACCTCGCTAGCCGAGAGGGGCTCAGAGTGGTTTATAAGTCTTGCCGAACCTACCACTTTGAGCTCCTCTCTACTGCAGGCTTACAGGTCTAAAATCACTCTTTGTGTTTGTGGGCCTATTGGGCCTACTGCGGGCCTGCATCCTAGCCCTAGTAATGGGATTCTAATCGTATGTAGGCCGTGGTGGCCCTGTAGGCGGCACTTCTTTTTAATTTTTTCCCAGTTTTTTGCTTTCTTTTTTGTTTCTAATTACTTATTTATTTTCTTTTACGATAATTCTTTTTGCTATTAAAGTTTGTAACAAAATTCTAATTACTTATTTATTTTCTTTTATGATAATTCTTCTTGCTTTTAATGTTTTGAACAAAATTCTAATTAATTATTTATTTTCTTTTATGATAATTCTTTTTGCTATTAAAGTTTGTAACAAAATTCTATATAATTTTAGTTTCAATAATACTAGAGGTTTATAAAAGCTTTTTAGTTGATTCCTTTAGTACCAGTTCTAAGGCTATTAAAAGGCATTTTATTTGGTACAGGTTTTAAGGCTGGGGCCCCACGAGCACCTTTTAGTACCGGTTCGTGGCATGAACCGTAAAAGAGTTTTTAGTTGATTCTTTTAGCAGTTGTTTTTAGTCCCACCTGCCAAGCGAGAGGCACTCAGAGCGGTTTATAAGCCCCGAGTGTAGAGGCGATGAAGGAGAGCGCAATGCTCACGTGCGTTGGCCTGAAGCTAAGCAGCGTGCAGGTGAGCATTGCGCCTCTCTTTTATTTTAGCATGGTATCATCATTTCATCCACATATCATATGCAAGAAAGTTGAGAGGGTTACGGCAAAACTGGATGCACTTCGTGTACAAAACGGACAATCTCTTTGAAGTATCGAGTTTCATACGGAAACTTGTCTGTTACAACATGCATTTCAAATGAACTACAAAAAGGTTGAAAGTTGGCATGGTATCATCATAATAGTTGTGGAGAAAGTCTTCACTTTTTCTTCGCTTGTGTCCTTTCCTTATTGCGCTGTAACCATGGATAATCTTCATTATTTATCAGGATGCTTGGGTCAGCCTTGACTTTGAAGGGAGGAATTTCATGAAACTTTTCATAATCTTCGGACATGTCTGTCTTGCCCTCCACTCCCACGATGTCCCTTTTCATGAAAGAACTATGTGGCGCTTTGACTCATCGTATGATGTATTCGCTTCCTTATTTTTTTCTTTTTCTCGGTTTGGTAGACATGTCCTTCACATAGAGAACCTGTGCCACATAATTGGCTAGGACGAACGGTTCGTTAGTGTACCCAAGATTGTTCAGATCCACTGTTGTCATTCCGTACTGTGGGTCTACCTGTACCCCGCCTCCTGACAGATTGACCCATTTGCACTTAAACAAAGGGACCTTAAAATCTACTCCGTAGTCAAGTTCCCATATGTCCACTATGTAACCATAATATGTGTCATTTCCCCTCTTGGTGGCTGCATCAAAGCGGACACCGCTGTTCTGGTTGGTGCTCTTTTGATCTTGGGCGATCGTGTAAAATGTATTCCCATTTATCTCGTATCCTTTCCAAATCATAACAGTCGAAGATGGTCCCTTGGACAACGAGTACAGCTCATCACAAACAGTGTTTTCATCTCTGAAACGTGTTTCCAACCAACTGCTGAAAGTCCTGATGTGTTCACATGTAATCCAGTCGTCGCACTGCTCCGGGTGTTTGGAGCGCAGACTGTTCTTGTGTTCATCGACATAAGGGGTCACCAAGGTAGAGTTCTGTAGAACTGTGCAGTGTGCTAGAGACCAAGAATATCCGTCCCTGCATATTATTTTCTCCCCTCCAAGCGTGCATTTTCCAGCCAGTCTCCCCTCATACCGCGATTTAGGGAGACCTATCTTCTTAAGGTCAGGAATGAAGTCAACACAAAACCCAATGACATCCTCTGGTTGATGGCCCATGGAGATGCTTCCTTCGGCCTAGCGATTCTGAACATATTTCTTTAGGACTCCATGAACCTCTCAAAGGGGTACATATTTTGTAGAAATACGGGGCCCAGAATGACAATCTCGTCAACTAGATGAACTAGGACATGCGTCGTGATATTGAAGAAGGATGGTGGGAACACCAGCTCGAAACTGACAAGACATTGCACCACATCACTCCTTAGCCTTCGTATGATTTCTGGATCGATCACCTTCTGAGAGATTGCATTGAGGAATGCACATAGCTTCACAATGGCTAATCGAACGTTTTCTAGTAGAAGCCCCCTCAATGCAACCGGAAGCAGTTGCGTCATAATCACGTGGCAGTCATGAGACTTTAGGTTCTAAAACTTTTTCTCTGCCGTATTTATCATTCCCTTTATATTCGACGAGAAGCTAGTCGGGACCTTCATACTAAGCAGACATTCAAAGAAGATTTCCTTCTCTTCTTTGGTAAGAGCGTAGCTGGCAGGACCTTTATACTGCTTTGGAGGCATGCCGTCTTTTTTGTGCAAACGTTGCAGGTCCTCCCGTGCCTTAGCTGTATCTTTTTTCTTCCCATACACGCCCAAGAAGCCTAGCAGGTTGACGCAAAGGTTCTTCGTCACGTGCATCGCATCGATCGAAGAGCGGACCTCTAGGTCTTTCCAGTAGGGTAGGTCCCAAAATATAGATTTCTTCTTCCACATGGGTGCGTGTCCCCCAGCGTCACTCGGAACAGCTAGTCCACCGGGACCCTTTCCAAAGATTACATGTAAATCATTGACCATAGGAAGTACGTGATCACCGGTACGCATGGCGGGCTTCTTCTGGTGATCTTCCTTGCCTTTGAAATGCTTGCCTTTCTTTCGACATTGATGGTTGGTCGGAAGAAATAGATGATGGCCCAGGTACACATTCTTCCTGCAGCTTCCCAGGTATATA
The DNA here is from genome assembly GCA_021605205.1 of Aegilops longissima. Taxonomy (NCBI): domain Eukaryota; kingdom Viridiplantae; phylum Streptophyta; class Magnoliopsida; order Poales; family Poaceae; genus Aegilops; species Aegilops longissima. The sequence goes on along the minus strand of CM038676.1, from coordinate 19,150,798 downwards.
CTTTCGGTGTCAGCTAAACAGTGCGTGCATGCGTGGTATCCCTTGTTTGTCTGTCCTGAAAGGTTACTGAGAGCGGGCCAATCGTTGACGGTTACAAACAGCAACGCGTGCAGGTTAAATTCCTCCTGTTTGTGCTCATCCCACGCACGTACACCGTTTCCATTCCAAAGCTGTAAAAGTTCTTCAACTAATGGCCTTAGGTACACATCAATGTCGTTGCCGGATTGCTTAGGGACTTGGATGAGAACTGGCATCATAATGAACTTCCGCTTCATGCACATCCAACGAGTAAGGTTATACATACATATAGTCATGGGCCAGGTGCTGTGATTGCTGCTCTGCTCCCCGAAAGGATTAATGCCATCCGCGCTTAAACCAAACCATACATTCCTTGGGTCACGTGCAAACTCAGCCCAGTACTCTCTCGATTTTCTCCATGCGACCCGTCGTGGTGCTCTCAACTTCCGTCTTTCTTACGGTCCTCACTGTGCCATCGCATCAACTTGGCATGCTCTTTTTTTCTGAACAGTAGTTTCAACCGTGGTATTATAGGAGCATACCACATCACCTTTGCAGGAACTCTCTTCCTGCGTGGCTCGCCGTCAACATCACCAGGGTCATCTCGTCTAATCTTATACCGCAATGCACCGCATACCGGGCATGCGTTCAAATCCCCGTACGCACCGCGGTAGAGGATGCAGTCATTAGGGCATGCATGTATCTTCTGCACCTCTAATCCTAGAGGGCATACGACCTTCTTTGCTGCGTACGTACTGTCGGGCAATTCATTATCCTTTGGAAGCTTCTTCTTCAATATTTTCAGTAGCTTCTCAAATCCTTTGTCAGGCACAGCATTCTCTGCCTTCCACTGCAGCAGTTCCACTACGGTACCCAGCTTTGTGTTGCCATCTTCACAATTGGGGTACAAATACAATTTTTTTTGTGATCCTCTAACATGCGATCGAACTTCAGCTTCTCCTTTTGACTTTCGCATTGCGTCCTTGCATCGACAATGCCCCGGCGGAGATCATCATCGGGCACATCGTCTGGTTTCTCTTGATCTTCAGCAGCTTCCCCCGTTGCAGCATCATTGGGCACATCGTCTGGTTCCTCTTGATCTTCAACAGCTCCCCCCATTGCAGCATCACCGTATTCAGGGGGCACATAGTTGTCATCGTCCTCTTCGTCTTCGCCGTCTTCCATCATAACCCCTATTTCTCCGTGCCTCGTCCAAACATTATAGTGTGGCATGAAACCCTTGTAAAGCAGGTGGGTGTGAAGGATTTTTCGGTCAGAGTAAGACTTCGTATTCCCACATTTACTGCATGGACAACACATAAAACCATTCTGCTTGTTTACCTCAGCCACTTCGAGAAAAATATGCACGCCCTTAATGTACTCGGAGGTGTGTCTGTCACCATACATCCGTTGCCGGTTCATCTGCGTGCATTACATATAATTATGTGTGTCAAAATTAAGAAAATCAGACAAGTATCATAAAGAAGATAAGAACGAGAGGCTCACCACGGTGGTGCCGGCGACGAGATCGGCGCGGGCGATCAACGGCGGTGGAAACGGGGACGGGGCGTGACGGACCCCTAAATCTAGACAAATCTCGAAAAAAATGGAGCTCCTAGGTCGAGCTTCGAGAGGAGAAAGCTTAACTAGTGTGGCTCGGGCATTTCATCGAACACCTCATGTGCATAGGAGGTGAACTAGAGCACCCAAATGCCCTCTCCTCGCCGGATTGAAAAAACAGAGCACCGTGGAGTGCTCTGCCGCGGCGGTGGGTATATATAGGCAAGTTATTTGTCCCGGTTCGTGGCATGAACCGGGACTAAAGCCACCCCTTCTGTCCCGGTTCATGCCACGAACCGGAACCAATGGTTGTGGGCCAGCAGCGAGGACCATTGGTCCCGGTTCGTGGCTCGAACCGGGACAAATGGTTCTACACGAACCGGGACCAATGCCCACGAGGCCCCGGCCGGGCCCCTGGGCTCACAAACCGGGTCTAATACCCCCCCATTGGTCCTGGTTCTTGAAGAACCGGGACTAATGGGCTGGCCAGGGCTGAACGGTAGCCCTGTTTTCTAGTAGTGAGGACTCCAAGATGGTGCCTACTAGAAGGAACGACCACTGATAGCCGCCACCATCCGATCCCAAAGATCGAGTTTTCACCCGGAGCAACTCGAAAGAGTAAGGGCACCGCGACGGAGCCTTCATGAAGGATACGGTGTCCACAGACGCCGCCATCGTCGGCCAATACAAGATTGGGCAAGTGATGTACCCTGGCACGCCCACCCCTCAGACGCATCCTAACACCGCCAACCACCAGCAACCACCCACCCGCGTGGCCCTGGCCGCTCACCCGCACCCAAGGCGCAAGTTCTGCCCACGAACGTCGTGAGGGCCGCCGCCCAGCATCCATACACTGCCAAGACCATCCAAAGAGATCAACTTTGAGCCACAGGGACTCCCCCGACCGACAAACCGTAGCATACGCCCCGCCTTGAATGTCGTCGGAGCTGCGGCGACCCGCACACGGATGTGGAAAGGGGGAGGTGGGGGAGCGGACCCATCCGGACCGGCACACCCCTGTGCCAGTGATGGGTGGCCCAAGCACGTCGGCGCCGCCCATCCCTCCAACCAACCTCCCCACCGGACACACCCCTGTGCCGCCCTACTGCAGCGGCTGACGCAGACCCGTGCAAAGCCACCGACACAGATCCGATCACCGGCAAGGAGGATCCCCACGGACCACCGCCAATCGCCAAGAATACTCACCGGGTAGCCCATCTGCCATGCCGCCGTCGTCCAGCCGACGGAACGCCTGGAGCCCGACCAACACGCCCACCGACCACCGCCGCTGCGCCTCCACCACCACCAGCCGCGGCCACGGCAGGGGCGGATGCCCGCAGCTCGTGCCGCCCTCGGCCCGCGTCGCCTAGGCCTAGATAGGGCCGAACGACGCCGCTGGAACCCACCGGGCACCACCACCGCTGCAGCCCCTTCACACCGCCGCCCACAGCCCGCGAGTCCGCCGACGACTGCTGCCGCCGCGCCCCGAGCAAACGCCGCGCCGCCGCCCGACTCGGAGGCCCGCGCCCACCAGATCGAGCAGGGGAAGGAGGGCGCCCCGCCGCCACCTGGCGATTACTTGGCGAAATCTGCTTATGACTGACAGTTTGAAGGATCTATTGCCAGGCCTTATCTGAAGAATATTAAAGATGGAGGGGAATGTTAAATTCTTCACTTGGCAGCTGGCCCAAAATTGACTGCCCACGGATGTGACCACAATGAATCCTGCCCCCTTTGCGATCAGCAGATTGAATCAGCTGCACGCCTCATCTGTCAGGTGCCCATTTTCTAAGGAAGTTTGCTTTAAAATCAGCCGATCTATTGGAAATGTAGTTGCCTGTAATGTTGTTGGGTCCGTCGCTATTATGATTTGCTGTCACTGGCGCCCTCATCACCGCCGGCCGGCTTGACAGAGGACGACCAGGTCCATCCAGCTGACGCCCGTTGTTTTGTCTTGGATCGATTGATGTTTTCTGCTCTATGCCAGCATGCAATGCAATGTTTTAATTTGGAGCTTGTATTCCATTAACTACGGGGAGCCTCGGTTGCAATATTATATTAGGATGAGATTGGCATTGTGCCATTGTTCGCACTAATCATGGTAGGAACAATTCTAATCAAATGAACAAGTGGGCAAGAACAAATGAGCGTATTCGCCCCCAGCAGCGTAAGAACAAATGAACAACTCTAATAAAATGTACAAGTAGGCATGATTGAGGGTAGTTATTTTCCTTCGATTTTCTTTAGTGTCCGGGTTTCCGGGTTGCTTCGTGGAGATGCTAGCTACTGGTAAATTAACATTGTTGAGCCATCATTAGGTGAGTGAACGAAAGCATCTAGCTAGTACAGACTCACCTTCGCATCCCCTTGTTCATGCAGTTCTCTGAGTTCTCCTCACTCCAAGCTATACACAAACAGAAACCCAAACGAGAGATAGAGTGAAGAGACAAGAAACAGTTCGCACTAAGCAGAGATGGAGTGAAGAGGAATCGATGGTGCCTGTGGACTGTGGTGAGCACTGCACTAGAGCACTGGTTTCACAACAGTAATAGTAATTCTTCCCGCACGGAGGCTGTGGGGAGCTCACGGGCTTCATCGATCAGGTATATAGAAGTGCTGTGCTGCTCATGTTTTGCTTCATTCCTTCTGCTCATGTTTTTGCTCGATCTGGTTCTGCTGATGTTTTGCTTGATTCGATCTGCTCATGTTTTGCTACATCCGTGCTGCAGCTATTTGATTAGTGGCAGCCCAAGCTTCTGCAAAGGGAGGGGACCGATGGCGCCAGTGGTGACCGCTGCACTAGGCGCGTTGGGTCCCCTGCTGGCAAAGCTCGCGGATCTGCTTGGTAAAGAGTGTGGCCAGCTGAAAGGCGTGCGCCGCGAGATACGCTCCCTCCGGTCTGAGCTCTTCAGCATGCATGGCGCGCTTAAAAAATATGCCAAGCTAGACGATCCTGATGATCAGGTGAAAGAATGGATGTCGCTGGTGAGGGAGCTGGCCTATGATACCGAGGATTGCTTCGACAAGTTCATCCGAAAGCTCGGGGATGGTGGGGGTCACGATGCCGGCTTCAAGGAGTTCTTCCGCAAGACGGCTCGCCGTTTGAAAACGCTTGGAGCTCGGCGTGGAATCGCCAACCAAATCGATGACCTGAAGCTTCGTATCAAGGAAGTGAAGGACCTCAAGACCAGCTACAAGCTGGACGATATTGCTTCTAGCACCTCTAGCAATGCAGCTGTGGATCCCCGGCTGGCTGCTCTTTTTGCTGAGGAGGCACACCTTGTGGGTGTTGACGGTTCAAGAGATGATCTTGCCAAGTGGGTTATGCAAGATGAAAACAAGCATGGTCGCAAGGTGTTATCTATTGTTGGGTTTGGTGGATTGGGAAAGACAACACTAGCGAATGAGGTCTATCGCAAGATTCAAGGGCATTTTGATTGTCATGCTTTTGTGTCGGTCTCCCAAAAGCCAGATACAATGAAAATTATCAAGGATGTAGTCTCCCAAGTGTCGAACAATCAGGTATTCAAGAAAGATATTGAGATTTGGGATGAAAAGAAATCTATCTCAAAGCTAAGAGAACTTCTACAAGAAAAGAGGTAATTTCTGGCATTTTTGTTTCCATAAATATGTCTCGTTCTAAGCAGTCCTTATTTTTAACTCTCGTTTCTGCATCTACTTCTATTTTTTGCACGTAATTAACTGCACCCAACCATGGACCGTGCATATTATCTCAGGACTTGGAATAATATCAGTATGTCAGTAGTACTAGAAAAGTGTTCACACAAATGGAACAAAATACTATGTAGTTATGAAATATAATGGTACAACTTTGATTCCAGAACCTTGCAGAAATGGTCAGCACAAAAAAATAACTAAAACCATTCCTCAAGTTTACGAAAAACAATTCAGTTGCAATTTAGTGCCCGCGCTTAGAGTTAACAGAGGCAAGAGATCAATGCTATCTCAAAGAATTAAAGCTTCCACTCGGGCGCTCTTGTGTGTAAGTAAATCCAAACTGGTTGAAGCCGTACCTCACACCTCCACTGTCCAGTAGTAAGAGTTTGCAATATAGGGTTGCTTCTCCGTGCTAATAATCTATCGACACAAAAAATCACGAAAACATTGATGTAAAGGATTACGAATTCGTTGAAATTGGCCTTATATATCTGGACAATAAGCTGTATTAAGTGTTGCCCGTACTTTACTATAGTTTGAGTATGCGAAGAATATATAATATCATTATTGATTGATGCTATATGTATGTTGACATCTATCAGGTATCTTGTTATCATTGATGATATATGGTCTATAGTTGCATGGAATGCTATCAATTGTGCTTTTCTAGAGAACAACTGTTCTAGCAGAATTGTAGCTACTACACGCATATTGGAAGTAGCAAGCTCTTGTTGTCCAGGTCCTGATGACCAGATCTTCAAGATGGAACCTCTGAGTGATTCTCACTCTGAAAGCCTACTTTTCAGAAGAATCTTTGGCTCAGAGAATTGCTGCCCTCATATGTTTATTGAAGTTTCAAAAGCTATCTTGAAAAAGTGCGGAGGCCTACCTTTGGCAATTATCAGTATTTCTGGTTTACTAGCAAATAAACCACGTGTCAAAGAAGAGTGGGAGAAGGTAAGAAGATCAATTGGTTCTGACTTGAACAATAGCCAAAGTCTAGAAGGAATGAAGAACATACTGTCCTTGAGCTACAATGATCTTCCAGCAAACCTCAAGACCGTCTTGTTGCACTTAAGTAATTTTCCTGAGGATTATGTTATTGAGAGAGAAAGGTTGGTGTGGCAATGGATAGCAGAAGGCTTCATTTTTGAAGAGCGTGGGAGGAGTTGTCAAGAGGTTGCAGACAGTTATTTTTACGAGCTTATCAATAAAAGCCTGGTCCAACCGGTGTCCATTGGTTATGATGGGAGGGTTCATTCCTGTCAAGTTCATGACATGATGCTCGAGCTCATCATTTCAAAATCTATTGAAGAAAATTTCATCACTGTGGTAAATGGCAGCCAAACTGTTTGGGAAAATCCTCAGTGTTCTACTCGACGATTGTCGATCCAGGACATTGACCAGGAGCTGGCATCTGTATTGGCAAAGAAAGATCTAAGCTATGTCCGATCTCTTATAATAACAGGATCAGGATGCATCAAGCACTTGCCCAGTCTTGCTAAGTTTGAGGCTTTACGTGTACTAGATTTTGAAGGTTGTCAGGGCCTGGAGGAGTATGATATGGATGGTATAGAAAACCTGTACCAGCTAAAGTACCTAAGCTTTCGCGGAACAGACACATCAGAGCTACCATCTAAAATTGTGATGCTACATGATCTGGAGACGCTAGATATTAGGGGTTCATCAGTCAAAGACTGGCCGGCTAGAATTGTTCAGCTCACTAAACTACAACATGTACTCACTGCAACGAGATATGTGATGAGTGAAATAGAGATACCAATTGGGATTGGGAATATGAAAAACTTAAGGGAAATCTCAGGCTTTGGTATTACCATGAGTTCAGTAGGTGCAGTGAAGGAGCTAGGGAGCCTGATCAATTTGAAGTTACTCCATGTACGGTTCATGGTGAAAGATGACGAATCTCAAGAGTACAAGAGTCATGCAGAGATGTTTCATTCCTCACTATGCAAGCTTGGCAGCTACAAACTCCAGTCCGTGCGTATAGATGGTGGTAATTCATATGCATTCAAGTTATTAGATTCCTGGTCTCCTCTTCCATCTTGCCTCCAAAGATTTACGATGGGCACCATGGTCTGTTTTTTATCAAAACTGCCAAAGTGGATTACCTCAGCACTCACCAGTCTTGCATACCTAGACATTAATATAAGTGTAATAACAGAGGAGGTTCTTGGCATACTTGGAGAACTGCCTGCATTACTTTCTCTGGCACTTTGTACCAACACAGTTCATAAAGACAGGCTTGTTTTGCCAGCCAGAGGATTCCGATGTTTGAAGGAGTTCGTTTATGAACCTTTTGCTAAAGGTGCAGGGAACCTTCTGTTTGAGGAAGGGGCATTGCCAAAGCTCGAGAAGCTTATTCTGTCGTTTTCTATATCAATGGCAAAGGCCTATGGGTTCTACTTAGGTATTGAGCACCTCCCATATCTGAAAGATGTGCAAGTTACGTTTCAGAACCGTGATGCCACATCTTCTGAAGTTGAGGCTGCAGAAGTTGCCATAAGGAAGGAAGCAAATCTCCATCCCAACCATCCCAGGTTAACTCTCCGATGAAGAAATGAAAGAGTGGCAGGAGGTATTGCTATTTTTATTATTACAAAATCTAAATGGTTCATGTTGTCTGCAATCAGATCTATTGGTTTTCTCCATATTTTCAAGAAGGTTCCTGGCGGGCTGACGTTCTATCTCTGTAGGGAAACTGCTCTCGTTGAGTATAACTGCGGGTGGCCTGTCTGGAATGGTGTTCTGAAGCTATTATTCTCGGTGCCTGAAGCTCAAATAAAAGTGGCCTACACTTGCCTTTTGATTTATGATATTCGTCCTTGTGTCTGTCGGCCAGATTGGATTTGTATATTAATCTCCTCTATCTATTCTTTCAGTTCAGTCCCCCCGTCTCATCACACCTGATAATATCTTCCTTGTGGGTCATACCCATGCTTGTGACATCACGTGATTTTTTACCTAGTCAAATTTAAAAGCACTGGTCAGTGTAGTTGAGCAGTAAATCAGCTATGGCCATGCAGTTTACTACTACATGTGGTTTTGTGAAGATGGAGCAGTGAGCTCTAAAGGAACATGCCAGTGCTCAGTTGAGTTAAGAACTTGCATGGAGCTTTTTCTTCATGTACACCGGTATTACTCAGATGAAAAAGTTGGTTCACTCATGAGTCACTGGTGGCGTTGACTAACTGGTGATATGCAAACTCTTCTGCCGACTCAAACATGCTGGAAATTCAGTCATGGCTTATTAAGTTACGAAACGGGAACTTCTAGCATAAACTACTCATGTTGTGTATTAACAGTTGAGGTTCCGCTGGGCTCTCTTCGCTATATTATTAAGATTTCCTTATGAGACGCAGCAATTCTGAACCCTGCCATTTGTTCACATACTAGGCCCGGTATACCGGCGTGTTCGAGTATTGAAAACTCCAAACACTTGGGCTCTGTTTGATAGCAGAGTATTTTCCAAGTATTTCGAGAATACTATAGTTTTCTTATAATGGCGTTATATTTACTTTGAGGTTTTTAGCTATCATGAAAAATTTAGTACTGCAGAAAAAACCTGAACCTCCTTTTTTTAAAACAGAGTGGCCGCACGTCGCTAACCATTCGCAACAACTCAACTCGTCTCGCCATCATTAATGTATAATTGCTGCATCATGTTTCTATTTATAAGATCGTTGAAGTAGGTCTCTCCAACATCATATAGTGATCTTGTTTCCTGTGTTCCACGATGGACAAAGCCTTCAGCTATCCACATCCATATAACCTGATCTCTCCAGACCACTATATCTTCTGGAAACATACTCATATATAGTAAAACGAGTCTTCAAATGAGAAGGTAGATCATAATAGCTAAACAATAGTATCCTTTGCATTTTTTCAAGATATCGTTAGATACTTGTGGTACTCCGCCACATTTTTTCAAGATATCATTAGATACTTGTTCGAATTCATGAGGACACCCACTCTCTTGTGGAAATATCCTTTTATAGACCAGTCTTGGGGAGTCATCATTAGAAAGAGGTTTCATGTTGTAAATCATATCATCAACAGATAAGCAACATGCTTTAGAGACGCTGACTATGCGTGATGTTGTTATTACTCGACTGCGGAGATTGCTGCAAGATAGAGCACACTTAATTATCCCCCATGCTTTGGTACTCTATACACTAGTAGAAAAAGGGGCTTTTGTCTCGGTTGGTAAGGCCCTTTAGTCCCGATTTTTGAACTAGGACTAAAGGGTCGTTACTAATGCCTCTCCCCTTTAGTCCCGGTTCTTACACGAAACGGGACTAAAGGCCGTGACCACGTGGAGCTCCACCTTTAGTCCCGGTTGGTAACACCAACCGCGACTAAAGGAAATTTTATGATTTTTTTTTGAATTTTTTTATTTTCAAATTTCTGAATTATTTTAACCTCTAATCTCTAATCACCACCCCTCATCACTGCTCAATTTATCCTCTAATCTCTAATCACCCCTCATCATTTCAAATCATCTAACTTCCCGAACGGTCATCCATCCTCCCACTCCCCCAGCCTGAGCACGCTTAACTTTCGAGTTCTATTCTCACTCATTTCCAAGTCTGCACTTGTTGTTTTCCTGACAATAGTAAGATGTCAATCCTATTAACCCTCAGGAATTTTGCTTGAGCATGAAGTGACACATTTCACTGTTTGAGTTTGAAACTACTGTTTTAAAAAACATTAATTATTTAGTAACACTAATATTTCTTGAATAATTAGTTTGACCATTGTTTGACCACAGTTTGACCATAGTTTGACCAGATTTGACCAAAATTCAAAATAACTGAAATAATTATTTAGTAACACTAATATTCTAGAATAATTAGTTTGACCATTGTTTGACCACGGTTTGAAATTTTTTCGATTTTTTCCACTCTAGATCTTAAAAGCCCCGTAACTTTTTTCTGTTAGGTTTTTGAGGATTTTGAAAATGTTTAACGGGGCCCCCCGGTTAAATTTGGATGTAACTTTTCGAGTAGATGATTTTTCGTATAAATTTTTTTTTCATCCGAGTTAGTATGCAAAAGTTATGCCCATTTTTACAAATTCTCGAGAGATTTTACAAATCAAGTCGAAATTCATATTTGCAAATTTTCCCAACAACTAGACCACATATCACATGGGAAACTTATTTTATTTTTATTTTTTGACATTTTCATCATTTTCTTTTATTTTTTTTTTAAACTGAAAAGGCGATAGGGGGGTAGAGTTTGAAAATGGGACCTTTAGTACCAGTTCGTGCCATGGACCGGTACTAATGCCTCAAACCCTATTAGTACCGGTTGGTGGCTCGAACCGGGACTAAAGGTCTATCCTTTAGTACCGGTTGGTGCCACGAACCGGTACTAATGGTCATCGCACCCTTTAGTCCCGCTTCGTGGCACCAACCGGGACTAAAAGGTCCAGACGAACCGGGACAAATGGCCCACGTGGCTCCTGGGCTCACGAACCGGGACTAATGCCCCCATTAGTCCTGGTTCTGGACTGAACCGGGACTAATGGGCTAACCCGGCCTGGACCAAAGCCCTCTTTTCTACTAGTGATATGTCGTCAATTATGATGAGATACCTGAGTGATTTTTGAAAGTGTTAGTGTACGAATCGGTCGAAATACAAGTAGGCCTCTGTTAATATTCTCAACGATGTTGTACTTAACCACAACAGGATGAATTGCCCCCTCAGGATCGTATTCCGGGGGAGATTTCCTCCGTTTCCCGACTGTTTAAAAAAAGGAATGAAGTCGTCAATTTTATGTTCTTTCAGGCTCATGGGAAGGCCAAGATAAGTAAATGGCATGTGCTCGAATTTGGACAGATGTACTAATTCATGCAATTTGCAAAATAAAGAATTTTATTTTATTTTAAGAAATAAAAGGCCATCTTATTTAGGCCACGCTACGCGTCCGCCGCCTCCACATGTCGTATGGTCCGGGGCTATTCAACGGCCCCTCTTTTCTTTGCAATAGACCCTTTGTTGCAGAAACATTTGCAACGGAATTTCTGTTGCAATTTTTTTTCCGTCTTAACTTTTTTGAAACATGAGTGTTATTGCGGAAGGACTTTGCAACACAGGTGATGTTGTAAAAAAAACGTCATAACCTTTTTGCAATATGGATGTTATTGCGGAAGGACCGGCGTCAAGTGGTGTACGCCCTGGCCGGCTAGTTAGAAGTTGTGCGTTGTCTGATCAAACTCGTATCTAACGGACGCGCTTGCGACGGAACTCATGTGTGATCGGCCGGCTGATTGTAATCATGTGGTATCTGGGCCCAAATCTGTGAGCCGCGTCAAAACCGCGCACCAGACCACCACGAGCCAACCCATACATAACCTGTCGATCCTAAAAAAAGAATCTCATCTTCCCTGTGGTCGCCGCCGCTACTCCACCGAAGCAACACTGCCGACGAGACACAAAAAGGACAGATTGGCGGCGGAGGTGTGAAGGAGGAGGAGGAGGAGAGGTAGGGAAGATGAATCTCCAAACTGGCGCTTCCTCGCCGGGTCCTTCGCCGTCACCAACGCCCTCATCACCTGGCCCACCGGTGGCTTGATCGATCGAGGACGACCTCAAGAGCTCCAGATTCATCGACAACCAGGTGACGCCCGTTGGCTTGTCTTTGATTGATGTTTTCTGCTCTAGCCCGGCGTGCGATGCTTTAATTTGGAGCTAGTACGTACTGCATTACCTAGTCGGGGAGTATTATAGAATGAGATTGGCATTGTTCCCACTAACCATGGTAAGAACAATTCCAATCAACTGTACAAGTGGGCAAGTGGCTGGGAACCTCGGTTGCAATATTACAGTATTAGGAATTTAGGATGCGATGAGCATATTGGCACTGAGCAGGGTAAGAAAAATTGAACAATTCTAATTAAATTAGGAATGCAGGCGGACGGTGTCCACGAGTCCACGAATTCGCTAACGCACTTTCCCAGTTGAGGCTAATTATTTCCCTTCGATTTTCTTAATACTTTTTTATCTCAATTCGCTAACGCACTTTCCCGGTTGCTTCGTAGACATTATATACACAGTTTAAATTAACTAGGCCCTTTATCTGAGTATTGTCAAGGGAACGTCAGGTTCCAAGTCCAAAGGACAAGAACACTACATTGTTTACTTCGCCTGTGTGCAGCAATCACCGAGTGTAGTTGTCCATTGTGTAGGAGCCAAATTTGCATTGTTGTTGTAAACCTAGTTTTGTTCGTCACATTTTGGGACTTTAGTTATTTGTGCCACCACCGTGGGATTCAGAATAAATACTTCAGCTTGGCTCCATGGTAATAAATCTTTGAAAAACAAGTAATTTCCGACAAAAGCATTCCTAAAGCATATAGCTTACTTAAAGACCTATTGCTGCTGCAATATTCTACACTTGCCACCAGGGAATTCTTTTCCACTCTCGCCCACTCTCATCAAGGAGCCGAGCACGGCAACCATGGAGGCGCTGCAATGGATCTTCTCTGTTGGAGCCAGCTTCGCTGAGGCGATCCAGCTGAGCGGTGAGCTGTCCCACCTTCCTATCAGCTTGCCCAGGGCCCATGTCCTCCTCGACCATGCTGAGTGGGGCAGGTTCAAGCACAAAGACCTGATGAAACTGCATTTGCATCTCAAGGACACCATCTATGATTGTGAGGACCTTCTCCGTGAATTTGATGACCAGATGCTGCGAATGAAGATGGATGACAGTGACCGGAGCAGGGTAGGTCAACTCGTTTCTTCCTCTTTTGGTATTGCAAAGAATTTGATCAGCGGTAGCAAAACAAGGGTAAAGGATGCCCAGAGGAAGCTCGACAAGGTTTTGGCTGAGATAGAGGGGGTGCTGAGTCTCAAGGGTCTTAATGTTGATCCCGTTCAGCCCGGCAAGCAGTACATGCCGGACACGACTTCAGTGATAGTCGTGCCTCAAGTATACGGTCGTGACGAAGAACGAGATCTAGTTATTCAGATGCTTGGTGTGCCACTCAGCAGATCTGCAAAGGCTGCTGGAAAGAAAGCAACACTGGGCATGGGTGCAGTTGCATCTACATCTAGAGCTGCTAAGCGATTAAAAGGAGAGAGTAACAGGGGTGCTTCTTCCAAGGTGACCAATGACTGCACTGAGTATGCTCCCGTCTTGCCGATCATTGGAATTGGCGGGGTGGGGAAGACTACCTTGGTTCAGTTCATCTACAATGATAGAAGGGTTAAAAGCCACTTTGATGTGAGAGTGTGGGTCTGCGTTTCTGATTTTTTTGACAAGAAAAAAATAACAAAAGATATCATTGAATCCGTCACTAGGCAAGAGTTCAATTTTTCAGGCAGTTTGGATGTTCTTCAATTGGAACTGAAGGAGAGGCTGATAAACCAAAAGTTTCTGTTGGTGTTGGATGATGTGTGGCCGAATGCTATCAATGAATGGGAAGCATTCTATGCACCATTCAGAACTGGACTTGATGGCAGCATGGTCTTGCTAACTACAAGATCTCCCAAGGTTGCAAACTTTGTCAACAATATTCATCCTGTTGAACTCAAAGGCCTCCCTACTGATATATTTTGGGAGTTTTTCAGCAGGTGTGCATTCGGTAAGCATGACCCAAAGTCATACCCTGAGTTGCAAGACATTGGTCACAGCATTGCTGATAGGTTGTGCGGCTCTCCTCTAGCTGCAAAAACACTGGGACGCTTGTTGAATGGCAATTTGACTGAGCGACATTGGAGAGACATCCTGAACAACGAATTGTGGCAGCTATCATATGAGGAGAATGAGATATTACCGGCCCTTCAACTAAGTTACTTGTATCTCCCATGGGAACTAAAGAGGTGCTTTGCTGTTTGCTCTATATTTCCGAAAGATTATAGCTTTGGAAGAGAAGAGATAGTTGCATTTTGGGTGGCAGAGTGCTTTGTGAAACCAGACGGGAGCATGCGCCTTGAAGATATGGGGTATCGACATCTGGATGATTTAAGAAGCAGGTTCCTTTTTCAGATTGATCCCAAGTTCCCTAATGAACATAGATATGTCATGCATGATTTGATCCATGACATGGCACAGTTTGTTTCTGTGGGTGAGTGCTTCCTGATGCAAGGTTTGAGCTACAAGGACCTTCATAGACAAGTTCAGACAGTTCGCCATATGTCAATCGAGGTGGATAATGAAGCTCTAAGCAGAATAGGAGGCATTCCACATTTGAACAAAATGCATTCTCTTAGGATCGGAATGACACTCAAGGCCGAGGTTTCATGGTTCAACCATCTTCCCAACATTCTCTTTTTGAGCCTGAAGGGTTGCAAGCAGGTAAAGCTACCTGAAAGCATTTGTGAGTTGAACAGCCTTCGTTATCTTGACATATCTGATAGTAGCATACAAGAAATACCTGAGAAATTTTGGTGCCTTCACAGCCTACAGTACTTTTATGCCTATCGTTCATGTTTGGAAACAATTCATCAGGATGTGACAAAGCTAGTTAACTTGCGTCGTCTAGCACTGCCTAAAGAAGCCAATATAGAGTTGTCTAAAATAAGCGGGCTTGGAAATATGACATCGCTACAGAGTTTGATCTATTTTACAGTTGTGGAAGGGAATGGACAGAGAATTGGTGAGTTGAAGGGCATGAATCAACTTAGTCGAAAGCTATATATACGTTCTTTGGTTTACGTGGAAAGTTGGAAGGAAGCTGTTGAGGCTAGGCTCGTTGACAAGCAATACCTCAAGGATTTGAGCCTACATTGGAAGGTTGGTCGGTGCAAATTGAGGACCAGTCATAACGGAGTTTTGGAAGGCTTGCATCCTCCTTCGAGCATGGAACATCTTCAAATTGAACAATTTGGGGGTGATAGCTTTCCTCCAAGTTGGTTACAGCCCCAAAACCTACCTGCTTTAAAATCTATGTATCTAGTCAAGTGTGATGGCTTTGAAAGGATTGTTCTACCAAGGGCAACGCCAGAGGCCGACGCGCTCACATCTTCTTCTGATGGTGTGCTAAGTGGTTCAGTTGGTGCAGATGGTTCACAGCAAGCTAGCACCAACAACTATGCATGTCTTCCCTTCACAAGCCTTACCTTATTGGTCCTTTTGTCCTGTCGTAAGCTGAAAAATCTTGACCAGTGTTTGTCCCCGGAATATTTTCCATCCATCCAATCAATACAACTTCTATTTTGTGAAAGTCTAGAATCAATACCGTGGATAAATTTGGAGGGTTTGTTTGCCTTCATGACCTGCAAATCATGCACTGCAGGAGTTTGGTGTGTCCAAGAGAAATGGTTTTGCCCCAATCACTCGAACGACTCTATATTGAACATAGTGGCAAGCTTGACAGGTCATTAAAGCCAACCTGCTTAGAGAACCTAGCCTCTATCACCCTTCTATGCTTGAAAGGATGTTCCGGTATGGAGTCCATTCTATTGAACTCGATCAACACAAACAATCTCAAGGCTCTTGTTCTCAGAGATTGCTTTGAGTTATCGTCCATTGGAGGATCACAGGTTCTATCATCCATACAGCATGTTGACATAAATGGCTGTCCTAAGCTTACCGAAGTACAACAGCAGCCATTGGTAAAGAGGGGACTGAGGCGTTCTGAACTGAGTGATATACAAGATTTTAATAACCATCCGTAAGATGTCTAACCACTTGAGCTTGTACAGTTAGTGTTGGCTCTTTCTTTCTGATCTGATCTTGCTTGCAAATGTTGGGGCCTTTCCGTTCTGTGGCTTAAGTTTTTCGCTAGCTAACTTATGAGTCATTAATGCATGTTGCTGTAACTAATATAATTGATACAGTAATTTGTTTGTTTTCAATTAATATATGTGGTTCTTTGCTGAAATTATTTCAACTGATATTTCAAATAAAAATCCATGCTAATTGTAAAGTTTGAAGTGAGAAAAGAACCGGTTTCGTATTCGCGAGTTTACCATGCATGTAGCTCATGATCCTTTCAGTGCCTTCGCCAGTTGAGGTCTTGAGGATACATCGTCAGTTATCTCAACAAATCAGAACTTGACATTAAAACACATAGGAATTTTCCCAAAAAATATCATGAATCAATGTGCAATACCACTGAATTGTATTCCATACAAGAAGGTAGTCAGCATGCCTTTGTAATCCATAGCTTTACTCTTGGTTGACCTCTCTATGCTTGTGCTGTACAGGGACAGCTGCTGGACCAGGTCATTGTACAATCCTGATTGAAGGTATCTTGATTGAGACTTTGCCTGTTGAGCTGGCACGCAGAGAGGAGTCAATTTCCGTTTTTCTTTTTTGCTTCTCATGAGCCTTTGTACAGAAAAAAGCCCTTATATTTTCTTGTACCGAGTGTGTACCAGAATTCTGAAGCGACAATATGGTTATATGCATATGTAGTGCTGCCTGATTTGTACTCCGAATCTCCGATACATGTAGCAAAACTATCCGCAATTGTTCTCTCTCTCTCTCTTAAAACTTTTTGTTCTTAAATTCTGAATCTAGGTTGGATCTAGCTACACATATGCATGATCTGATTAGAGCAGCATTTGTATGCCAGTTGCTACTTCATCATACCCTTGCTGAAGATATATATTGGGTAGGCTTTTCACATCATATGGCGGCAGAGCTTGGGTTATTCACTTAATTTGTGTATTTACCATCTTGCATGCGTCCGTCCTCAGTTAATTTTATTTTACAACAATGCTATGCATATATACATATGAATGCGTTATTGATTTTGATGTAATTAAGGGCTTGATATCTACATCTTGTGAATTTTACACTGCCCACCCGAGCATGGTTTCATATGGCTAATCTTCGTTGTGGTTCCGATGCAAGGGCTTTATACATATTTTTTTTAGAACGAAGGCTTGCGAAGAGCCCGGCTTTGAATTAACAAAGCCATCAATCGGCCAGGAAATACAAACACACACAAACCGCCTCGGCCAAACGATACAATGGGACACTCTAGGAAGCTTACAACTCAACGGAGCGCACCAGCTCAAAAGATTCCAGGAAAAAGCTCAATGCTTGAACAAGCCGAAGACTACAGCCAAACAGACAGCTAGGAAAGGGACACGCAAGCACGACGAGGATCTGCTTACAGCAGAGTGTAGAAGTGAGCACGGCCAACATCCAGGGGGAAGGACTACACACATCCTCCGTCTCTCCAAGCTTTTAAATAGCGGATAGCGGACTAGTTGCGGATTAGGGTCCGTGTAGCAGAATGCTGATAGCGGGCGATATTGCCGGCGCTATGTCCACATAGTCAATTTTGAAAAAAGCACTCATAAATTTGAGATTGTTGTGTATATTTCTAGGCCATTGACCTAAAATATGACACTTAATTTGAGCAATCATCATTTATATAAGAATATAAGCTTTAATTGAACAATATTTGGTTGTGCAACCATGCAAGCAAGACACATTTACCAAAATAGATTGCACAACCGAACAACAAGGACTTATATAGCGGGCGGTATTGCAGATAGCGGACGATATAGCGGTCTAACAAGTGATATTGCGCCCACATCATGGCAACACGCTATTTTCTAACGCAACCTTAAACAAATAACGGCAGGGTGACGCTACCGCTATTGCGGCCTCAATAGCGGAGGTAGCGGACGCTATTTAAAAGCTTGCGTCTCTCTCACCGCAGAGGGACCCCTCCCTCTCGCCATGGCTTGCAAGGCACCGTACCGTCGGACTTGAGAGATGCTCACCTAGAGCCGGAGAAGTGTTAGCTTCGAAACCTGGAGCGACCACAACACACCTCCACTTGAACATTCGAGCACTCCGCGACTGCTGCACGGCCACATCCTAGACCACCTGGGGACTGCAGGAAAACCACCAGGTGCAGCTACTGAAGAAAGGCAGCAAGGTCATCAAGTAGAACCAAACAGGCCGCCAAAGAGCATTGCCAGGCAGCCATTGAAGAAGAGGACCGGGGTTCCGCCGCTGGCGAGGCGCAGGTCCAGCCGGGTAGGGGAACCCTATCCCCTACCGCTGGGTCGAGGCGCTGCATCGCCAGAACTGGACCAGACGCGACACCGGCAAAGAAACACCACCCATGAAGGAAACGGGGACGCCATCAGCCATGCCGAACCTTGCTGGCACCACCATCACCGGACAACCCAAGCCACCGAATGCTCCGACTTTGAACCCCTCACTTGAACGCAACCCTCCCCAGGCGGCGCCCCCAAGGAAGATATGACGCACATCGCACCGTCGCAGCCCAATCCAAGCCGGATTTTGGGCTTTCACCCGGGAGGAGGAACATGGGTGGAAAGGGGATGGGCCTCTGCAGCACCTCCAAGGAGGAAGCATGGTGTCAAGGACGTCGTTGCTGCCGGGCCGGCCACGCCGACCCACGGTTTCCCGCGGCCCAAAACAAATCCACCGGTCACCCACCAACACCAGACCGGCGCGCGAAGGGTAGCCGGCAGGAAGCGGCCGGGATGAGGGGGACAGGGGAAGAGAGCCAAGCCTCAGATCTGACGAGGAGAGGAAGAACTCCACGCCGTCGCCGCCACCCGTCGTCGTCTCACCACCCACGTGGTCGAGGCCGCCGGCCAGAGAGCACCCGCGGATGACGCCAGTCGAGATGGCGCCATCGCCACGCCAAGGAGGGCTGCCGCCCTAGATCCGAGGTCCTCCTCGAGGAAAGGAGCGACTGAGGCCTCGCCGCCACCATCACCGGCGGCCGCGCGAGCGAATCCGGCGGCTTTCTCAGGTGGCGGCGAGGGAGGAAGGGGAAGGAGCGGCGGCGCGGTGGGGAAACCATACACGCCGCCCGTGTCGCCCGAAGCGGACGATGCATGGGCCGCGGGGTGGGAGGGGGTGGGCGTGATGTGCTCAAGGGCTTTATACATGAAAAGGGAACTTCTAAATAAGGCCAGCAGATTGACCCTCGCCAACTCTGTTCTCACTTCGGTCGCTACCTATTATCTTACCCTGTTTGCCCCCCTCAAATTGGATTATCTCGATTAGATTAGAAGAAGCTTTCTGCGGAGAGGAGATGAAGTGGCCACTGGAGGTTACCAATTGGAAACAAATCTTTTTCCCCGAAGCACATTGGTGGACCTGGTGTCAAGAACTTAAGTTTATTCAGTCGTGCCCTTTGCATCAGATGGCCTCGGCTTTCTTGGAAGGCTCCAGTTTGCCCTTGGAATGGCTCGGCTCTTCCTTGCAACTCCACTGACTGGGCCAATTTCAATGCATCGACTGTCATGTCAGTTGGAAAATGGTGAAGCGGCCATATTCTGGTCTGGCAGACTGCTGAACAATCAAGCACCCAAGGCTTTGGCTCCTAATAACCATTTTACCGTCGCCTTAATTTTGTTGCCTGTAATGTTGTTGGGTCCGTCGCTATTATGGTTCACTGTAACCGGCGCCCTCATCACCAAGCCCACCGCCGTCCGGCTTGACAGAGGACGACCAGGTCCATCCAGGTGACGCCCGTTGTTTTGTCTTCGATCGATTGATGTTTTCTGCTCTAGGCCGGCATGCAATGTTTTAATCTGGAGCTAGTATTCCATTAACTATGGGGAACCTCGGTTGCAATATTATACTATTAGGATGAGATTGGCATTGTGCCATTGTTCGCACTAATCATGGTGGGAACAATTCTAATCAAATGTACAAGTGGCCAAGTGGCTGGGAGCCTCGGTTGCAATATTGTATTAGGATGCGATGAGCGTACTCGCACCGAAAAGCTTAAGAACAAATGAAGAACTCTAATTAAATGTACAACTGGGCATGACTGAGGGTTGTTATTTTCCTTTGATTTTCTTTTCCTGTGATCTTAATTCAATAGCGCAGTTTCCGGGTTGCTTCGTGGAGACGCTAGCTACTGGTAAATTAAGATTGTTGAGCCATCATTAGGTGAGTGAAAAAGCAGCTTGCATCTAGTACACACCGGACCTTCCCATCCCCTTTGTTCATGCAGTTCTCTGAGTTCTCCTCACTCCAAGCTATACACAAAAAGAAACCCAAACCAAAGATGAAGTTTTTTTTTTGAAAAGGGGGACTCCCCGGCCTCTGCATCAGAACAATGCATACGATCAACTATAATAAAAAAGCAAACAAGGTTCAACAAGGTCTTAAAGTTTCAAAAGTAAAGAAAAGAGGAAGGCTCACAAAGAGCCAAATAGATAGAAACAAACTAGCCACAGAGCAGCCACAACCGGCTGGCATAAGAAGGATAGGTAAACTAATTGCCTATTCTATTACATGACCGCCATCCAAACCGGTTGAATATATCCCGTGCTACCATCTCCCAGCGGATAGATCCAGTAACCAAACGCTCCCTGGCCTCCGTCGGAGTGAGTAGCGACCACATACGGATCAACGCAGTGGCTCGGAAGATAACCTGCAACAAATAAATATTTGTTGTTCTGTTAAAATCAAATCATTTCTGCAGTTTCAGACTGCCCACAATAAAGCACATACTCCTACGCGAATGTGTCTCGCAATTTCGGACTCTAACCCGTTAAGCCACGTTCCAAATAACGTGCTGACAGAACACGAAGGAGTAATATTAAATGCAATGTGAACTGTACGCCATAAAACTTTGGCCAACGGGCAATCAACAAAAAGGTGTTTGATAGTTTCATCCCGATCACAGAAACTACACCTTGTAGGTCCTGTCCAATTACGCTTTGTCAAGTTGTTTTTGGTTAATATTACTTGTTTATGGACAAACCACATAAACACTTTAATTTTCAAAGGCACTTTGACATTCCAAACGTGTTTGGATCTAGGAATAGGGCTTGAATTTATAACATCAATATACATTGATTTAACTGTATCCAGACCTAGTAAGCTTCCAGCGTAATTTATCGGGTTGTTGAGACAGCTGAACCTCCATCAGTCTACTCACTAGATGAAGCCACTGTTCCCAACGATTGCCGACTAGCGTTCTCCTGAACTGAATATTAAGGGGAACAGATTGAAGTGCCATTGCAACGAAAGCATCACATCGTTGAACAATACCATACAGAGACAGATATTGAATCGCAAGGGGGGTCTCTCCTGGCCAAGTATCCTCCCAGAATCGTGTGCTAGCACCGTTACCGATAATAAACTTTGCCCTGTTAAAAAAGGCTACTTTGACTCTCATAAGACCTTTCTAAAATGGTGAGTCGGTCGGCCTTGCGGTCACCTGGGACAAAGTTTTTGAGTGAAGATACTTGCTACGGAGAATCTGTGCCCAAGTTGCATCAGTCTCGACGGATAACTTCGACAACCACTTGCTGAGAAGGCATCTGTTCTTGACCTCAAGATTCTCAATGCCAAGACCCTGTTGGTCTTTCGGTCATAGATAATATCCCACTTGGCGAGTCTGTATTTTCTTTTGAGTTCATCGCTCTGCCAAAAGAAACGAGATTGATAAAAGTCCAGTCTTTTCCTTACTCCAACTAGGACTTCGAAAAATGACAAAAAAAACATAGGCATGCTCGTGAGGACCAAATTTATCAGAATTAAACGGCCTCCGTATGACATGAGCTTGCCCTTCCAGCAACTCAACTTCTTTTCAAAGCGGTCCTCAATACACTTCCATTCTCTGTTTGTCAGTTTATGATGGTGGATTGGTATTCCTAGGTACATAAAAGGTAAAGTCCCCAAATCACACCCAAACAATTGCCTATAAGCCTCTTGTTCGTCATTGGCTCTACTAAAACAGAACAATTCACTTTTGTGAAAATTAATCTTTAACCCGGTCAATTGTTCAAATAAGCATAACACCAGCTTCATATTTCTCGTTTTTGCCAATGCTCCATAAAGATGATTGTATCATTGGTGTACTGTAGGATAGACACATCACCATCAACAAGATGAGGTACCAGTCCACCCACCTGTCCAGCCTCCTTAGCCCTTCTTATCAGAATTGCCAACATATCAACTACAATGTTGAACAAAATAGGGGACATCGAATCTCCTTGTCTCAGGCCCTTGTGTGTCTGGAAATAATGACCTATGTCGTCATTTACTTTAATTTCATCACTCTCTTTTTGCGTAAACAACTCGACCTGACGTCGCCAGGCTTCATCAAAACCTTTCATACGCAAGGCCTGTTGAAGGAAATGCCATTTGACTTTATCGTACGCTTTCTCGAAATCCACCTTAAAAATAACTTCATCTAGTTTTTTCGAGTAAATTTCGTGGAGCGTTTCATGAAGGACCACAACCCCTTCTAGGATGTTTTTGTCCGGCATGAAAGCAGTTTGGGAATGCCGCATCACAGAATACGCAATCTGCATGAGCCTATTAGTCCCAACTTTTGTGAAAATTTTGAAACTAACATTGAGGAGGTAGATCGGCCTGAACTGCTCAATCCTCACAGCCTCCGTTTTCTTAGAAAGCAGGGTTATTGTTCGAAAATTCAGATGAAATATCTGAAGCTCCAGAGAATAAATGATGGAACATCGGTAACAAATCCCCCTTAATAATGTGCCAGCATTTTTTATAAAAATCCGCGGGAAAACCATCCGGACCTGGAGCTTTATTATTTTTCATCTGGGAAATAGCATCAAACATGGTGAGCGCTGCAGTAGAGCACTGATTTCACAACAGTAATTGCTGTGGGGAGCTCGCGGGCTTCATCGATCGGTATATAGGCCGGCACGCAATGTTTTAATTAGGAGCTAGTATTCCATTAACTACGGGGAATATCAGTTGCAATATATTATACTGTATTAGGATGAGATTGGCATTGTTTGCACTAATCACGGTAGGAACAATTCTAATCAAATGTACAAGTGGGCAAGTGGCTGTGGGAACCTCGGTTCCAATATTGTATTGGGAAGCGATGAGCACTTTTGCACTGAGCAGCATAAGAACAGATGAACAATACTACTCCCTTCATCACAGTTTGTTGGACGCATCTCACGTATCTCTGGACCCAAGGTGCGGTGTGATTGGCAGGAAATAAGTAGGCGCGGGAGCTGCGAAATTGAAGGAGATACGCCTAATGAATCGCTAAACCAACGCTTTGTAACCTCCCCCGTCCAGTAAAAGAAGGAGCTGATCGCATGCATTGGTGGAGACGGTTTAGAGCGAGATTTTAGTGAGTTTCCTTCTTCCTCCCGTGCCTTCCTTTCTCCCCCGCGCCTTCCTTTCTCTTCGCGCACTTTCCTTTCTCCCCCGCGCAGTTTCCAAATTGGCGATCAAAATCTCCCGCCGATCTCCGCTGCCAAATCTAAAACGAAATTTTCGGAGTTGAAATAGCTCCCGCCGATGTTCCCGCCGGTGTTCCGCTCTATAAGTAGCTGCGGCGAAGGAGGGACACGAACAGACAGTGCTCATCTTCTCTCCTCTCTCCAATGGCGCCGTCGCAGCAAGGTGCAGCAGATTGCCGGCCTCCTCCTCTTGGCCTCCGTGGGCTTTCTAGGGTCGCTTTCCAGCCCAGAGAACCGCCGCCCGGAGGACTTCCCCCTCTTGGTCTCACCGGACGCGCGGGTGTTCCTTCCTTCTCCATCGGCACAGCTGGTTTCGAGCATCTTCCTCCTCCGACTACTTTGCCTCGACGGCGCGTCGGCCTCGCACGCCCATCTCGCCCTCCGTCACCTAACGAGGTCGGTTCCTTGAACTGGAGTGCCTCCGTCGGCGAGGCCAGTACAGGCAGCGGAGGGATCGGCAGTTCTATGTTCGTGGGGTTTAACCTCATCAATGGCAACGGCGCGATCTCGTTTGGCGGTGGCGGCGGGATATCGTTTGGCGGCGGCGGCAGCGAGTCCCTGGGCTTCACGTTCAGTACCGGCGCCGGTGGCAATCGGAGCAAAGAAGGATCCTCCCATGGTGGATCTAAACTTGACTATCCGGCACATTATGCGCTTTCTTTTCGTCCTCGAGATAGGTAGATGGGTTGCGATGGCACCTTATGCATACCCCATCTTTGTTTATCGCCACCGTAGTCGCACAATCTTTGCACCAAAAATTGTCACAGAGGCAAGGATTTCCACACGACTCGCAAGAACGCAAATCTTTTGGTACCGGGAGCCTACATCCTAAGCAAAGGAATATGGAAGCCTCACCGCGGATGCCACACTTGAGGCACAAAGCCGGATGAATGCACACGTCACAAGTTGAGGTCGGGTTGGAGTAGGTTTTGCGTACCACCTCTTGCTCTTGCACTGGCCCTCCGACCTCTTGCTCTTGCACCACCTCCTTCACGACATGAACGTCGAGCACGCCTAGCACCTCCTCCACGTCAGCATCCTCGAGAGCGCCTAGCACCTCCTCCACGGCAGGAACGTCGACCACGCCTAGCCCCTCCTCCACGGCATGAACCTCCACCACGCCTTGCATCTCCTCCATGGCAGGAACCTCCAGCACGCCTAGGCCATCCTTGGAGTCCATTGGTTCGGGTTTGTGTGCCACATGGACTCCATCGTATGGGGTTTTATAGTACCCTGCTGTCTACACTTGTGAATGCAAACGCAAAATGAAAAAGGAGCCGAAGGAGAGAGGGAGAGGAGGCCTCGCATGCACTCATGTTCACACTTGCATGCACTCATGTTCACACTTGCATGCGGGAGGCCATGGGGAGCAAATAAGAAACCGATTCCCACTTGCACTCATGTTCACACTTGCATGCGCTGCACAAACCACTCATGTTCACACTTGCATGCGGGTGAGGAAGAGAAACGGAAGCAGTCTAATGCACCCCAATTAATAGGATAGTTAAAGTGTTGCGCCCTATTTTCATGGGATTGTGAAAAAAATCTGGTTTTCAAGATGCGCAACAAACTAGGATAGAGGGAGTACCTCCGTCCTGGTTTATAGGTCCCTTTTGTAGTTTGTGCGAAATTTTGACTAAAGATTTATCTAACAAAATGTTAATGCATGTCAAGAAAAATTATCTCATTAGATTCGTATTTGAACATAGTTTTTAAAAATATAATGTTTAGTGACATGCGTGAACATTTTGTTAGTTTAATCTATGGCCAAAATTCGGCACAAAATACAATGGGGACCAATAAACCCGGACGGAGGTAGTACTAATTAAATGTACAAGTGGGCAGCATGGGCGCATGCTTGAGTGTTCTTAATTCGCTAACGCACTTTGCTGGTTGCTTCGTAGAAATGCTAGCCACTGGTAAAGTAAGGTTGTTAAGCCATCGTTAGGTGAGCCAATGAAAGCAGCTTGCATCTAGATCTAGCACAGGCTCCACCTTCCCATCCCCTTCGTTCCTGCCGTTGTCTGAGTTCTGTACACTCAGAGTGGGTCGATGGCGCCTGTGGTGACCGCGCGCTGCACCGGAGCTCTGATTTCACAACAGTAACTCTACCTGAGTGCTGTGATTCATCGGCTGTGAGTGCTGTGCTCATGTTTTGCTTCATTCCTTTGCTCATGTTTTTGGTCGATCCGGTTCTTCTTATGTGTTGCTTGATTCGATCTGCTCATGTTTTGCTACATCCGTGCTGCAGCTACTTGATTAGTGGCAGCCCAAGCTTCCGCAAAGATTTGAGTGTGGTGAACCAGACACGTCAGGAGCAGAGGGAGGGGGCCGATGGCGCCGGTGGTGACCGCTGCACTAGGCGCATTGGGTCCCCTGCTGGCAAAGCTCACGGATCTGCTCGCCAATGAGTGCGGCCGGCTGAAAGGTGTCCGCCGTGAGATCCGCTCCCTCCGATCTGAGCTTACCGGCATGCATGGTGCTCTCAGAAAGTACACAAATCTAGTGAATCCTGATGAGCAGGTGAAGGAATGGATATCTCTAGTCAGGGAGTTGGCCTATGATACTGAGGATTGCTTCGACAAGTTCATTCATCACCTTGGTGATGGTGGGCCCCAAGAAGCTGGCTTCAAGGAGTTCATCCGCAAGACGGCTCGCCGTCTAAAAACTCTTGGAGCTCGACGTGGAATCGCCAACCAAATCGATGACCTGAATCTTCGTATCAAGCAAGTGAAAGAGCTCAAGACAAGCTACAAGTTAGATGATATTGATTGTAGCACCTCTAGCAATGCAGCCGTGGATCCCCGGCTGGCTGCTCTTTTTGCTGAGGAGGCACACCTTGTGGGTATTGACGGTCCAAGAGATGATCTTGCCAAGTGGGTTATAGAAGATGAAAACAAGCATGGTCGCAAGGTGTTATCGATTGTTGGGTTTGGTGGATTGGGAAAGACAACACTAGCGAATGAGGTCTATCGCAAGATCCGAGGGCATTTCGATTGTCATGCTTTTGTGTCGGTCTCCCAAAAGCCAGATACAATGAAAATCATCAAGGATTTGATCTCGCAGGTGTCTCGCAAGGATGAATTCACAAAAGATATGGAGAGCTGGGATGAAAAGAAATCCATTGGAAAGCTAAGAGAACTATTACAAGATAAAAGGTAATATATGGTGTTGCTAATTATTTTGTACGAAATATGTGTTGTGCACATGTATCATTATTCTAGTTAAGGATGTAATTTTGATATGCACAGAATGAACACCATTGCACCACCAGTGATGCTTGTCATTGCATGGTTTATAGGCCGATTGGAATTTTACAATTGGTTTTTCTTTTCTAGTGCAATTATATCTATATCCTGATCGATTTACGCCCCTACTCCACTGTCTTAGGTATCTTGTAATCATTGATGATGTATGGTCTATATCAGCATGGAAAGCAATCAACTGTGCTTTTCCAGAGAATAATTCTTCAAGCAGAATTATAACTACAACACGCATATTGGAAGTAGCAAGGTCTTGTTGTCCAGATCGTGATGACCAGATCTATGAAATGACACCTCTAAGTGATCTCCACTCTGAAAGGTTATTTTTTAACAGAATTTTTGGTTCAGAAGAGCGCTGCCCTGATATGCTAGTTGAAGTTTCAAATACTATCTTGAAAAAGTGTGGAGGCCTACCATTGGCAATTATCAGTATATCTGGTTTACTAGCTAACAGACCACGTGTCAAAGAAGAGTGGGAGAAGGTGAAAAGATCAATTGGTTCTGACTTGAACAAAAGCCAAAGTCTAGAGGGAATGAAAAACATACTGTCCTTGAGCTACAATGATCTTCCACCAAACCTCAAGACTGTCATGTTGCACTTAAGTAATTTCCCTGAGGATTATGTGATTGACAGAGAAAGGTTGGTGAGACAATGGATTGCGGAAGGCTTTATTTCTGAGGAGCGTGGGAGGAGCTGTCAAGAGGTTGCAGAAAGTTATTTTTACGAGCTTATCAATAAAAGCCTAGTCCAACCAGTGGGCATTTGTTATGATGGGAAGGTTCATGCCTGTCGAGTTCATGACATGATGCTTGAACTTATCATTTCAAAATCCATTGAAGAAAATTTCATCACTGTGATCAACGGCAGTCAAACTGTTTGGGGAAATCCTCAGTGTTCTATTCGCCGTTTATCGATCCAGGACATTGACCAGGAGCTTGCATATGAATTGGCAAAGAGAGATCTAAGCCATGTCCGGTCTCTTGTAATAACAGCATCAGGATGCATCAAACACTTGCCCAGCCTTACCAAGTTTGAAACTTTACGTGTACTAGATTTTGAAGGTTGCCGGGGCGTGGCACAGTATGATATGGATGGTATGGAAAAGCTGTTCCAGCTAAAGTACCTAAGCTTTAGGAGAACATACATAAAGGAGCTACCATCTGGAATTGTGATGCTGCATGATCTAGAGACGTTGGATTTAAGGGGTACAGCAATCAAAGACTTGCCGGCTAGAATTGTTCAGCTAACTAAACTACAACGTCTACTCAGTGACAGCTATGAGCTGAAGATACCAATCGGGATTGGGAATATGACAAACTTAAGGGAGATCACAGGCTTTGACATTACCATGAGTTCAGTAGGTGCAGTGAAGGAGCTAGGGAGCCTGATCAATTTGAAGGTACTCTATGTACAGTGGAAAGAATCTCAAGAATGCAAGTGTCATGCAGAGATGTTTCATTCCTCACTATGCAAGCTTGGCAGCTACAAACTCCAGTCCGTGCATATATATGGTGGTACTCCATATCTATTTGAGTTATTAGATTCCTGGTCTCCTCTTCCATCTTGCCTCCAAAGATTTGAGATGGGATCCCAGTACTGTTTATCAAAACTGCCAATGTGGATTACTCCAGCACTCACCAGTCTTGCATACCTAGACATTAATTTAAGTGTAACAACAGAGGAGGTTATTGGCATACTTGGAGAGCTGCCTGCATTACTTTCTCTGAAACTTTATACCAACATGGTCCATAAAGACAGGCTTGTTTTGCCAGGCAGAGGATTCCGATGTTTGAAGGAGTTCGTTTATAGACCTTTAGGTGAAGGTGCAGGGACCCTTCTGTTCGAGGAAGGGGCACTGCCAAAGCTCGAGAAGCTTCAGCTGTGGTTTTCTGTATCAATGGCAAAGGCCTATGGGTTCTACTTAGGTATTGAGCACCTCCCGTATCTGAAAGATGTACGAGTTCTTCTTCAGAAGCGGGATGCCACATCTTCTGAAGTTGAGGCTGCAAAAGTTGCCATAAGGCAGGAAGCAAATCTCCATCCCAACCATCCCAGGTTGTTTCTGGTTGGAATGGCGTCCTGAAGCTACTATTCTCGTTACCTGAAGCTCAAATAAAAGTGTCCTTCGTTACCATTGGACTCGTCATTTTCGTTGTTTCTTTGTGTGTGAACTTGGAATTTGTTTCAAGAGTATTACATTAAGAAGAAGGCCCGTCTGTGTGGAGCTTTGTCTTTCAGGAGTTAACTATACTTGATTGTAACTTGAATATTTAGAAAAAAAAATTGGTTCAGTCAAGAGTCACTCATGACGTTAACTACGTGGTGATATGCAAACGCTTCCGTCGATTCAACTAGCAGGCAGAGTTCTACATGCTGAAATTCAGTCATGGTTTAGTTAGTTGCTGAAATTCAGTCATGCTGAAATTCAGAGTTCTACTCATGTTGTGTATTAACAGTTGAATATTTCGCTTGGGTCTTTTCCCTTTATTATTATTCAGATTTCATTATGAGATACGGCAATTGTGAAACCCTGCCTTTATTTTATGTAATAGGACCGGTATACCGGCCCGTTCGACTATGAAGTGCACTGTAGGTCCTTGAACTATTCCGGGGATGTCACGTAGGTCCTCGAACTATGAAAATCTCATCTAGGTCCTTAAAGTGCAGTAAGTGTGTCATTCAGGTCCAAAATCTCCCTGACAGGCTCTAACTGGCCAGCTGGCACATAAACAGTAACCGTAACAGTACGCGGCAAACAGTCCTGAATTCCTGTGCGTGATGAACAGTACACGACAAAGAATAAATATAAAAAAATATCAAAAAACTGAGATCCTCTGTCATCGAAGAGACCCTGGCGCGTGAACAGTAAAAATGTCATTAATTCAAAAAAAGTTCACGAACGATGAATTTGGAAAAATATTTGTGACTTTAATAAAATGTTCGCGAACGATGAATTTGGAAAAAAATATTCGCGACTTTAAAAAAATATTCGTGAGTTTAAAAAAAGTTCGCGAACGATGAATTTGGAAAAAATATTCATGACTTTCAAAAAATGTTCGCGAACGATGAATTTGGGAAAAATATTCGCGAGTTTAAAAAAAGTTTGCGAACGATGAATTTGGAAATAATATTCATGAATTTAAAAAAATGTTCACGAACGATGAATTTGGAAAAGATATTCGTGACTTTAATAAAATGTTTGCGAACGATGAATTCGAAAAAAATATTTGCGACTTTAATACAAAGTTCACTAACATTTTTTAAAGTCAGGAATTTTTGTGGTTCGCGAACATTTTTTTCCATACCCACGAACAATATTTGTGGTTCGCGAACATATTTTCAAATTTATTGTTTGCGAACTTTTCTAAAGTCGCGAATATTTTTCCCATATTCACGAACATTTTTTTGAATTAATGAACATTTTTACTATTCACACACATGGGGTATCTTTGATGGCAAAGATTTTCAGATTTTTTTGTTCAGATTTTTTTATTTTCGCACTGTTCACCATGCCAGCTGGCCATTTAGAGGGGGTTAGTGAGATTTTGGACCTGGATGACACACTTACTGTACTTCGAGAACCTAAATGACGATTTTCATAGTTCGAGAACCTATGTGACACCCCTGAAATAGTTTAAGGACCTACAGTGCACTTCACTCTTATTTTATGTAGTAGGACCGGTATACCGGCCCATTCGACTATGAAGAACTCCAAAAGTGTGTCCCCTATCATTAACCTTGTGCCTATAGGAGGAGGGAAGGTAAATGTACTCGGCCTAGTTTGACAACACAATAATCAGTATTCCAGTGTCTGGTCAATGAATACTACAGATTTCAAAAAACGCATTTACTTTCTCAGTCTGGTCAAGAAAAAATAGGTCAAGACCTCTTTTTAAAATACTGCAAAAACACTATGGTATTTGTGCTACTACGAACTATAAAAGCTGTGGTATTTATTGATGTCAAACACATCAAAGCGTTAGTGACCCCAGTACAAGGCCCAACGGGCAGAACGTGGGAACCAAGGCCCAACCCACTACCGGCTATTATGGCCTGTTTGGTTCCAAATAAGTCACCAACTTATAAGTCGAAAAGTGAAAAAAGTGACTTATTTTGCCAAATAGACCCGACTTATAAGTCACCCCCTTTTGCGTGGGTCCCATCACATGTATGATGTGGATTGGTGTGGGAAGGTGTGTCAGGTGACTTATAAGTCAGGTGACAACCAAACAGGCGTGACTTATAAGTCACTGATTTTAAGTTACCTGACTATAAGTCAGGTGACTTATTGGAACCAAACAGGCCCTTAGCTACACACGAGGTACATATTGACAGGAGAGAATTTTTGTCAGAAAGGACCATGTAGGCTTTCATATTGACAAAAAAGACCATCTAGTCATAGTATTGACAGAAAAGAACAGCTACGCCGTGGCGGCAGGTCCGGTAGCCCAGTGGCGGCGCCAGGAAATGAAGGCTGGGTATTCATACAATTTTTTTTTCTGGCTCTAAATGTAGTATATGAACCAAACAACACAACACTAGCAATATATGAACAAAACAACACTAGCATAACAGCAATAGCAACATTTCAATGAATCAGACCATAGCAACATGAATACATAAGTACCTTTTGATTGATAAAGTGATGATATCCTTCTTACAATATAGCTTTGCGGTCACCTTTTTGGAAGAAATTGATGACATCTTCATCCTTCACTTGATCGGAAAATTCCCTCTCAAAAATGTAACCAAGCAATTGTTCAAATAGTCATCACCCATTTTGTTCCCACAATGCAACAATGCTAACACCCTTCTTCTTCATCTGTGATACAAGATCAGAAAAAAAATAGATCAGCAATCTAGTAATCTACTAAGTTGGTCGTGTAGCAAACTAGTGTTCGGATCGTTCTAAACATCTAACATGTAGCAAACTAGATCAACAATGCATTTTACATCACAAGCAATTTGTCCTAACACAGAAAAATCATTCTACACTCTACAACATCATGAACAACAGAGGAGTTGTACAAAATTATTCAACCATGGAAAACATAATATTTTCGCGCACTCAGTAGCAGAGTGATGTGCATATTTGACAGCAACACAAGCAGCAGTTTGTCCCCAAAACTTTAACCCGGTATACCCACCTTCAGACTAATTAAATCCAGCACTAGTAGGCAGTAGCTCGTTGCGTTCAAATCCAGCACTAGCAGCAATTTATCCAATTTGACTGCACTACAAATCCACCTACAGATAATGGTTGGGTGCCGCATGAGCCCATAGGAATTAGGAAGTGACAACTAGAACTAGGAGTCTAGAAGTAGGAGAAGAGAAGAATAGAACCTTGTCCGCTGCCGTTGGCCGCCCGTTCAGCGGCTCCACTTGCCGCTTCCAGCAGTTGGTACTGGCCACCGCCGCTGGACGCTACTCACCGCCGCCGTCGCCGCTGGCCGCCAGCGGTAGGTTAGGTTGGGGACTTGGGCAGTATACGTGTGGGGGCTGGGGTCTGGGGACTGGGGAACGGCGAGTGGGGGTTGGGATCGAGTGAACCGAACGGGACGAAGCCAGTATACGTGTGGGTTGTGGGCTTGTGGGCCTAAATACGACATGTATTAATTTTTCGTCTCACATGCCCGTATACTTCCTAGCAGAATGGTCGAGCCGAACGCGTCCTTCGCACTCTGAACGACTGCGTTCGCACGCTCCTATTCCATGCTAACGTGGCGCCTCGTTTCTGGCCAAACGCACTCGCTACTGCTTCTCTTCTTCTTAACCTTCGCCCTTGCCGCCCACGGTGGAACTATGCACCTCACCATCTTCTCTTTGGTACGCCCCCATCTTATGATGGCCTGCGTATTTTCGGGTGCCTTTGCTATCCTAGCACTGCCGACTCCGCTCCTCACAAACTCGCACCTCGTTCTGTCGCTTGCATCTTCATCGGCTACCCCTCCAACTCCAAGGGCTATCGATGCTACGATCCCGTCTCCCATCGTGTGTTCACTTCCCGGCACGTTTACTTTGATGAGCATGTGTTTCCATTTCACCAGGTACCCCCGGCTGTTCCTCCCGCCACCGGTGACGCGAGCTCCTCGACACCTCTCCCAGGGCACTCGCGCGCCTCTCTTGGCCCGCCCCCTGGCTTTGAGGCGCGCCCCCCGCATGTGGCGCCTCCTCCAGCAGCAAGCTGGCGCCCAGCGCCCAATTTGGCGCCATGCGCCCTCGGCGCCCGGCACCTCGGTGCCCTCGGCGCCCGTGGCCCTCGACGCCCGGCGCTGTGGCCGGTCCGGTCACCCGCGCCCGTACGGGTGTTTTTCACTCGAGCTCGCGCTACGCCTCGGATGACTACGTTCATGCGGTGTCCACCTCTGAGCCGTCGCCGTTGTCGTCCTCTGTTCGAGCTGCTCTTCGTGACCCGCTCTGGATGGCTGCGACGCAAGAGGAGTTTGACGCCCTGTTGCGCAACCGACGTGGCAGCTTGTTCCCGCCCCGCACGCCAACGTGATTACTGGGAAGTGGGTCTTTAAACACAAGCTCCGTCCTGATGGTACCATTGATCGCTACAAAGCGCGCTGGGTCGTTCGTGGCTTTCGACAGCGTGCTAGCATCGACTTCACCGACACCTTCGCTCCGGTCGTCAAGCCCGGCACGATACGCACGGTTCTCCACCTTGCGGTCTCCCGTGCTTGGCCGGTGCACCAGATGGACGTCTCCAACGCCTTCCTCCATGGTCACTGAAGGAAATATACCCTAGAGGCAATAATAAAGTTATTATTTATTTCCTTATTTCATGATAAATGTTTATTATTCATGCTAGAATTGTATTAACCGGAAACATAATACATGTGTGAATACATAGACAAACACAGTGTCACTAGTATGCCTCTACTTGACTAGCTCGTTTATCAAAGATGGTTATGTTTCCTAGCCATGGACAAAAGAGTTGTCATTTGATTAATGGGATCACATCATTAGGAGAATGATGTGATTGACATGACCCATTCCGTTAGCCTAGCACTTGATCGTTTAGTATGCTGCTATTGCTTTCTTCATGACTTATACAAAGTTCCTGCAACTATGAGATTGTGCAACTCACGCCACCGAAGAACACTTTGTGTGCTACCGAACGCCACAACGAATCGGGTGATTATAAAGGTGCTCTACAGGTGTTTCCAAGGTACATGTTGGGTTGGCATAATTGAGATTAGGTTTTGTCACTCCGATTATCGGAGAGGTATCTCTGGCCCTCTTGGTAATACTCATCACCTAAGCCTTGCAAGCATTGTAACTAATGAGTTAGTTATAAGATGATGTGTTACAGAATGAGTAAAGAGACTTGCGTAACGAGATTGAACTAGGTATTGATACCGACGATCAAATCTCGGGCAAGTAACATACCGATGACAAAGGGAACAACGTATGTTGTTATACGGTTTGACCGATAAAGATCTTCGTAGAATATGTAGGAACCAATATGGGCATCCAGGTTCCGCTATTGGTTATTGACCGAGAATAGTTCTAGGTCATGTCTACATAGTTCTCGAACCCGTAGGGTCCGCACGCTTAACGTTACGATGACAGTTTTATTATGAGTTTACAAGTTTTGATGTACCGAAGTTTGTTCGGAGTCCCGGATGTGATCACGGACATGACGAGGAGTCTCGAAATGGTCGAGACATAAAGATTGATATATTGGACGACTATATTCGGACACCGGAAGTGTTCCGAGTGATTTCGGAGAAAACCGGAGTGCCGGAGGGTTACCGGAACCCCCCCGGAGAGTTAATGGGCCACATGGGCCTTGGTGGGAAGAGAGAGGGGCGGCCAGGAAGGGCCGCGCCTCTCTCCTCTCGTCCGAATTGACTAGGAGGGGGCGCCTCTTCCTTCCCTCCTCTCCCCCTTCCTTCCCCTCCTAGTAGGAGTAGGAAAGGAGGAGTCCTACTCCTACTAGGAGGAGGACTCCTCCTCCGGCGCGCCCAACAAGGGCCGTCCGCCCCCCCTCCTCCTTTATATACGGGGCAGGGGGCACCCCATAGACACACAAGTTGATCTACGGATCGCCTTAGCCGTGTGCGGTGCCCCTCCACCATATTCCACCTCGGTCATATCGTCGCGGAGTTTAGGCGAAGCCCTGCGCCGTAGAACATCATCATCGCTCCACGCCGTCGTCTTGACGGAACTCTTCCCCGAAGCTTTGCTGGATCGGAGCCCGGGGATCGTATCGAGCTGAACGTGTGCTGAACTCGGAGGTGCCGTACGTTCGGTGCTTGGATCGGTCTGATCGTGAAGACGTACGACTACATCAACCGCGTTGTCATAACGCTTCCGCTTACGGTCTACGAGGGTACATGGACGAACACTCTCCCCTCTCGTTGCTATGCCATCACCATGATCTTGCGTGTGCGTAGGAATTTTTTTGAAATTACTACGTTCCCCAACAGTGGCATCCGAGCCTGGTTTTATGCGTAGATGTCATATGCACGAGTAGAACACACGTGAGTTGTGGGCGATATAAGTCATACTGCTTACCAGCATGTCATACTTTGGTTCGGCGGTATTGTGAGATGAAGCGGCCCGGACCGACATTACGCCAGACGCTTACGCGAGACTGGTTTCACCGCCACGAGCACTCGCTGCTTAAAGGTGACCGGCGGTGTCCGCTCTCTCACTTTAGCTGAATCGAGTGTGGCTACGCCCGGTCCTTGCGAAGGTTAAAACAACACCAACTTGACAAACTATCGCTGTGGTTTTTGATGCGTAGGTAAGAACGGTTCTTGCTAAGCCCGTAGCAGCCACGTAAAACTTGCAACAACAAAGTAGAGGACGTCTAACTTGTTTTTGCAGGGCATGTTGTGATGTGATATGGTCAAGACGTGATGCTATATTTTATTGTATGAGATGATCATGTTTTGTAACCGGTTATCGGCAATCGGCAGGAGCCATATGGTTGTCGCTTTATTGTATGAAATGCAAACGCCTTGTAATTGCTTTACTTTATCACTAAGCGGTAGCGATAGTCATAGAAGCAATAGTTGGCGAGACGACAACGATGCTACGATGAAGATCAAGGTGTCGCGTCGGTGACGATGGTGATCATGACGATGCTTCGGAGATGGAGATCACTAGCACAAGATGATGATGGCCATATCATATCACTTATATTGATTGCATGTGATGTTTATCCTTTATGCATCTTATCTTGCTTTGATTGACGGTAGCATTTTAAGATGATCTCTCACTAAAATTATCAAGAAGTGTTCTCCCTGAGTATGCACCGTTGTCAAAGTTCGTCGTGCCCGCACACCACGTGATGATCGGGTGTGATAAGCTCTCGTCCATCTACAACGGAGCAAGCCAGTTTTGCACACGCAGAATACTCAGTTAAACTTGACGAGCCTAGCATATGCAGATATGGCCTCGAACACGGAGACCGAAAGGTCGAGCGTGAATCATATAGTAGATATGATCAACATAGTGATGTTCACCATTGAAAACTACTCCATCTCACGTGATGATCGGTCATGGTTTAGTTGATTTGGATCACGTGATCACTTAGATGACTAGAGAGATGTCTGTCTAAGTGGGAGTTCTTAAGTAATATGATTAATTGAACTTTAATTTATCATGAACTTAGTCCTGGTAGTATTTTGCAAATTATGTTGTAAGATCAAAAGCTTGCGTTGTTGCTTTCATATGTTTATTTTGATATGTTCCTAGAGAAAATTGTGTTGAAAAATGTTAGTAGCAATGATGCGGATTGGATCCGTGATCTGAGGTTTATCCTCTTTGCTGCACAGAAGAATTATGTCCTTAATGCACCGCTAGGTGACAGACCTATTGCAGGAGCATATGCAGACGTTATGAACGTTTGGCTAGCTCAATATGATGACTACTTGATAGTTTAGTGCACCATGCTTAACGGCTTAGAATCGGGACTTCAAAGACGTTTTGAACGTCATGGACCATGTGAGATGTTCCAGGAAATGAAGTTAATATTTCAAGCAAATACCCGAGTTGAGAGATATGAAGTCTCCAACAAGTTCTATAGCTAAAAGATGGAGGAGAATCGCTCAACTAGTGAGCATGTGCTCAGATTGTCCGGGTACTACAATCGCTGAATCAAGTGGGAGTTAATCTTCCGATAAGATAGTGATTGATGAATTCTCTAGTCACCATCACTAAGTTACTAGAACTTCGTGATGAACTATAGTATGCAAGGGATGACGTAAACGATTCATGAGCTCTTCGTGATGTTGAAATCGACGAAGGTAGAAATCAAGAAAGAGCATCAAGTGTTGATGATTGATAAAGATCACTAGTTTCAAGAAACGGGCAAAGGGAAAGAAAGGGAAACTTCAAGTAGAATAGCAAACAAGTTGTCACTCCCGTGAAGAAGACCAAAACTGGACCAAAGCCTGAAACTGAGTGCTTACACTGCAAAGGGAATGGTCACTGGAAGCAGAAATACCCTGAATATTTGGTGGATAAGAAGGATGGCAAAGTGAACAAGGGTATATTTGATATACAGGTTATTGATGTGTACCTTACTAGTGTTTATAGTAGCCCCTGAGTATTTGATACTTGTTCGGTTGCTAAGATTAGTAACTCGAAACAAGAGTTACATAATAAACAGAGACTAGTTGAGGGTGAAGTGACGATGTGTATTGGAGGTGGTTTCAAGATTGATATGATCATCATCACACTCTCCCTACACTTTCGAGATTAGTGTTGAACCTAAATAAATGTTATTTGGCGTTTGCGTTGAGCATGAATATGATTTGATCATGTTCATTGCGATACGGTTATTCATTTAAAGACAAAGAATAATTGTTGTTCTGTTTACATGAATAAAATCTTCGATGGTCATGCACCCAATGAAAATAATTTGTTGGATCTCGATCGTAGTGATACACATATTCATAATATTGATGCCAAAAGATGAAAAGTTAATAATGATAGTGCAACTTATTTGTGGCACTGCCGTTTGGGTCATATCGTTGTAAAGCGCATGAAGAAACTCCATAAAGATGGATTTTCGAATCACTTGGTCATGAATCATTTGATGCTTGCGAACCGTGCCTTTTGGGCAAGATGACTAAAAACTCCGCTTCCGAACAATGGAACAAGCTACTGACTTATTGGAAATAATACATACCGACGTATGCGATCCAATGAGTGTTGATGCTCGTGGCAAGTATCGTTATTTTCTGACCTTCACAAAATGATTTGAGCAGATATGGGTATATCTACTTGATGAAATATAAGTCTGAAATAATTGAAAGGTTCAAAGAATTTCAGAATGAAGTGGAAAAATCATCATAACAAGAAAATAAAGTTTCTACGATCTGATCGCGGAGACGAATATTTGAGTTACGAGTTTGGTCTTCAGTTAAAACAATGTGGAATAGTTTCACAGCTCACGCCACCTGGAACACCACAACGTTATAGTGTGTCCGAACGTCGTAACCGCACTTTATTGGATATGGTGCGATCTATGATGTCTCTTATCGGTTTTACCACTATCGTTTTGGGGTTGTGCATTAGAGAAAGTTGCATTCACGTTTAAAAGGGCACCATCTAAATCCGTTGAGACGACACCGTATGAACTATGGTTTAGCAGTAAACCTAAGTCGTCGTTTCTTAAAGTTTGGAGTTGCGATGCTTATATGAAAAAATTTCAACCCGATAAGCTCAAACCCAAATCGAGAAGTGCGTCTTCATAGAATACCCAAAGTTAACTATTGGGTACACCTTCTATCACATATCGGAAGGCAAGTTATTCATTGCTAAGAATGGATCCTTTCTAGAGAAGGAGTTTCTCTCGAAAGAAGTGAGTGGGAGGAAAGTAGAATTTGATGAGGTAATCGTACCTGCTCCCTTATTGAAAGTAGTTCATCACGAAATCTGTTCCTGTGACTACTACACCAATTAGTGAGGAAGTTAATGATGATGATCATGAAACTTCAAATTAAGTTACTACAGAACCTCGTAGGTCTTCCAGAGTAAGATCCGCACCAGAGTGGTACAGTAATCCTGTTCTGGAAGTCATGTTACTAGACCATGATGAACCTACGAACTATGAGGAAGCGATGATGAGCCCAGATTCCACGAAATGGCTTGAGGCCATAAAATATGAGATATGATCCATGCATGAGAACAAAGTATGGACTTTGATTGACTTGCTCGATGATCAGCAAGCCATGTTAAATACATGGATCTTCAAGAGGAAGACGGACATTGATAGTAGTGTTACTATCTACTAAGCTCGACTTGTTGCGAAATGTTTTCAACAAGTTCAAGGTGTTGAATACGATGATATTTTCTCACTCAGATCGAAGCTTAAGTCTGTCTCAATCATGTTAGCAATTGCCACATTTTATGAAATCGCGATGGATGTCAAAACTGCATTCCTTAATGGATTTATTAAAGAAGAGTTATATATGATGCAACCGAAAGTTTTGTCAATCCTAAAGATGCTAACAAAGTGTGCAAGCTCCAGAATCCATCAATGGACTGGTGCAAGCATCTCGAGTTGGAATATACGCTTTGATGAGTTGATCAAAGATATGGTTTTATACAGACTTTTGAAGAAGCCTCAGTATTTACAAGAAAGTGAGTGGGAGCTCAGAGCATTTCTAATATTATATGTGGATGACATATTGTTAATTGGAAATGATATGGAAATTCTGGATAGCATGAAAGGATACTTGAATAAGAGTTTTTTCAAAGCAAGACCTCGGTGAAGCTCCTTACACATTGATCATCAAGATCTATATAGATAGATCAAGACGCTTGATAAGATTTTTCAATGAGTACATACCTTGATAAATTTTTGAAATAGTTCAAAATGGAACAGTCAAAGAAGGAGTTCTTGCCTGTGTTACAAGGTGTGAAGTTGAGTAAGACTCAAGACCCGACCATTGCAGAAAATAGAAAGAGAATGAAAAGTCATTCCCTATGCCTCACTCATAGGTTCTATAAAGTATGCTATGCTGTGAACCGCACCTATTGTATATCTTTCTCTCGTGTTTGGCAAAGGAATACAATTTTGATCTAATAAGTAGATCACGGACATGGTCAAGAATATCCTTAGTGAGGACTAAGGAGACGCTTCTCGATTATGGAGGTGATAAAGAGCCCATCGTAAAAGTTACAACGATGCAAGCTTTTACACCAATCCAGATGACTCTAAGTCTCAATCTGGATACATATTGAAAGTGGGAGCAATTAGCTAGAGTAGCTCCGCAAGAGCATTGTGGACATAGAATATTTATGAAATACATACGGCTCAATATGATGACCCTGCTGACTAAGCTTCTCTCACGAGCAAAACATGATCGCACCTTAGTACTCTTTTGGGTGTTAATCACATAGCGATGTGAACTAGATTATTGACTCTAGTAAACCTTTTGGGTGTTGATCACATGATGATGTGAACTATGGGTATTAATCAC
The DNA here is from genome assembly GCA_021605205.1 of Aegilops longissima. NCBI lineage: Eukaryota > Viridiplantae > Streptophyta > Magnoliopsida > Poales > Poaceae > Aegilops > Aegilops longissima. The sequence goes on along the minus strand of CM038676.1, from coordinate 19,110,660 downwards.
ATGCAGATGTGAATATTGGTGTTAAATCACATAGCAATGTGAACTAGATTATTGACTCTAGTGCAAGTGGGAGACTGAAGGAAATATGCCCTAGAGGCAATAATAAAGTTATTATTTATTTTCTTATTTCATGATAAATGTTTATTATTCATGCTAGAATTGTATTAACCGGAAACATAATACATGTGTGAATACATAGACAAACATAGTGTCACTAGTATGCCTCTACTTGACTAGCTCGTTTATCAAAGATGGTTATGTTTCCTAGCCATGGACAAAAGAGTTGTCATTTGATTAATGGGATCACATCATTAGGAGAATGATGTGATTGACATGACCCATTCCGTTAGCCTAGCACTTGATCGTTTAGTATGTTGCTATTGCTTTCTTCATGACTTATACAAAGTTCCTGCAACTATGAGATTGTGCAACTCACGTTTACCGGAAGAACACTTTGTGTGCTACCAAACGTCACAACGTAACTGGGTGATTATAAAGGTGCTCTATAGGTGTTTCCGAAGGTACATGTTGGGTTGGCATAATTCGAGATTAGGTTTTGTCACTCCGATTATCGGAGAGGTATCTCTAGGACCTCTCGGTAATACTCATCACCTAAGCCTTGCAAGCATTGTAACTAATGAGTTAGTTATAAGATGATGTGTTACAGAACGAGTAAAGAGACTTTCCGGTAACGAGATTGAACTAGGTATTGGATACCGACGATGAAATCTCGGGCAAGTAACATACCGATGACAAAGGGAACAACGTATGTTGTTATGCGGTTTGACCGATAAAGATCTTCGTAGAATATGTAGGAACCAATATGGGCATCCGTGTTCCGCTATTGGTTATTGACCGAGAATAGTTCTAGGTCATGTCTACATAGTTCTCGAACCCGTAGGGTCCGCACGCTTAACGCTACGACGACAGCTTTATTATGAGTTTACAAGTTTTGATGTACCGAAGTTTGTTCGAGTCCCGTATGTGATCACGGACAAGACGAGGAGTCTCAAATGGTTGAGACATAAAGATTGATATATTGGACGACTATATTCGGACACCGGAAGTGTTCCGGTGATTTCGGAGAAAACCGGAGTGCCGGAGGGTTACCGGAACCCCCCCGAAGAGTTAATGGGCCACATGGGCCTTGGTGGGAAGAGAGAGGGGCGGCCAGGAAGGGCCGCGCCTCTCTCCCTCCGGGTCCGATTGACTAGGAGGGGGCGCCCCTCTTCCTTCCCTCCTCTCCCCCTTCCTTCCCCTCCTAGTAGGAGTAGGAAAGGAGGAGTCCTACTCCTACTAGGAGGAGGACTCCTCCTCCTGGCGCGCCCAACAAGGGCCGGCCGGCCTCCCCCTCCCTCCTTTATATACGGGGGCAGGGGGCACCCCATAGACACACAAGTTGATCTACGGATCGTTCCTTAGCCGTGTGCGGTGCCCCCCTCCACCATATTCCACCTCGGTCATATCGTCGCGGAGTTTAGGCGAAGTCCTGCGCCGGTAGAACATCATCATCGTCACCACGCCGTCGTGCTGACGGAACTCTTCCCCGAAGCTTTGCTAGATCGAAGCCCGGGGATCGTCATCGAGCTGAACGTGTGCTGAACTCGGAGGTGCCGTACGTTCGGTGCTTGGATCGGTCGGATCGTGAAGACGTACGACTACATCAACCGCGTTGTCATAACGCTTCCACTTACGGTCTACGAGGGTACGTGGACTAACACTCTCCCTCTCGCTATGCCATCACCATGATCTTGCGTGTGCGTAGGAATTTTTTTGAAATTACTACGTTCCCCAACAGTCACCTCGAGGAGCAGGTCTTCTGCCAGCAGCCCACCGGGTTTGTTGACCCGGCACTTCCCGACCACGTGTGCCTGCTTTCGCGGTCCTTGTACGGACTCAAGCAGGCTCCACGCGCTTGGTACCAAAGACATCACGACGCTTTCTCCACCAGCTTGTTCCGCTTTACCCGCCGGACGCCTCGCTCTTCATCTATCATCGTGGCTCGACACGGCCTACTTGCGCTCTATGTCGAAGACATCATCCCGACGGCATGTACGGCTGGTCTTCTCGCCACTCACGGCTCGCCTTCACGCTGAGTTCGCCATCAAGGACTTGGGTCCTTTGCACTACTTCCTCGGTGTCGAGGTGGTGCGACGCTCGGATGGCTTCTTCCTTCATCGGCGGAAGTACGCCACGAGCTCTCGAGCGTCTTGGCATGCTTAATCGCAAGCCCGTCGCTTCGCTCGCCGATGACGGCCAAGCTTTCGCCACGGATGGTTCTCCGCTTTGATGCTGCTTTCTATCGGTCTATCGCTGGTGCTCTCCAAGACTTTACTCGACTCGACCGAGATCCAAGATGCCGTGCAACAGTGTATCTTCATATGCATGCTCCTCGAGACGCTCATCGGGCTGCCGCTGCGGATTCTTCGCTATATCTGTGGCACTATGGATCTTGGCGCCACGCTTCACGCCTCGCCGACAGCGCCCTCACCGCGTACTCGATGCAAACCGGGCGGGCTGCCCCGACACTCGCCTCTCCACTTCGGCTATTGTGTCACCTTGGACCCTCACTTATCTCGTGGTCGCCCGCGGCAGCCTACGGTCTCTCGCTCTAGTGCCGAGGATGAGTATCGTGCGGTGGCCAACGCCGTCGCCGAGTGTTCGTGGCTTCGCCACCGCTTCAGAGCTCTCTTGTCCTGCTGACCGTGCCACGATGGTCTACTACGACAACGCCTCGGCGGTCTACCTCTCCGCTAACCCGTGCATCATCGATGCACCAAGCATATTGAGTTGGATATTCATTTTGTTCGGGAACAGTGGCCCTTGGCCATATTCGTGTTTTACACGTCCCTACTTCCCAACAATTTGCCGATATCATGACCAAGGGCTTGCCTACGGCGTCATTTGAGGAGTTCCATCCAGCTTTGCGTCACCAAGGTGCCGCTTTGATCATGGGGTGTTGAGTATATGTGTTATGTGCATATTGCGATTGGGCCCGCCTCCTAGTTCGTTGTATAGTTGAGGTGGCCCACCTTTATACATCATATATACGTGCCTATGCACGAAGAGTAATACATCGTGCAATTCCCACAACATACAGGTTTCACTAATCCTTTGTTGTATGTAGAATGACAAAACTTTCCAATATTCAGAAGTAAAGTATCTGCATATAGAAATAATTAAAATATTTCATTGGCTGAACCAAACCTTGCTCTTCACAACCGATTACACTCTAATAGAGGAAAACTTGTGTTATTGTGATCAACCGATTACACTCTAATCCTTGGACCATCATTGATATCAAAGAAAGATATAAAGCAAATGATATCGAAGCAACTGATAAAATAGAGGTCATTTCTCAATACAAAGAGGAAGTTAAGTAATGTTGCGGATGATATGTGAATTAATTGCTCAGAAAAGAACATATGTGTCATGCGACACGAATTTAACGGCACAGACTATATATAGTTTACAATAGTCATCATAGACGAACATATATCCAACTAATGCGCAAACAACATGCATGCCCCCCAAAGCCTTCTAATAGGGATCTTTGTGAATATAATTTCTCCAGTGTAGCACAATGTAATTATACTAAGATATATAAAATATTAAAGGATTATAAATATATGTATATAGAGAAATCAGTTTGATACCTATGCATGTGAACAATTAATTACGATAGCATAAGAATTATATTCTGACTACTAAAGAAACAGAGACCACACTGATTCTTTTATGAAACTGATTTTTCTATATTTGAAATATGAATCACAAAATATTATGCAAATCATATCCATTGATCTTCTTGATATAGAGATCCTTGAACAATATTGAGGAAGCACATTTAGGGAAGCAAAAGAAAAGAATCATGCAGTTTCACTACAAGAAATATGTCAACTTATGACCACCACTATTGGTCACCGAAGGTCACGAATTTCCATTTATGACCTTTTGTGACCAAAAACATAAGGTCAGTCTGGGCGTCAGAATCGACTATAGCGACCTTTCTTCCGAATGGTCAAAGACGCTATTTACCAAAATATTCCTACTGTGGCGCTTTGGTCACTAGCAACCTCCCCAGCCACGAGGCATCCAAATGGCAAGTCGATGTGGCACAAGATTCAGCCCGGTCCAATTCGGTTTTCTACATGGGCCTAGCCCAACAATTCGGCCTTTTTACTGTATATTTTCTCTATTAATTTTCTCTAGCTACAAGGGCCTGGCCCAACAATTTGGCCTTTTTTATTTTGGGCCATGGCCTTTTTTAGGACCATTTCATTAAGCCTATTTTTCTGGTTTTTCAGAAATGCACAAGGTTCTGATCCACTATAGTTTGGGCCGCAGCCTTTTTAGAGCCTAAATATTATTTTGTCAAGTAGAACATTTAGTATTTTTCATTCACAGATTTCAATTTACACATTTGAACAACAAAATATCAATAAATCTTTCTATTAACTGATTAAATCCAAAGATCATCCAGTCAAATACTCACAAGAGCAAATACATGTATGCACGTCCAACTTCCACATACAATCAAAAACAGATACACAAGGGTGGCACATCGCCAGCTTAATTCCTACAAGGCCGCGATGGTGGACATCCTCTTCCTCTTCTTGTCACCTGCGTTCTTGAGCTGCAAGAGGACACAACACCATTAAGCACAGTTGGTCAGACCATATTGACAGGAATCACAAATGTTGGCACCCAGTGTATACTATGTAAGTGCTGGTATATTTTTACTAGCAAAACCATCACTGCATATTGTTGCTACCGATGTACACAAGTGTGCACATACACAGCATGCTGCATGCATACGCTCGCATGCCAGTATAAAGCTGCATCTCGATGCTTTTCATTGCTGATCAAGAGATTGTAATATTTTAATAATCCACTACATGCGCCACATAGCTACTCCTACCTAGGTAGCTACGTAGGTGTACAATCCAACATACACTGCAGCCAGCCCAAAGGTGAGTTGATCAACAATTCAACATACACTAGCTAGCCAGCAAGCTACTGCTAAGTCCTATCCTAGCAGCAGCAACGACTTTTGTTTGTCATGCATTTAAAGAAATGCATGCATTTCCAGTAAATATATGCATGCTGCCATTGGCCTGGACCACACTAGAAGAAAAAATGCTCGCAGCGACCAGCAGATAGATCGACCTAGGTGTGCGCTTCTTTCCAGTCGCCAACTCTAACTGCCATCGACTTGCAAGCTTTACCTACGTGGTCACCATGCAGTAATGGCATGCGCACCAAAAGGAAGAGAAGAAACCGAGCATACAGTTTCATGTCGAAGGATCGACATGCCAGAAGAGGTCAGGCCACCGAGGTACAGGTACTCCCTGCGCTTGGTGATGATGGCGGCGCCGGAGAAGCACCCTAAAGCGATGGCGGTTCCGACAAACCCTGTCACGAGGATGCTGGTCGCATAAGAGCAACAGGCAAGTTATGTCAGCCAACATAAATAGCAAGGATGAGAAACGAATGTGAGCATTGAGCAGTAACAAACTAGAACTATAGGTACATAAATAGCAAGTTATTGTCCAAGTAACAAAACAATCAGTCATATCAATTTTGTAGAACTGTAGGTACACAAATTCAGAACCACCAACAAAAATGAAGGCCCAAAAAGTCCATGCTCAGGCCCAAAGTTCAATAAAATAACCCAGACACAGGGTCCAAACCCCACCGCGAAGGGCCCAGGTACAATAGACTAATCTAGAAGCAGAATATGGCACCTACACAACCTAACTAATAATGCTTGCAGGAACAACCAGACAATGATGGACAAGGACATATAATCAACAGATATCCAATAATCCAATCACAGGCATTCACAAACAGTACGTGTCACACTCCCATGACATATGGTTTTGTTACCACAGGGTTTGCTCATAAACTATTCTCTATAAGACAGGGACATGTGCAGCAACAATAAAAGCAAATTCGTGTTTACCTTGGGTCAAAGTCTATGGGGAGCCCAATCAGAGGTCCAACCGAAGCCCCATCCAGGAGGGGTCACATAGCTCTTTACGCTGTATCAGAATTAACACATATTTTAGATCATAGAAATATAATCCTGAACACACCAGTAATAATCGACTTCTGACTAGCAACGGCAAACAGATTCAGGCACAAGCAATTTTATAGCAGGATGAGAAATCTATGTGCAGAAATCATGAATGAAATTATAGTAGTAGCACAAAGGACCCTCACAGACATTTGTAATAGTACGCAAAGGTAAATAGAGTTCCCAGCAGACAATGTATTCCAGTTATTAAACAAATGCTCACCAAGATAATCAGTACAGTGGTGAACCAAACACAGTAATAATCCAAAGCTGATACTAATAAGCAGCAGGAACCTCCCTACTTTTGTGATATAAAACTAATATCAGACCAATTTTGTACCAAGTTCTACATAATCAGTGATGTACAGAACCCAAAATTGACAGAACCCAAAATTGTATAACGAGATCACGTTTTTATTATATGAAAAAAAGTTAACTAAAGCCAACAAAACAGTAAGGATCAGTGCAATATTAACGTTGACACGTTTACATATTGTGGATGTGGAGCTCGACATCATCAAGGAGCATGGGTTAATAATGGATAGGTTTAATCTAGACATCTACTAGTTAAATCAGCTTGATTAGCGTCCGAGCTCTATATTGTTTACCACTCACTCAGACTCAGCTTGATTAGGTCTTCCTTGTCTAGTTCAAGCAAGACATGAGTTATTCTATTTTTGGCAACAAGTTTTGAGCTACTCGTATATACACAACAAATTAACACTGAACATTTTTCTACTCTGCTTAAAGCAAATACTACCATTCTGCTCAAGAATAAGTGATATGCTCACAACCTGAATTGCAGTATTGTCCTAACAGCAATCTTAAAGACACTTAATGCCTTATCGAGCCCGGTAAACTTAGAAGGGTAACGCTGCAACAAGTAGTACATGCTTCCCAAAGACCAATCTCATCAAGAAGTGCCACCTCACCTCATGAATCACTCGTGAGCTCAAGATCAACGAAAAAAGACGGGGACATGCTTCCCAAAGACCAGCCTCATCAAGAAGGTGTTGACACTGATGAAGGCGCAGCAGCAAGGTGCTTTGGCGTTGACCTTGAACCCCAGCCAGATCCTGCTCCCCAACCGGCGATGGTGTATCCTCGACGGATCTGCATCCATAAGGCGAGGTGAGAGAGGGGTCACTCTGCCTCCTGCGGATCGATCGGATCGGAGGGGAAAACAAGTGGGGACGAGGGCACCCACCCGGTTGGTCCGGCGCCCATGGGCCTAGGCACGCCGCCAGACGACAGCCTGCCTTGTCGGGGAGGACGCAGCGCCTCCGGCGCGGATCGTCGGAGGCGCTATGAGCTCGTCGCCTCATGAGCCGCAGAGGTCTGGCGGCGGCCGCCCGAGGGGCGGGGAGGGCCGGCTTGCTGGAGCTTGGGTGAGGAGCCGGGACGGCGGGGGATTGGAGATGAATCACGGGAGCTCGAGTGGATCTCCACCAGTGGGATTGAGAGGAATCGGGAGGGGAGGAATCGAGTGGATCCCGCCTAGGGAGTGGAGGTGGAGGCCGTGGTTGTGGTTGTGGTCGCCGGCGGTGTTGAAGTGGTGAGCGCTGCCCCCGAAACCCTAGCCACGGGGAGCACGGAGAAGAACCAGACGGCCTCGAGGGGAGGGTCCGGGTAGGAGGTGAGGCCACGGGAGAAGAGGGAGCGGAGGGTTGGGGCTCGGGGGTCGGCGACGGTGATCGGCGAAGGAGGCGCCGACGGTCGATGAGGGAGGCGGCGGAATTGGATCTGGATCTGGATCGAGGGGAAAGGGTGTGCCCGTGACTAAGGGAACGAGGGAGAGGTGCTGGATTGAGGGACTGAGGGAGGGTGTGGACGGCTCAGATCGAGTACAGTGGGGGGTGATCCGTGGGCTGCCTCCTGATTGGTTCGAAATATGAGGTATTTAAAATTATTTCTTAGACCTAAAAACAGGGTATTTTGTGAAGCAGCTGCCAAAACTATTTTGCAAAATGGCATCACTAAAATTTTCACGTAATTTAGACCACATTTTATGGGTGATAACCAATTTGTATGCATTTCGATCCTTCTAGCTATTTTTGTCATTTAAAAAATTCTTGTTGATTCAAAGAGAAGCGTGTTAAATTTGAACTGCAACCCCTCATAGTTTGCTCATGATTTTTCCAAAAACATTTTTAGGTACAAAAGTAGCTATTTCATTAGAGAAACACCAAAAAATTCAAGATTCAATCACTAGCTAGGAACGGTCATTCCCGCCGTTTTGACCGAATTTTGAAACGGGCATAAAAAATTCAAAAAAAATCAAAAAATTGAAAAACCTTCGCATTGTGTCATTATATGTGACCAAGTTTCCAGGAAAAATAATAAACTTGTAATACGGAAATTATTTTGGAAAAGTGTTCTCAGAAATGAGCTATCATGCGTGAAGATTCATGGATTTCAACCCAAACGCTCAATCTCATGGCCACATTCATGGCATAGTTTGTTCAAATGTTCTCATATTGTGCATAAGGGTGCATCTTGGAATTCCAAGCAATGTTGCCAAAGTGAGTTTTCATTTTCTTTGCACGGAAAATTCATTTTCCATTTTTCGAGTGCCCGAAATGAGGCTTTTTTGTGAAGGACCTACCATATATTTGTTGCAAAATTGTACCAAATCATTTTTATAAAATACTAGGACATATTTAATGCACAATTGACAAAATGGTTGGGTGTCAAAAGTTCCGATCCACCTCCGTGAAAAAGACAAATTCCACCGATTCAAATTTGAAGCGGGTCAAATTTGAACTGCAGCTGCCTCATAGTTTGCTATTTATTTTTTCCAAAAATCATTTCTAGTTACATAAGTATCTATTTAATCATAGAAACACCAAAAAAATTCCAAGATTCAACCACTAGCTAGGAACGGTCAAGCCCGCCGTTTTGACTGCATTTTGAAACGGGCATAAAAAATTCAAAAAAAAATCAAAAAATTGGAAAACCTTCGCATTGTGTCATTATATGTGACCAAGTTTCCAGGAAACAAAATAAACTTGTAATACGGTAATTATTTTAAAAAAGTGTTCTCAGAAATGAGCTATTAAGTGTGAAGATTCATGGCTTTCAAGCCAAATGATCAATCTTATGGCCACATTCATGGCATAGTTTGTTCAAATGATCTCATATTATGCACAAGGGTGCATATTGGAATGGCAAACAATGTTGCCTAAGGAAGTTTTCATTTTCGTTGGACGAAAAAACCATTTTCCATTTTTCGAAAGTGCCCGAAAGGAGGTTTTTTGTGAAGGAACTACCAAATAATTTTGCAAAATTGGACCAAATCATTTTTATAAAATACTAGGCCATATTTAATGCACAATTGACAAAATGGTCTGGTGTAAAATTTTTGATCCACCTCTCGTGAAAAGACAAATTTCTACCGATTCTGTGGAAGCGGTCAAATTTGAACTGTAGCTGCCTCATAGTTTGCTATTTATTTTTCCAAAAATCATTTCTAGTTACATAAGGACCTATTTAATCATAAATACATGGTTTGGTGGCGATACGTCAAGTTTGGGCGGTGGCCGAGGGCCCCAACTCTAGAGCTGCCAGAACTCAAGATGCCCGCCAAGCGTGGTCACCAGCGTGGATCTGTGGCGTGCCATGTGTTCTGGGCGGCCTAGGCATGTCTAGTGGGTTGGGCACTCCCCAGGTTGGTGCTAGGAAGAAAATTACAACATAAGATTCTCACGAGGAGACCTATCGATGCTCAAACATGAATTAGCAGCCAAGTGTTTGATTAGCGGTACGGGAAATGTACATGGCTAATGGGCGTGAGTTTTGGCTGAGGATGATCAGTTACTAAGAATACCGTTTTCACAAATTTTCAGCTCAAAAGGAGGAGCCTAGGTGGTACTTGCTTTGCAAACTATCACACTGGACATAACTACGAATATTGAAGCTCGGCTCAAAATAATGAATGGATTGAGCTGGCATTTGGTGGAGGATGGTTATTTGGGCATAGGAAAGCACTGTAGAAAATGGATGCTATTTGGACATGCCAAAGTGGTACTTCCTTCACAAACTGTTGTTCTGAACAGAATAGGAAAATGAATATTTTTGAATTATTTTTGAACTAGGCAAGGAAAGTTTTTACATATTTGACAAAGATATGACCCAAAGAATTTATGAGATTTTTTGGGGAATTTTGGGAATTACAGAAATATAGGTTGCTTCACAACCTAGGGCAAAACTGCCACATGGACATGACACATAGGCAAAACTGATGAGGTGGCGCCTAGTCATAGCAACCCACCACAATTTACAAGGCTATGACCATCTATATTGGTCGTTAACAACTAGGAATAAGGCAGCGGACTAGCGCTGTTTGCTTTATGACCATTTCGTGTAAGGAAATTAAGACCTTTCTGACCAAAATGGTCGCAATGGTTTAGGGTTTGGAGCCCCTCGAACAGCTTTTGACCAATTGGTCTCAAATGGTCATAAATCTATGACCAATTCTTCCACGGTCACTGACAGAAGGTCACAAGTTGACATATTTCTTGTAGTGTTTCACCCTTTTCCGCATAAATGAGTACATCTCACGACTCTTCTTGTAATCCTGACAGCAAAATACGTGCATTTTTTGGATAATAAAGAAAGTCAGTGAATGGAACTATATTTCTCCCGAATAGACAGTTCGGTTATTGTGTTGAGACCATTTCACCGAGTCATATGATCATTCTGCATTTGATATCTGTAATGATACCCCTTATCTGAAAGTACGTACCTGCATATAAGAAAATCACAACCATGGCAAACAAAACATGAATACAACTGACTATGTGCAAAAATACGTGTGCATATTAAGATCCTTCAACTAAGTATTGTAAACACACTAATAAGTACTTTTGTAATAATGCATTCAGCAGTGTCTACTGTAGTCACAGTAATACTTGTGCTTCCATCGTTGAATGACAGTACTACCAATGGGTATCCTGTTCAAAAACTGAAAATAGATTTGCTCTCAAATCCATCATTGAATAGAATTCTTTGGTTAATGCAAATGTCACAATTGTGTAACTTCAACATAGACTCATTAGAATCCTTGGCATTTGTTTGTATTACAGGGGTGAATTGATAGGCTCTCTGGAACCCATTCTTTGACGACCTGCAATCTTTTACCTTATTTTCTCAAGCAGAGTTCCAAATCTAAAGATGTGAAGATAATAATCATCAGTAATGACTAATGGCAGAGAAACGTGGATGAACTAAGTACCACAAAATACATGGATGTCACTAACTTGCTATCTTCATATCCACGTAATAGCTAATGTCCTGTGCGGCCAACTGATACTGTGTGGTAGAATATTAAAAAGCAAGGATTGTGTGATCCAATGATTAAATATGAAATCAAATGAATGACTCAAACTGAAGTGCGACTGGTTTGTATATTCCAGTGATAATAAAACTACACCTAATGTACATGTACATGCTTAAAAAAAGGGCTGACAAAAGCTAAATTGAATCAGACATACACTATCCAAATCAGCCAAACAGAAATAATTGATGATGATAAAACTACTGACCAATCGATTGGCTCTTATGCTACCGTTGCGGCAGTCAAATTAACACCATATCGACTCAACGACTTTGAGATAATAGTTTTAAAAATTATTGCAGCCGATAACACGGACCACCAGAAAGGCATGCAAAAATATGCATGCTTGTTACAGAGAAGTTTAACAAATTTATCTTCTATATAAGTACAGTATGTCCGCTGCTCAAAACATATAACAGATTCATGAAGCTTTCCATCCGTTCAAAACCATTAATGTTTCAAGTGTATGTGGAGTCAATTTAAGAAAAAAAAAATGTGAGTATACTTAATTACTTACTAACGCTGTGTTTGGATGTTTGCATTCGGAGCCTTGGCATTGCATTGAGTTGAATACCAATATCACAGGATATTGATATTGAGATTGAATGCCAATATTTTTGTTTGGATGCTTAGGTATTCGGAACACAGACTTGATATTAAGGTTGAATGCCAAGTGATGTTTGGATGGTCAAATAATATATGGGGGGTTGCGAAGAGAGAGATGAGAAGGTCTGCTACCTCCATGAGCGACCCCAGGGCGGATGTTGACCTCCGGCCAGACCCAGAAGGACATGTTCAGGAAGAGTCAAGCGAGGTGTCGTCCTTGCAGTACCTGAAAAGCGGCGGCGCGTCGAAGGTGTCCGAGTAGCCGGAAGTATAGGTGCAAGGCGAGGCCCTGGGTAGCCGGCGTTGAGGTCCGGGACACGGCCCGAGTATTTTGCCTTCGGGACGGGACGCTCAATATCGAGCCCGAATGCCACAGCCGAATGCCAAGAACCTCCAAACGCTGGTATTCGGGATATTCGGCCCAGATGAATGCCAATACTCAATACTAGGCCCGAATGCCACAGCGTAATGGATCTTCGCTCTCAAACACTAATGGATTTCCGCCGGTTGTCAACTGCTCGTCATCCATATAACCTCATGTGTAGTAATATCTAATATAGGCAAAGGGAACAAAGGGGATCTTTCCAATTTTGACTTAGTAAATCATATGGTTATATCCCAACAAATGGGAGTGATATACGTGAGTTTTCTTTTGACTGTTGATATACGTGATAGTTTTTTTTGTTTTGGAGAGATATACGAAGAGATTATAAGGCTTGAGCCATGTGAGAGAGATATGCCTACGTGAGTGTTTTTTTAAGCGTGACAGATTGAGAGATTTAGGGTCATGGAGATATATGACTTTTTGTGGAACATTAGGACTGCTTCGAGAGATGAAAAAAAAATCAAATCGTAAGCTAAGAAAAAGAATCTGATTGTTTCAGCTGAGGATTGTATGGATCAATCAACACCGTTATAACTTGGTCCCATCAGATTAACGGCTCCTAATTACTGATTAACGTGGGAATTTGTAGGGAGTCTAGTCTAAAATTAGTATAGGTATAGATAGATAGATAGATAGATAGATAGATAGATATAGATAGATATAGATAGATAGATAGATAGATAGATATCTTATTAGCTATATCGAGTCGTCATTGGGTGAGTCAAAGAAAGCTTGCGACTCGTACGCACCCCGGCTCCCCAATCACGCACTTGTGATCCATCCCCATTCCAACCGCCCCGCCACACAAACAGAAGCACAAGCGAAAGATGGGGTGCTGAGAGAGAGGAGAGCTCCAGAATCCATGGCGCCTGTGGTGACCGCTGCGCTGGGCGCGTTGGGCCCTCTGCTGGGGAAACTCGCTGATTTGCTCGCGGGCGAGTGCAGCCGCCTGAAGAGATCTTTTACTATACCCCGAAATGAATAGACACCGTTCGTTTTCCTCAATCCAACGGTTTGCGCGATCTGGTACTCCAGCATCAGTCCCCCGGAGTACCAACCCGGAAACAGGTGGAGTACCTCCGTTTGAGGGGCAAAAGGGTAATCCCCAGCTTTGTTTATGATTTTCTTGTGAGGAGTATTTCAGTATTTCCTTTTCCTTTTTTGTTTTCTCCCGGCTGGAAATGAACGACCTAACCTAAACACATTGCCCTAACCCTAGTACCCTTCCTGCTCGTCCCCTCGTATCCACCTGAGGCGGCGGCCTCTGCCCCGCCCAAAAAGCGGCCAACGGCGCGGGGTGCGCGCCTCGCCTTCTCCACCTCGGGCGACATCATCTCCAACGGCGGCCATGGCGGCCATAGTTGGCGAGGCACACGCGGCGTGGCGCGGATCGGCGCCCATGGCAGCCGGCACTGGCGAGGCGCACGCCTCCCGGCTCCTCCCCTACTCCTCCATCTCCTCTCGTCGAGCAGCTGCTCTATCCATGGCGTGCCCCGCATACGGGTAGTAGAGCCGGCCGGAGAGCGGATCTGTACTGTACCCAGGCGCTGACTGGACGTGTGGTCGTCGATAAACTGGGTTTTTCTGTCGAGATGTCGGCTGAATACGTCGTAAGATCAGCGAGCCCTTCCCATTATCTTTGGTACTTGCTTTTGCTTTTCTCTGTATTGGTTCAGGACATATATATGAATGGACACCACTAGGCATCAGGTATGGAGAAGAGAAAATTATGCAGTGATGGAGTGCATGATCATGAATAAGCAAACCAGCTGACAAATTGTTCTGGCTCAAATCAGTTACTCTGTAATAGATTATAATGTTGTGTTCTCGGAAAGATACCATGTGAAACAATTTTCTCTAACATGAACTTCTGGCAATGTTTCAACATATGTTTTGTCCATCATTTTTTAGTTCTAACGGATATGTTCTTATTCCGTCCTACATGGCCTAGCTTTAATTATAACAAAAGTTTGGGTAATTGTGATTATTGGAAACCATAAAAAAGGTGTCAAATTGTTCCTTGTACATGATAGATCTACATGTCCTAGCTTAATTCAGAAGAGTTTTGTAAACAGCAATTATTGGAAACAAAAAAACACTTGAATCTATGTTCGTTATCCACCCTTGTATTGTTCCCTATACAACATGGAGATGTACACGTCCTAGTTTTAAGTAAGAAAAGTTTGGGTGATGATGATTGACTAACGTGAACCTTGATTCTTTCATCAAGGTTGACTTGTGATGATTGAAGATTTATTTTTATGAAAGAGTTTTTTCATTCGGTTGTGGAGATGCCATTGTAGGTTTTCTTTTATGTAGGGAAATAGCTGGATTTCTCCATCAATGTCCAAGTAACACATTGACGACAGATGAATATGGAGTGTTGTTGCTAGGCTATCGGGCGAATGTTGTGCAAATCTCAGTTTTATTGTGCGGATGTTTTTTCCATAACATATAATGCCATCTGAAACACCATCCACAACGTATAAAACTGTATATATTTCTGAACTAAACAAAGCAAATGTTCTTGTAAACAAATAAAAAACATATATCTTCATTGGTACAGTATGATTTGACCACAAATATCACACTGAGTCGTTCAGACTGACAACTAAGCCTTTCCGGTCCACTTTGAGTAATTCGGATCCACATGTACAAATATGAGTCTTCTGGTCCCACATGTACCACTGCAAGGTTGATATCTAGACACATAAGTAGAATATATGAGTCTTTTTCCTGTCATGTATCACTATGAGTCATCCAGACCCAGACATAGAACTTGTAAGTTAACAAGGCCCATAAGCTGGAGTTGTTTGGCCCTGCAGGTACCACTTCAAGTCATCTAGCCCTAGAAGTACTAGTATGAGTCCCTAACACAGAAGTACAACACTGAGTCATCTGGGCCCATAACAAGTACGAGCTTGAGTTGTTATACCTCACATGTACAACTTTGAGTCATTGGGATCTACAAGTGTCAGTACGACTCTTCTAGCACCACAAGTACCGCTCCGGATCATCCGGTCCCCCATAAGTACTAGCATGAGTCTTCCGGACCAAGAGGTACTACTATGAGTTGTTTGGATCCACATCTACCGCTTCTAGCCGTTTGGGCCTATATGTACCTCTTTGGGTCATCTGGGCCGACATGCAACAATATGACTTATTCTGCCCCACATGTACCGCTCTGAGTCATTTGGACCAACAAGTACCAATGCATGTATTTCAGGCCTATAAGTACCCCTCTGAGTTAACCGGACCCAACAGTTGGAGTCGTTTGGCCCAACGAGTACCACTTCAAGTCATTTGGACCCAAAAGTCTATGAGTCGTTTGGATCAAGAAGTACCACTCCGAGTCATCGGGACTCACAAGTATCAGTATTAGTTTTCTAGCCCCACAAGTACCACTCTGAGTCATACGGGCCAGTATGACTCGTTTGGATCCACATGTACGACTCCAAGTTGTTTGGGCCCATATATACCACTCTGGGTCATCTGGGCCCATAATTACTAGTATGAGTTGTTTTGCCCCACATGTACTTCTCTAAGTCATCTGGACCACAAGTACCAACAAGTGTATTTTAGGCCTATAGGTACAACTCCGAGTTAACCGGGCCTACACTTCAAGTCACATGGATCCAAAAATGTACAAGTATGAGTCATTTGGATCCAGAAGTACCACTGAGTCATCGGGACCCACAAAATACCAGTACGAGTCTTCCAGTCCCAGAAGTACTAGCATGAGTCTTCTAGACCCAAAAGTACTAATATGAGTCGTTTGGATCTACATGTACCACTCCGAGCATTTGGGCCATATGTACTTCTTTGAGCCATCTGGGCCCACAAGAACCAGTATGAGTTGTTTTCTCCGACATACCGCTCCAAATCATCTGGACCCAAAAGTTCCGATGCGTGTGGTTTGGACGTATAGGTACAACTTTGATTTGATGAGGCCCACTAGTTCGCCCCATGGGTATCACTTCCAAGTCATATGGACCAAAAAAAGTACAAGTATGAGTCGTTTGGACCCAGAAGTGCCACTCCGAGTCATCAGGACCCCAAATACCAATATGAGTTTTCTGGACCCACAAGTACTACTCATAGTTATTCGTATCCATGAGTACTAGCATGCGTCTTTTTTTTGTACGAATTACTATCATGAGTTTTTTTTTGTATGAATTACTAGCATGAGTCTTACAAACCTATAGGTACCACTCCGAGTTATCCAGACCAATAGGTACCTCTCTGAGACGTCCAGATGAGATATATACACAAAATTATGTTTTTTCAAACTCGTAAATGCCTTTAACAAAAAAAAAAGTTGGGTGTGTTCAGAAAGATAATTTGACGTACCTGTCATTAGCCTTTTCTTTAGTACAACCTTTTATTTCTCCAAGGTTCGTCCCCTTGTGGCTTTACAAAGGAAAAAAAGGGAACTAGTTTGAGAGTTTCACTTATACGCTGCACGTTCTAGGCTCATGCAACATTAGTTTTATTTTCTCTCCCAAATAAATCTCAACTATTTCCGTTAAAAAGAAATCTCAGCTATAAATGAACGAGACCCACCAATATGGCCTGCACCACGCCGCATAAAACTCGGCTATACGAAACAGATCGCCCGATTTTCGTTTTTTGGGAAAGTATCCCCTAATTTGGTACAGAAAGTCCGAAACGTCCATATCTCCATCGTCCCACACCGAAAAAATCGGATCTGTACTAAACAGATCGTCGAGCGTGTTGGGCGATGGACTGCATGTGCGTTGAAAAGTCAGAAATCACCCCTCGATGCCCTTTGGGAAAAATGACTTCGTTGCCCCTCCGTGCGGACGGCTAGATTTGCATGGTACTCCCTGATATGGTTTTGGAGTACCAGGGTACCGTAAAAGAGCTCTTGCGGAAGGCTTTATTTCTGAAGAGCGTGGGAGGAGCTGTCAAGAGGTTGCTGAAAGTTATTTTTACGAGCTTATCAATAAAAGCCTGGTCCAGCCAGTGGATATTCGCTATGATGGGGCGGTGCGGGCCTGTCGAGTTCATGACATGATGCTTGAACTTATCATTTCAAAATCCATTGAAGAGAATTTCATCACTGTGGTGAACGGCAGTCAAACTGTTTGGGGAAATTCTCAGTGTTCTATTCGACGTTTATCGATCCAGGACATTGACCAGGAGCTTGCATCTGTATTAGCAAAGAAAGATCTAAGCCATGTCCGATCTCTTATAATAACATCATCAAGATGCATCAAGCACTTGCCCAGTCTTGCTAAGTTTGAAACTTTACGTGTACTAGATTTTGAAGGTTGTTGGAGAGGCCTGACGGAGTATGATATGGATGGTATGGAAAGCCTGTTCCAGCTAAAGTACCTGAGCTTTAGGAGTACGGGCATATCGGAGCTACCATCTGGAATTGTGATGCTACTTGATCTAGAGACGCTAGATTTAAGGGCTACAAAAATCAATGACTTGCCAGCTAGAATTGTTCAGCTCACTAAACTACAATATCTACTCCATGGCTTTCATTTATGGAAGATACCAATCGGGATTGGGAATATGACAACCTTAAAGGAGATCTCAGGCTTTGATATTACCATGAGTTCAGTAGGTGCAGTGAAGGAGCTAGGGAGCCTGATCAATTTGAAGGTACTCCATGTACGGTTCACGGTGAAAGATGAAGAATCTCAAGAGTACAAGATTCATGCAGAGATGTTTCATTCCTCACTATGCAAGCTTGGCAGCCACAAACTGCAGTCCATGCGGATAGATGGTGGTAATTCGTCTCTATTCAAGTTATTAGATTCCTGGTCTCCTCTTCCATCTTGCCTCCAAAGATTTGAGATGGGCACCACCAAATACTGTTTATCAAAACTGCCAAAGTGGATTACTCCAGCACTCACCACTCTTGCAGACCTAGACATCAATTTAAGCGTAATAACAGAGGAGGTTCTTGGCATACTTGGAGAGCTGCCTGCATTACTTTCTCTGAAACTTTATACCGACATGGTCCATAAAGACAGGCTTGTTTTGCCAGGCAGAGGATTCCAATGTTTGAAGGAGTTCGTTTATGAACCTCTTGGTGAAGGTGCCGGGATCCTTCTGTTTGAGGAAGGGGCACTGCCAAAGCTCGAGAAGCTTAAGCTGTGGTTCTTTGTATCAATGGCGAAGGCCTATGGGTTCTACTTAGGTCTTGAGCACCTCCCATGTCTGAAGGATTCAGAAGTTATCTTTTTCAGGAGGGGCGCCACATCTTCTGAAGTTGAGGCTGCAGAAGAGGCCATAAGGAAGGAGGTTAATCTCCATCCCAACCATCCCAGTTTTAACTCTAGTAGGATGAAATGAAACAATGGCAGGAGGTATGACTACTTTTAATGTTACAGAATTTGAATACTCCAGGTCTATTGGTTTAACTTAAATACAGCTGTGGTAGGGTGGACTGCAATGGTGTCCTCAAGCTGTTTTCATGTTGTCTGAAGCTCAAATAAAAGTGGCCATAGTTGCTATTGGATTCATGAATTTTTTTTCTTGCATTTGCGTGTGAACCAGTACTACTTGTTTCAATTTGTTTCACATTAAGAAGATCTCCATCTGTGTGGAGCTTTTGTCTTCATGTACACCAGTACTACTTGATTGTAACTTAAATATTTAGACAAAAGTTGGTTCACTAGTGAGTCACTCTCATGACATTAACTACCTGGTGATTCAACCAGCAGCCAGAGTAACATGCTGAAATTCAGTCATTGTTTCAGTCAGTTGCAAAATGGGAACTTGTAATGTAAACTACTCATGTTGAGTATTAACAGCTGAGGTTTCGCTGAGCGCTTTCACTTTATTATTCAGAATTTCGTTATGAGATACAGCAACAATTCTCAACCCTGCCATTGTTTATATACTAGGCCCGGTATACCGGCGTGTTCGAGTATGGAAAACTCCAAACACTTGGGCTCTGTTTGATAGCAGAGTATTTTCTAACTATTTCGAGAATACTATAGTTTTCCTAGAATGCCATAGTTTTATTTACTTTGAGGTTTTTAGCAATCACAAAAACTTTACTAGTATTAATAGTAGAGTAGATTTACAAAGACAGAGTATTTTCTCTGTTTAAGAAAAACCTGGACTTCTTTTTTTAAACGGAGCGGCTGTACGTCGCTAGCCATTCACAACAACTCAACTCGCCTCGACTCGCCTCGCTCCCACGCCACCGTGGCCCACACACTGTGGTCTCCAGAGATGCCCCGTCCAGCGCAGCTCCGCCGCGGATGGTGCCGAGGCTGCAGCCATGGTGCGCTCGCACACCCTCGTATGGTAAGCCTCTGTTCTCCCTTTCCTCCTCCCCTCCTCCGTCCTCTCTATTTTAGGTTAGGGTTCCTGATCAAGGTTGCTTCGGTGGACAAATCAATAATTAATTAGTTGCACTGAGAATTCAGGTTCGCTTTTTTTTAGCAAGTGTGTGTTTGGTTATCCACCATTTCTTTGTGTGTATCTCATGTCCAATCCTATTCCAATTCTTCTGGTATCTTTTGTGTTGTAACTCTTGATGACTTACTATGCATCTCATGATAATTTACATTGTATCTCATGGTTATTTACAGTCTAGTATAGTATTTATGTTTTTGTGCTGGAAGCTTTTCTGTAATACAGTATAATATTAGCGAGGTCCAGCGATACAACAAATTATTCATATATTTTTTAATTTATTTTCACTCGTGGTTTTGGCTTACAGGGTTGATTGCACCTGTAGTTAGATGGTTAGTTTGTTATTCTGTGCCTTTCCTATGTTTGATGAATGTTGGTCATGTAACCTGTTACTCTGCATCTGATTATGCTTTTTTTGGTCATGTAAGCGTTTAGGAAGTGGTCATCTAAGCTTCAGAGGACATGCAGCACATTCACAACTTTCCCATGTTAATCTCATCTAAGAATTTTGGGCATTTAAGCTTTTAGCAATTTGTAGTTTTTTTTACGGGCAATAGCAGGAGCTCTGCTTTTTCATTTACAAAGTGTACAGACAAATGGTTACTCAACTTTACAAAGCTGGGCATGTCTCAGAGTCACCTAAGGAAGGGATAAACTAACTAAAAGCCCCCTGAAACAATTTTACATCGTCTCGGGCCAGGGCATCCACAATTTCCAGAGATTTTCTCTTTTCACAAATTCCACGCCACATAGGCTGCAGTAGTAAACTTGAGGCTTGGTCAGGGGGGATTTTGAGCAGAGCAATATTCTTTCTCCAACACTCCTTGACAGAGGTAGTGTGGGAGCCGTATCACCGTCAGAGTCCTTGAAATGGTGCCGGACTTCCTTCACAAAGGTCAAAGGGGCATGAGACCGTCGGGTGCACGGCCGATTCAGGAACTTGATCACATAAGGAGCAATGAGCAGCATGTGTCCATCCTCTGGCAAGCAGACAGTCTGCCGTTCAGTTCCGGTTTTGTAACAGCAGCCACGTGTAGGATCTGATCTTGGTTTCCACCTTAATGCGCCAGATGCAGTTGAGACCTGGCCTCGCAGGCCAAGTCTTTTTTTTTTTTGAAAGGAACACATTGCATTCCATTATATGGTGCCACTAGGCAAATCGCCAGCAGCAACACTTAGTACAAAGTCTGGTAGTTGTCCCAGCCAAGTCTCACAGGTTCCAGCTCCCAAATTAGCACCATATTTAGCTAAACAGTGAGCTACAGAATTACAGGCCCGAGGGCAATAGACAACACATGCATCCGTGAACTCTACATACAACTGAACTTTTATATCTCTGAATATAGCTCCTAGGGCCGCCAAATCATAATCTTCAGTTGTCACAGCAGTCTTCAATTGTGCAGAGTCAATTTCCAATAATACCTTGTGGCATCCCATTTGACTTGCAGTGTTGATGGCATGCAACATTGCCAAAGCTTCAGCTTGTAGTGCATCCACGACCCTCTCCAGCTTGCCCGCACCAGCAGCCTTGACCTCTCCATGCTCATCTCTGATTACAAAGCCCCATCCCCCATCACTGGAATCCTTTTTAAACGAACCGTCGGTGTTGACTTTCAGGATTCCGGGTGGAGGTGGAGACCATTTCTCTGCAGTTTGTGGCTTCAATTTTCCCTCTCCTTTCTTCTCCTTCAAAACATGCATAACATGATAATTAATTGAGGAGCATACCTCATCAGAAGTTTTAATAGTATCACCCACATTTGCCCTGTTTCTCTGATGCCACCAACACCAAAGAAGAATGCATGTTTTAATTTTATCCTCCTCGTTTAAGCTAAAAATTGTATCCATGAAGTTCATGGCATCATCGCAATTGATTAGTTGCAATCTAACATGTTCCAATAATGGTTTCCTCCACACCTCCTTTACATTCTTGCATTTAATAAAACAGTGCCCACCATCCTCATCCAGCCTAAAACAGAGGGGCATCGAGTATCTACTCTCATACCTCTGTTATGGAGTTTCGTTCGCAGCGGTAGGCTATGAGTAGACAAGCGCTACAAGAAATGGAGCACTTTGCTCGGGAGGGGCAGCGTCCACAGCTTACGCCAATTGAAGCCACCTACATCTACATCTGCACTTGAGGAGGAAGTTAGCCCTGCAAGAGATTCACGGGCTGTGCTATCCGCTGCTACTCTATAGGCTGATTTTACTGAGAAAATACCTTATCGAAATGCCATGCTATGAAATCTTGCATGTTTTCCTGAATGGGGATTTTCAATATAATCTCAACATCTTCTGGTAAAAAGATTTGCTTCACTAGACCTTCACCCCAGGAGTTTGTAGCAGGATCAATCAGGTCATTCACCTTGTTTATTAAATTTCTGCCTCTCTGAGTAATGACCCTTCTAGTGCTTCTCTTGGGATCCAGGGGTCTGACCAGATGTTGATATTACTGCCAGTGCCAACCCTCCATATTATTCCTTTCTTCAAAAGCTGCACCCCTTTTAGGATACTTCGCCAAGTGTACGAGATGCCATTTTTCCTTTCCGCTTCTAAGATTGAACTGTTTGGGTAATACTTTGCCGAGAGAACTTGTGCACAAAGTGAAGAGGGATTTTGAAGCAACCTCCATGCTTGTCTTGCGAGCATGGCTAGATTGAAAAGGTGCAGGTCTCTAAATCCTAGTCCTCCATTTCTCTTTGTTTTCGTCAATTTCTCCCAGCTTACCCAATGTGTTTTGTTCTTCTTATCCATTTGACTCCATCAGTACCTATTGATCATAGTTCTCAGTTCCTCACACACCGATTTAGTAAGGTCAAAGCATGCCATCGAGTACACCAGGATAGCTTGTGCGACCGCCTTTATCACTATTTCCTTCCCCGGTTTAGACAGAAGTTTTTCCTTCCAACCTTGAAACTTCTTCCACATCCTATCTTTCACATATTCGAAGGTCCTTGCTTTGGATTTCCCCACATATGATGGAACTCCCAGGTACTTTGATGTTAGACCTTCATATGTAATATGCAATATATTCTTCATTTCCTCTTTCTGCTTGGGCCTTGTGTTTTTGCTGAAGAGAATTGACGATTTGTCTTTATTTATCATCTGGCCCGAGAAGGCTTCATATGTGTTCAAGATGCGGTTGACTGCTTGGGCGCTATCAGCCTTCGCTTCCATTAATAACAACGAGTCATCAGCAAAGAGCAGATGACTAATACAAGGTGCTTCTCGGCAGATCTTAATTCCTTTGAGTGAGCCATTTAATTCTGCTTCATGGATCATGGCTGAGAACCCCTCGGCACATATAAGGAAAAGATATGGAGAGAGTGGATCCCCTTGGCGCAGACCCCTTTGGTGATAGATTATGTCTGTGATATCCTTGTTTACTTTAATCTGGTACTTAACAGTAGAGATGCATTTCATGATCAGTTTAATCCACTCTCTGTCAAAACCCAGTCTTTGCATCATGTCTCTCAAGAAAGACCATTCAACCGGATCATATGCCTTGCTCATGTCAAGTTTAATTGCAGCATATCCCACCGGACCGCTCCTTTTCCTCTGCAAGAAGTGAGTTAACTCATATGCCAATAGTATATTATCTGAAATGAGCCGCCCTGACACGAAGGCACTCTGGTTTGGGGAGATAATATCAAGAAGAATTTACTTAAGTCTATTTGTGATTACCTTGGCCACCAGCTTATAAACAACATTGCATAGACTAATCAGTCTCAAGTCTTTCATACTCACCGGGGTGGCATTTTTTGGGATTAGTACTATGAGTGTATCATTCCACACATCAGGCATGTCTCCTCCCCTCAACACATGCAGTACCTCTTTGGTGACCTGTTCTCCAATGGTTTGCCAGAACCTTTTGAAAAAACTGTCGGCATTCCATCCAGACCCGGGGCTTTTAGGTCACCCATACTGTACAAGGCTTTCTTGACCTCCTCTTCAGTGTAATCTGCACATAAGAGGTTGTTCATTCCTTCGGTTACCTTTGGTTGTATTGTGTGAATGATTTCTTCATTATCATTCCTTGCCTGTGAGGAGAATATATTATAGAAGTAATCAGCGATGTGCTCTTTCAAAGGTTCTTCCCCTTCCACCCAGTTTCCATCATCTTTTTTTATTCTCTTAATTGTGTTCCTCCTTTTCCTTTCAGAGGCAAAGGCGTGAAAGAAAGCAGTGTTCTTATCCCCTGCCTGGAGCCATTTTACACGAGCTCGTTGCCTCGAGTGCATGTCTTGTTGCTGCTCTAGACGGTCGAGTTTCTCCCTTAAGAAGTGTTCCCTAGATACCCTATCTTGGTTTATATCTCCCCTCCTTACTTCTTCCAGTTCGTGCTTCAAAACCTTGATTCTCTTCCCAAGCTCACCCAAAACACTCGCATCCCAGTCTTTTAAATCTCCCGCAACCTTGCGCAACATGTCCTGAGTATTGTAGCTGCCATGGAGCCTAGCCGTTGCCCATGCATTGTTAACAATCGCCTCACACCCATCCTCCTGAAGCCATCTCGCTTCAAATTTGAAACCATGCGCCCTTCTTTTACTGTTCTGCGTCATTCTGGCTTCATCCATATGGATTGTCACCGACCTGTGATCTGAATGGAATGGATCTCCATTCAGAACCTTGACGTGTGGGAATCTTGCACACCACCCCCTTGAAGCTACAGCTCTGTCCAGTCGTACTTTTATGTACCGACTAGCATCCCAACTATGATGGCGCCAAGTGTATTTGTCTCCAAAGTAGCCCAGATCCCTAAGGCCACAATCTGTAAGAGCTGTTCTGAAACCTTCCATTTGATTGTGAGTTCTAGCCGGCCCTCCTTTCTTCTCATGATTGTATAGGATTTCATTAAAATCGCCTGCACATAACCATGGAAGGTTTAGCTGCTGGTTTAGGATGCGCAGAAGCTTCCATGTAACTTCCCTTTTACCACTGGATGGTTCGCCATATATGCTCGTGAAGCGCCATCTAAAACCATCCTGCTCCACCACCTCTGCATCAATATGATATTTTGAGTAGTTATGCAGAATTAGCATTACTTCTTTCTTCCAAAGTAAAGCCAAGCCTCCACTCTGTCCTTCACAATCTCTCACCACCATGTTCTTCATTCCTAACAACCACTTGATTTTTTCCATCCTTCTTTTATCCATTTTTGTTTCGGATAGAAAGAGGACATCGGGATCCACCTGCTTCTGGAGATCCAGAAGCCCTCGCATTGCCGGGCCATTCCCCAGACCCCGGCAGTTCCACACCGTGATCCTCATTTTAGCCCGCGGGACTGTTCTGACATCCCCGCTTTCAACTCAGTTTTTTGATTTTCAGGTGTGATCACTTCTCCACAGCCCTTCACATTGTGTTCATTATCCATTCTATCCGCACGTACCTCTCTTCTAGCTTCCGAGTCAACCTCCATCTTGCACTTTTTCAGTATCTCCGGCTCCTCATCCAAATCCATATCTGAGTGCCTTCTCTTCTTTAGTTCTGTTTCACTAGCATCCTTCATCGAGATTTGTTTTATTCTTTCTCGGCGTTAGAAAGTCCCCCGTTTATCCTTTTTATAACTCAGGGTCTCACTTGGCTTCCTTTTCTCTTCTTCATATATGACCGATTCATTTTCTTTTTTCCCCCTTTGCCTCCTTTTCATTTTGGTTCACCTTCACATCATATGAGGCCTTCTTTCCAACCCCTTCTTCTCCATTGGGAGCTTCTTTTTTCTCGCTTCCCTTCTGCTCTCGTGATGTTTTAGGGTCCACCACCATCGGAGCTGGCCAACCATTATTATTCTTCGGATCTCGCGCACTTTTTTCCCTCAAACCCTCTTCCAGAAAGAGTTTCTTTCCTCTGGCTCCTACCTCTTCCGTGTTTGCTTGCTCCTTTAGTGGGCTCAGTACTTCTTTTTCTTCTCCCTTTCTTGAAGCCCCTGTACCATCACCCCCAGATGAGTTCTTTTTCCAGGAGATTGCATCACTCCCCCTGCCATCTCCACTGTTGCTCTTCCCGAAACCCCATTTCTCTCGGGGATTCTTGCTCCTATCCTCCTCGCTGGGACTTCTTAACCACTCCTCGGCTTTGAGCCAAGGTACGAATTCATGTTCAGCTCCCAGTTTTTGTTTACTTGGGCAGGTCCTATCACCATGGCCAATGATGCCACAAATATAGCAAAAGTCTGGAAGATGTTCATTTGTGAAGGTAATCTCCCTGCGCCCTTCCTCCTCTTCCTTTTCTTCATCCACCATTGTTTTGTCTTGCCTTCTCTCCTTCTCCTCCTCATCATCTGCCAGGAAAATGTTAATGCCCCTCATGAGGGGTTTGGTGATGTCTAACCGGACCTTCACCCGCAAAAAACTTCATGTTGCCATGCCGCATTCATCAACATCGAAATCCAATACTTATCCTATCTCCCTTTCTATGGCTTCACCTGCCTCTTTGTACATCGAGCCCATAGGAATGCCCTGGACGCGTACCCAAATAGGCACTTGTTTGAACTCATATTCATCCAACGTTTTTGCCGGGTCGAAGTCTTCTACCACAAGAAGCTTCTTGTTAAAAGTCCAGGGTCCTTCATTTAGTGCCTTCCATTTCCCCGATTCTTCACGAAACGAAAACAAGAAACGGTTCATTCCTAAGTTCTTACATTCCATACCTTTGAACGGGCAACAGACCCTGCCCAAGGTACTTTCCAGGTCCTTTGTCTTGCGCAGGTCTGTCGGACATTACTTTACCAATAGCTTGTGGTTTCACCGGTCCTGAGATATTCCCATTCCTGTGACCAATCTTGATACTCTTTTTCTCTGCTTCTGAGAGCTTCAAGGATTGTAATTTCTTCTGGACTCCCTCCATTGCCTTTTCTTCCAATGCTCCAGTCTGGGATGAGCACAGCCGGCAGCCCTCACCGCCACCAGGGCGCCGCTCGCACCTAGCACCTTCTCCTGCCGTCCAACAACTACTAGTCTGACCAGATTTGGGGGACAAGGTGTGTCCTATCTACACGAGAAAGAAGTGGAAATGGACTGAAGAAGATGGAAAATCTGGGTGGATTTGGCTAGGAACTGGGCGTATTGGAGTACTGATTCAAGAATCCCCCTCCTGCAGCAGCTCGTGGAGGGTGGATGGCAAGAGAGTATCAGGCGGAGAACTGAAAGAGAGGAACAACTCAGAAGTGTTTGGAAATCAGATGCTCTGGTGGGATTGAGAGTTGCGGCTGGACCTCACCGGAACGGCGAAGGATTTAGTTTGTGGTTCAGAAGTGGGATCTGGGAAAAAGATTCTCGATAGGTCTGTCAATGGAGGAAAACTAGAGCGCTCGTTCCTTCGATTTGTAGAAGAAAAAACCAGGTTCGCTGGAAACAGCAGCTAACTGGTTTGATTCACAATCGGATCTAGTGGGAGAACGATTTAGATTAGAAGTGGAGATGTGTGAGTGTGTGAGGAAGATCTGAGCTGGAGAGATTGAAAAACGTGGCCGTGGAGATGCTCTTTGTTTCTGAACAGTCGTTTCAACCGTGGTATTATAGGAGCATACCACATCACCTTCGCAGGAACTCTCTTCCTGCAGGGCTCGCCGTCAACATCACCAGGGTCATCTCGTCTGATATTATACCACAATGCACCGCATACCGGGCATGCGTTCAAATCCTCGTATGCACCGCGGTAGAGGATGCAGTCATCAGGGCACGCATGTATCTTCTGCACCTCCAATCCTAGAGGGCATACGACCTTCTTTGTTGCGTACATTCTGTCGGGCAATTCATTATCCTTTGAAAGCTTCTTCTTCAATATTTTCAGTAGCTTCTCAAATCCTTTGTCAGGCACAGCATTCTCTGCCTTCCACTGCAGCAATTCCAGTCCGGTACCCAGCTTTGTGTTGCCATCTTCACAATTGGGGTACAAGTTTTTTTTGTGATCCTCTAACATGCGATCGAACTTCAGCTTCTCCTTTTGACTTTTGCATTGCGTCCTTGCATCGACAATGACCCGCGGAGATCATCATCGTGCACATCGTCTGGTTTCTCTTGATCTTCAGCAGCTTCCCCCATTGCAGCATCATCGAGCACATCGTTTGGTTCCTCTTGATCTTCAGCAGCTCCCCCCGTTGCAGCATCACCATATTCAGGAGGCACATAGTTGTCATCGTCCTCTTCTTCTTCGCCGTCTTCCATCATAACCCCTATTCTCCGTGCCTCGTCCAAACATTATAGTGTGGCATGAAACCCTTGTAAAGCAGGTGGGTGTGAAGGATTTTCCGGCTAGAGTAAGACTTCGTATTCCCACATTTACTGCATGGACAACACATAAAACCATTCTGCTTGTTTGCCTCAGCCACTTCGAGGAAAATATGCACGCCCTTAATGTACTCGGAGGTGTGTCTGTCACCATACATCCATTGTCGGTTCATCTGCATGCATTACATATAATTATGTGTGTCAAAATTAAGAAAATCAGACAAATATCTATCTAAAGTAAGAAAATCAGACAAGTATCATAAAGAAGATAAGAACAAGAGGCTCACCATCACCACGGTGGTGCCGGCGACGAGATCGGCACGAGCGATCAACGGCGGTGAAAACAGGGACGGGGCGTGACGGACCCCTAAATCTAGAAAAATCTCGAAAAAATGGAGCTCCTAGGTCGAGCTTCGAGAGGAGAAAGCTTAACTTGTGTGGCTCGGGCATTTCATCCAACACCTCATGTGCATAGGAGGTGAACCAGAGCACCCAAATGCCCTCTCCTCGCCGGATTGAAAAAACAGAGCACTGTGGAGTGCTCTCCCGCGGCGGTGGGTATATATAGGCAAGTTATTTGTCCCGGTTCGTGGCATGAACCGGGACTAAAGCCACCCCTTCTGTCCCGGTTCATGCCACGAACCGGGACCAATGGTTGTGGGCCAGCAGCGAGGACCATTGGTCCCGGTTCGTGGCTCGAACCGGGACAAATGGTTCTACACGAATCGAGACCAATGCCCACGAGGCCCCGGCCGGCCCCCTGGGCTCACGAACCGGGTCTAATACCCCCCATTGGTCCCGGTTCTTGAAGAACCGGGACTAATGGGCTGGCCAGGGCCGAACGGTAGCCCTGTTTTCTACTAGTGAGGACTCCAAGATGGTGCCTCCTAGAAGGGAACGACCACTGATAGCCGCCACCATCCGATCCCAAAGATCGAGTTTTCACCCGGAGCAACTCGAAAGAGTAAGGGCACCGCGACAGAGCCTTCATGAAGGATACGGTGTCCACAGCCACCGCCATCGTCGGCCAATACAAGATTGGGCAAGTGATGTACCCTGGCACGCCCAACCCTCAGATGCATCCTAACACCGCCAACCACCAGCAACCACCCACCACGTGGCCCTGGCGCCACCCGCACTCAAAGGCGCAAGTTCTGCCCACGAACGTCGTGAGGGCCGCCGCCCAGCATCCATACACCCCCAAGACCATCCAAAGATATCAACTTTGAGCCACAGGGACTCCCCTGACCGACAAACCATAGCATACGCCCCGCCTTGAATGTCGTCGGAGCTGCGGCGACCGGCACACGAACGTGGAAAGGGGGAGGTGGGGGAGCGGACGCATCCGGACCGGCACACCCCTGTGCCAGTGACGGGTGGCCCAAGCACGTCGGCGCCGCCCATCCCTCCAACCAACCTCCCCACCGGACACACCCCTATGCCGCCCCACTGCAGCGGCTGACGCAGACCCGTGCAAAGCCACCGACACAGATCCGATCACCGGCAAGGAGGATCCCCACGGACCACCGCCAATCGCCAAGAATACTCACCGGGTAGCCCATCTGCGTTGCCGCCGTCGTCCAGCCGGCGGAACGCCTGGAGCCCGACCAACACGCCCACCGACCACCGTCGCTACGCCTCCACCACAACCATCCGCGGCCACTGCAGGGGCGGATGCCCGGAGCTCGTGCCGCCCTCCATCATGTAGGTGTGGTTTACTTAGTGCCTTCTAAATCTCTGTCAGAAACCACCGCCGATCGCCTCGCTGTCCTGTCGCCGCACCACCTTGTGGTGAGCCTCTTGTTCATGAAATTTTATATAAAAATTGATGTTTGTGTGATTTGGATATATAGTTACTCGATAATAATTATCTTACCCGACGTTGTTTGTTATACATAGTGCCATGGTTTTGATATCCGTCCCGTCGGCCCTCGCCCTTGTTATGATTCGGATGTGGTATATTCTCTTTAAAACTATTTGTTGCATTTCGTGTTTATGACAAATTATGCCCATCAAGTTGACATAGATATTTTTATCTATGAGGTATGTGAACCGGAAATTCCAACCGACCCTATTGTCGAGAGGTTAAATTTAGTTGAAAGAGAAAACGAGTACTTGAAAGAAAAATTGAAAAGAATTGAGGGGGAGAAGATGGAATTGGAGTTGCATGTTGCCGATGTCATCGATGATCACAAGATCAAGATGGAGAAAATGCGCTTGAAGATTAAAAAGATTAGAAAATATGCCATCGATAGTGAGGCTTGGTATCATTATGCTGTTGGATCAATTGTTACCTTAGTTGCGATCTTGATCGCATTTGTTGTTGCATTTAAATGCTTTAGCTAGAGAGTTATTTGTTTGTTGCATTTAAGTGTTGTATGAACTTTATGTATGAACTTGTATTAATTTGGTCTATTCGGTGTTGTGTAATGAAGATGAGCCGACAATGGATGAAAGATGACCGATGCTCTCCCTAGTTCGTTGAGGGCGTGCATACTTTTCTGCTTGCGGCTGAGGCAAACAAGCTGGCAGATGGTTTTATGCCTTGTCCATGTGCTGGCTGTAAGAACGGTCGCAATTACTCTACGTCAAGAACCATTCACGTCCACCTGTTTGAGTCCGGTTTCATGCCCCACTATAATGTTTGGACCATGCACGGAGAAAGAGGGGTTATGATGGAAGACAATGAAGAAGAAGAGGACGACGACAGCTATCCTGGCCATGGGTTCCCTGAATACGATGATACAACAATGGGGAAGAAGCTGAGCCGGTAATGCGGAAGAAGCTGGGCGGCAATGCGGGAAGAAGTTGAAGAAGAGGCATCGATGAGCCCGTTGATGATCTAGGTCGGGCCATTGCCGATGCAAAGAGAAACCGCACAAGTGATTTGGAGAAGAAGAAGTTGCAGCGCATGTTAGAGGATCACAAAAATTGTTGTACCCGAATTGCGAGGGTGACAAGAAAAGCTGGGCACCACACTGGAATTGCTGCAATGGAAGGCGAGAATGGTGTATCCGACAAGGATTTGGAAAGTTGCTGGTAATGATAAAGGATATGCTTCCAAAGGACAACGAATTGCCCGAGAGTACGTCTGACGCAAAGAAGGTTGTCTGCCTCTAGGGTTAGAGGTGCGAAAGATACATGCATGCCCTAATGATTGCATCCTCTACCGCGTGAGTACGAGGATTTGAACGCTGTCGGTATGTGGTGCATTGCGCTATAAGATCAGCCGCAATGAGCATGGTGATGTCGAGGCGAGCGCCCGAAGAAGATTCCTGCCAAGGTGATGTGGTATTCTCCTATAATATCACGGTTGAAATGTTTGTTCCAAAACAAAGAGCATGCCAAGGCGATACGATGGCACAGAGAAGACCGTAAGAAAGACGGAAAGTTGAGAGTACCAATGACGGGTCGCAGTGGAGAAAAATCGAAAGAAAGTATGGGAAGGAGTTTGCGATGATGACGCAAGGAGCGTATGGTTTGGTCTAAGCGCAGATGGCATTAATCCTTTTGGGGAGCAGAGCAGCAACCATAGCACCTGGCCTGTGACTCTATGTTTGTATAACCTTCCTCCTTGGTTGTGCATGAAGCGGAAGTTCATTATGATGCCAGTGCTCATCCAAGGCCCTAAGCAACCCGGCAACGACATTGATGTGTACCTAAGGCCATTAGTTGAAGAACTCTTACAACTGTGGAATGGAACAGGTGTACGTCGTGGGATGAGCACATGGGGAAGAATTTGACCTAAAGGCGTTGCTGTTCGTGACCATCAATGATTGGCCTGCTCTCAAGAACCTTTCGTGACAGACAAACAAGGGATACCGCGGATGCACGCACTGTTTGGATGATACCGACAAGATATATTTGAATAGTTGTATGAAGAATGTGTACAGGGACATCGCCGATTTCTTTCGAGTAGGCATCCCGTAAGAAAGAAAGGCAAGCATTTCAAAGGTGAGGCGGATCACCGGACGAAGCCTCGCCACCGTACTGGTGTTGATGTACATGATATGGTCAAGGATTTGAAGGTGATATTTGGAAAGGGTCCTGGCGGACAACCTGTTCCAAAGGACGCTGACGGACGCGCACCCATGTGGAAGAAGAAATCTATATTTTGGGACCTGCCATATTGGAAAGACCTAGAGGTCCGCTCCGCAATCGACGTGATGCACGTGACGAAGAATCTTTGCGTGACCCTGCTTGGCTTCTTGGGCGTGTATGGGAAGACAAAAGATACACCTGAGGCACGGGAGGACCAGCAACGTATGCACGGAGAAGACGGCATATATCGTGGTCATGCAAGCTACGCCTTACCAAAGAAGAGAAGGAAATCTTCTTTGAATGCCTGCTCAGATAAGGTACCGTCGGCTTCGTCGAATATAAAGGAATAATAAACATGGCAGAGAAAAGTTTCAGAACCTAAAGTCTCATGACTGCCACGTGATTATGACGCAACTGCTTCCGGTTGCATTGAGGGGCTTCTACCGAAAACGCTCGATTAGCCATTGTGAAGCTATGTGCATTTCTCAATGCAATCTCTCGAAAGGTAATCGCCCCAGAAATCATACCAAGGTTACGTAATGATTTGGTGCAATGTCTTGTCGGTTTCGAGTTGGTGTTCCCACCATCCTTCTTCAACATCATGACGCACGCCCTAGTTCACCTATGCTTGAAGAGATTAACGCTTTGGGTCCTGTATTTCTACACAATATGTTCCCTTTGAGAGGTTCATGGGAGTCTTAAAGAAATATGTTCATAACCGTGCTAGGCCAGAAGGAAGCATCTCCAAGGGCCAAAATGAGGAGGTCATTGAGTTTTGTATTGACTTTATTCCTGACCTTAAGCCGATTGGTGTTCCTGAATCACGGCATAAGGGCAGACTGGATGGAAAAGGCACGCTAGGAGGGGAACAAATAATATGTATGGACGGACATTCTCTCACTGAAGCACACTACACAGTTCTACAGAATTCCGCCTTGGTGGCTCCGTATATGGATGAACACAAGAATTTGCTACGCCCAAACACCCGGAGCGGTCGATGACTGGATTACACGTGAACAAACCAGGAGTTTCGCCACTGGTTGCGACACGCACCATGCATGACACCTCTATTGAAGATGATCTGTACTTGCTGTCCCAGTTACCATCTTCAATATAATGACTTTCAAAGGGTACGAGATAAATGGTAATATATTTTACACGATCGCCAAGATAAGAAGAGCACCAACCAAAACAGTGGTGTCCGCTTTGATGCGAAACCAAGACGGAAAGGAAACATATTATGGTTATATACAGGACATATGGGAACTTGACTATCGACGTGGTTTAAAGGTCCCTTTGTTTCGGTGCAAATGGGTCAATATGACACGAGGCGGGGTAACGGAAGACCCGCAGTACGGAATGACAACAGTGGATCTCAACAATCTTGCGTATGCAGACGAACCATTCGTCCTAGCCAATGATGTGGCACAGGTTTTCTATGTGAAGGACATGTCTACCAAGCCAAGAAAAAGAAAAGATAAGGAAGCGAATGCATCGTGACGATGAGCCAAAGCGGCACATAGTTCTTTACGGGAAGAGAAACATCGTGGGAGTGGATGACAAGACAGACAAGTCAGAAGATTATGAAAAGTTTGATGAAATTTCTCCATTCACAGTGAATATTGACCCGAGCATCCCATTAAATGATGAAGATTTTCCATGGTTACGGCGCAAAGGGACACACGCGAAGAAAAAGTTTCACACCCAAAGATCTGGGATGTGATCGGCTTCACTATCATCACTTTCTTCTGTGTTTCACACCCAGAGGGGAATCTCTGTAATAGTTAGGGTAGTTATGTGTTTTGGCATTTGAAACGCGAAGAAATTTTATGTGCAAACAAATTCTTTCATGCCTTTACTGATTTTTAAAGTTAAATTATTCACAAACTAGTGATTCACACTAATTTCAAATAATTCAAAATTTAAACTATTCAAATTTGAAAA
Organism: Aegilops longissima; assembly: GCA_021605205.1. Taxonomy (NCBI): domain Eukaryota; kingdom Viridiplantae; phylum Streptophyta; class Magnoliopsida; order Poales; family Poaceae; genus Aegilops; species Aegilops longissima. The sequence continues at coordinate 19,076,638 of CM038676.1, read as the reverse complement.
CTACGGGCACTAACAGAAAGTTTGTAATTTTTGTACCTAAAGCAAAAATATTCACAAAGAAACTCTAAATACACAAAAAACAACACAAAAATAAATAAAGCAAAAAAAAAAACCGCCTACTAGGCCGTGAGCGGCCTGCATACGACTAGAAACCCAACCTGTTGTTGGGCCAGATGCAGGCCCGCAAAGGCCAAGTGGGCCAACAGGCAGCAAAGGACACGAGGCCCAGAGGGCCTGCTTTGGAGAGGAGCTCGAGAGAGCGACCGCACGGGGTTTATAAACCAGTCGGTCGCCTTGGCTAGCGAGGTGGGACTAAACTTGTCAAGACAAGCACCTGCGCCAGCGCACCCTTTAGTACCGGTGGTGGCACAAACCGGTACTAAAGGGGCCTTTTAGTACCGGTTTGTGCCACCACCCGGTACTAAAGGGGTCGCTTCCGCTACTTGGGCTGGTTAAAACAGACCTTTAGTACCGTTGGTGGCTCCAACCGTACTAAAGGTGCCTTCTATATATACAACACTTCAAAAATTTCATTCTCCTCTGTTTCTTCCTCTGTTTCCCCATTGAACCGCCCTCCCGATCGATCGACGCCACACCGACCCGTCGCCGTCGCCGCCCGCCCCTGCGTCGCCGCCCCGCCCGTCGCCGCCCTCGTCTCCGTCGCCGCCTGGGCCCTTCCCGTCGCGCCGTCCCTGCGTCGCCGCCCCAGCACACACCCCGCCCGTCGCTGCCCCGGCCGTCGCCTCGCCGTCGCCGTCGCCCGCTATGAGCTCTCCCCTCTAACCCCTCTCCCTCGCCTCAAGGCCACCATGGGCGCCGCCCTCCCCGCCCATACACACACACACACAGCATGATGAACACACACACACATACACGTATATATTTAATTAGTTTAGATTTTGTATGTTTAATTAGTTTAGATTTTTAGATTATTGTTTTTCACTAGTATATATGTATGAATGCATGTTAGATGGATATAATTAGTGTTTAATTAGTATGGAATTTTTATATAATGTTGTTTTTCTGTTTTTAATGGATGTATAGAATTTTTTTATGTTTTTAGTGTTAGATGCTTAATTAGTATGAACTAGTATATAGATTTTTGAAATAGTAGAAATGTTAGAAATTTTAGTTATCAAAATCCAATCATTAAAAAAATATTATCTTTTGCGGGCATATAGCTAGTATTTGTTATCGACGATGCCCGGCCCGCATCCTCGTCGTCGACCCGTCCGCGACGACGTCCAGCCGGCCCATGTCCGGGACTGGGCTCCGCCGAGCTGACACTGGGAGGTACTGCCTGGAGGGGCGCGCCGCTTGATGAGGAACCCGACCCCGGGTCCCGTCGTCGACCCTGATCTCGTTTGGTGGCGTTCGTGTGGGCCAGTCTCGGTGCGGAGGGACCCGGCCCCGCCGAAGGACGTACGTCGCCGTGTCTGGGAGGAGGACGAGCACGTCCATCGCTACATGGTTGCGTTAGAGGGCGGCAGGTTCTCCAATACCTGGCAGTATCTTCAGGGATCTCACATCAGCTATGATCCTGTGAGGGTTCCTTCTCTTTGGGTGTCCACCGCCCGCGACGCAGGAACCACGAGTGTCCTAGATTCTTCTGTAGTATTCGATCTTTAATTAGCTAGCCAGTGATGTACTATTCAATATTATATATTATTCGAGACGATGTATTCGAGATTGTATCTATTATTCTAGACAAAGTATTCGAGATTATATCTATTATTCGCGACAATGTAATTTGAATACTAAATTGTTTTATATTTCTTTTGAATTAGTTAAATAAAAGCTATGGCAGACAATACCGACAGAGAGGGAGAACAGACCATGTTCGATATGATACGCGGGCCAGATGATAATCAGAATGAAGAAGATTATGACGGCTCGAATTTCTAAACAACACCGGAGAGGGTGATATGATATTCGATCGCGACGACCGAATTGATGAAGTCATGAACTATGATTATGGCGATGACGAAGAACATGTTGATCCTGAAACAACAAAGACCGGCGAGGTATATATATTTATATAAGCAGGTTTCTGGTGATCATCACATGTTCTAAATGACTTGAAGATATATTAACGAATCGATCTTTGTTCTTTCAGCCATCCGGATCGAGCAAATCTTCAGGCAAAAGGACGAAACGAGGCCCGAACAAAAAGTTGAAGGAGGGTGTAAAGTACAATATCGAGGCAGTCAGACCTAATGGCGAACCATTAGCGCCTAAGAAGATTGCGGACAAGTTCATTCGTCGGTCATGGAGTTCTTGTGAAGGACCAACTCCGATCTCCCTTCAAGAATGGAGAGAGCCAGCAAAAGACAAAGGACAAAAGGCAAAGAGGACGCTGCTCCACGTCCAGATGTTACTTTTGTCGACAAGAATCAAAAAGATCTGCTTTGGGATACTCTCATGGAACATTTCACCCTACCGATCATTTCACGTAGCAGATGTGCAGAAAGTCAAGGACGCTGCTCTTAGGAAGATGGCGGTTGCATTCAAGAACCACAAGAATCGTGAATGGGACAAGTACGTCAAGGGTGGAAGGAAGACTCCAGTATTCGAGGGAACACTAGAGAACCAACGTGCTCATTGGGACGATTTCGTGAAATTCAAGGATTCAGAATTAGCTAAGGAACGGTCGAGAATAAACAAGAAGAATGCCGAAAAAAAGGATAAGTTCCATAAGCTGGGGCCAGGTGGCTATGCGGTGGCAATGCCTAAGTGGGATAAGTCTGAGAAAGAGATGGAGGATGCAGGTGTCACTCCGGATACTAAGAGCTGCCCCCCCAGGTGCAGGACTTGGTTCTATGTGCATGGGGGGGAGTTGGACCCGAAGACAGGCAAAGTTTCGACGAAGGCATGTCTGAACGGAACCGACGATGCGATACTTGTTGCAATAGAAGAGACACGATCGGGGGTGTTCTAGCCCAACAAAGAGAACGACGAGCTTACGCGTGCCCTGGGAAATCCTGAACACCCGGGAAGAACACGAGGCAAGGGCGCTATTCTGTGGTATGAGGGGTTTTCAGACTGGAACAACGACTACAGAACCCGTGCGAGAAAGAAGATTGCGGAGGAGAAGAAGAGGAAGATGGAGGAGGAGTAGAGGAAGCGGGACTATGAACGCCTTCAAGGCCTAGAAGCAAGTCAAGCGGAATTGGCAGTCAAATTCCAGCGGCAGCAGGAGCAGATCGACTCACTTAGCCAGCAAAGGGGTCTCAAAGAGCTGCAGCAGCTAGCGGATGATCCAACATTGGATAGCACCGCCCCATCCATGCAGAGAAGCAGCGTGGGTTCCGCCCAGACGACGCAATGTTGGTAGATACCCGTGGATGACATCACGGAGAACACTAGCTGCGAGCTACACATCAAAATCAAGAACATATCCATGAAGGTGGCGGACGGAGAAGCTTTTCCAGTTACCCCAAAGCAACCTACCATTGCATCCCGATTCCAGAGGGCTATGCTCGTGTCATGGTTGACGAGGTGGTGCAGCCATATTCGGGCTAGAGCTTGACATTCCCGGAGGTGGGGACGAGCGCTTTCTGGAGACGCCAACCATCGATCATCCTATAGAAAAAGATTGCATCATCTTTGAAGGCCACCGACACGCGTAATCTGACTCCTCGTCAAGTCCGCCACCGAGTCAGCAGTCTCCCGCTCCTGCAAGTCCACCAAGTCCGCAAAGTGTCAGCCACTCCTCCTCCAAGTCCGCAAAGTGTCAGCACCTCCTCCTCCTCCAAGTCCGCCACAGCGTCGACGCCCACTCCTCCTCCATGTCCGGCACAACCTCAGGCCACTCCTCCTCCAAGTCCGGCACATCTTCAGGCGGCCACTCCTCCTCGTCTAACTCAGCCCCGTCAGCCGACGTCTCCGCCGCCTCAGCAATCGCAGAAGAGACACCCCGCAGCTATGGTGCGTAGCGGTACGAGTCGAGGTAGTACAGGAAGTACAGGCGGAGGCAAGCGATATAAATATGGTCCAAGCCTCACGCCTCTTCCGCAGAGGTCTTATGACAGGTCCGAGGAGGAAATCGCAGCCATATCGAAGTCCGAGGTGGAAGCCCATTTTGCACCGAAACCGCCACCGCCGCCAAGGGAGAAAGTGCCTAAGGAAACGATTGACCACTTCATTCGTATGGCTCAACCACCAGCTCCCAAGCCTGTTGACACAGACTATGAGCGCCACATCAGGAAGTTAAATCGAGCACATCTACATAAGGAGGCGAGCTCGGGATCGAGCAAACAAGAAGCAGCTGTCAAAAAATGCGGGAAAACCATTCCCCAGCTGGGAGAACAGGCGGCGCAATCGATCCCCTCGCTTGTTGTGCCAACAACACGTGACAATCTGCTACCCAATATTATTGTGGGCAAACGGTTTACGTTCCTGAGGTGGGCAATGTGGTAATAACGGAGGACCATATAATGCAGGCTGAAGTTCTCAAAATCACTGTTGGACAACTCCTCGAGATCGAGCCCATGCCTGTGCTTAGAGAGGATGAAATAAAACGGAAATATGTTCGGGGCCAACCTTTGGTCCATCCAGACAAGGTCAAGAACCTCCCAACGAGAATGTATGAATTGCATCAATGGTACATGAACATTACCAAAATTTCCGATCGAGTGTCCCTCATGGTGAATGTCAAGGAGGAGCATTACTTCTATGAGAAAGCTTTCTCCGTTGAGTATTCTGAACTGTTTCAGTTATACAATCAAGACGCACTCGACAAATCTATCGTCAGTTGCTATTGTCTGTAAGTGATTTCTTTCTGTAATTTAAGTCTCAAGCTAGCTGTACTGATCCTTTTGATCAATCAATACCTGTAATTATCCTCACTATATTCTTTTCTGTGGTATTATATGCAGGATGAAGATATATGAAATGAGAAAAGGTGGACGCTTTGGCATCGGGTTCATTGACCCAAACACCGTTAATGAATACACATGGAAAATAAATGCACATCATCAAAAGGCCGTAGAGGACAACATGCTAGAGTTCTTGAAGCCCCTCAAATACAATGAAGATATACTACTTCCTTACAACTTCCAGTGAGTCACACTGTCTTGTACTACAAATTCTCTGTTTTTGCCTACTAGCTAGCTACATGTTTTTGCTTTACATATGCCCGCTTAATTAAGACATGCAAACGTGTGTGCATGCAGATTTCACTGGGTCTTGTGTATCATTAAAGTTGACGCCGGAACAGTTGAAATACTGGACTCACTACTCAAAGAAAAACTGACTATAACATCTTGTTTGGGATAGTCAACAGGTAATTTCAATCATTATTAACTATATATCTCGGCCTATTTAGTTCGTCATTTTTCATGATATGAACTATTTAATAACCCCTTTATTCATTTTCTTTGTCGGCGGGCAGGGCTTGGGCAAGGTTCATCAGCGTGACCCCAGGAGAATGGAAACAAAAGCTTAAATGGTTTCGACCCAAGGTAAGTAATTATAGTACTAGCTAGCTAGCTAGCTGCCATCTCTTTAATTATCATGCTTGATTAATTATTATCTGATCAAATTCCATTCTCGTAAAGGCCCTGAAGCAGGCGCAGGTGACTGATCTGTGTGCATTCTGCGTTATGAGAACATTCGCATGATGGCGTCCGAAAGGAGCAGATCTCAAAGACAGGAATGGGTACGCTTGTCATAACACTATTCACAATTTTACACCATTATCGATATCTAGTCACACAACTAATACACATGCATATTGATCTCCTTCTTAACAGTTCACAGAGGTGCGGAGAAGCTCCTAGAAACGGAGCGTAGAAGCACTTCAAGAGGAAATAGCGGGATTTTGCTCGACCAGGTCATAAATCCAAGGAGAATACTATTACCGCTACCGCCCCATCGTGTTCAAGGCACCAATTAGGCTAATGCCACTGGCTCAAAGGCAACATGCATATGTAGGAGAAATTGTATATAGCTATACATGTGTGTATGTGTGAATTAATTAATATGATGGTTTGTGAGACATTGATGATATATATATATAAATATGCATGATTGGTTCTATTAGAAATTCTATATATATATATATATATATGCATAATGTGTACAATGTGTAGTATCGTAAAATACCAGCAAACGAAAAAGAATTAAATTGATAACACAAATTTAATTGAAAAATAAAAAATAAAACAAAAACCCACAAACATTTAGTACCGGTTGGTGTTACCAACTGGTACTACAGGGCTCCCAGCCCCCGGAGCTGGCTCGTGCCACGTGGTTGGCCTTTAGCACCGGTTCGTGCTGAACCCGTACTAAAGGGGGGGGGGGGGCTTTAGTGACCACACTTTAGTGCCGGTTGTGGAACCAGCACTAAAGGGCCTTACGAACCGGTGCTATTGCCCGGTTCTGCACTAGTGTTGTGGAGCGCCGAGGGTGCATGCGGCACAGATGCCGGTTCTTCTAGTCAGGGGACGCAAAATCTGCCACTGCCGTTTCTCTATGTGTGCTTGTATGTTTTGTGTGTGATTCAAAGTTTGGCAACTGTCATGATGCGGAAAAAAATCAGTGGATACCGCTCATCAATTGTTGCAGTTGATTTGTTAGTTTAGACCGGTGAGTGAATCCATAGGTAATGTTTGCAGCAATAAAACACTAACCTTCATTAAGGGCAAAGTTCTACCTGAATCTTATGGATTTGTCTTCACATAATGTTCTCTCAGTCATATTGCGGCATGCAACAAGGTGAGCAACCAACCATCATCATGATATTTCTTTTCTGAATGCCGAAGAAAGCTACTAAGCAAGTTCATGTATGTACATCACTTCTAATTGCTGCTTTTAGAGAAGCCCCAGTTGTAGATAAGCCACACTGCCAATCTCATCTTACTAAAGTTTTCGTTCAACCTCTCCATTTTGGACTGTATATTTCCATTACTATCTCTTCTACCTTATTTTAGCGAATGTAATCAGATGCGATGGCGTTCCACAGCTCTTTATGTTTTTAGACTTTTTATTTACTAGCATTGTGTTCCGCTTCGAGATACAAAGAATCACAAATGCACTGTGAGACTATTATGCCCTGAATTAGCGAAGAGCCTAAGACATACTAAAAACATTTATTTTGCTAAGATAGTTATGAAGAAAGAGACTGGCTTAATCAGTACGGAAATGCATAACATCGATGCAAGAATCCACTTTTTGTTGTACTATATAATATGGACAACATGATTCTTTTCCAAGTCATAAATTGCTTGGAAAAATGTAACATCGATGCTAGAATCCCGATTGGACTACGTCGGTGAGGGAGATTATTTAATATGCTGATGGTGTCGTGGCAGCTACACGGCGGAAGGTTGCACGCTTGACTTCGACATTTGCCATCTTCAACAAGGATAAGATCTCCCTTTCCGGCCACGACGAGGTCCGCAGCTGCACTGCCATTCCCATTCCTTCTCCCTCTCCAGGAATTGGCTTCTGATGTTTTTGTTTTTGTTTTGTGTCTGCCTCTGCAGTATATGGTGGCGGGCGGGCGGAACCTCTTGCCACTACTCCCCGAGGCATCAAAGGCATCAAGCCCTCTGTCATGATCGGATGGGGCTCCTAGGTTCAGTCCCATCTTCGCATTGCTCCCCCTTACTGCGCAGTTTCTCTTCTATTTGTTGAGATTTACTATGTCTCTCTACTGCTATTCTACTTAATATTGTTCTTGGAGCATCAAAGGCACTTGCTTTACTGGTGAACATGTGTTGGAGGATTTGTGTTTTAGCGTTATTATACCTCTGTAAACACATGTATAGGAGGATTCTTGGAGCTTTGCACAACCGGTAAGGCCATCAAAGCTAATTTCCTTACTGGTGAAAATGTATAGGAGGATTCATTATTAGACCTCTGTACATACATATTTTCTCTGTGCTATAAAAAAAGTCTCTCCTTTGGTGGTGAGAATAAAAAGGAAGAAATTTACTACCCGCAATAAAATTTAATTCGGTGACCTGTAGAAGCTGATTTGTTAGAGAAAGGTTGAGAACCCACTCTTTCTTTCTTGCAGGATTTAGAAGATTGTGACTTCGAAACCTTTTAGATGTACAGAAAGAAAGCAGATTGTGCTTGTAGATAATGATGGTGAGAAGGTCAAATTTCTGGTATGGGGAGAGTGGTTTCAGAGATTGTACTTGTATAGAAAGGGAGCACATTGTGGTTCTTTCAGAGGATAACTTTTGCCAGCCATTGTGCTGCTTGCAAGCAGAATACTTGTTGATTTAGTTCTCTCACCACTGATTCTGCTGAAGATATAATTTGTATGGAGTTGTATATATTGTGCCAATCCTAACATTAGTAAATGCAACCTAACATGTTGAGTTTACTGCAATGAAAACAAAAAGAATTTAATATTGTATACGGTGTTACATGTCATAATATGTTTAGTTCGTGTTAGTTCTATTTATTTGCATCTTGTGCTTTCTGTCCATCGAGACATGCAACATATGCAGGACCGGAAACTAGTTGCAATGTGATGTTCCCCTTGTAGAACCAGCTTTGAGAAAATAGTATCCAATGTTCCAAGCTTTCCACTCTCTTTTGGTGATTATTTTGTGATTATGTAAATAAAGGGAAACTCTTTTCGGATCCCCCTCCCCGCACCACACTCATCATGCAGTTTTTCTTCTTCGGGAATACGCAAAGCTTGCGTATCATTTCATTTATAGAAGAAGATAAAATGAGAACAAGAGGTGGTACAACACATGACACGAACGCAAGGGGCGTGAACGTGGTGCCCAAGGCGGAAAGATGAGAGATGCTAGACCCAAACAAAGAACACAGCTAAACTCTCCGACTAGAGAAGCTATCGAACTAGCAACCAAACTACCAACATCTCCAAAACTAGCAATGAGGATGCCACGAGCAAAACAAGACAATGCCTTTATGAAGGAAAACGACACAGAGACGCTTCGTCCGACCCGGAAAATCAGACCTAGGGTTTCCACTGAAGCTTGAAGAGGCACTGGTGGAAAACAGCCCATTTGTCCTCGTTCATAAGGCCCATTTGTCCCGGTTCCCGAACCGGGACTAAAGGGTCGGTACTAAAGCCCAATACCTTTAGTCCTGGTTTGCCCAGGAACCGGGACAGATGGGGCTCCACGTGGCCGATGCGGCTTGCCCAAGCAGGAGGGCCTTTTGTCCCGGTTGGTGCCACCAACCGGGACCAAAAGGCTTCCACGCGTCAGCAGTTCAGGAGCTGGGGGTTTTTTTTCTGAAGGGGGGTTGGGGTTTTGGGGGTTTTGTAGGGTTAATTTAGGGGTTTCATATATTGTGTTAGCTGGCTAATAGAGAGAAGTGTCCTCTCTTATCTCCGTGCTTGGTCGACGCTACGTACTATACGTATAGAGAGGACTCGACACGCTAGCTAGCTAGCTAGTAAGCAAATGAAGGAAACCATTAAGTACAGAAGATCGTCATGAACATATACAAAGAGAAGTGATCGACCTCTCCTTCTTCGAGAGATTGGTCGAACAACAAGTTTTCGTATATCTATCTGACGCTACTAGCTACATATATACAATATAAGATCTATTACAATCCTTAAAGTCTGAAGTCAAGTGCCACATGGTATTCTCCAGCTTTGTTGATGACGTGGTCAAGAAAGAATCCCGCCAATTCCTCTTGAATTGCTTTTATGTGATCATGTGGTAGGAGCTCATCCCGCAGCTGCCAGATCTAAATCGAAGAAGAGGGTCAATACATGTGTATGAATGAAACTCAACACAAATGATGGTAATAAAATACAATTGTGAATATTTTTTCTTACACACTTGATATTGTTTTTCAGTGTAGCCCTGCTTATTCTTGGTCGTCTCATTGTAGATGAACTTGCAAACATAGTATCCACAGAAATTATTTCCTTGTTCCTGCCACAAGCACTTTACAAGAAATAGAGGTCAATCAAACTGATAAGCAAGCATGCTAAATGCTTTTGATGAAACTAGCTACAATCAATGGGAGATGTGCGGAACTAGGTAGAGTACTTACTTTCGGTTGTTTAAATGTCATCTTGGTCGGCAGTCCCGGAGAAATTGCAGTGAACTTTTTCCAAACTCTGCCAGACAAAGAAAATAATTACTTGATATCAGGAAATGAAAACAGTTGCCGATATGGTGCGATAATGATGGGTTGAACTTACTTCTGGAGCATTCCAGTCATGTCCGCATAGTCCTCGGGATCTTTTCGTCTCGAGTCTAAGACGGTTACTTCTCCCTTCTCAAGCTTAATCACTAGGAGAATAAAGTGGAAGCTACACACGCATGCAAAACTCATCAGTTACATGACTATAACCTCGAGTAATAAGGGAAACCGAATATGCACAAGACAGTAACACTCACCTGAAGTTGCAAGGAAAGAGTATTTTATCTTTCGTTTGATTTTTGAGCAACGATCTGAGCAAGTTGTCATCGGTCTCTTTGGCTTTTTTTTGCCGTGTATTCATGTATGACATTTGGGTTAATGAACCCAATGTCATAGATTTGTGCTTTTGTGCATTCGACGATCTTCAATCTGCATAATATAGTGAGGATAGTTATATATACATGCAATGAAAGAGCTGAGTTATATACATAGAGACTTAATTACAAAAAGTAGTACTTACAGACAGTAGCAAGCCGCAAGTGATTTGTCGAGGGCCTTTTGATTGTAGAACTGGAAAAACTCGTGAAAATCAACAGTTAACAGTTCTTGGCCAATGAAGTCGTGGTCCTCTTTAATCAGCATCGACAAAGCATCCTTCCCAGACTCTCTGCAAGTTTTCATGTACCAGTCATGGAATCTTCGCATCATCGTTGTTAGAGCAAGATATCTTTGACGAGAGGCTTCCCGTAATGGTATTTGAATTCCTCCACCTCCATTGTGTCAAATTCAAAATCGTCGGGCAGGTAATCATCAATAGTGAAACCGGGCAGCATCGGCTGATTTGCGACGATATCACTATACACCTTGAGCGGGGGTGATTGGTTCTCCTGTTCTCCGAGCTGGGGAATTTTCTTCCCACTTCTTCGTACTTTTAACCTTTTATCAGTTGAAGTAGTTCCCGACTGGCACCCTTCTTGCATTGTCTTTTTAAGACAGCGGAGATGGTTGTTATCCGGCGAATGCGGTGGTGCTCGCTTAAGGGCATTGAGAGTGTGCTTCGCCTTCACTTGGGTTTGAACGATGTGCTCATTTTCCTCCAGGGTCATCTCGTATGGTAACTTGTCTAGAGGCTTGAGAGACGATGGATCGTATCTGTATTGCCTCACGCCTCTGGCTGTACTGCTAGACGCCTGACCAGCCGGAGCGGTTGCGGCTATCTTCTTTCATTGCTTAAGAGGCGGAGCAGCAGGAGGCGGACTGCTACCACGAGCCAGAGCAGCCAGAGCGGCGGCGTCTGTGTTCCGCCGTCGCTTAAGAGGCGGCGAAGGAGGAGGCAGGCTGCTCGGACGAGCCGGGGCAGGAGGCGGAGTGCCCTGATCACTCACCGGAGGAGGAGGAGGAGGTGGAGTGCCCAGCTGACTCGCAGGAGCCGTGAAGTTCAGAAGGTTGATGTGCTCCTTCCGCCATAGACACGGAGTCTTCATAGCAAGACCCGTCTGAGTCTCCGCATCACCTGTAGGGTGCTCAAGCTGGAGCTCCTCAAATGCCTCCGTTATTTCTTCCACCATCACAACAACATAGCCTTGTGGAATCGGACGGTAGTGAAAAGTTGCTCCGGGTGAAGGAGGGAACACAGAGCCGACAGCTGCCTTGACTTTGAGCTGAAGCCATTGCGTCATAATGTGGCACTGGTGTGAATCTGTGATAAAATCCACGGGGTAGCTAGGACCCGTCAAGTCAGGCTATTGAACGAGCTCGGTGGAATCCACGCTGCTTCTCCGCTGAGATGGCGGGGTAGCTTTTGGGGTAGCTTCTTGGGCAGGATCTCGCAACTGCTGGTTCTCAACATCTTGTCGTTCCTCTAGCTGTCGTACCCTTGCCTTAAGCTGCTGCAGTTCGCTCTGATCCACTTTCCTCCTCCTCTCTTGGGTTTTGTAACCGCCTGCATCGGGAAACCCAACCTTCCACGTAACGGAGCCTGGCGTGCCTCGTGTTTGTCCATGGTGCTCAGGATTCCCGAGGGCCCTTGTGAGCTCGTCGTTCTCTCTGTCGGGAACGAACGTCCCTTCCTGCACTTCCTTGATTGCTTTCCGAAGTTTTGTGATGGGTGTTGCAAGTTGCTCGTCCGTCCAGCAGCACTTCCCTGTTTCAGGGTCCAAAGTTCCCCCAACCCCGAAGAACCAAGTCCTTGAACGGTCTGGCCAGTGCGATGTCTCTGGTTTGACCCCTTTAGCAATTAGGTCTTGCTCAGCCTTGTCCCACAATAGTCGGGCTTTGAGGTAGCCACCTGACCCCGTGCGATGGTGATGCTCCTTCTTTGCAGCATTTATCTTGTTAATCCCTGACATCTTCTTACTCATCTCTGATGTCTTTTTGGCAACAAATGCGGGCCAGTGATCTCTTATCTTCTCAAATCGGCCGGTGAATTCTGGAGTCTTGTCTTGGTCGACATATGTTGCTTTCAACTCATTCTTCCACCTCTTGAATAGACATGCCATCTTCATGAGAGCATGAGACTTGATTAATGGCTCTATAACTGGCTTCTCCGGATCGTCCTCTTCCGGTAGGGTGAAATTTACCTTCAGCGCGGTCCAAAGATCAGCTTTCTATCTATCTTTGACAGAAACTTGAAGCTCTTCCTTCTTAGGCTGATTCCATAGCTCGATGCTGATCGGGATCATGTCCCAAACAAGAACCCCGCACAAAGCAGAAAATGCTTCCTTGGTCCGGAGGGGTTTAATCGGTTGGCCATCACGCACGATTTCTGTGATCGTGAACCTTTCATCCGGACGCAACTTTTTCTTTGGGCCTCGTTTCGTTACCGAAGTTTTGCTTGATCCGGAGGGCTATAAAAGAAGAAAGAAAAGTTAATATATGTACATCCAAAACGATTAATGCATCAATTAGCTAGTCAGCACATGCTTAATTAATATATATATATATACCTCGCCGGACTTTGCAAGCTGATCCCGACTCCGTTCGGTCACCGGAGCCGTCGTCACGGTCGCCGGAGCCACCATCACGATCATGCCTTTCCTCCTCCATTGTTTGATCACCGTGGCTTTCTTCCTCTCCTTCCAGACCTTCCTCGAGGTCGTTGAGAAACAACAAGACATCACCTCCGTCGTGGATTATGTCCCCCAATATCTCTTCTTGTTCGAAGTCTCTTTGTTGATCCATAGTTTCTGCAAATATTACAACATGGCAATTAATATACAAACATGAGAGATGGATATATTAATAGTGCAAAACATAAACCCCTCGGCGACCCTCGACCCTCTACCCCAGTTTCCGACACCCTAGTTCCTGATAAAAAATAAGAAGAGGAGGAAGAAGAAAAAAAATAGAGGAGAATAAGAAGAAAAAATAGAAGAAAAAAAAAAGAAGAAAACAAGAAGAAAAAAAAGAAGAAAAAAAGAGGAGAAGAACAAGGAATAGAGGAGAAGGAGAAAAAAAAATATTGTTTTCTATTTATTTATTTTTTCCTCTATTCCTTCTTCTTCTGCTCTTTTTTTCTTCTTCTTCCTGTTCTTATTTTTTTTCTCCTCTTCTTGCTCTCCTCTTCTTCTCCTTCCTCTTCTCCTCATGTCAAAGTTATCGTGGAGGGGGTATATCGACAACGACGACATATAAAATGTTATCGAGGAGGGGGTATATCGACCCCCTCATGTCGAAGTTATCGGGGAGGGGGTATATCGACAACGATGATATATACATAGAAAAAATGTTATTGGGGACGGGGTATATCAACCCCCCATGTCGAAGTTATCGGGGAGGGGGTATATCGACAACGACGACATATATACATAGAAAAAAATGTTATCGGGGAGGGGGTATATCGACCCCCCCTCATGTCGAAGTTACCGGGGAGGGGGTATATATATATATATATCGACAAAATTACATCATCATATATCATCGAACAAAATTACATAATCATCACCATATATATACATCTAAAAAAGTTTTCATATATCATCATCATCATCATCTAGTACAAAAAATTGACCAAGCTAGTTTTCATATATCATCATCATTATCATCATCATCTAGTACAGAAAAAATAGCATCTTAAAAACATGTAAAAACATCTAAAAATATACTACAGAAAAAATAGCATCTAAAAAACATGTAAAAAACATCGGGGAGGGGCATGGCAGAGGGGCGGCGGCGCCGGCGGGGCAGGGCAGGGGCGTAGGGGCGCAGGAGCAGGCTGGTGCTCACACAGGGGGCGGCGCATCGGGGCGGGCAGGGGCAGGGCCGTCGTTAGGGCAGAGGGCGTCAGCATCGGCGGCGGCTAGGTTGAGCAGCCTGACATCGGTGGCGGCAGCGACGGCGACGGCGAGCAGCCTGACGGCGACGACAAGGTGGTGCAAGGCCGTCGGGCAGTGACGGCGACGAGGAGGAGCAGGGGGCGTCGGGGAGAAGAAGATGGATTTGGTCGAAACTGCTAAGTGGTTTCTTATATACCTAGGGCATTGATACTGGTTCGTGACACAAACCGGTACCAATGCCCCCCTTTAGTACTGGTTGGTGCCACCAACCGGTACCAAAGGTCTCTTTTCAGCAGCCCAAAGGGCAGGAAACAGAGGCCTTTGGTACCGGTTGGTGCCTCGTGCTACCCATGTTCAAAGCTTTAGTCCCGCCTGGCTAGTTGAGAGGGGCACGCAGTGGTTTATAAGCCCCACTCCCGCACCCCTCATGAGCTCCTCTCCATTGCAGGGTTACGGGCCTAATTGTTACTGTATGCCTGATGGGCCAACTAGGCCTACTGCGGGCCTGAATCCTGGCCCATTGTAGGGTTTCTAGATATATTCAGGCCGTGGTAGCCCAATAGGTGGCATTTTTTTATTTTTCCCTTTTTTTCTGTTTTTTCCATTATTTCTTTTCTTTTCTTTTTTGCTTCATTTTTAGTTCTTTTTTCTTTTAGGTAATGAATATTATAAACTTTCTGCTAGTGCCATTTGCTTTCCATTTTGAATAGTTTAAATTTCAATTTTTTGAAATTTGCGTGAATCACTAGTTTTTGAATAACTTTACTATAATTTTTTTGAGTGATTCTTTTTCCTGCTAATTAATATTACTTTGTTTTATCATTATATTCAAAAACAGATTTTGTTATTTTAGTTTCTAACACAAAATTATTTATGAAAATTCTTTTTGCTTTTAATGTTTTGAACAGAAAATACTTTGATAATTTTGGTTGCATAATACTAGAGGTTTATAAAAGTTTTTGACTTGATTCTTTTTGCTATTGGAGTTTTATAAAAGCTTTTTAGTTGATTCTTTTTGCTATTGAAGGATATTATACTTTTGTTTTAGTTGATCATACTAGAATATTTTAATTGATTATTTTTAGTTCAGTTTTTTTGCTATTAGTTCATTCTTTTTGCTATTAGTTCATTATTTGAGCTAAATGACCCTTAAATTGAAAAGCACTACAAATGAACTCTAAAAAGGTTGAAAGTTGGCATGGTTTCATCATTTCACCCACATAGCATGTGCTAAAAAGTTGAGAGGGTTACAACAAAAACTGGATGCACTTCGTGTGCAAAATGGACAATCTCTTTCGAAGTATCATGATTTCGGACGGAAACTCATGTGTTACAAAGTGATTCCATTTTTTGAACTTATTTGAACTCCAGACTTTTTGTGTGTTCAGAATGCACCATTCAAAGCCACATCATCAATTTTCAACCCTCTCTGACTTCATTATATATTTTTCATGCATTTACTGATTATTTTGAGCTATAAGACCATGAAATTGAAAAGCATTTACTGATAGAGAGGTGGATGTCTCTTTGCTTTCAACCCTTCAAAGAAGTCCTTCACTTCGTTCTGCACGATCTTCGCGTTTTCCTCCTCGGTCCTCTCATACGGTAACTTCTCTAGAGGTTTGATAGATGGACCGTATCTGTAATGCCTCCCGCCTCTGGCTGTAATGCTAGACGCTAGAGCAGATGGAGTGGCTGCGGCTGTCTTCTTTCATGCTTTCTTACGAGGCGGGGGAGAAGGACTACGACGTGCCGGAGCAGCCGGGGTGGCGGTGGGTCTCTTCTGCCCTTGATGGCGAGGAAGAGAAGGAGGAGGCAGTTGGCTGCTCAGGCGCGCCGGCGCAGGCGCAGAAGGAGGCGGAGTGCCGCCATGCACCGGAGAAGGAGGCTGAGTGCGATGATCACTCGCGGGAGGAGGCGGAGAAGGAGGCGGAGTGCTGCCACGCGCCGGAGAAGGAGGCTGAGTGCCCTGATCACTTGCCGGAGGAGGCAGAGGAGGAGGCGGAGTGCCCTGACTTGCTGAATGAGGAGGAGGAGGCGGAGGCGTCCAGTTCGGAAGGTTGATGAGCTCCTTCCGCCATAGGCATGGAGTCTTCAGAGAAGAACCCAGTCGAATCTCCCCTTCACCCGTAGGGTGATCAAGCTCAAGGTCCTCAAATCCGTCTGTTATTTGATCCACCATCACCCTAGCATATCCTTCTGGAATCGGCTGGTCGTGGTAGGTTGAGCCAGGTTCATTAGGTATAACAGAGCCAACAGCCGCCTTGACTTTCAATGTCATCCAGCACGTCATAAGGTGGCAATGTTGAGACTCTGTGATAGCAACCACGGGGTAGCCCGTGAAGACAGGCTCCAATTGCTGAGTCTGCTCGGTGGAATCCTCGCTGCTTCTCTGCTGAGATGGCGGGGTAGCTTCAGGGGAATCTTCGGCAGGTCATTTGCTGCGATCTGCTTCTCGTTCCTCTAGCCCTTGTACCCTTTCGTGCAGCGCCTGCAGTTGGCTATGCTCCACTTTCTTCCTCCTCTCCTGGGTTTTGTAACCCCCTGCGTCCGGAAACCCAGCCTTCCATGAAAGGGAGCCTGGCGTGCCTCGTGTCTGTCCAGGGTGCTCAGGATTCCCGAGGGCCATTGTGAGCTCGTCCTTCTCTCTGTCTGGAACGAACGTTCCTTCCTGTGCTGCGGCGATATAGTGCCGAAGCTTCCTAACGGGTATTCGCAGTCGCTCTTCCGTCCAAACGCACTTCCATGATACAGGGTCCAAGGTTTCGCCAACCCCGAAGAACCAAGTCCGGCAACAGTCTGGCCATCTCAATGTCTCTGGTTCGACCCCTTTAGCAATCAGGTCATTCTCAGCCTTGTCCCACAAAGGTCGGGCTTTGAGGTAACCACCTGACACCGTGCGATGGTGATGCTTCTTCTTCGCAGCATTAATCTTGTTTGTCGCTGACATCTTCTTACTCTTTTCTGATGTCTTGTGGGCCACAAATGCGGGCCATTGATCTCTGATCTTCTCAAACCAGTCGATGAATTCTGGTGTCTCTTCTTTGTTGACAAACGTTTTCAACTCATTCTTCCACCTCCTAAATAGTGCTGCCATCTTCTTAAGAGCACGAGACTTGATCAATTCCTCTTTAACTAGCTTCTCTGGATCCTCCTCTGGTGGTAGGGTGAAATTTGCCTTAAGCGTTGTCCAAAGATCTTCTTTCTGCATATCGGAGACATAAGACGTCGGCACCTCAAGGTCTTCCTTCTTTGGCTTTAACCATTGCTGGATACCGATCGGGATCTTGTCCCTAACAAGAAGCACGAAATGCATCCCTTGTCCGGATGGGTTCAATCGGCTTGCCATCGTTGCTATTAGTGTGATCTCAAACCTTTCACCCAAGCGCAACTTTTTCTTTGGGCCTCGTTTCTTTACCGAAGTTGAGCTCGATCCGGAGGGCTAGAGAAAAAAGAAGAAAGACGAGAATTAATTAATATGTGTACATATGAAAACAATGAATGCATCAATTAACTAGTCAGCACGGGCTTAACTAATATATATATATACCTGGACGGACTCGGTTCGGTCACTGGAGCGGTCAGCACGGTCTCCTTCTTGTACCTCCATTGGGTCACCTGAGCCATCATGAACATAGCCCTCTTCTTGTACCGGCATTAATGGGTCACCGGAGCCATCATGAACATAGCCCTCTTCTTCACCCGGTCCTTCCTGACCATCGGTGTCGTAGAGAAACGACGCAACGACATCACTTCCTTGTGCGATTATCTCCCCCAACATCGCTTCTATTGCTTCGTCTCGGGAGTGATCCATAGTTTCTGCAAATATTTACAACATATCAATTATTATTCAAACATGGTACAGATGGATATATATTAGTGGCAAACATAGAACTAGCTAGCTAATCACAATAAGGAATCATGTTAGTGGCCTCGACGCTGCTTCTCTAGGGTTTGGGGTGGCCTAGACAACGCTTCAAGGGTTTGGGGTGGCCTCGACACAACGCTTCAAGGGTTTGGGGTGGCCTTGACGACAACGCTCTTTTAACTTGGTAAATTTGGGTGGCCTCAAGAGTTTGTCGGGTAGGGGCGCGGCGGGAGGGGGTAGCAGACCAACATCGTTTTTTCTCTAGGGTTTGGGTGTCCGCGAGAGTTTTGGTCGAGCGAGAGGGCCAAGGGGGGTGCCCCCATGGTATAAGTTATCACAGTCGAGAGTGGGTATATATATCGACCGCCCCTCATGTCGAAGTTATCCGGGAGGGGGTTATATCGACAACGACGCGACATACATATACAAGGGAAAATAATGTTATCGGGGAGGGGGTATATCGGTACCCCTCCCCCCTCGTGTTGAAGTTCTCGAGAGGGGGTATATCGACAACGACATACCCGATAAAAAATAAGAAGACAAAAGAAGAAATAAAAAGAGGAGAAGAAGAAAGGAATAGAAGAGAAGCAATCGAAGAAAAAAAAAAGAAGAAAAAAGGAGAAGAAGAAAGGAATAGAGGAGAAAGAAGAAAAAAATAGAAAATTCTTCTTTTTCTTCTTTTCTGCTCTTCTTATTTATTCCTCCTCTTCTTCCTCTCCTCTTCTTCTCCTTTCTTACTCTTCTTATTTTCCTTTTTCTCCTCTCATTCTTTTTCTTCTTCTTCCTTTCCTAGCTAGATATTTAAAAAAATTCTAAAAATTAAACTAACCTAAAGTGTACTAAATCTAACCTTTTCATATATGAGCATATATACACAAAGAACATACAAACATATATATAATTTTAGAAAAAGCAAAACATCATATTCTATAAAAATCATATACATATAATCTGGAAAAACATCATATTCTATAAACAAATCATCATATATATGAACAAAACAATTATCACATATATTAAAAAACAGGGAGGCGCCACGACCAAGGTGAGGAGGGCAGGGCGCTGGGTTGGGGCGGGCGCGGCGGCGGCGACGACGTCGAGGCAGGGCAGGGGTAGTCTTGGCCGGGGCAGGGCAGGGCGGCGCAAGGCCGGGTAGGGCGGCGAGCGGCGTGGCGGCGACGCGCGGGCAGGGCGGCAGCGATGCACGGCGCGCGCGAGCGCGCGGGCGACGGCGTTAGGGGCTGGCGGCGACCGACGACGGCGTTGGGGCAGGGCTCGGCGGCAACGACGACGAGGAGCAGCGTCGGGGCGGAGAAGAAGAGTGATTTTTGCAGAAACTGCTAAGTGTTGCTTATATAGCAAAGCCTTTAGTCCCGGTTGGTGGCACCAACCGGGACTAATGCCCCCCTTTAGTCCTAGTTGGTGCCACCAACCTGGACCAAAGGTCTCTTTTCAGTAGCCCAAAGGGCGAGAAGCGGCGGCCTTTGGTCCCGGTTGGCGGCACCAACCAGGACTAAAGGGTGGGCATTGGTACCGGTTGGTGCCACGAACCGGTACTAATGGCCCCACTTTATTCCCGATTGGTGCCACCAGCCGGGACCAAAGGCCCATGTACTGCCCGTGTCGCGGCCAAAGTTTAGTCCCACCTCGCTAGTTGAGAGGGGCGCGCAGTGGTTTATAAGCCCCACCGCCGCACCCCTCTCGAGCTCCTCTCCACTGCAGGCTTACGGGCCTACTTGCCCCTGCTTTGCCTGATGGGCCTTCTGGGCCTACTGCGGGCCTGAATCCTGGCCCATGGATGGGTTTCTAGTCGTATTCACGCCGTGGTGGCCCAGTTGGTGGCAAATTTTTTATTTTTCCTCAGTTTTTTTGTTTTCTTTTTTCTTTATTTATTTTGTTTTGTTTCTACTTACAACAAAATACTTATTTATTTTATTTTATTTTGTTTATAATTACTTATTAATTTTATTTTATGATAATTCTTTTTGCTATTAACGTTTCTAACAAAAAAGTTATTTATGAAAATTCTTTTTGCTTTTAATGATTTTGAACAGAAAATACTTTGATAAGTTTAGTTGCATAAATTTTATATAATTTTAGTTTCAATAATACTAGAAATTGCTTATAATGTTTTGAACAGAAAATACTTTGATAATTTTAGTTTCATAAATTTTATTTATGTTATTAAAGTTTTTTTGTTTCTACTTATCTATTTCATTAAAGTTTATATTATTTTGTTTCAAATTACTTATTTGTTTTATTTTATTTTGTTTCTGACTTCATTTGTTATTTTTCATGCACTTACTGGTTATTTTGAGCTATAAGACCATGAAATTGAAAAGCATTTGAAATGAACTCTGAAAAGGTTCAAAGTTGGCATGGTATCATAATTTCACCCACATAGCATGTGCAAGAAAGTAGAGAGGCTTACGGCAAAAACTGGATGCACTTCGTGTACAAAACAAACAATCTCCTTCGAAGTATTAGGGTTTCATATGGAAACTCGTCTGTTACAAAGGGATTTCATTTTTTCGAACTTATTTGAACCCCCTTGTTTTTCTGTGTTCAAAATGCACAATTCAAAGCCACATCATCAATTTACAACCCTTTCTGACTTCATTTGTTATTTTTCATGCATTTACTGATTATTTTGAGCTATAAGACCATGAAATTGAAAAACATTTGAAATGGACTCTGAAAAGGTTCCAAGTTGGCATGGTATCATCATTTCACCCATATAGCATGTGCAAGAAAGTAGAGAGGCTTCCGGCAAAAACTGGATGCACTTCGTGTACAAAACAGACAATCTCCTTCGAAGTATCAGGGTTTCATACGGAAACTCGCCTGTTACAAAGGGATTTCGTTTTTTTGAACTTATTTGAACCCCCTTGTTTTTATGGGTTCAAAATGCACCATTGAAAGCCACATCATAAATTTACAACCCTTTCTGACTTCATTTGTTATTTTTCATGCATTTACTGATTATTTTAAGCTATAAGACCATGAAATTGAAAAGCATTTGAAATGAACTCTGAAAAAGTTCCAAGTTGGCATGGTATCATCATTTAACCCACATAGCATGTGCAAGAAAGTAGAGAGGCTAACGGCAAAAACTAGATGCACTTCGTGTACAAAACAGACAATCTCCTTCAATGTATCAGGGTTTCATATGGAAACTCGTCTGTTACATAGGGATTTCATTTTTTTGAACTTATTTGAACCCCCTTGTTTTTCTGTGTTCAAAATGCACCATTCAAAGCGACATCATCAATTTACAACCCTTTCTGACTTCATTTCTTATTTTTCATGCATTTACTGATTATTTTGAGCTATAAGACCATGAAATTGAAAAGCATTTGAAATGAACTCTTACAAGGTTCCAAGTTGGCATGGTATCATCATTTCACCCACATAGCATGTGCAAGAAAGTAGAGAGGCTTACGACAAAAACTGGATGCACTTCGTGTACAAAACAGACAATCTCCTTCGAAGTATCAGGGTTTCATACGGAAACTCATCTGTTACAAAGGGATTTCAATTTTTATTGAACTTATTTGAACCCCCTTGTTTTTCTGTGTTCAAAATGCACCATTCAAAGCCACATCATCAATTTACAACCCTTTCTGACTTCATTTGTTATTTTTTATACATTTACTGATTATTTTGAGCTATAAGACCATGAAATTGAAAAGTATTTGAAATGAACTCTGAAAAGGTTCCAAGTTGGCATGGTATCATCATTTCACCCACATAGCATGTGCAAGAAAGTAGAGAGGCTTACGGCAAAAACTGGATGCACTTCGTGTACAAAACAGACAATCTCCTTCGAAGTATCAGGGTTTCATACGGAAACTCGTCCGTTTCAAAGGGATTTCAATTTTTTGAACTTATTTGAACCCTTTGTTTTTCTGTGTTCAAAATGCACCATTCAAAGCCACATCATCAATTTAGAACCCTTTCTTACTTCATTTGTTATTTTCCATGCATTTACTGATTATTTTGAGCTATAAGACCATGAAATCGAAAAGCATTTGAAATTAACTCTGAAAAGGTTCCAAGTTGACATGGTATCATCATTTCACCCACATATCATGTGCAAGAAAGTAGAGAGGCTTACGACAAAAACTGGATGCACTTCGTGTACAAAACAGACAATCTACTTCGAAGTATCAGGGTTTCATACGGAAACTCGTCTGTTACAAAGGGATTCAATTTTTTGAACTTATTTGAACCCCCTTGTTTTTCAGTGTTCAAAATGCACCATTCAAAGCCACATCATCAATTTACAACCCATTCTGACTTCATTTGTTATTTTTCATGCATTTACTGATTATTTTGAGCTATAAGACCATGAAATTGAAAAGCATTTGAAATGGACTCTGAAAAGGTTCCAAGTTGGCATGGTATCATCATTTCACCCACATAGCATTTGCAAGAAAGTAGAGAGGCTTACGGCAAAAACTGGATGCACTTCGTGTACAAAACAGACAATCTCCTTCGAAGTATCAGGGTTTCATACGGAAACTCGTCCGTTACAAAGGGATTTCAACTTTTCTGAACTTATTTGAACCCCCTTGTTTTTCTGTGTTCAAAATGCACCATTCAAAGCCACATCATCAATTTAGAACCCTTTCTTACTTCATTTGTCATTTTCCATGCATTTACTGATTATTTTGAGCTATAAGACCATGAAATCGAAAAGCATTTGAAATGAACTCTGAAAAGGTTCCAAGTTGGAATGGTATCATCATTTCACCCACATAGCATGTGCAAGAAAGTAGAGAGGCTTACGGCAAAAACTGGATGCACTTCGTGTACAAAACAGACAATCTCCTTCGAAGTATCAGGGTTTCATACGGAAACTCGCCTGTTACAAAGAGATTCAATTTTTTGAACTTATTTGAACCCCCTTGTTTTTCTGTGTTCAAAATGCACCATTCAAAGCCACATCATCAATTTACAACCCATTCTGACTTCATTTGTTATTTTTCATGCATTTACTGATTATTTTGAGCTATAAGACCATGAAATTGAAAAGCATTTGAAATGGACTCTGAAAAGGTTCCAAGTTGGCATGGTATCATCATTTCACCCACATAGCATGTGTAAGAAAGTAGAGAGGCTTACGACAAAAACTGTATGCACTTCGTGTACAAAACAGTCAATCTCCTTCGAAGTATGAGGGTTTCATACGGAAACTCATCCGTTACAAAGGGATTTCAACTTTTCTGAACTTATTTGAACCCCCTTGTTTTCCTGTGTTCAAAATGCACCATTTAAAGCCACATCATCAATTTAGAACCCTTTCTGACTTCATTTGTTATTTTTCATGCAATTACTGATTATTTTCGCTATAAGACCATGAAATTGAAAAGCATTTGAAATGAACTCTGAACAGGTTCCAAGTTGGCATGGTATCATCATTTCACCCACATATCGTGTGCAAGAAAGTAGAGAGGCTTACGGCAAAAACTGGATGCACTTCGTGTACAAAACAGACAATCTCCTTCGAAGTATCAGGGTTTCATACGGAAACTCGTCTGTTACAAAGGGATTTCAATTTTTTTTGAACTTATCTGAACCCCCTTGTTTTTCTGTGTTCAAAATGCACCATTAAAAGCCATATCATCAAATACAACCCTTTCTGACTTCATTTCTTATTTTTCATGCATTTACTGATTATTTTGCGCTATAAGACCATGAAATTGAAAAGCATTTGAAATGTACTCGAAAAAGGTTCCAAGTTGGCATGGTATCATCATTTCACCCACATATCATGTGCAAGAAAGTAGAGAGGCTTACGGCAAAAACTGGATGCACTTCGTGTACAAAACAGACAATCTCCTTCGAAGTATCAGGGTTTCATACAGAAACTCGTCTGTTACAAAGGGAATACATTTTTAACTTATTTGAACCCCCTTGTTTTTCTGTGTTCAAACTGCACCATTCAAAGCCACATCATCAATTTACAACCCTTTCTGACTTCATTTGTTATTTTTCATGCATTTACTGATTATATTGAGCTACAAGACCATGAAACTGAAAATCATTTGAAATGAACTCTGAAAAGGTTCCAAGTTGGCATGGTATCATCATTTCACCCACATAGCATGTGCAAGAAAGTAGAGAGGCTTACGGCAAAAACTAGATGCACTTCGTGTATAAAACAGACAATCTCTTTCGAAGTATCAGGGATTCATACGGAAACTCGTCTGTTACAAAGGGATTTCAATTTTTTGAACTTATTTGAACTCCCTTGTTTTTCTGTGTTCATAATGCACCATTCAAAGCTGTAAGAACATGAAGTTGAAAAGCATTTGAAATGAACTCTGAAACCAAAGTACATACATAGTTCTCTAGAGCATTAAAACCAAAGTACATACATAGTTCTCATTGAACAACATATAGCTCTCCAGAGCATCTAATTAAACCATACATTGAAATTATGTAAAATATTTCAATGCAAAAAATGCGATCATAACCGCAGCCAAGGTAACAACTGATCCAACTGCATAATGATACCAAGCCTTGGTATGAATGGCATATTTTATAATCTTTTTAATCTTCAACCGCATTGCATCCATCTTGATCTTGTGATCATCGACGACATCCGCAACATACAAATCCAATATCATCTTCTCCTCCTCAATTTTTCTTATTTTTTCCTTCAAGTAATTGTTTTCTTCTTCAACTAAATTTAACCTCTCGACAATAGGGTCAGTTGGAATTTCCGGTTCAACAACCTCCTAGATAAATAAAATCTATGTCACATTGGTCGGCATAATTGTAATAAACAATAAATGAACCAAATAGATATATACCACATCTGAAACATAGACAGGACGAGGGTCGATGGGGGCAGATACCAAAACCATCGCACTATATAATAACAAGGAATAATAGAAGTAAGAAAATTAGACAAGTATCTATCTGAAGTCAGAATTTTTTTCTTTCAGAAAGAAGATAAGAACAAGAGGCTCACCACGGTGGTGCCGGTGACGAGATCGGCGCGGGCGATCGACGGCGGTGAAGACGGGGCGGGGACGGGGCGTGACGGACCGCTAAATCTAGACAAATCTCGTTGAAGATGGAGCTCGGAGGTCGAGTTTCGAGAGGAGAAAGCTTAACTAGTGTGGCTCGGGCATTTCATCGAACACCTCATGTGCATAGGAGGTGAACTAGAGCACCCAAATGCCCTCCCCTCGCCGGCTTGACAAAAACAGAGCACTTTGGAGTGCTCTGCCGCGGCGGTGGGTATATGTAGGCAAGTTATTTGTCCCTGTTCGTGGCATGAACCGGGACTAAAGCCAACCCTTCTGTCCCGGTTCAAGCCCCGAACCGGGACCAATGGTTGTGGGCCAGCAGCGAGGACCATTGGTCCCGGTGCGTGGCTCGAACTGGGACAAATGGTTCCACACGAACAGGGACCAATGCCCACTAGGCCCCGGCCGCCCCCTGGGCTCACGAACCGGGTCTAATACCCCCCATTGGTCCCGGTTCTTGAAGAACCGGGACTAATGGGCTGGCCAGGGCCGAACGGTAGCCCTGTTTTCTACTAGTGACCGAGTCTCCCCTCATACCGTGATTGAGGGAGACCTATCTTCTTGAGGTCAGGAATGAAGTCAACACAAAACCCAATGACATCCTCTGTTTGATGGCCCATGGAGATCCTTCCTTCTGGCCTAGCGCGGTTACAGACATATTTCTTTAGGACTCCCATGAACCTCTCAAAGGGGAACATATTGTATAGAAATACAGGGCCCAGAACGACAATCTTGTCGACTAGATGAACTAGGGCGTGCGTCATGATATTGAAGAAGGATGGTGGGAACATCAGCTTGAAACTGACAAGAAATTGCACCACATCACTCCTTAATCTTGGTAGGATTTCTGGATCGATCACCTTCTGAGAGATTGCATTGAGGAATGAACATAGCTTCACAATGGATAATCGAATGGTTTCCGGTAGAAGCCCCCTCAATGCAACCGGAAGCAGTTGCATCATAATCACGTGGCAGTCATGAGACTTTAGGTTCTGGAACTTTTTCTCTGCCATATTTATTATTCCCTTTATATTCGACGAGTAGCCAGACGGGACCTTCATACTGAGCAGGCATTCAAAGAAGATTTCCTTCTCTTCTTTGGTAAGAGCGTAGTTGGCAGGACCTTCATACTGCTTTGGAGGCATGCCGTCTTTTTCGTGCAAACGTTGCAGGTCCTCCCGTGCCTCTGGTGTATCTTTTGTCTTCCCATACACGCCCAAGAAGCCTAGCAGGCTCACACAAAGGTTCTTCGTCATGTGCATCACGTCGATTGAAGAGCGGACCTGTAGGTCTTTCCAGTAGAGTTGGTCCCAAAATATAGATTTCTTCTTCCACATGGGTGCGCGTCCCTTAGCATCATTCGGAACAGATAGTCCGTCGGGACCCTTTTCGAAGGTTACTTTTAAATCATTGACCATAACAAGTACGTGATCACCGGTATGCATGGCGGGCTTCTTCCGTTGATTTGCCTCGTCTTTGAAATGCTTGCCTTTCTTTCGACATTGATGGTTGGTCGAAACGAATCGACGATGCCCCAGGTACACATTCTACCTGCATTTGTCTAGGTATATACTTTCGGTGTCATCTAAACAGTGTGTGCATGCATGGTATCCCTTGTTTGTTTGTCCTGAAAGGTTACTGAGAGCAGGCCATTCATTGATGGTGACAAATAACAACGCATGCAGGTCAAATTCCTCCTTTTTGTGCTGATCCCACGTACGTACACCGTTTCCATTCCACAGCTGTAAAAGTTCTTCAACTAATGGCCTTAGGTACACATCAATGTCGTTGCCGGGTTGCTTAGGGCCTTGGATGAGAACTGGCATAATAATGAACTTCTGCTTCATGCACATCCAAGGAGGAAGGTTATACATACATAGAGTCACGGGCCAGCTGCTGTGATTGCTGCTCTCCTCCCCGAAAGGATTAATGCCATCCGCGCTTAAAGCAAACCATACGTTCCTTGGGTCCTTTGCAAACTCATCCCAGTACTTTCTCTCGATTTTTCTCCACTGCGACCCGTCAGCGGGTGCTCTCAACTTCCCATCTTTCTTACGCTCCTCTCTGTGCCATCGCATCAACTTGGCATGCTCTTTGTTTCTGAACAGGTGATTCAACTGTGGTATTATAGGAGCATACCACATCACCTTGGCAGGAACCCTCTTCCATGGCGCTCACCATCAACATCACCAGGGTTATTTCGTCTGATCTTGTACCGCAATGCACCGCATACTGGGCATGCGTTCAAATCCTCATACGCACCACAGTACATGATGCAGTCATTAGGGCATGCATGTATCTTCTGCACCTCCAATCCTAGAGGTGCATACGTACTGTCGGGCAATTCGTTATCCTTTTGGAAGCTTCTTCTTCAATATTTTCAGTAGCTTCCCAAATCCTTTGTCAGGCACACAATTCTCTTCCTTTCACTGCAACAATTCCAGTATGATACCGAGCTTTGTGTTGCCATCTTTGCAATTGGGGTACAAACCTTTTTTGTGATCCTCTAACATGCGATCGAACTTGAGCTTCTCCTTTTGAATTTCGCACTGTCTCCTTGCATCAACAATGACCCGGCGGAGATCATCATCGGGCACATCGTCTGGTTCCTCTTGATCTTCAATAGCTTCCCATGTTACAACATCACCATATTCAGGGGGCACATAATTGTCATCGTCCTCTTCTTCTTTGATGTCTGCCATCATAACCCCTATTTCTCCGTGCTTAGTCCAAACATTATAGTGTGGCATAAAACCCTTGTAAAGCAAGTGGGTGTGAATGGTTTTCGAGTCAGAGTAAGACTTTGTATTCCCACATATAGGGAACGGACAACACATAAAACCATTCTGCTTGTTTGCCTCAGCCACTTCAAGAAAATTATGCACGCCCTTAATGTACTCGGAGGTGTGTCTGTCACAGTACATCCATCGCCGGTTCATCTACGTGCATTATATATAATTAAGTGTGTCAAAAACCATTACAGAACATCATGAATAGATAATTAAGTGATCAAATTAATAGAAGTTCATCATCACATTAAAACCAAAGTACATACATAGTTCTCTCATTGAACAACATATAGCTCTCCAGAGCATCTAATTAATTAAACCATACATTGAAATTATGTAAAACAATTCAATGCGAGAACAAATGCGATCATAATCGCAACCAAGGTAACAATTGATCCAATGGCATAATGATACCAAGCCTCGGTATGAATGACATATTTTCTAATCTTTCTAATCTTCAAGTGCATTGCATCCATCTTGATCTTGTGATCATCGACGACATCCGCAATATGCAACTCCAATATCATCTTTTCCTCCTCAATTTTTTTATTTTTTCCTTCAAAAAGTTGTTTTCTTCTTCAAGTAAATTTAATCTCTCGACAATAGGGTCGGTTGGAATTTCCGGTTCACATACTCCTAGATAAATAAAATCTATGTCACGTTGGTCGGCATAATTTTCATAAACAATAAATGAACCAAATAGTTATATAAGATAATATATACCACATCTGAATCATAGACAGGACGAGGGCCGACGAGGGCGGATACCAAAACCAACGCACTATATAATAAGAAGCAATAACAAAAGTAAGAAAATTATACAAGTATCTATCTAAACATACGAGTAAGAATTTTTTTTCCTTTCAGAAATAAGATAAGAACAAGAGGCTCACCATGGTGCTGCCGGCGACGAGATCGGCGCGGGCGATCGACGGCGGTGAAGATGGGGATGGGACATGACGGAGCACTAAATCTAGACAAATATTGAGAAAAATGGAGCTTGGAGGTTGAGCTTGGAGAGGAGAAAGCTTAAGTAGTGTGGATCAGGCATTCCATCGAACACCTCATGTGCATAGGAGGTGAGCTAGAGCACCACAAAGCCCTCCCCTCGCCGGCCAGAAAAAACAGAGCAGTGTGGAGTGCTCTGCTCGCCGGCGAGGGGGTATATATAGGATCATCATTGGTCCCTGTTCATGGCTTGAACCGGGACTAAAGGACACCCTTTGGTCCCGTTTCAAGCCACCAACCGCGACCAATGATGATGGGCCAGGAACGAGGCCCATTGGTCCCGGTTTGTCCCACCCAATGTGACCAAAGGGGCCAGATGAACCGGGACCAATGACCCCACGAGGCCTGACAGGCCCCTGGCCTCACGAACCGGATCAATGCCCCATGGGTCCCGGTTCTTGACAGAACCGGGACTAATGGGCTTATCTGGTCTGAACGAAAGCCCTGTTTTCTACTACTGGGTTTTCTACTAGTGAGGGGCGCAGCAAATGGTCATGGCAGCGCCTTCAAGAAGGGGCCGACATCCGCGAATGTCGCTGCTGCCAACATAAGTTGTAGCGATATATCCAGCAGGTTTGAAACTATTATATTGTATGAATACCTATGCAGGTCATTAAGGTAGAGTTGGTGTTTGTTCTGCTGTACATCTCTGGTCTAACTTGTAGTTGGACTAAGGTACTATTGTATTAATGTGTTTTTGTTAATTATGTCTGGTTGTCTGGTTAAGAAGTTCACTATGTGCATGTTCTATAAGAGATAATTATGTCTTGACTAGGATGACTCAAAAAAATTCTTTCTACAATTATACGTCCGTTGCACATGCACATTTACTAGTACGTAACCAATCTCTCTTCTTCCCAATCATGAAAAAAATGGAGTAGAGAAGATGAATCCCTCCAACCTGCGGCCGGTTTTCTACCGCCGAGAATGAGGCCCCGAACTGGCCCTTCCTCGCCGGGTTCTTCGCGGTCACCGGCGCCCTCATCACCTGGCCCACCGCTTGCCGGCTTGACCGAGGATGACCTCAAGAGATCCAGATTCATCCAGGAGGCCAAGAGGTGACGCCCGTCAATTTGTCGTTCATTGATGTTTTCTGCTCTAGGCCGGCGTGCAATGCTTTAATTTGGATCTAGTAGTATTCCATTAACTATGGGGACCTGAGTTGCAATATTGTACTACAGTACAGAGTATATTAGTATTGTTCGCACTAATCATGGTAAGAAAAATTCTAATCAAATGTACAAGTGGGCAAGTGGCTGTGGGAACCTCGGTTGCAATATTGTATTACGAATTTACGATGCGATGAGCACTTTTGCACTGAGCAGCGTAAGAACAGATGAACAATCCTAATTAAATGTACAAGTGGGCAGAATGGGGCATGATTGAGTGTTCTTAATTCGCTAACGCACTTTGCTGGTTGCTTCGTAGAAATGCTAGCCACTGGCAAAGTAAGGTTGTTAAGCCATCGTTAGGTGAGCCAATGAAAGCAGCTTGCATCTAGATCTAGCACAGGCTCCACCTTCCCATCCCCTTTGTTCCTGCCGTTGTCTGAGTTCTCTACACTCAGAGTGGGTCGATGGCGCCTGTGGTGACCGCGCGCTTCACCGGAGCACTGATTTCACAACAGTAACTCTACCTGAGTGCTGTTCTTCATCGGCTGTGAGTGCTGTGCTCATCTTTTTGCTTCCTTCCTTTGCTCATGTTTTTGGTCGATCCGGTTCTGCTGATGTTTTGCTTGATTCGATCTGCTCATGTTTTGCTACATCCGTGCAGCAGCTATTTGATTAGTGGCGGCCCAAACTTCCGCAAAGATTTGAGTGTGGTGAACGAGACATGTCAGGAGCAGAGGGAGGGGGCCGATGGCTCCGGTGGTAACCACTGCACTAGGCGCATTTGGTCCACTGCTGGCAAAGCTCACGGATCTGCTCGCCAATGAGTGCGGCCGGCTGAAACGTGTCCGCCGCCAGATCCGCTCCCTCCGATCTAAGCTAACCGGCATGCATGGTGCTCTCAGAAAGTACACAAATCTAGTGAATCCTGATGAGCAGGTGAAGGAATGGATATCTCTAGTCAGGGAGTTGGCCTATGATACTGAGAATTGCTTCGACAAGTTCATTCATCACCTTGGTGATGGTGGGCCCGAAGAAGCTGGCTTCAAGGAGTTCTTCAGCAAGATGGCTCGCCGTCTAAAAACTCTTGGAGCTCGGCGTGGAATCGCCAACCAAATCGATGACCTGAATCTTCGTATCAAGCAAGTGAAAGAGCTCAAGACTAGTTACAAGTTAGATGATATTGATTGTACCACCACGGGCCATGCGACCGTGGATCCCCGGTTGGCCGCTCTTTTTGCTGAGCAGGCACACCTTGTGGGTGTTGATGGTCCAAGAGACAATCTTGCCAATTGGATGCTGGAAGAAGAGAACAAGAATCCTCGCAGGGTGTTGTCTATTGTTGGGTTTGGTGGATTGGGAAAGACAACACTGGCGAATGAAATATATCGCAAGATTCAAGGGTGTTTTGATTGTCATGCTTTTGTGTCGATCTCGCAAAAACCAGATACAAAGAAAATCATCAAGGATGTGATCTCCCAAATGTCTCACAGCGATGCATTCAAGAAAGATATTGAGATTTGGGACGAAAAGACATCCATTTCAAAGCTAAGGGAACTTCTACAAGAAAAAAGGTAATTCCTCACATTTTTGTTTCCATCAATATGTCTCGTTGTAAGCAGTCATTATTTTAACTTCTTGTTTCTGCATCTACTTCTATTTTTTCCACGTAATGAACTGCACTGAACCATAGACAGTATGTCAGTAATACTAGAAAGTGTTCACACAAAGTAGAATAAAATACGATGTAGTTATGAAATATAATGGTACAACTTTGAGACCAGAAATTCGCGAATATGCATGGCAGAAGAAAATTACTAAAATCATTGTTCAAGTTTGAAAAAGAAATTCAGTTACAATTTAGATGCACACACATAAGTATGTGTTCCTGCGCTTAGAGTTAACAGAGGCATGAGATCGATGCTATCTCAACAAATTAAAGCTTCCACACCGGGGCGCTCTTGTGTGTAAGTAAATCCAAATACCAGATCCCTGCTGGTTGAAGTCGTACCTTACACCTTCACTGTTCAGTAGTAAGAGTTTGCAACATTAGTTTGCTTGTCTGCACTAATAATCTATCGACACGAACATTCAGGAAAATATTGATGTAAAGGATTATGATCTCATTGAAATACCTTTACTTTACTATAGTTTTGAGTATGCGAAGAATATATAATATAATTATTGATTGATGCTATCTATTGACATCTATCAGGTATCTTGTTATCATTGATGATATATGGTCTATAGTGGCTTGGAATGTATCCATTGTGCATTTCCAGAGAACAAATGTTCTAGCAGAATTTTGGCTACTACACGCATACTGGAAGTAGCTAGCTCTTGTTGTCCAGGTCCTGATGACCAGATCTATGAAATGAAACCTCTAAGTGATCCTCACTCCGAGAGACTATTTTTCAGAAGAATCTTTGGCTCAGAGAATTGCTGCCCTCACATGTTTATTGAAGTTTCAAACTCTATCTTGAAGAAGTGTGGAGGCCTACCATTGGCAATTATCAGTATTTCTGGTTTACTAGCAAACAGACCACGTGTGAAAGAAGAGTGGGGGAAGGTAAAAAGATCAATTGGTTCTGACTTGAACCGAAGCCAAAGTCTAGAAGGAATGAAGAACATACTGTCCTTGAGCTATAATGATCTACCACCAAACCTCAAGACCGTATTGTTGCACTTATGTAATTTCCCCGAGGATTATGTGATTGACAGAGAAAGGTTGGTGAGGCAATGGATTGCGGAAGGCTTTATTTCTGAAGAGCGTGGGAGGAGCTGTCAAGAGGTTGCAGAAAGTTATTTTTACGAGCTTATCAATAAAAGCCTGGTCCAACCAGTGGATATTTGCTATGATGGGAAGGTGCAGGCCTGCCAAGTTCATGACATGATGCTTGAACTTATCATTTCAAAATCAATTGAAGAAAATTGCATCACTGTGGTCAACGGCAGCCAAACTGTGTGGGAAAATTCTCAGTGTTCTATTCGACGATTATCAATCTAGGACATTGACCAGGAGCTTGCATCTGTATTGGCAAAGAAAGATCTAAGCCATGTCCGATCTCTTATAATAACAGCATCAAGATGCATGAAGCACTTGCCCAGTCTTGCAAAGTTTGAAACTTTACGTGTACTAGATTTTGAAGGTTGTCAGAGCCTGACGGAGTGTGATATGGATGGTATGGAAAGCCTGTTCCAGCTAAAGTACCTAAGCTTTCGCGGTTCAGATATATCAGAGCTACCATCTGGAATTGTGATGCTACATGATCTACAGACGCTAGATTTTAGAGGTTCAGATGTCCAAGACTTGCCGGCTAGAATTGTTCAGCTCACTAAACTACAACATCTATTCACTGGCATACATCAGAGTAAGATACCAACCGGGATTGGG
Source organism: Aegilops longissima (assembly GCA_021605205.1). Taxonomy (NCBI): domain Eukaryota; kingdom Viridiplantae; phylum Streptophyta; class Magnoliopsida; order Poales; family Poaceae; genus Aegilops; species Aegilops longissima. Next base: position 19,043,058 of record CM038676.1, on the reverse strand, counting down.
AATATGACAAACTTAAGGGAGATCTCAGGCTTTTGTATTACCAAGAGTTCAGTAGGTGCAGTGGAGGAGCTAGGGAACCTGATAAATTTGAGGGTACTCCATGTACATTACACAGTGAAGAGTGAAGAGTACAAGAGTCATGCAGAGATGTTACTCGCTTCACTATGCAAGCTTAGCATCTACAAACTGGTGATAGATTGTGGTAATTCATTTCTATTCGAGGTATTAGATTCCTGGTCTCCTCTTCCATCTTGCCTCCAAAGATTTGAGATGGGATCCCGGTACTGTTTATCAAAACTGCCAGAGTGGATTACTCCAGCACTCATGAGTCTTGCACACCTAGACATTAATATAATTGTAATAACAGAGGAGGTTCTTGACATACTTGGAGAGCTGCCTACATTACTTTCTCTGAGACTTTATACCAACACGGTCCATAAAGACAGGCTTGTTTTGCAAGGCAGAGGATTCCAATGTTTGAAGGAGTTCGTTTATGGACCTTTTGGTGAAGGTGCCGGGATCCTTCTGTTTGAGGAAGGGGCACTGCCAAAGCTCGAGAAGCTTAAGCTGTGGTTCTCTGTATCAATGGCGAAGGCCTATTGGTTCTACTTAGGTCTTGAGCACCTCCCGTATCTGAAAGATGTACGAGTTATTCTTCTGAAGCGGGATGCCACATCTTCTGAAGTTGAGGCTGCAAAATTTGCCATAAGGCAGGAAGCAAATCTCCATCCCAACCATCCCAGGTTGCTTCTGGGATGAAGAAATGAAAGATTGACAGGAGGTATTGCTACTTTTATTATTAGATGTAATTATTACAAAATACAAAAAGTTCATGCTGTCTGCAATCAAGTTATTGGTTTTCTCCTAGAATATATGTGTATTTTCTCCATATCTTCAAGAAGCTTTCTGACGGGCTGATTCTCTCTTTAGGGCAACTGTTCTCCTTGGATACAACCATGGGTGGCTTGGTTGGAATGGCGTCCTGAAGCTACTATTCTCGTTACCTGAAGCTCAAATAAAAGTGGTCTCCGTTACCACTGGACTCATGATTTTCGTTGTTTCTTTGTGTATGAACTTGGAATTTGTTTCAATTTGTTTCAGGAGTATTACATTAAGAAGAAGGTCTCCGTCTGTGTGGAGCTTTGTCTATCAGGAGTTAACTACTACTTGATTGTAACTTGAATATTCAGACAGAAATTGGTTCAGTCAAGAGTCACTCATGACGTTAACTACGTGGTGATATGCAAACGCTTCCGTCGATTCAACCAGCAGCCAGAGTTCTACATGCTGAAATTCAGTCATTGTTTGGTTAGTTGCAAAACGGGAACTTGTAACGTAAACTACTATTGTTATTCAGATTTCATTATGAGATACAACAATCGTGAAACCCTGCCTTTTGTTTATGTGATAGGCCCGGTATACCGGTGCGTTCGACAATGAAGAACTCTAAAAGTGTGTACCCTGTTAAAATAGGTCTAGCGTGTCATGTACACGTACTTTGTACGTATTTAATTGTATTTGCTGATTGTTATATATAGAAAGACGTGGAGAGGCTTTGCCCCACGGGACACCCTAAACTCTATTCTCAAACTTGGTTTCAGAGCCTACCCTAGCCGCCGCCACCTCTCCTCCCCACCGCCGCAGTTTCTCGCGGCCGCCGCGATGTCCACCGCGCCGTCACCCACGATGACTCCCTCCGCGCTCGCGCTCACCACCCTCTCCGTGCCCGCCCCGATCGCCCCCGTCATTGCCCCACCCGCCGCGTCGGCTCCCATCCCCGTCCTTCCGCCCATCGCGGTGTCTCTCGACCGCGGCAACTTCATGCTATGGAGGGCCCTTGCCCTTCCCAACTTCGCCGGAGTTCGCCTTCACGGCTTCCTCGACGGCTCGGCTAGGGCGCCGGCGCCGACCGTGACGACAGGCACCGGCGAAGCCGCCCGCACCGTGTCCAACCCTTAGTACGAGCAGTGGTGGACCCTGGATCAGAAGGTTCTCGCGCATCTCCTTGGTCGATGAACATGGAGATCTCCGCGCAGCTCATCGGCTGCAGGACGGCGGCCGCCGCCTGGATGGCCGCCCACACCATGTTCGCCGCCGAGAACAGCGCCGGCGTGCATAACCGACGGCGCCAGATCTAGGCGCCGCGCAAGGGAGATCGCCCCGCCGGCGAGTATATGCAGAAGGTCAAGGCCCTCGCTGATGTGATGGCCACCGCCGGCTCTCCTCTTCGCGATGATGAGATCATCGACTACATGCTGACCCGGCTCGGCTCGGCGTTCAACCCCCATCGCTGCTTCGATGAACTTTGCGGGCGTACCTGTCACATTTCCCGTGTTCTACTCTAGTGTTCTTCACTACGAGGCCCTTCAGCAACAGCAATCGGAGCTTGAGGATTGGCAGTCCTCCACCAATGCCGCGTCCTAGCCGGTCTACAACAACAACTCCGGCGGCGCACCCGACTCTGGCCGCTCGAGCGGGGACCGTCCCTTCGCTGGCTCTCTCCCGCCCGGCTCGGGAGGCTACGGCCCTGGCCAGGGCAACGCACCTGGCCGCAACAACAACAACAGCGGCAATAGCAACAACGGAGGAGGAAACGGAGGAGGCAACGGGGGCGGCTGCAACCGTCATTGGCGTCCTCACTGCCAGATATGCAAGAACTGGGGTCACGAGGCCGGCGACTGTCGCAGCCGCTATGATCATGACCACCGCTCCGCCAACTCCACGGCCACATCCTCCTCCCATGAGCCGCCGCACTAGATCCTGGACACCCGTGCGACGGACCACCTAACTAATGATCTCGATCGTCTACACTTCCACGAGCGCTATGGCAGGAAGGACCACGTGCAAGTAGCAAATGGTGCAGGTTTGTCTATTTCGCATATTGGTCATTCCACTATACCTGGTTCATCTCTTGGTTTACGAAATATTCTCATCTTCCACATATTCATCAACATCTTCTCTCCGTTTAGCGTCTCGTCCTTGATAATGATGTTTTTGTGGAATTTCACTGTTTCTTTTTCCTTGTTAAGGACACGGCCACGAAGAAAATCCTTCTTCATGGTAGATGTCATGGCGGACTCTACCCCACCCCGTTTAGTCGTGCGTCGTCCTCCTCCAACCGCCAAGCGTCTCTCAGCATCAAGACCACCCCGTCCTAGTGGCACTAGCGTCTCGGTCATCCCTCGAATAATATTGTTCAAAACATTGTTAGGAATAATGATTTAGTGTGTTCTTCTGAACGTCAGACTTCCGTGTGTGATGCTTGTCAGCATGCTAAAAGTCCATAATTGCCTTATAATTTATCACATCATGTTTCCACTATGCCTCTTGAGTTAATTCATTCTGATGTTTGGGGGCCTACTATTGCCTCTTCCGGAGGCTATAAGTATTATGTGAGCTTTGTTGACGGTTACTCTCGCTTCTCTTGGATTTATCTCCTTAAGAACAAGTCTAACGTTGAGCAAGTTTTCTATGCTTTTCAGGCTCATGTTGAGCGTCTTCTCCACACTAAAATCATAGTTGTTCAGTCAGACTAGGGTGGTGAGTATCACCCACTGCACCGGTATTTCCAACGCACTGGAATCTCTCATTGTGTGTCTTGCCCGCACACCTCTCAGCAAAACGGCATTGCTGAACGCAAACACCGTCACCTTGTCGAAACAGGTCTTGCTTTGCTGTTCTTCAACAAGATACACCCATCTATCGTCTCCTTAAGGTGCACCCCGATCACAAGTTTCTTCGCACTTTTGGTTGCGCCTGCTGGCCTAGTTTGCGCAAATATAATGCACACAAGCTTTCTTTCCGTTCCACCATTTGTGTTTTCTTGGGCTATAGTCTGATGCATAAGGGATACAAGTGTCTTGATCGTTCCACGGGACGTATCTACATCTCTCGTGACGTTGTTTTCGACGAGTCTGTTTTTCGCTATGCAACTCCTGGGGTCACCGTCGATGTCTCTTCTTTGGCTGATGTTCCCTCTTTTCCTCCCACTGAACTGGCTACGGGTGACCATATGCGCAAATACGAATTGTCCTATTTGTCTACTAACACGCCTGTTTCAGGCCCTGTTACTTCTGTGCAGGATCCTTCGGCTGCTCCATCCTCGGCGGTTGACGCGCATGGTGCATGCACGCGCTTTGCCCGCCGCCCCCATGTGGCCGATGCGCCGCACTCCCAGGCGATCGACGTGCATGGGACATGCACGTCCCCCACCCCTCGGCTCCCGCGTCACCCGGCCTGGACGACCCGTCAGCTGCCGCCTCGCTCGGCTTGGTCGGCCCATCTTCGGCACCGCCTGCTTCGCCCGGCCCTTCGGTGGTCTCCCCGGAGCGCACTGACGCGCCGTCGCCTGCCCCGATGCTCGAGGATGCTGCTCCACCATCACCACCGCAGCTCGCATCGCCTTCTGTCGAGGGTAGTCCTGCTCCCTCGACCGTGACGCCTCCAGCTGCTCCTGTACACACCATGGTTACCCGCTGAAGGAAATATGCCCTAGAGGCAATAATAAAGTTGTTATTTATATATTTCCTTATATCATGATAAATGTTTATTATTCATGCTAGAACTGTACTAACCGGAAACTTAGTACATGTGTGAATACATAGACAAATAGAGTGTCACTAGTATGCCTCTACTTGACTAGCTCGTTAATCAAAGATGGTTAAGTTTCCTAGCCATAGACATGAGTTGTCATTTGATAAACAGGATCACATCATTAGAGAATGATGTGATTGACTTGACACATTCCGTTAGCTTAGCACTTGATCGTTTAGTATGTTGCTATTGCTTTCTTCATGACTTACACATGTTCCTATGACTATGAGATTATGCAACTCCCGTTTACCGAAGGAACACTTTGTGTGCTACCAAACGTCACAACGTAACTGGGTGATTATAAAGGTGCTCTACAGGTGTCTCCGAAGGTACTTGTTGAGTTGGCGTATTTCGAGATTAGGATTTGTCAGTCCGATTGTCGGAGAGGTATCTCTGGGCCCTCTCGGTAATGCACATCACTATAAGCCTTGCAAGCAATGTGAATAATGAGTTAGTTGCGGGATGATGCATTACGGAATGAGTAAAGATACTTGTCGGTAATGATATTGAACTAGGTATTGAGATACTGACGATCGAATCTCGGGCAAGTAACATAATGATGACAAAGGGAACAACATATGTTGTTATGCGGTTTGACCGATAAAGATCTTCGTAGAATATGTGGGAGCCAATATGAGCATCCAGGTTCTGCTATTGGTTATTGACCAGAGACGAGTCTCGGTCATGTCTACATAGTTCTCGAACCCGTAGGGTCCGCACGCTTAACGTTTGGTCACGATTTATATTATGAGTTATGTGTTTTGATGTACCGAAGGTAGTTCGGAGTCCCGGATGAGATCGAGGACATGACGAGGAGTCTCGAAATGGTCGAGACATAAAGATCGATATATTGGACGACTATATTCGGACATTGGAAAGGTTCCGAGTGATTCGGGTATTTATCGGAGTACCGGAGAGTTATGGGAATTCGCCGGGGAGTATATGGGCCTTATTGGGCTTTAGGGGAAAGAGAGAGGGGAGGGGGGGGGGGGGGCTGCTCCCCCCCAAGGCCTAGTCTGAATTGGACTAAGGGGAGGGGCTGCGCCCCCTCCTTCCTTCTCTCCTCTCTTCCCTTTCCTTGACTCCTACTCCTACTACATGGAAGGGGGGAATCCACTACTAGGGAAAAGCCTATACACAGAATCTTAGCAGCAGCGCGGCTCAAAAAGGAGTGATGCTGCTAATTTGTGGTAGCGCGTGTGTGGGAAACTCGCTATTGACAAGTTTTTAGTAGTAGCGCACTCGGTGTAAACCGCGCTGCTACAAATATCGACCGGCGGGTGTCCACCAAACTCCATTTAGCAGCAGCGCGGTGCCGCGAGCCGCGCTACTGCTATGGATGTAGTAGCAGTGCGCTTTTTCTGAGGTCGCTGCTGCTAAATTTCAAATTGGCACACTTTCTGGTCCCGGTTAGCAGTAGCGCCGTTGCCCAAAGCGCGATGCTGCTACTTCCTTAGCAGCAGCGTGTTTTAACTCCCGTGCTACTGCTAATCCGCACCAACCCACCACCGTTTCCCCACCCGTCCCTCCTCCTCCCCCTCCTCTCTTCCCTTTCCCCTACCTCCCACATGCTCCCACTCTCACTCTTCTTTTTCCTCAATACTTCTCCCCCATTACTCTCTCTCTTCTATCTACCTTTCTCTCTGTTCATTACTCCTACCTAACTACACCACCACCATTAATGCATCTCCTTTCTCTTTTTCCTTCCCCTCCACTAGTTGAAGTTGTCTCCTCCCAAATTAGGTAGCTAGGTAGATGTAGGATTTAGTCAAGTTACCTATTTGCTCCCTAACTAGATCTATCTTTGTCAAGAAGAGCTTTGTGCACTTTTGATCTCCCTACAACATCATCTCCACCGTGTGCTCGATCTCGAGATAGAGGTGATGAAAATTTCATGCTTTTGCAAAATAGAAATATGTTTATGTGTGTGTGATATGTTTGTGGAAATTGTGTGTGTGGCATGAGTTGACGCCAAATTGTGCTTTTGAGTTGCCTATGTTTTGCCGAAATGTCGATTTATTTCCGTTTCGGCAAATTCCGGGCAAACTCTAGATCCATATATGTCCTATTTTTAGGGAAGGTCGTGCCGAATTTTTGTATGACTTTGATGCATGCACGCATTTTTATAATCAATTTGTTTTATTATTACCGTGCAGACGTTCATGATGGTTAGTGGAACGATGGTGGACAGGTGGTTGCGGTCGGCGGTGCAGGACATGAAAGAAAATAACTTGACAGAGGTTTTATGTCCGTGTCGAAAATGCAAAGGAATAGTTTGGCTCGACCCCTATGACGATGGTCGTGTCGAAGCGCACCTGCTCATGACTGGTTTCATGGATGGCTATACTCGATGGATAACTGAAGATGAGGATGACGATGTTGAGGATGCCGACAGGGCAGGCAATGATGACATGGGGCAAGACGAAGAGATGATCTATAATGGCGGCGGGGAAGAGGCCGGACATGGCGGCGGAGAAGGGGCCGGACATGGCGGCGGAGAAGGGGCCGGACATGGCGGAGGAGAAGGGGCCGGACATGGCGGCGGAGAAGGGGCCGGACATGGCGACGGAGAAGGGGCCGGACATGGCGGAGGAGAAGGGGCTGGACATGGCGGCGGAGAGAACGACATGGACTCCACGCAGCAGAGTTCGTCGGTACTAAGTTCAATCATGCGGGACCCTCATGTTCAAGCATTGCTTCGCAAGGAGACGAGTACTGAGAGAGCTGCTTCTAGAGAGGAGGCTAAGCTGGAGCAACTGGTGGTAGACTCGAACACTCCATTGTATGATGGTTGCAATCCTGAGGTGACCCGCTTGAGTTTCATGCTCCAACTCCTGAAGACGAAGGCTAAAAACAAATGGACCGACACTAGCCTCGATGAGCATCTCAAGTACCTAAAGGATGTTCTTCCCGCGGGTAATCTATGTCCTACTAGTGTTGATGAGGCCAAGAAGATCGTGTGCCCTCTTGATCTGCCACACGTTAGATACCATGCATGCATCAACGATTGCATAATTCATCGGAAGGAGCACGCGGAAAAAACAAGCTCGGTGTGCAATGCTTCTCGATACAAGAAGGCCGGGAAGAAATGTCCACAGAAAGTTGTATGGTACTTACCGATCACTCCCCGTCTCCAGAGGTATTTTGTAGATCCCAAGGAAGCAAAGCTAATGCGCTGGCACGCGGAGAGGAAGAAGCCCGACGATGGAGATGATCCGAAGCTGAGACACGTGAAGGATGGAAGCCAGTGGAGAGCGTTGAACAACTTCTATCGGTATTTTGAATGTGATGCAAGGAACATCGTGCTCGGCGCGTGTACCGATGGCATGAATCCGTTTGGCAACCAGAACACCAACCATAGCACATGGCCCGTGTTTGTATGGATGTACAACCTCCCCCCCTATTTGTGCATGAAATCGAAGTACATTCACATGAGCATGCTTATTCAAGGGCTGAAACAACCAGGAAATCTTATATTTACTAATTGGATGCATCATACGAGATTCCACGTTAATCCACATCACTAAAAATATATTAACCATCGATCTATATAACCGATCTATCTTGACCCTACGATTTACGTTAGTTTTGTTGTGAAAAACAGGTCCAATCTACACGTAACGAAGAAAAAATCTGACCCAACCTACACGCCGCCTAAAAAAAAGACCCAACGTGCACGTACACTCCATCTTCATATTAAATTGTTCGGTCAAGAAATAACTCCTTGGATCAAATCTACGGTTCTGATCAAATAGGTTATTGTGGTTAGAGTCCTGATGGAAAGGGATAGAGTCTGTACACTAGTAGAAAAGGGGCCAATGGTCCAGGCCGGTTCAGCCCATTAGTCCTGGTTCAATCCAGAACCGGGACCAATGGGGGCATTGGACCCGGTTCGTGAGCCCCGGGGGCTGGCCGGGCCACGTGGGCCATTGGTCCCGGTTCGTCTGGACCTATTGGTCCCGTTTGGTGGGACGAACCGGGACCATTGGCCCTCGCTCCTGGCCCACCACCATTGGTCCTGGTTGGTGGCTTGAACCGGGACCAAAGGCTGCCAATTAGTCCCGGTTCATGCCACCAACCGGGACTAAAGGGTTGGTCCTTGTTGCGGCCAGAGTTTAGTCCCACCTCGCCAACTGAAGGGGAATCAGACCGGTTTATAGGCCCCTCCCTCTCTGCCATGTTGAGCCCCTCTCAAAATGAAAATAGATGCCCTTATACAGGGAATTTAACCTAAATTCATACTGAATTTCTCTGAAGTTAGTAGAAATTTATTATGAATTTAGGTTGAATTTTCTCTATAAGTTTATCTATGCTCATTCTCATGTAGTTTTTATATAGTTTTTCTTTTCTGCTATATTTATTTTTTCTTTTTATTTCTGAGTTGTAATAAGTCATTAAAATAAGCATCTATGCTCATTTTTAGTAAAGTTAATCACAACTATTTTTCTTCTATTTATTTCTGAATTGTAATAAGTCATTAAAATAATTATCTATGCTCATTTTTTAGTAAAGTTAATCACAACTATTTTTCTTCTATTTATTTCTGAATAGTTTTTATATAGTTTTTTTTCTTTTCTGCTATATTTATTTTTTTCTTTTTATTTCTGAGTTGTAATAAGTCATTAAAATAAGCATCTATGCTCATTTTTAGTAAAGTTAATCACAACTATTTTTTCTTCTATTTATTTCTGAATTGTAATAAGTCATTAAAAATAAGCATCTATGCTCATTTTTAGTAAAGTTAATCACAACTATTTTTCTTCTATTTATTTCTGAATAGTTTTTATATAGTTTTTTTCTTTTCTGCTATATTTATTTTTTCTTTTTATTTCTGAGTTGTAATAAGTCATTAAAATAAGCATCTATGCTCATTTTAATAAAGTTAATCACAACTATTTTTTCTTCTATTTATTTCTGAGTAGTTTTTTATATAGTTTTTTTCTTTTCTGCTATATTTATTTTTTTCTATTTATTTCTATGTGGTAATAAGTCATTAAAAATAAAAAAGAGGCGCAATGCTAGTTAATTCGCTTCAAGCCGTTCGGAATAATGTAAACTGCACTGCACATAGCTCCGTGCAGTCTACCCTATTCCTCAAGGCTTGAAGCGAACCAACGTGCAGGTGAGCATTGAGCCTCTTCTTCATCGTCTCTGCACTCAGTGCTTATAAACAGCTGCGAGTGCCTCTCGCTTGGCGAGGTGGGACTAAAAAAACAGCTGCATAAAATAAATAAGTAAAGAAAAAAGTGCCTCCTACTGGGCCCCCACGGCCTGGATACGACTAGAAACCCACCATGGGCCAGGATTCAGGCCCGCAGGTGGCCCATTAGGACCATCAGGCAAAGCAGTAGTAAGTAGGCCCGTAAGCCTGCAGTGGAGAGGAGCTCGAGAGGGGAGCGGCAGTGGGGCTTATAAACCACTGCACGCCCCTCTCAGCTAGCGAGGTGGGACTAAACTTTCATGCCGCACCGTGCCAGCACACGGCCATTGGTCCCGGTTCGTGGCTCCAACGGGACCAATGCTCACTTTAGTCCCGGTTGGTGGCACCAACCGACCAAAGCCTTCGCTTCCCGCCCTTTGGGCTGCTGAAAAGAGGTTTGGTCCCGGTTGGTGCTACCAACCGAACTAAAGGGTGCATTGGTCCCGGTTGGAGCCACGAACCGGGACCAAAGACTTTGCTATATAAGGAAAATTTCAGAACCGCATCCCCACTTCGATCTCTCCTCCTCCTCGATCTCCCGACACAGCGCGCCGCCGAGCCGCCTAATGCCGCCGCCGCTTCGCTTCGACGCCGTCGCCGCCCGCGCCGACGCTGTCGCCGCCGCCATCGTCGCCCCGTCCCGTCGCCGCCCGTCCTGCCCTGTCGCCTGTCGCCGCCGCCCGCCCGCCACGCCTGCCGCTGTCCCCTTGACACCCGTCCGTCGCCGACGTCCCGTCATCGCTGTCTCGCGCCTCCGCCCGCACGTCGCCCGCCCAGACGCCCCGCCCCGTCGTCGCCGCCCCGTATTTTCCGTTTTCTGTTTTTAGATTAAGGTCAAAGTTTTAGCTAGCTAAATGAATTAGATAAATGCATGTCAAATTAGATGAATTACCTAGATAAGAATGTTAGATTAATGTTAAATGTTAGATAAATTAGATAGAAAAATTAGATATTAATGTCAAATGTTAGATGAATTAGCTAGATATTAATTAATGCTAATTAGATGAGTTAGTTTTTATATTTTTATTATAGATGAATTAGATATATTAATGTTAGACTTAATTAGTAAGTGCTTAGTTAAATTAGTAAGAAATTAATAAGTGCTTAATTAGTTGAATTAGTAAGTGCTTAGTTGAATTAGTAAGTGCTTAGTTAATAGATTTTTTCTATTAATTTGTTCATAGTATGTTTGATGATATTTAGATTGTGTTAGTAAGTACTATAATTGAACTAGCTAGATAGAAAAATATAATTACTATTTTATTTAGATTTTTTTGGTAATATAATTAGTTAGAAAAATATGAGTTAGTTAAAAAATACTAGTTTATTTTTAGTAAGTACTATATAGTAAGTGCTAGTTTGTTTTAGTAAGTACTACTTTATTTATTTATAGTAATAAGTGCTTAGTATAGTTGAACTAGATAGTTGATTTAATTAATGAAACTACTTTATTTAACTATATATAGAAGTAGTTTGTAGTAAGTGCTACTTTATTTATTTATAGTAAGTGCTACTTTATTTATTTATAGTAAGTACTACTTTATTTATTTATAGTAAATGCTTAGTATAGTAGTTGAACTACATAGTTGATTTAATTAATAAAACTACTTTATTTAACTATATATAGAAGTAGTTCCCGATCGACGTCGGCGATGCCTATCCCAAGATCCTCGCTGTCGCCGACTCGGCGGTGGAGGCTTGCTTGATCAGGGCCATGTTCAGGACTGGGCTCCGCCGGGCTGGTATTGGGAGGTGCTACCTTCCGGGGGACGTAGGTTGGTGAGGAGGCAGCCCGTTGTTGACCCGATCATTGTTTGGTGGCGGTCGCATGGGCTAGTGACGGTGCCGAGGCTTCCGGACACCGCGGAGGTGGTACGTCACCGTGCCAGCTAGGAGGACGAGGACGTCCGTCGTTACATGGTTGCATTGGAGGGCAGGTTCGACAATACCTGGCAGGTTCTTCAGGAATCTCTCTGGAGCTATGATCCTGTGATGGTTCCTTATCTTTGGGTGTCCACTGCCCGCGTGGATACCCTTCGGGCGCTACGGTTCTAGTTGTATTAGTGATTCTATATTAGTGATAATATTCGACGATGTACGAACACCAAGAGATGATGTACTTTTGCTTATAATTATTGAATGCATGCTAATTTGAATACTACTTTATTTTATGATTTGGTTTTGCTTATTTTATGATTTGGTTTTGCTTATTGAATGCTCATATTGGATAAGTTCTCCTTCATTTGAATTATGAATATAGGCGAAAATGTCGTACTCGGACGATTTAAAACCGCCTGGGAGTGCGACTGGTGCCACGACGACCGAGGTATCTCATGACAGGTTCATTGAGCTGGACGAAGATCGGCGCTTCAGCATTAAGCTCGAAGAGAGCTTCGATGTTCATACGGTACGCAACGACGACAATAGTTTTTTCCGTAATTAATCATGACTTCAACTATTTTAATCATGACAATATTTTTCATCTTTTCCAATTCGACTAGCTTATCCCATGCTTTGCAAGACGCTATGTCTTGGAGAGGATGGGTTTTGAAGACCATGAAAGTTTTGAAACCAAAAAAATTATCCTAAGTACCCATCATGGTGTGGATTTTCAAGTAAAGTTGTACAATGCTCAAAGTGTAACCCATTTTGGTTGGAAAAATTGGGAAGCACTTTGCAAGATGTATGGTCTTGATGAGGGTATGCTTGTCACCATGGATCTTGGTGATCCTACAATCGAGCAAGAGAGACCTTCGATTTGGGTCCTTGTGGATACACCTCCAATTCTTCCCCCATGTGAGCTTAACATAGTTATTAAGTAATTTATATTGTTTATTTCAAAATAGTTGACAACTTATTTCCATTGACAGCTTATTTTGATTGTTCAAAGAATGGGCGGAAAATGGTAGACAAAACCTACTACACCGATAGCTCCGAATTAACTTATAAGGAGAAAAACCATCTGATCGCATTTTGTACTGATCTTGAGAATTACAATGTCTACAATCGAACTCCTCAACATTATGGTCAATACGTGCCACTAGTGCACGTGTTGAACTACGGTAACTACCATGGAGATACCCTGGTAAGATTTTTTTAATATTACGACATCCGTGCATCTTTTTGCATACTTCTAAAACTAGTACATCATTGCTAACTACGAAGTTATTACTATGTTTTCCAACAAAGAATCCCATAGGATTGTGTGCCTCATTTGATGTATGAGAATGGCAGCCTTCATGTTTTGAACATATATCCAGGTCATCCTACGAATCTCAACTGTCCATACCGGATTTCTAAAAGAAGTGGAGACATGACAATCAAAGAATGGAAAAAATGTATGGACAGTCGTAAGGAGCTTCTTGGAAGCAAAAGGAAGCGAAGCGCAAGAATTGGAGACAAGATGGTCTCCATTCTTCATAACGGAGAGTCAGGGTCTATATTGTTTTATGCTATTTTACCTTAAGGGTGTTTAATTAGGTCCTACCTGATACTGATGATCATGTGCTAATAACAATTATGTAGGGTTGGGTTCGATGACTATGAGGATGATGATCGTATGACTTATTATTAATAACGAGTAGAAGTTGTATGATGATGCATGATTAGTACGACTTGTTCTAATATATGATGATGTATGATGCGAGCATGCATGAGCATGTTATATCAGCGGGTGAAATGAACATAGCAGCAACGTTGATAAACCAAGGACGAAGATATAAGAGAGGACACTTCTCTCTATTAGCTAGCTAATAACAACCTAAAATAACCCCAAAACCCTAAAGCAGCCACTTTTCTAAAAAACATGGACTTTTGGTCCCGGTTAGTGCCACCAACTGGGACCAAAGGCCCCCCTGACTAGGCTCGGCGGACCGGCCACGTGGAGGCACATCTGTCCCGGTTCGTGTTTGAACCGGGACTAATGGGTGAAGGTATTTGTAACGACCCATTAGTCCCGGTTCATGAACCGGGACTAAAGGCCCTTACGAACCGGGACTAATAGGTGTTTTTTACTAGTGGTAATCTGAATATTCCCTCAAGGCTCAAACAGTTCCACGGCTCATACTTAGCCGCCGTCTCCCATAATCCACCCGCCAACACCAGGGTGGAGCAAATCAACATCAGCTAGATCACCTTGAAGCCGGTCGCCAAGCCCACCATCCCGCCGAACAGTAAGGCATCTGGTACGGCAAGGCGATTATCCTTCCCAACAACACGTAACCATGTTGTACACCAGGATCGACCGATCGTGCATCAATTACTTGCTTTCCTGTCCACCTTCTCCCTGATTTGGTGATGATGAGTCTCAATGACGCGACCTCAGTCCCGTTCTCCGCCCGCCGATGGCTGATCTATACTATGTGCAAGCCGCCCCCTACTCGATCTATAAGTATCATCACACATCTAAATCTCAGCGTCCCAGGTATACAAAATAAATACTTTTTTTAGGATGATAAAAGTAATACATGCCGGCTGCCTCTCCCAGCGAATTTACAACAGTGATTTTCATATTTTGTTTGCCTCACCGATTTTTCTGTGCTATTAGATTGAGGTTAATTTTCTTCGGTATGTATTGCTCAGACTAACTATTCACAATGCAGCTTTGATAAGCACTAATTGCTTTTGTTTTTCTGCACCAATTTTGAACGATTTTGACCAATAGTTGCATATGTACTGAGCTCACATTGGTTAAATATGCTGTACCTTAGGGACCTACAATAGTCTAGGCCTCGGACCCTCCATTTACCATGGTTGAATTATTTACTTTTCTTCCTTTTTCCCCTTGACTTAGTCTGTCACAAAGGAGACATGGTTGTTAATATTGGCATAAGGATCTGCAGTTGACACCAACGCATATTTGATATATGAAGGTTCTTTTACCACGACTTTTCTTAGACAGTGTTAGTATGCACGGTTTAGAACTACTGCGAACCATCCATAGCCCGGATGGCAGTTGTCCATTTGTATTTCATTATATGCAAGGAATCAATGGTTCTATCTTATGATTACTGGGAAAGTAGTGTTTGATATTATTAGTGATGGATGGCTACTAGGTACTTAATTTCTGCAGATTGTAAACTCCTTTTCATATGTGTGCATACATGAACTACTACTGACACACAATTATATATTTGATGTTTTGCTAAAGTTGTACTCCCTCCGTCCGGAAATACTTGTCATCAAAATAAATAAAAGGGGATGTATCTAGCTGTATTTTAGTTCTAGATACACCCCTTTTTGTCCATTTTGATGACAAGTTTTTCCGGACGGAGGGAGTATATCTTTAGATGATGTGCGTGTCTCCCGTGAGAAATAAAACGATTATGTGGTGTCCCTGTGTGACGGAAAAGATGAGATGGAAGGGCCAAGTACAGTCTGTTCGCATAGTCAGGTCCACTTAATTTTACATTTCTTGGGTAGTCCTCTTTATGCCTGGTGCGCTTCTCATTGAATCTTCAATCATTATTTTGTTTCCTATTATAGCATGCAGGCAACCCCTATGGGAGAAAGATAGCTACTAGATGCCTGGATTGATGCGTTCTAAAAAAGACTGCCATGCGTTACATTTTGGGACATTGGGCGTGACGTGAGTATATGCGCCTACTCATCGTTAAGTCTGCATAGTGCTGTAAAAGATAAGGTATCGTCCATGTGTGCTCGCATTAGGATAAAAAATGCCTACTTAATAGCTGTCTGAAAATCAAAATAATTAATGGCTGATGTCAATTTTATAATCGTTATTTTCTGTTACCAGCTAAACAATCATGTCATGTTGCTTTTGGCCTTTGTTTACACTGTGTTTTTGTGTTCTTTTGGGTTCGTTATGATGCCTATTTTAGAGATATCTGGATAGTTCATTAGGGTTCTTCATTATCATGAGTTTCTAAATTTCGTTCTCAACTCCTATTTTGATTGCACATGGTCCAAAAATAAATAAATAATAATTAGCATTGTAACAGTAAGCATAAGAATTTTGTATTTCAATGAAGGAAACATTTTCTGTGAAAAAAAGGAACGTAACTTATACATGCATCTCAATGTGTGGTTTAACTAAAATCTAGATAGATTCATACCCTTTTCCTCATCGTCAGGAGAATACTAATAGGATAGGAGAAAAATCGGGAAAGAGCGTGTTGGTGCCATCAAACAATTAAACTAATATGTTCGATAATCATACGGTCAGATCACAATTTTACAGAATAGGTTCTCCTTGCACACTTTTCCTGGACCTTGATTAATGCCGAATGTTCGGGATTTGACAATGGCAAATCGAACGCTTTCGGTGGCAATTTTAGAGGAGCGAGGATGACATGTTTAGTTGACACATGTGGGAAATCCGTGCTCGGTGTATTATGAAATACCATTTAAAGATGTCACTAGCTTGGCCTATATATGTTAAAACCAAAGTATTTTTATAATACATATAACAAGATCGTTTGAGCTCAGAGCATGGCAATATGAATCAACATATACTCTTTCCATGGCAACTGAAACAAACTTTATTGCAAGTTACATAATCATCTTTCACAAATAGTTATCTCTTTTCCCTATAATATAAGACAAAAGTCACATAGACAAAATCAAAGTATTGACTCTCCTGTAATAAATATTATTTTTATGAAAATAAACTAGCCCGTGCAGTTGAACGGGTGGATGACTAGTAATATTAATTTGTATCTGGGGCTACTTCAAGAGGAGTTAGACACGTTATGGAAAACACCGGCCAAGACATGGGACGCCAGCAAAGGCGAGTATTTCAACATGAGAGCCGCGCTGATCACGACAGTGCACGACTATCTCGGTTACGGATATGTGGCAGGCCAGGTGTGCCATGGATATTGCGGATGCACGCGGTGCATGGATGATACGACGTCTCAGCAGCTAACGTCAAGGAAAGATGGCGGGTCTGGGAAAATCGTGTACATGGGGCATCGAAGATGGCTTGAACAGGACGACCCGTGGAGAAACCGTGGAGATCTATTCAATGGTCACGCTGAGCATCGAGGACCTCCACGTAAGCGGAGCGGTGCCGAAATCGATGAGCTGTTGAAAAACTGGAAGGAGTGCCCCGCGCCGGGAAAGACGATGAGAAAGGCGCCGGAGCCGCTGCTGAAGGTATGGAAGACGAGGTCTGTGTTCTGGGACTTGGAGTACTGGCACAAACTCGATACACCTCATTGCCTTGATCAAATGCATATCTGTAAGAATGTCCTTGAGAGCTTGCTCGCAACACTGATGAACATGCCGGATAAGACCAAGGATGGGCCGAAGGCAAGAAAAGACTTGCAAGATTTGAAAATCAGGGAAGATCTGCACATGCCGCCCCGTAAAATGTCAGACGAGACAGAGACGGAGACAGAGGCACGGGAGAAGAAGGGCAAGAAAATAAAGAAAGAGGATTATTGCCCCCCTTCTTGCTTCACCTTAAGTCAGGCTGAGATCAATCAATTCTTTAAGTGCCTTACCGGAGTCAAAGTTAGTTCCGGTTACTGTGGCAAGATAAGCAGATATCTAGACACGGACAAGAAAAGGTTCAGCGGGATGAAGTCTCATGACTGTCATGTGATGATGACACATATACTACCTGTTGCCCTTAGAGGGATAATGGACAAGCACGTCTGTGACACGCTTATTGGTCTCTGCAACTTTTTCGACGTCATCTCTCGAAAGTCGATCAGTGTGAAGCAGCTCCGAAGGCTACAGGAAGAGATCGTTGTGATACTGAATGAGCTTGAGATGTACCTCCCGCCCGCGTTCTTTGACGTGATGGTGCATCTGTGTGTCCATATTGTAGATGACATAATAGACATGGGGCCGTCATTCCTGCACAACATGATGTCGTTTGAGAGGATGAATGGGATCATCAAAGGATTCGTTCGTAACATGTCCCGTCCGGATGGAAGCATCGTCCAGGGCTATTTAACACAAGAGTGCATCTCTTTCTGTGAGAATTTTCTATATGGCGCAGATCAGCCGCCTGGTGTTAGTGTTGGTTTGCCCGTTAACAAGCACGATGAAAGGCTCGAAGGAGATGGTCACTGCAACGGTCGCATGGAACTGCACGTGGCATACTCAAATCCACGCAACGACTTTGACAGAGCAAACTTGGTAGTGCTACAACACCTAGACGAGGTAGATCCTTCCGTGGCACTACACAAAGAAATTATCGCAAAGAAGTATCGTGACCGGGGGGTATGCAGGACGAACGCCGAAATTACTAGAGAGCACAACTCCACTTTCCTGCATTGGCTCAAAGAGCATATTATTGCTAATCCCCCGGAGGAGGGTTCTAAGGACGGATTGCTCATATACGCCTTAGCACATGGCCCCTCGCCCAACCTCGTAACCTATCAGGCATATGATATCAACGGATACACGTTCTACACGGAGGCCAAAGATATGGACAGTGATGATCAGAACTCAGGGGTGACGATGGAATGCATGACCGGCAGCGACAACGGCGCAACTGAATGATTTTATGGAAGGGTCGAGGAGATCTGGGAGCTTGACTACTCTGGACTGCACAACACGACGATGTTCCGTGTCAGATGGGCAAAGAATGTCGAAAGTGAAAACCGGATTTTCACTACCATGAGCATACCCGATGCCAAGACCGCTACCGTGAACGCTATCGCAAAAAATGAGCCACGGGTACACGCTAAGCACGTGACACAATGCTTCTTCATAATAACCGACCCATGCAATCCCAGTCGTGTTGTCGTGAGGAGAGGCAAAAGGAACATCATTGGAATGGATAGAGTCGCCAACGACAACCCAATGAGGGAAGATGACGATGATGATGAAGTATACGTCAAAAGAAGAATCAATACTACATTACCTAAGAAAAATCGTACTCCATGGAAAAGGCAAAGTCACAATGAGGGGCTCAATTATTCTTTGACAAACAAGAAGGGAAAGAAGCTGACTCAAAAACGAAAATGTCAACGCCGAGGAACCGTATGTTATCGGTCAAATGATGTAATATATATATATATATATATATATATATATATATATATATATATATATATATATATATATATATATATATATATATATATGTATGTATATATATATATATAGGTGTGTGTGTGTGTGTGTGTGTGTGTGTGTGTGTGTGTGTGTGTGTTCCTATTTTGTATACACACTTAGCCATTATTATGCATGGGCCCAATGATGTAATATATATGTTCCTATTTTGCATACATATTTAACCGTCAAATGATGCAATATATATCGCCCTCCCGTCGTTCACTGCTCTCGGGAAATAAAAGTGGGAGAAAATAAAGGAAAAGAAAAAGGAAAATTGGCAGTAGTAGTAGCGCATTTTGTATGAACCGCTACAGCTACTGAAGGTAGTAGCAGCGCGTTTTGTCCAAACGCGCTGCTGCTACGTCCACTTAACCCAAAATTCTCACTATCCCTGCTTCATCCCGCCTTTCCCCCCCCCAAATCCCCACTCTCTCTTCCCACGTCGCTCGCCCCCGACCCTGGCGCCGGCGCCGCCTCGACCCCGGTGCTCGCCTCTGACCTGCCTCGCCCCGACCCGACCTCGGCGCTCGCCTCGACCCGCCCTCGCCTGACCTCAAGGCGTGGTGCTCACCCCGACCCGTCGGCCTCGCCTCCCTCTTCTAATTCTCCTCCCAACCTCGGCCATCGTCGGGCCTGCCTCCTCTCCCTGCACCTCTGTAAACCCCCTCTCTGCTAGGGTTCTTCGTTAATTTAATTAGGTTTTAGTTAGGGCAGTATGTTAATTAGGTTATCTATTTAGTTATGAATTTAGCTAGGTTTCAAAATTAGCTGAATTTATATGCAAATTTGAACTGGACATGTGATATGTGGATATGTCATGTTTTGGACATGTCATGTTTGGAAAATGAT
This sequence comes from Aegilops longissima, assembly GCA_021605205.1. Taxonomy (NCBI): domain Eukaryota; kingdom Viridiplantae; phylum Streptophyta; class Magnoliopsida; order Poales; family Poaceae; genus Aegilops; species Aegilops longissima. Next base: position 19,023,383 of record CM038676.1, on the reverse strand, counting down.
CCGAGTGGCCTATGTTACGCCGAATGTTGATTCATTTCCGTTCCGTGAATTTCAGCGCCGATATGTCCATTTTTAGCAAAGGTCATGCCGAAATTTCCCATGAATAAAGGCATGATTTGTGCTACATAGTTGGCGAATCGAGTGCTGGCACATAGATTTCTTTTTATGTCATTTCTCATTTATTCATACTTTTAGAAATAAATGAGGACACTTAATCATAGGAAACAAGTCGAACAACGAAGAAACTGGGCCTTCTGACCAAGATGCAGACGAGATGGATTATGAGGGTGAACAAGAGTACCTTGACTATTTGACTGCTAAGCAAGGTTTGCTGGTCGGCCTCGATCATGGGACTGACGCCGACATCGACACCGGTGGGGAAGGTACCGGCGGGGAAGGTACCGGCCCCGATGCCGCTACCGAAAAGAGGAAGCATAAGAAGCAGAGGATACGAAAACCTAACAAACTAGGGATTGGACGACTTGTGATCACAAAGATGGCACCTGGCAAGTTTGAGCCATTAGAGCCGGAAGAACCTCGCAAGTGCTATGGGAACCAAGTAGGATGCATCCTATGGGAATGTGCGAGCATCAACGACGATGACTTAAGGAGTAAAGAACATTTGACGCAGTTGCTCCTAACGAAGTTGCACAAGAGATTCAAGTTCCCCGACAGGGATGATAACATAGAACAACCGTGGGATGATCCGAAGATGAAAAAGATTAACAATCACGCCATGGGCATGTTCAACAATGATTTGGCCTCCAGGAAAGGGAGGGTGAAACGAGCTATTGAGGCTGATGAACCCCTGTCCAAGATTCTGGAGGTAAATCCGACACTTACGGAAGAGAAGTTCAAAAAGTTCAAGGACACTTGCACTACCGAGGCAGCCAAGGCTAAGGCTGCGAAATTCAAGAGCCTTGAGCAAAGGAACACGGGGAAGCATCGCCTCGGAAGCCGTGGCTACCTCGGCAAAAGGCCCATATGGGATAAGGAGGACGCGAACGTGAAGCCGCTGGTCTCCTGCACCCTTCGCGAAACATTCAACCCCTTGTAGCGTGACTTCATCAGGGCCCGCTACAAGTGGGACAAGGAGAAAAAGGTTTTTTACATGGACAAGATCACGAGGAAATTGATTAGACTACTGGAGAAGCAACACCAGCTTGCAGCCGAAAGCCCTACTTCTCCGATGAGGCCCAAGTGGGACACCCCTCTCAACCGGGCCTTGAACAAACTTAAGGGACACCCATTGGGCCAGCGGCCGCAATATGGTCGTGTGCACGGCGCTAGAGACGGTGCCACATGGGAGGTGTTTTACAACGAGGGCCCGGAGGCCAAGAAGCAGAAAAAGAAGTTTAGTCAGGCGGACATCGACGCGAAGGTGAAGCTTGCGGTCGAGAAAAAAGCAGCCGAGGACGCGAAAAAAGCAGCCGAGGACAAATATGAGTTGCTACAGCAGGCAGTCAATGCAGCTGTAACTGCCTGCAGAAATGATTTCGCTACTAACTTGGTTCCAGTTATCATCAACTGGACGAAGGAAAATCCAGACAAGACGGTACATGATTTCCCGTTGCCCAGTTTCGTTGGGAGGAACTCCATGAACAACAACACCATTGCACCATCACTTGCTCACACAATCGGGCCTCCTCTCGCAGTGTAACATCCCAAATTTTGGAATGTTAATATAATTAATTGAATTGTTTGTTTGTTTGCTTGAGTGAATTAAACTTGAGTGAAATTTGAACCTTTTCAAAAACTTTTGAATGAGAGGGAATAAAATGACTTTCCCCTTCTCCGGTAAATTCAAATTCATCCTATTAAAATCAATGAGAGAAGATGACATGACTTCTTCAACTATAAAGAATTTGAACGGAGTTTTGCAATTTAATGCTTTCAAATATTTGCACTTGCTTCTCTATTTTTCTTCCCCAAGAAACACCCCGAAAAATAAATTCTTGCAAGCAAGAAAGAGCGGAGGAAAATGACCTCCAAAATCAGGGGCATTTTGAAAATATTTGAGCCAAGAAAACCAAAGTTTTTATTTAAAATTATTTGCAAAAAGAAATAAAGCCTTTAGGGATTTTTTGAAAACATTTTTTAAGTTTTTATTTTGGCCGTGGAGTAATGCTCATCATCTACATTTTATTTTTCTGATAATTTTAGTATATAAAACTCTTTATTCGAATTGATTTGATTTCCTTTTATTGTTTTAGTTTCCTAATTTTAAAAATAGGAATGGAATCGTTTTATTAGGAAAAATCTGCTGGCCCATTAAGCACTTTCCTATTCTAGCCCAACAAGAGATCATCTCCTTCCTTTGTTTCCTCTCACGTTACAGAAGCTTTCCATGTCCATGGAGACAGAAATCTCCACCTTCCCGATCTCCCTCGTCTTTCCATCCCAGCGCCTTCCGAGACCGCCTATAAAACCCCTCCTCTCCTCATTCCATTTTTCCCATCACCACGCCTCCCCTGCCCGTAGCCTTCTCGCCACCGTCCTCCTTTTCCTGCCTAGAACGCCACCAGAGCTCTCCTGAACCTCCCATTGCCCAGCGCCACCTCCCAAGCGCCGACCCTCCTCCGCCACCCCACCTCGCCGGCGACCTCGCCCCGGCCGAGCAGCCTCCACATCGCCGTCTCCTTCCTGCCATCTCTGCCTCACGTACAGGTAACTCCGCTGTTTTCAGATTTATTCCTGTAACAGATTTAGTTCCGTTCTTGTTTAGCCTATAACTTTTGATCTAGAAGTCCAATGATGCTGATTCTTTTGCGTTAGATCACAATTTTCTTGTAGTTTCCAAAATATATAATTTGTCTATGTTTGGATTTATAAAATTGAGTTAGATCAGATTTGAATTAAAGCTTGTTTTGCTTATTCCGGGAGTTTACAAATAGGTTTTAATTAATTCTTTTTGCTCCTGGTCTCTAGGACCTTTATTTATCCAGAAGTATTTAGTATTTTATTTTCAGGTTAATTTAAATTAGGTTTTTAGCAAAACAGTACTGTTTTAATATTAGTTCTGTTTTAGCTTTTTATTTATTGTTTTTATTAGTTTTAAATTATTTCTTTTGTCACTTTTGACAAAATTGGTTGTGTTTCTGTTAGACAACAGGAGAAGATTTATTTTATTTTAAAAAATTTATTTTCCTTAGTTTTGTATGAAACCTTCTATAGGTCATAGTTAGAGTTTTATAAAAGCTTTTTATTTGTTTCTTTTGCAAATAAAATTTTATGGAAAAAATACTTTCTGTTAAATTAGTTATTTTACATTTTATTTTCTGTTAATTTATTAGTTTAGTATTTTAATTGTTGTTAAGTTTTTACTTACGGCAAAACTATATTAGATGTTTGTAGCAAAGTCATAGATCTTCGTTAGTAGTTTTTCTTTGTAGTTTTATTTGAAGTTTCTTTTGATTTTGTTTGAGTTTTATTATCGATTTTCCTTGCTGTTTTGATTGTTATTTCGAGTGCTAAAATTGTTTGCTAGGATGTTTGCTTATGTGAATGCTATGTTTGACTATATAGATTTTCAACGGAGTGACGATTAGTTCTACCAAGTCATTTTCCGACAGCGTTGTTATCTTCATCAAGTATTACCGCAAGTTCACTTTGACCATGCTTTCTTACCTATGTTTTATTGCATTTAGTGGCACCTTTGCAACCACCCCTCAGTAGTGTTATTGAAATTCTTGTAGTTGAGTAGTATGCATGAGGTAGGAACCCATCACCCTGTTACCAAGCCCAGGGACGCTATTTATTTTAATGCTACGCTATAGTAGACGGGGTTGGTATGAGTGCTCGGGAGTGGTGTGAGAATGGAGGACCTACGCCAATGACGATAACTCCATGATGGAATCTGCAAGGACTACATCTTCAAGGCCTCAAGACTTCAAGACTCGAGACAAGAATTCAATACACACTACTGGGTGAAGGATGGTTGACGGGCACCCTGGAGAAACCAGTGGTTGGCCGGGATGCATGGAGAAGCGCCATGACATCTTGCGGAAAGCTTCACCCAGACTCAAAGAGACGGAAGAATACTTCATGCCCGAAGCTTACCTGTGCAACCGCAAGTCATTATGGGCTCGCTTGGTTGACCTTAGTGGTGACTCTGGCTGGGACGGTGCTAGCAGATGTAGAACTACGGTAGGATTGGATGGGTACCGGACAGTGGTCAGAGGAACTCTTTGGAAGACCATGTTTCGGTCATCTTGTTCTCAAACACTCTGAAGTGCGAGAACGTAAAAAGAGGGATCAAATCTTGCGGGTAAAGTGTACAAACCTCTGCAGAGGGTTTAAACCTAATCGATTAGCCGTGTCCCCGGTTACGGACAATTTGAGCAGCTGGACTTGGATCTATCTCGGAACTCTCAACACCGGATTGATAACTTAATTGTGGGCAACTTATGATGAATTTGGGCTATGAGACATCGGTTGGCGGAACCATGTCATGATAGAAAACTCCATAGTACAGACTTCATTTATTCCTTTGATGTAGGGTAAATAAAACCAGCTTTTACGCAAACAAAACTCAGATACAGAGCCACAAAGCCATGTTGCATATAGTATAGTTTTATCATCTGTTTCCGCATATTGTGATCTTGCCGGTACATTCAATGTACCGACCTACACGACTGCAATGTATCATGTTGCAGATATTTACTCGACGAGTAAGAGTTACGATACAGGGTTACGGTCTACACTCAACCTGCCGATGGTGTTGTTGGGACTCCACACCCGTTTGATTTGTTTCCGTTGAGTATTATGAGGTATATATCATTTTATGTTATTTATACATGTGATTGCACTTTGATATATACATTGATGTACTTGTGTGTGCAAAGATATCTTGATCCGTGGATGGCATAATAATACGTAGGCTTGACCGTCTGAGGTCGGGTCGCTACAGAGATGGTATCAGAGCACATGTTGACTGTAGGACGTGACCCTAGAAATCGGAAAGCCCCTAGGACAGGAAATCTCTAAAAACTTTATTTTCAAAAGGATACTTCTCGTCTTTTCTGATTTTATCAGATAGACCCTCTCACCTCATATAGTTAGAATATACCCCTTATCCTTTGATCACCCGGAGGATCAACTGAAGACGCTCCAAGAAGGATTTGATATCGGAGAACTGATGACCCCTTCAGAGTAAAGAGGATTTCTCCATTAGAATCTACAACAGTTGAAGACTCCGAAGACTTGAAGGATCTGAAGAATTATTTGACCTTTAGAAGACCAAACCGCTGCTATACACCTACGTTAGATGCGATGATTTGTGAGCTGTCATTTGTTTGATGTTTTCCGACAGCCCCAAAATAAAACTTGTTTCTTCAAAAACTATTGTTTGTATTGTGTGTATATCCCTCTCCACCTCTCTCTCATCTCACCCTAAAACCCTTGAACCCCATAGATGATGAATGAAGTTGGACTGATATTCTTCGGATCAAGACTCAGCGGAGGCGAGCTATGGATGCGAACATGGAAAAACACTTCGGGAGCAATTTGGTTTCAAGGAAGTATGAGGTCCAATACGCCCTTCAGTACTTTACAGAAAGTGCTGCAACCTGGTGGAACATGCATCAAGCCATACAGGGATTTAATGGAGCAAGAACTTGGAGGAATTCAAGAAGACCCTGATGAGATCACGTCTCATCCGGAAGCACTATGATAACCCGAAGAAGAAACCTTGTGCCTGCAAGATTTGCGGAGAAATAGGACACACCCAGGAGGAACACAAGGATGGATGCCCTCATTGTGAGGAAGAACACCCAGCTGAGGAATGCCCAACTAGTCAGGTGACTTGTTTCTTGTGTGAAGGAACCACCCATTTCCCGGGGCAGTGTCACATTTACTCCACGGTGCCACAAACTAATCAGGAGCAGAAAGAAAGAATGAAAGAAGCTCTCCGAGAAGTTATGAAGGAACCAGTGATGAATGAAAGTGTTGAAGACCTTGATGGAGAAGGCCTCAACAGATTTTACTCCAATGCCTGCTATTCATGTGGAGAAGAAGGACATTTTTCACAGTATTGCCCCAAGGGAAGAAAAGAGTATCTGGGATATTTCCCGACAGCAGAAGTGAAGTTTGACCCTCGGGAGATAGAAACTCTGATCATTACAGAGAAATCCAGGAAGAGAAAAGGAAGGCAACCCGAGAGCAACACAATTTTTGCAGAGAAGGACTTGAGACATATCACCTGTTACAGGTGCAAGGATTTAGGTCATTACGCTAGTAAATGCCCAGAAAAGAAGCCAAGAATCCAAGGAGCCCGCATAATCACCAAGAAGCCCCGAGACATGTCGGAAGTCATTTGTTTTCGCTGCAAGGAGGCAGGACAATATGCTATTAAATGTCCCGACAAGATGGAAGCTGGAGTTGAGTAGTTGGAATTTTGAGATGGATAATAAGAGTAGTAGAAAGCAATTTCATTTTCATGAGCTCGATGAGTTGAGTTATGTAATAGATTACTCTGAGATTGTAATAGTTCATGACTCAATAAAGTTGTAATGTCACATACTGAAAAGCTTTAAGGAGTTGTCATATTTTATCTTGGAAGTTAATATTCTGGATGAACATGGAAGAAAGTGAGTTGTGATGCATAAATTGGATATTGGAAATTGAGTTTGAAGTTTTGTTGGATGATATGACTGTGTGCCCCAGGAGATAAGTACCTTAATTCTGAGCATCATTTCTGTTTCACAACTGCAGATGACGACCCTTTACGAGTCTTTCCTTAAAGGTCCGGAAACCATCATGACCCTGACAAGTGATCATGATTACCCGAAGATCCTGAAGGAAATGATGAAGCATATTCATCCTTGAAGGAGATGCAGTCTACAAAGGCTATCCTTTCATGCAAAAGGGAGTGGAACTTTGGTATGTGGAGGTACACCTCCACCATTTGAAAGGAGTTTGCCCAAAGATGACGGGGCAGTGCTTTTTCATTTCACGTGTGCCACAAGCAACTTTCTTCGATGCTGTTCGTGAAGCAGCCATGGAAGCCATACGTCAGATCGGAGAAATACTTGAAGCAAGACTCCGTTATACTCAGGAATACCTAAGCGAAGTGCATACTGAGATGATGGAGGTGAAGCTCAAGGCCACCACAATGAAACAGAAGATTGAAGATTTCAAGGCACATGTCGCACAATTCCAGTGGGACTGAAGAATCCTCAAGGAGGAAAAATGAATAAAGTTGGAAGTAATGTCTGACCATACCGAACCATGTGGGTGGCAGCATTTGTAACACAGTACTTTTTGGAATTTGGATTTACGAAAATGATTAAGGATGTAATGGAAGATTGATATGAGAATAATGAGGTGTTATGGATAAACTTGTGCAGTTATTTTGGTCATAGTACTCTGTAAAACCACAGGATCAATGAAGAAAGAAATGTGTTATCCATAACGGTCCATAGAAGGAAGCTGGACAAAATAAGTTGGAGTTGTGCTTTTGCTATGATGGTATGAAGAAATAGAGTACTACTGGATTTAAGGAGGTGTAACAAGAGAGTTACTCCAAGGATGAGTTAAAGCTGCACTAGTACTGAAGTGGGCCATAACCCACAGGCCCAGGATTTTGATAAGGAACAGACGTAACCTTGATGAAGGAATAAATTGGAAGAATCAGCAGTCCAATCAGCATACTTTTCGTAGGAGATTACGCAAAAACCTAAGAGTGGTGAAGTAACGATAGATGTTTCGTTTGGCATGCAGAAACCATGGATTTATACGAACTCAGTTCGAGAACAAGAGAAATTCTGCAATGCTTGTGAGTATGCCCAAGTGTTAAAATACATGATTCGATATTTACATATGTGGTAATGATTCAAGTACGGGATGGATTGGCCCCCATACCGGAGACTTCTATCATGAACTATCATATGTTGATGGAAAATCAGAGAGCCTTGAAAAACTTAGAAGAGTGTCGACGTGATAAGCCATAAAACCATAAAATGGTAGGACGATTGAACCCCATTACAGGCAACCGTTGCCAAACGTAGGTTATACGGTGAGGTTCAACCCAGACCCGTTTTCTGCAGGAGAAAACCATAAATTGTATACCACCATGAGTGTTTCAATAGTTGTCTAGATTGGACACGAGCCTATCAGCTAAGAAGATCCAGTCCCGGACAAAATTCAACTTTGACAAACCGACCCAAGCTTTTGAGGAAAACTCTATGCTTCTGACAGAAGAGCTTTAATGAAGGAGCTATTGTAAGATATGTGAAGAGACATACATTGTCAGCCCTCCAGAGGAAATATCTGAGTTTATTGGAACCATGACCTTGTTTTTAAGTGTGGTAGCACCCTGACCTTTCTCGACCAAGACATTTGCTAGAAGTCCCCAACCCTAACCTTTTCTTGTTAGTTTCTTGAATCTCGAGGACTAGATTCATTTTAAGTGTGGTAGGTTTGTAACATCCCAAATTTTGGAATGTTAATATAATTAATTGAATTGTTTGTTTGTTTGCTTGAGTGAATTAAACTTGAGTGAAATTTGAACCTTTTCAAAAATTTTGAATGAGAGGGAATAAAATGACTTTCCCTTCTCCGTAAATTCAAATTCATCCTATTAAAATCAATGAGAGAAGATGACATGACTTCTTCAACTATAAAGAATTTGAACGGAGTTTTGCAATTTAATTCTTTCAAATATTTGCACTTGCTTCTCTATTTTTCTTCCCAAGAAACACCCGAAAATAAATTCTTGCGAGCAAGAAAGAGCGGAGGAAAATGACCCTCCAAAATCAGGGGCATTTTGAAAATATTTGAGCCAAGAAAACCAAAGTTTTTATTTAAAATTATTTGCAAAAAGAAATAAAGCCTTTAGGGATTTTCTGAAAACATTTTTTAAGTTTTTATTTTGGCCATGGAATAATGCTCATCATCTACATTTTACTTTTCTGATAATTTTAGTATATAAAACTCTTTATTCGAATTGATTTGATTTCCTTTTTATTGTTTTAGTTTCCTAATTTTAAAAATAGGAATGGAATCGTTTTATTAGGAAAAACCTGCTAACCCATTAAGCACTTTCCTATTCTAGCCCAACAAGAGATCATCTCCTTCCTTTGTTTCCTCTCACGTTACTGAAGCTTTCCATGTCCATGGAGACAGAAATCTCCACCTTCCCGATCTCCCTCGTCTTTCCATCCCAACGCCTCCCGAGACCGCCTATAAAACCCCTCCTCTCCTCGCTCCATTTTTCCCATCACCACGCCTCCTGCCCGTAGCCTTCTCGCCACCATCCTCCTTTTCCTGCCTAGAACGCCACCAGAGCTCTCCTGAACCTCCCATCGCCCAGCGCCACCTCCCAAGCGCCGACCCCTCCTCCGCCACCCCACCTCGCCGCCGACCTCGCCCCCCTCGCCGAGCAGCCTCCACATCGCCGTCTCCTTCCTGCCATCTCTGCCTCACGTACAGGTAACTCCGCTTTCGTTTTCAGATTTATTCCCGTAACAGATTTAGTTCCGTTCTTGTTTAGCCTATAACTTTTGATCTAGAAGTCCAATGATGCTGATTCTTTTTGCGTTAGATCACAATTTTCTTGTAGTTTCCAAAAATATATAATTTGTCTATGTTTGGATTTATAAAATTGAGTTAGATCAGATTTGAATTAAAGCTTGTTTTGCTTATTTCGGGAGTTTACAAATAGGTTTTAATTAATTCTTTTTGCTCCTGGTCTCTAGGACCTTTATTTATCCAGAAGTATTTAGTATTTTATTTTCAGGTTAATTTAAATTAGGTTTTAGCAAAACAGTACTGTTTTAATATTAGTTCTATTTTAGCTTTTTATTTATTGTTTTTATTAGTTTTAAATTATTTCTTTTTGTCACTTTTGACAAAATTAGTTGTGTTTCTGTTAGACAACAGGAGAAAATTTATTTTTATTTTAAAAAATTTATTTTCCTTAGTTTTGTATGAAACCTTCTATAGGTCATAGTTAGAGTTTTATAAAAGCTTTTTATTTGTTTCTTTTTGCAAATAAAATTTTATGGAAAAAAATACTTTCTGTTAAATTAGTTATTTTACATTTTATTTTCTGTTAATTTATTAGTTTAGTATTTTAATTGTTGTTAAGTTTTTACTTACGGCAAAACTATATTAGATGTTTGTAGCAAAGTCATAGATCTTCGTTAGTAGTTTTTCTTTGTAGTTTTATTTGAAGTTTCTTTTGATTTTGTTTGAGTTTTATTATCGATTTTCCTTGCTGTTTTGATTGTTATTTCGAGTGCTAAAATTGTTTGCTAGGATGTTTGCTTATGTGAATGCTATGTTTGACTATATAGATTTTCAACGGAGTGACGATTAGTTCTACCAAGTCATTTTCTGACAGCGTTGTTATCTTCATCAAGTATTACCAGGCAAGTTCACTTTGACCATGCTTTCTTACCTATGTTTTATTGCATTTAGTGGCACCTTTGCAACCACCCCTCAGTAGTGTTATTGAAATTCTTGTAGTTGAGTAGTATGCATGAGGTAGGAACCCATCACCCTGTTACCAAGCCCGGGACGCTATTTATTTTAATGCTACGCTATAGTAGACGGGGTTGGTATGAGTGCTCGGGAGTGGTGTGAGAATGGAGGACCTACGTCAATGACGACAACTCCATGATGGAATCTGCAAGGACTACATCTTCAAGGCCTCAAGACTTCAAGACTCGAGACAAGAATTCAATACACACTACTGGGTGAAGGATGGTTGACGGGCACCCTGGAGAAACCAGTGGTTGGCCGGGATGCATGGAGAAGCGCCATGACATCTTGCGGAAAGCTTCACCCAGACTCAAAGAGACGGAAGAATACTTCATGCCCGAAGCTTACCTGCAACCGCAAGTCATTATGGGCTCGCTTGGTTGACCTTAGTGGTGACTCTGGCTGGGGCGGTGCTAGCAGATGTAGAACTACGGTAGGATTGGATGGGTACGGACAGTGGTCGAGGAACTCTTTGGAAGACCATGTTTGGTCATCTTGTTCTCAAACACTCTGAAGTGCGAGAACGTAAAGAGAGGGATCGAATCTTGCGGGTAAAGTGTACAAACCTCTGCAGAGGGTTTAAACCTAATCGATTAGCCGTGTCCCCGGTTACGGACAATTTGAGCAGCTGGACTTGGATCTATCTCGGAACTCTCAACACCGGATTGATAACTTAATTGTGGGCAACTTATGATGAATTTGGGCTATGAGACATCGGTTGGCGGAACCATGTCATGATAGAAAACTCCATAGTACAGACTTCATTTATTCCTTTGATGTAGGGTAAATAAAACCAGCTTTTACGCAAACAAAACTCAGATACAGAGCCACAAAGCCATGTTGCATATAGTATAGTTTTATCATCTGTTTCCGCATATTGTGATCTTGCCGGTACATTCAATGTACTGACCTACACGGCTGCAACGTATCATGTTGCAGATATTTACTCGACGAGTAAGAGTTACGATCTGAGGTTACGGTCTCACATCAACCTGCCGATGGCGTTGTTGGGACTCCACACCCGTTTGATTTGTTTCCGTTGAGTATTATGAGGTATATATCATTTTATGTTATTTATACATGTGATTGCACTTTGATATATACATTGATGTACTGTGTGTGCCAGCATACTGATCCAGGGATGGCACAGTAACACAGAGGCTTGACCGTCTGAGGTCGGGTCGCTACACGCAGCCGCTCCTGCTCATAGCAGCCCGTCCTCAGTCTCAGGCACGCTATGGGAAATAATTTGAGGTGTCTTTTCCCCGCAGCAACGGGTGCGCCATCCTTATCGTTCTTTACCCGCAAGTCTCCCACGCCGTGTATTTTGACCCTTCCAGAGACTACGAGATAAAAGACTACACCCACATAATGAATATTCTAGATGATGCTCTCCAAGGCTTCAGCTTTAGAGGTGGCCACGTGCAGATCAGGAAACAAAGGAACAAGAAGATGGGTTTCGTGCATAAAACTAACTTCTCCTGCATCCATGTCACAAAACAAAGCAAGAAGGATGGATTCTACATCGTCCATCTCATGATTCAGTTCAACACGGATCACCAAAAGCTTCGCATGAGAAGCAGAAATGATGATCATATCCACAAGTGGCTAGAATCTCATGGAGAAGCGGATTATAAACTTAGAGATGACTTCTTTCGCATCCAAAGCGACATTGCGACGATCATCATGAAAGAAGTCGTCGATGAGAAGGGGATGTTCCACCACGGCCCTATATCGCGAGCTGACGTCCGAAATCGCATAGGCATGCAATGTCTAGACCTCACGCCATTGAAGAAGCTAGGGTTCATCCTCGATGATATGGAAGGATGGAACTTCTAGTGATTTATGACGCCGACGATGATGATATGTGTCGGTTGAACTTGTATACTTTTTGTAGCGATGAAACTTTGTGATGTCCATGGTCCCTGCCGAACTTGCGTGACGCTACTTTGTTAGTTTGGTATGATGACCTGCGTACCTCCAGTTAATTAATTTGCGTACTGTATGTTGCATCTAGTTGCTAACCCTTTCTTTTTCGGTGTTGCTCTAGTATATTTTGTTGCATATATATGATTGTACATCCTCTTCATGAACATGCATCTCTAACAGGTACCTAGTTTCTTGATGGCGAGATGAAATTGCTATGTCGTGTACAAAGGGAAGGTTCCGGGGGTGTACAACGAGTGGCATGAGTGTTAGGCACAAGTGAATGGGTTCACGGGCGCCAGCCATAAAGGCTTCAAAAGCAGACAATAAGGAGAAGCTAGTTACTTGAGGTTCACGGTAGCGCGAGAGAGGACTCGTAACCGCCACCTCATGTACTGCATAGTTCCGCTCTCATTCATAGTGATAGCTCTTCTTGCGTATACCTTTGTTTAGATGGATGACGTTGTTGTAGTTGCAAGTATTCGAGACTTGCATGTATCGCTATTTTCGATATGATGACAAGATACCACTATGTGTTGGATGATGATTATGATGAGACTATTTGTATGTATATGCTATGATTACATTTGTGGTCTCGCAGGCATTTGTATGTGTATCATGATGACATTTCTATGTGCTAAAGATTCTTCTATAAAGCCTGTTCAAATACAAAACAAATATGCGAAAAAAACAAAAACTACTTAAATTAGCAGTAGCGAGTGTATAAAAGTTAGCAGCAGCGCCACGATAGCAGTAGCGCGTCCAGGCAAAGCGCGCTAGAGCTACTAGCAGTAGCGAGCTTCCACTAACCGCGCTGCTGCTACACTTGTGTAGCAGTAGCGCCTTATTAGTAGCGCCACTCCCCGCGCTACTGATACACCTAAAACCCGCGCTGCTGCTAGCATTTTCCCTAGTAGTGATCCTACTCCCGGTGGGAGTAGGACTCCCCAGGGCGCGCCATAGAGAGGGCCGGCCCCTCCCCTCCTCTCCTCCTTTATATACTGAGGCTAGGGGCACCCCATGGACACACAAGTTGATCTATTGATCTCTCCCAGCCATGTGCGGTGCCCCCTCCATCATATTCCACCTCGGTAATATCATAGCGTTGCTTAGGCGAAGCCCTACATCGGTAGCTTCATCAACACAGTCATCACGCCTCGTGCTGACGGAACTCTCCCGCAAAGCTCTGCTGGATCGGAGTTCGTGGGACGTTAATCGAGCTGAACATGTGCTGAACTCGGAGGTGCCATACGTTCGGTACTTGGATCGGTCGGATCGTGAATACGTACGACTACATCAACCGCGTTGTGCGAACGCTTCCGCTTACGGTCTACGCGGGTACGTGGAAGACACTCTCCCCTCTCATTGCTATGCATCACCATGATCTTGAGTGTGTGTAGGATTTTTTTTTGAAATTACTATGTTCCCCAACAGTGGCATCCGAGCCAGGTTTATGCGTAGATGTTATATGCACGAGTAGAACACAAGTGAGTTGTGGGCGATACAAGTCATACTGCTTACCAGCATGTCATACTTTGGTTCGGCGGTATTGTTGGATGAAGCGGCCCGGACCGACATTACGCGTACGCTTACGTGAGACTGGTTTTACCAACGTGCTTTGCACACAGGTGGCTGGCGGGTGTCAGTTTCTCCAATTTTAGTTGAACCGAGTGCGGCTACGCCCGGTCCTTGAGAAGGTTAAAACAACACTAACTTGACGAACTATCGTTGTGGTTTTGATGCGTAGGTAAGAACGGTTCTTGCTCAGCCCGTAGCAGCCACATAAAACTTGCAACAACAAAGTAGAGGACGTCTAACTTGTTTTTGTAGGGTATGTTGTGATGTGATATAGACATGATGCTAAATTTCATTGTATGAGATGATCATCTTTTGTAACAGAGTTATCGGCAACTGGCAGGAGCCATATGCTTGTCGCTTTATTGTATGCAATGCAATCGCCCTGTAATTGCTTTACTTTATCACTAAATAGTAGCGATAGTCGTCGAAGAAATAGTCGGCTAGACGACAACGATGCTACGATGGCGATCAAGGTGTCACGCCGGTGACGACGGTGATCATGACGGTGCTTCGGAGATGGAGATCACAAGCACACGATGATGATGGCCATATCATATCACTTATATTGATTGCATGTGATGTTTATCCTTTATGCATCTTATTTTGCTTTGATTGACGGTAGCATTATAAGATGATCTTTCACTAAATTTCGAGGTAAAAGTGTTCTCCCTGAGTATGCACCGTTGCCAAAGTTTGTCGTGCCGAGACACCACGTGATGATCGGGTGTGATAAGCTCTACGTTCATCTACAACGGGTGCAAGCCAGTTTTGCACATGCAGAATAATCGGGTTAAACTTGACGAGCCTAGCATATGCAGATATGGCCTCGGAACACTGGAGACCGAAAGGTCGAGCGTGAATCATATAGTAGATATGATCAACATAGTGATGTTCACCATTGAAAACTACTCCATATCACGTGATGATCGGACATGGTTTAGTTGATTTGGATCATGTGATCACTTATATGATTAGAGGGATGTCTATCTAAGTGGGAGTTCTTAAGTAATATGATTAATTGAACTTTAATTTATCATGAACTTAGTCCTGATAGTATTTTGCAAATAATGTTGTAGATCAATAGCTTGCATTGTTGCTTCCCTATGTTTTATATGTGTTCCTAGAGAAAACTAAGTTGAAAGATGATAGTAGCAATGATACGGACTAGGTCCGTGATATGAGGTTTATCCTCATTGCTGCACAGAAGAATTATGTCCTTGATGCACCGCTAGGTGACAGGCCTATTGCAAGAGCAGATGCAGACGTTATGAACGTTTGGCTAGCTCAATATGATGACTACTTGATAGTTTAGTGCACCATGCTTAACGGCTTAGAATCAGGACTTCAAAGACGTTTTGAACGTCATGGACCATATGAGATGTTCCAGGAGTTGAAGTTAATATTTCAAGCAAATACCCGAGTTGAGAGATATGAAGTATCCAACAAGTTCTATATAGCTAAAAGATGGAGGAGAATTGCTCAACTAGTGAGCATGTGCTCAGATTGTCTGGGTACTACAATCGCTTGAATCAAGTGGGAGTTAATCTTCCAGATAAGATAGTGATTGACAGAGTTCTCTAGTCACCATCACCAAGTTACTAGAACTTCGTGATGAACAATAGTATGCAAGGGATGACGAAAACGATTCCCGAGCTCTTCGTGATGTTGTAATCGATGAAGGTAGAAATCAAGAAAGAGCATCACGTGTTGATGATTGATAAGACCACTAGTTTCAAGAAAAGGGCAAAGGGAAAGAAAGGGAACTTCATGTAGAATGGCAAGCAAGTTGTCACTTCCATGACGAAGCCCAAAGCTAGACTAAAGCCTGAAACTGAGTGCTTCTACTACAAAGGAAATGGTCACTAGAAGCGGAAATGCCCTGAATATTTGGTGGATAAGAAGGATGGCAAAGTGAACAAGGGTATATTTGAATACAGGTTATTGATGTGTACCTTACTAGTGTTCATAGTAGCCCCTGGGTATTTGATACTTGTTCGGTTGCTAAAAATTAGTAACTCGAAACAGGAGTTAAAGAATAAACAGAGTCTAGTTGAGGGTGAAGTGACGATGTGTGTTGGAAGTGGTTCCAAGATTGATATGATCATCATCGCACACTCCCTATACTTTCGGGATTAGTGTTAAACCTAAATAAATGTTATTTGGCATTTGCATTGAGCATGAATATGATTTGATCATGTTTATTGCAACACGGTTATTCATTTAAAGTCAGAGAATAATTGTTGTTCTGTTTACGTGAATAAAACCTTCGATGGTCATACACCCAATGAAAATAGTTTGTTGGATCTCGATCGTAGTGATACACATATTCATAATATTGATGCCAAAAGATGTAAAGTTGATAATGATAGTGCAACTTATTTGTGGCACTGCCGCTTGGGTCATATCGGTGTAAAGCACATGAAGAAACTCCATAACGATGGATTTTTGGAATCACTTGGTTATGAATCATTTGATGCTTGCGAACTGTGCCTTTTTGGAAAGATGACTAAAACTCCATTCTCTAGAATAATGGAACGAGCTACTAACTTGTTGGAAATAATACATACCGATGTATGTGGACCAATGAGTGTTGATGCTCGTGGCGGGTATCATTATTTTCCCACCTTCACAGATGATTTGAGCAGATATGAGTATATCTAGTTAATGAAACACAAGTATGAAACATTCAAAGAATTTCAGAGTGAAGTGGAGAATCATCGTAACAAGAAAAGAAATTTTCTACGATCTGATCGTGGAGGAGAATATTTGAGTTATGAGTTTGGCCATCATTTAAACAATGTGGAATAGTTTCATAGCTCACGCCACCCGGAACACCACAGTGTAATAGTGTGTCCGAACATCGTAACCGCACTTTATTGGATATGGTGCGATCTATGATGTCTCTTACCGATCTACCCCTATCGTTTTGGACTTATGCATTAGAGACATCTCCATTCACGTTAAATAGGGCACCATCGAAATCTGTTGAGATGATGCCTTACGGAACTATGGTTTGGCAAGAAACCAAAGTTGTCATTTCTTAAAGTTTGGGGCTGCGACGCTTATATGAAAAATCTTCAACCTGATAAGCTCGAACCCAAATCGGAGAAGTGCGTCTTCATAGGATACCCAAAGGAAACTGTTGGGTACACCTTCTATCACATATCCGAAAGCAAAATCTTTGTTGCTAAGAATGGATCCTTTCTAGAGAAAGAGTTTCTCTCGAAATAAGTGAGTGGGAGGAAAGTAGAACTTGATGAGGTAACTGTACCTGCTCCCTTATTGGGAAGTAGTTCATCACAGAAACCGGTTCCTGTGACACCTACACCAATTAGTGAGGAAGCTAATGATATTGATCATGAAACTTCAGATCAAGTTACTACCGAACATCGTAGGTGTTGGGGAACATAGTAATTTCAAAAAAATTCCTACACACACACAAGATCATGGTGATGCATAGCAACGGGAGGGGAGAGTGTGTCCATGTACCCTCGTAGACCAAAAATGGAAGCGTTAGCACAACGCGGTTGATGTAGTCGTACGTCTTCACGATCCGACTGATCAAGTACCGAACGCACGGCACCTTCGAGTTCAGCACACGTTCAGCTCGATGACGTCCCTCGAATTCCGATCCAGCCGAACTTTGAGGGAGAGTTCCGTCAGCACGACATCGTGGTGACGATTATGATGTTCTACCGATGCAGGGCTTCGCCTAAGCACCGCTATGATATTATCGAGGTGGATTATGGTGGAGGGGGGCACCGCACACGGCTAAGAGATCCAAGGGATCAATTGTTGTGTCACCAAGGGGTGCCTCCCTCCCCTTATATAAAGGAGTGGAGGAGGGGGAGGGGGCCGGACACCCTAGGCGCGCCCCATGAGGAGTCCTACTCCCACCAGGAGTAGGACTCCCCCTTCCAAGTGGGAGTAGGAGAGGAGAGGAAGGAGAGAGGGGAAAGGAAGGGGCGCCCCCTCCTTGTCCAATTCAGGCTGGGGAAGAGGCGCTGCCCTTGGCCGCCCCTCCTCTTCTCCACTAGGGCCCAATAGGCCCATTTGTCTCCCCGGGGGGTTCCGGTAACCCCCCGGTACTCCGGTATATGCCCGATACTCCCCGAAACCATTCCGGTGTTCGTACATAGTCGTCCAACATATCAATCTTTTGACTCGACCATTTCGAGACTCCTCTTCATGTCCGTGATCACATCCGGGACTCCGAACTACCTTCGGTACATCAAAACACATAAACTCATAATATAACCGTCATCGAACTTTAAGCGTGCGGAACGTACGGGTTCGAGAACTATGTAGACATGACAGAGACACGTCTCCGGTCAATTACCAATAGCGGAACCTGGATGCTCATATTGGCTCCCACATATTTTACGAAGATCTTTATCGGTCAAACCGCATAACAACATACGTTGTTCCCTTTGTCATCGTTATGTTTACTTGCCCGAGATTCGATCGTCAGTATCTCGATACCTAGTTCAATCTCGTTACCGGCAAGTCTCTTTACTCGTTACGTAATGCATCATCCCGTAACTAACTCATTAGCTACATTGCTTGCAAGGCTTATAGTGATGTGCATTCCCAGAGATACCTCTCCGACAATCGGAGTGACAAATCCTAATCTCGAAATACGTGAACTCAACAAGTACCTTTGGAGACACCTATAGAGTACCTTTATAATCACCTAGTTACATTGTGACGTTTGGTATCACACAAAGTGTTTCTCCGGTAAGCGGGAGTTACATAATCTTATAGTTATAGGAACATGTATAAGTCATGAAGAAAGCAATAGCAACATACTAAACGATCAAGTGCTAAGCTAACGAAATGGGTCAAGTTAATCACATCATTCTCCTAATGATGTGATCCCACTGATCAAATAATAACTCATATCCATGGTTAGGAAACTCAACCATCTTTGATCAATGAGCTAGTCAAGTAGAGGCATACTAGTAACACTATGTTTGTCTATGTATTCACACATGTATTATGTTTCCGGGTAATACAATTCTAGCATCAATAATAAACATTTATGATGATATGAGGAAATAAATAATAACTTTATTATTGCCTCTAGGGCATATTTCCTTCAGTCTCCCACTACCACTAGAGTAAATAATCTAGATTACACAGTAATGATTCTAACACCCATGGAGCCTTGGTGCTGATCATGTTTTGCTCGTGGAAGAGGCTTAGTCAACGGGTCTGCAACATTCAGATCCGTATGTATCTTGCAAATCTCTATGTCTCCCACCTGGACTTGGTCCTGGATGGAATTGAAGCGTCTCTTGATGTGCTTGGTTCTCTTGTGAAATCTGGATTCCTTGCCAAGACAATTGCACCAGTATTGTCACAAAATATTTTCATTGGACCCGATGCACTAGGTATGACACCTAGATCAGATATGAACTCCATCAACCAGACTCCTTCATTTGCTACTTCCGAAGTAGCTATGTACTCCGCTTCACATGTAGATCCCGCCACGACGCTTTGTTTAGAACAGCACCAACTGACAGCTCCATCGTTTAATATAAACACGTATCCGGTTTGCGATTGAGAATCGTCCGGATCAGTGTCAAAGCTTGCATTGACGTAACCATTTACGACTAGCTCTTTGTCACCTCCATAAACGAGAAACATATCCTTAGTCCTTTCCAGGTATTTCAGGATGTTCTTGACTGCTGTCCAGTGATCCACTCCTGGATTACTTTGGTACCTCCCTGCTAAACTAATAGCAAGGCACACATCAGGTCTGGTACACAACATTGCATACATGATAGAGCCTATGGCTGAAGCATAGGGAACATCTTTCATTTGCTCTCTATCTTCTGCAGTGGTCGGGCATTGAGTCTGACTCAATTTCACACCTTGTATTACAGGCAAGAACCCTTTCTTTGCTTGATCCATTTTGAACTTTTTCAAAACTTTATCAAGGTATGTACTTTGTGAAAGTCCAATTAAGCGTCTTGATCTATCTCTATAGATCTTGATGCCCAACATATAAGCAGCTTCACCGAGGTCTTTCATTGAAAAACTTTTATTCAAGTATCCTTTTATGCGATCCAGAAATTCTATATCATTTCCAATCAACAATATGTCGTCCACATGTAATATTAGAAATGCTACAGAGCTCCCACTCACTTTCTTGTAAATACAGGCTTCTTCGAAAATCTGTATAAAACCATATGCTTTTATCACACTATCAAAGCGTTTATTCCAACTCCAGAGGCTTGCACCAGTCCATAAATGGATCGCTGGAGCTTGCACACTTTGTTAGCACCTTTTGGATCGACAAAACCTTCTGGTTTCATCATATACAACTCTTCTTCCAGAAATCCATTCAGGAATGCAGTTTTGACATCCATTTGCCAAATTTCATAATCATAAAATGCGGCAATTGCTAACATGATTAAGACAGACTTAAGCATCGCTACGGGTGAGAAAGTCTCATTGTAGACAACCCCTTGAGCTTGTCGAAAACCTTTCGCAACAAGTCGAGCTTTATAGATAGTAACATTACCATCAGCGTCCGTCTTCTTCTTGAAGATCCATTTATTCTCGATGGCTTCCGATCATCGGGCAAGTCAACCAAAGTCCATACTTTGTTCTCATACATGGATCCCATCTCATATTTCATGGCCTCAAGCCATTTTGTGGAATCAGGGCTCATCATCGCTTCCTCCTAGTTCGTAGGTTCGCCATGGTCAAGTAACATGACCTCCAGAATAGGATTACCATACCACTCTGGTGCGGATCTTACTCTGGTTGACCTACGAGGTTTAGTAGTATCTTGATCTGAAGCTTCATGATCAATATCATTAGCTTCCTCACTAATTGGTGTAGTCGTCACAGGAACCGGTTTCTGTGATGAACTATTTTTCAATAAGGGAGCAGGTACAGTTACCTCATCAAGTTCTACTTTCCTCCCACTCACTTATTTCGAGAGAAACTCCTTCTCTAGAAACGATCCATTCTTGGCAACGAATGTCTTGCCTTTGGATCTGTGTACCCAACAATTTCCTGTAGGTATCCTATAAAGACACATTTCTCCGATTTGGGTTCGAGCTTATTAGGTTGAAGCTTTTTCACATAAGCATCGCAGCCCCAAACTTTAAGAAATGACAACTTTGGTTTCTTGCCAAACCACAGTTCATAATGCGTCATCTCAACAGATTTTGATGGTGCCCTATTTAATGTGAATGCAGCCGTCTCTAAAGCATATCCCCAAAATGATAGCGATAAATCAGTAAGAGACATCATAGATTTCACGATATCTAGTAAAGTACGATTATGACGTTCGGATACACCATTACGTTGTGGTGTTCCGGGTGGCATGAGTTGCGAAACTATTCCGCATTGTTTCAAATGTAGACCAAACTCATAGCTCAAATATTCTCCTCCACGATCAGATCGTAGAAACTTTATTTTCTTGTTACGATGATTTTCAACTTCACTCTGAAATTCTTTGAACTTTTCAAATGTTTCAGACTTATGTTTCATTAAGTAGATATACCCATATCTTCTTAAATCATCTGTGAAGGTGAGAAAATAACGATACCCGCCGTGAGCCTCAACATTCATTGGACCACATACATCAGTATGTATGATCTCCAACAAATCAGTTGCTCGCTCCATAGTTCCGGAGAACGGCGTTTTAGTCATCTTGCCCATCAGGCATGGTTCGCAAGTACCAAATGATTCATAATCAAGTGATTCCAAAAGTCCATCAGTATGGAGTTTCTTCATGCGCTTTACACCAATATGACCCAAACGGCAGTGCCACAAATAAGTTGCACTATCATTATCAACTCTGCATCGTTTGGCTTCAACATTATGAATATGTGTATCACTACTATCAAGATTCATCAAAAATAAACCACTCTTCAAGGGTGCATGACCATAAAAGATATTACTCATATAAATAGAACAACCATTATTCTCATATTTAAATGAATAACCGTCTCGCATCAAACAAGATCTAGATATAATGCTCATGCTCAACGCTGGCGCCAAATAGCAATTATTCAGGTCTAAAACTAATCTCGAAGGTAGATGTAGAGATAGCGTGCCGACGGTGATCACATCGACTTTGGAACCATTTCCCACGCGCATCGTCACCTCGTCCTTAGCCAGTGTTCGCTTAATCCGTAGTCCCTGTTTTGAGTTGCAAATATTAGCAATGAACCAGTATCAAATACCCAGGTGCTATCATGAGCTCGTAAGGTACACATCAATAACATGTATATCACATATACCTTTGTTCACCTTGCCATCCTTCTTATCCGCCAAATACTTGGGGCAGTTCCACTTCCAGTGACTAGTCTTCTTGAAGTAGAAGCACTCAGTCTCAGGCTTAGGTCTAGACTTGGGTTTCTTCTCTTGAGTAGCAACTTGATTGCCGTTCTTCTTGAAGTTCCCCTTCTTCTTCCCTTTACCCTTTTTCTTGGAACTAGTGGTCTTGTTGACCATCAACACTTGATGCTTGAAAGTGCAACTATCCCTAGGTGGTTTTGGTAATTCCTAACAACATATAGCTCATTGAGGTAATACTATTCCAAAAAATATATTTCAGGAAAGCTCAATGAATGGCATGGCATGGATGAGAAAAGTGGACCCCTCAAAATGCTAAGAATAAAGGAATGGCTCAAGCTTCAAGCTCAACTCTACATTTTATATTTTAGTGATCCAAGATCACATTGAGTCTATAGGAAAAGCCAATACTATGAAGAAGGGATGAGGTGTTGCTTAATGAGGTTCTTGCTTCATAGTGCTTAGTGATATGCTCCAAAATCCTCAACTACTTTCCCACATGCACATATGACCTAAACCTAAAGTCCAACTCGGCCTCACCGATTCTTTCTATCCGACGCCACCGAGTTCAGATGTCATAGCCACTGTCACAAACCCTAGGCAAATCGGTCTCACTGATAGGGATCTCGGTATCACCGAGATGGGATTGTAATCTCTCTATTTCCCTTCGTAACATTTCGGTACCACCGAGATGAGCGATCGGTCCCACCGAGATTGCAATGTAAACTCTATGTTTCCCTTTCATAACATTTCGGTCCCACCGAAATGAGCGAACCGGTCCCACCGAGTTTACCTAACCAACTCTCTGGTTAGCTTATTACCAAAATCGGTCTCACCGAGTTTGTGTAATCGATCTCACCGAGATTACGTTATGCCCTAACCCTAACCATATCGGTCCTACCGAGTTGCATGTCGGTCCCACCAAAAACCCTAACGGTCACTATGTTTACTGAATTGGTCAGACCTTTGTATTTTGACTCATTCTTTTGCAAAATCTTTGTAATTTGTGATGCTCATCCCCTCTATCCCATCTATATCTATTCACAGGGTCAGCTGTGAGTGTTTGCAACATGTCTGATCAGAGTGACAACCAGAACAGGGAAGATGAGCAGGTTCCTATGAGTGAGGGCACTAGTCCCTCTAGTTCCTCAGGTGAGGGCAGCAGGAGCACCCCAAGAACCTTACCCAAAGCTGCCACCAGGAACAGGAAGAAGAAAACCTTAGACTCTGAGGATGAAGACTATGTGGCAGAAGAGGATGAAGCCACATCCAGGAAAGTGCTCAAGAAGGAATATGGCACTACTGCAGCCACCAAGCCAGGACTGAACAGGAAAGTCCCAACCAAGAGGACTCCTATGCTGAAAGTCAGAGCATCAACTTAGGAAACTGAGAGATCAGAACCCAAGGAGCCAGAAGTGCCTGAAACGAAGAGGAAGGAAAGGGTCAAGAAGACCATGACCAGGGTTGTTGGAAAGCCTTCCATGATGGAATAGGAAGAAGAAGAGACTGCTGCTCCAGCTCCCAAAGCTCAGAAGCTTATGGGTGATGCCATCAAGTCAGGGGCTGCTTCATCAAAGCCCAAAGAAGCACCTAAGGCTGCTTCCAAGCCCAAGACTGCACCAAAGAGGAATACCAGGAACATCCCAGCTGCTGAGAAGAACAATGCCCCAGTGCCTGAAGTTGTTGCTGAAGAAGAAGAAGATGAAGAGCATGTTTTGAGAAAGTTGAAGCCTAAAATTCCAGATCATAACGATGCTCATCCTGTTGCTGAGAACATGAAGGTGAGAAAGGATGAAGGACTCAGATAGTGGAGGTTGACTGATCCTTAAGCAGTCAGGAGGAGAACTGCTGCGGACTATAGGTTCCATACAAAGGAGCAGCAGGATTTCTATGAGACAGTGCTGCTGGACAACAAACCAATAGTCTGTGATATGAGATGGTAGATTGGAAATACATCAAGGAAAACGAAGACCACTATCCTGGAGAGTTTGACAGTTTTAAGGGTTGTGGAGTGGATAAGTTTGTTGGGCAGAAGCTCACAAAGTGGAATGATGAGCTCATAATGCAATTCTACTCCACAACACACTTTTGTCCAGATGGCAGGATAGTATGGATGTCTGAAGGTACAAGGTACCAATCTACTATTGAAGAATGGGCCAATCTGATCAATGCACCAAAGGAGAAAGAGGATGACTTGGATGTCTATGCCAAGAAGAAGATGGATCACAACACTATAGCACATATGTACAAGGAGATCCCAGATGCTGCTGTTGAAACACACAAGTTTGGATTTGTAAATTTCCTTCTGTCAGGACTGCCAACCATCAACTGGATCCTCAGGCACACACTTTTGCCCAAGTCAGGAGATCATAACATGATCAGAGGCCATGCTATCAATCTGCTACACTTATTTGATGTGCCTCAAAAGTTCAAGGTCATGAGCCTCGATCATTGTTGAAACTATCAAGAGGACAGTTGCAGACCAGAAGAGAAGCTGTGGGTATGCCTCACAGATCCAGGAGCTGATTAACTCCAATATGGGCACTGGCACATACTTGTTGGACAAGGAACACATGCCTATCTATCCAGATTTTGAGGACAACCAAGTGGTTATGGATGAAGATGAACCATCTTCTGTGCAAGCACAAGCAAAGAAGGAGAAGGCAAGGACAGAGAAGGCTGCCAAGATGCCAACAATTGATGAGGCATCTGAGTACTTCCTGAAGAGCAAGCAAGATCAGCTTGGCTACTTGATTGCATCCACTCTAAGGATTGAGAAGGGGTTGGCCACCCTGACTAAAAACCAGGAGAGCCTGGAGAGGATCATGGAGCAGAAGTTCTATGACATGTATGTGAAGGTAACTGAGATCCAGTCTATTGTTGAGCAACTCCAGGATGATATGCAGGAGGGGAAGGGCAAGAAAACCACTTAGGCATTTGCTAGAGTGCCTAGAGCTTCGAGATCAGCTGCTGTGCCAGTGACAAACACAAGAGCAACTTCATCTACACCTGCTACAGCTTCAGTGCCACCAGCTCCAGCATCTACACCACCAGCTCTAACTTCATCAACTGATGCCTCCGTCCTTGGAGTCACATCTACACCACCACATCAAGACCAAGCCTGAGAGATGATAGTACTATGCATTTTCTAGGAACTTTTTGGTAACTTGTTGCCAAAGGGGGAGAAAAATGTATAGATCATAGGCTTCGAGAGAGAGAGTTTACTTTTGTTCTCTCTTGTTTTTGTGGTTGAACTTTGTTTGCTTTCGCTTGATTGAGACCTTATTACCTGTCTGATACTATGATGATCATGTGTTTGATCATATGCTACATTAATGCTTGTTGGATGACATTATCCTTTTATCTCTATATGATCATTCACTTTGCTTGGTGATGAGTGCATGTATTTTGATTATTATCATTTTGAGTGCTCCACCAAGATGTATGTGACATGGGAGAGTAACTCATGAACCTAACTCTATGTGCATTTGCAGTCCAAAGAAAATCTTAAACTATGCACAAATTTAGGGGGAGCTCTCACATTTCACATACTTCTCAAAGCGACAATGTTTTTCAATCTTATTATCATTTGTCGAAGCTTTGATCTATATGTTGTCATCAATTACCAAAAAGGGGGAGATTGAAAGTGCAACTATCCCAAGGTGGTTTTGGTAATTCCTAACAACTATCCCTAGGTGGTTTTGCTTTGATCTATAGCTAATACTATTCCAAGACAAATATTTCAGGAAAGCTCAATGAATGGCATGGCATGGATGAGAAAAGTGGACCCCTCAAAATGCTAAGGATAAAAGTATTGGGTCAAGCTTCAAGCTCAAGACACTACATTTTATATTTTAGTGATCCAAGATCACATTGAGTCTATAGGAAAAGCCAATACTATCAAGAAGGGATGAGGTGTTGCTTAATGAGGTTCTTGCTTCATAGTGCTTAGTGATATGCTCCAAAATCCTCAACCACTTTCCCACATCCACATATGACCTAAACCTAAACTCCAACTCGGCCCAACCGATTCTTTCTATCCGGTGCCACCGAGTTCAGATGTCATAGCCACTGCCACAAACCCTAGGCAAATCGGTCACACCGATAGGGATCTCGATCTCACCGAGATGGGATTGTAATCTCTTTGTTTTCCTTTGTAACGTTTCGGTACCACCGAGATGAGCGATCGGTCCCACCGAGATTGCAATGTAAACTCTGTGTTTCCCTTTCGTAACATTTCGGTCCCACCGAAATGAGCGAACCGGTCCCACCGAGTTTACCTGACCAACTCTCTGGTTAGCTTATTACCAAAATCGGTCTCACCGAGTTTGTGTAATCGGTCTCAGCGAGATTACGTTATGCCCTAACCCTAACCATATCGGTCCTACCGAGTTGCATGTCGGTCCCACCGAAAACCCTAACGGTCTCTAGGTTTACTGAATCGGTCAGATCGAGTTTGTTGATTCGGTCCCACCGAGATTGGTAAATTGTGTGTAACGGTTAGATTTTGTGTGGAGGCTATATATACCCCTCCACCTCCTCTTCATTCGTGGAGAGAGCCATCAGAACAAACCTACACTTCGAACTTATCATTTCTGAGAGAGAACCACCTACTCATGTGTTGAGACCAAGATATTCCATTCCTACCTTATAAATCTTGATCTCTAGCCTTCCCCAATTTGCTTTCCACTCAAATATTCTTTCCACCAAATCCAAATCCTGTGAGAGAG
Organism: Aegilops longissima; assembly: GCA_021605205.1. Classification (NCBI taxonomy): domain Eukaryota; kingdom Viridiplantae; phylum Streptophyta; class Magnoliopsida; order Poales; family Poaceae; genus Aegilops; species Aegilops longissima. Next base: position 18,996,348 of record CM038676.1, on the reverse strand, counting down.
AGTTGAGTGTTGGGGAGACTATCATTTGAAGCACAAGAGCAAGGAGTTCGTCATCAACACACAATTTGTTACTTCTTGGAGAGTGGTGTCTCCTAGATTGGCTAGGTGTCACTTGGGAGCCTCCGACAAGATTGTGGAGTTGAACAAAGGAGTTTGTAAGGGCAAGGAGATCGCCTACTTCGTGAAGATCTACCGCTAGTGAGGCAAGTCCTTCGTGGGCGACGGCCATGGTGGGATAGACAAGGTTGCTTCTTCGTGGACCCTTCTTGGGTGGAGCCCTCCGTGGACTCACGCAGCTGTTACCCTTCGTGGGTTGAAGTCTCCATCAACGTGGATGTACGATAGCACCATCTATCGGAACCACGGCTCAAAAATCACCTTGTCTCCAAATTGCATTTGAAATCTCCAAAACCATCCCTTTACATTCTTGCAAGTTGCATGCTTTACTTTCCGCTGCTCATATACTCTTTGCATGCTTGCTTGAATTGTGTTAAGATTGCTTGACTTGTGCTAAGTTTGCTAAAATCTGCCAAAGACTAAAATTGGAAAAGGTTAAGTTTTTATTTGGTCAAGTAGTCTAATCACCCCCCCCTCTAGACATACTTTCGATCCTACATTGCTCCTTCTTGATTTCTACCTCCGCAGCCTTTAGCATTGCGAAGAGCTCGGGAATTGTCTTGTTCATCCCTTGCATATTATAGTTCATCACGAAGCTCTTGTAGCTTGGTGGCAGTGACTGAAGAATTCTGTCAATGACACTATCATCCGGAAGATTAACTCTCAGTTGAATCAAGTGATTGTTATACCCAGACATTTTGAGTATATATTCACTGACAGAACTATTCTCCTCCATCTTGTAGCTATAGAACTTATTGGAGACTTCATATCTCTCAATTCGAGCATTTGTTTGAAATATTAACTTCAACTCCTGGAACATCTCATATGCTCCATGACATTCAAAACATCGTTGAAGTCCCGGTTCTAAGTCGTAAAGAATGGCACACTGAACTATAGAGTAGTCATCAGCTTTGCTCTGCCAGATGTTCTTAACATCGTCAGTTGCATCTACAACAGGCCTGGCACCCAGCGGTGCTTCCAGGACATAATTCTTCTATGCAGCAATGAGGATAATCCTCAAGTTACGGACCCAGTCCGTGTAATTGCTACCATCATCTTTCAGCTTTGCTTTCTCAAGGAACGCATTAAAATTCAACGGAACAACATCACGGGCCATCTATCTACAACAAACATAGACAAGCAAAATACTATCAGGTACTAAGTTCATGATAAATTTAAGTTCGATTAATCATATTACTTAAGAACTCCCACTTAGATAGACATCCCTCTAATCATCTAAGTGATCACGTGATCCAAATTAACTAAACCATAACCGATCATCACGTGAAATGGAGTAGTTTTCAATGGTGAACATCACTATGTTGATCATATCTACTATATGATTCACGCTCGACGTTTTGGTCTCAGTGTTCTGAGGCCATATCTGCATATGCTAGGCTCATCAAGTTTAACCTGAGTATTCTGCGTGTGCAAAACTGGCTTGCACCCGTTGTAGATGGACGTAGAGCTTATCACACCCAATCATCACGTGGTGTCTGGGCACAACGAACTTTGGCAACGGTGCATACTCAGGGAGAACACTTTTATCTTCAAATTAGTGAGAGATAAATCTAATAATGCTACCATCAATCAAAGCAAGATAAGATGCATAAAAGATAAACATCACATGCAATCAATATAAGTGATATGATATGGCCATCATCATCTTGTGCTTGTGATCTCCATCTCTGCAGCACCATCATGATCACCATCATCACCGGCGCGACACCTTGATCTCCATCGTAGCATCATTGTCGTCTCGCCAACTATTTCTTCTACGACTATCGCTACCGCTTAGTGATAAAGTAAAGCAATTACAGGGCGATTGCATTGCATACAATAAAGCGACAACCATATAGCTCCTGCCAGTTGCCGATAACTCGGTTACAAAACATGATCATCTCATACAATAAAATATAGCATCATGCCTTGACCATATCACATCACAACATACCCTGCAAAAACAAGTTAGACGTCCTCTACTTTGTTGTTGCAAGTTTTACGTGGCTGCTATGGGCTGAGCAAGAACCGTTCTTACCTACGCATCAAAACCACAACAATAGTTCGTCAAGTTAGCAAGGACCGGGCGTAGCCACACTCGGTTCAACTAAAGTTGGAGAAACTGACACCCGCTAGTCACATGTGTGCAAAGCACGGCAGTAAAACCAGTCTCGCGTAAGCATACGCGTAATGTCGGTCTGGGCTATTTCATCCAACAATACCGCCGAACCAAAGTATGACATGCTGGTAAGCAGTATGACTTGTATCGCCCACAACTCACTTGTGTTATACTCGTGCATATAACATCTACGCATAAAACCAGGCTCGAATGGCACTGTTGGGGAACGTAGTAATTTCAAAAACATTCCTACGCATAGGAAAGATCATGGTGATGCATATCAACGAGAGGGGAGAGTGTGTCCACGTACCCTCGTAGACCGAAAACGGAAGCGTTAGCACAACGCAGTTGATGTAGTCGTACATCTTCACTATCCGACCGGTCAAGTACCGAACGCACAACACCTGCAACTTCAGCACATGTTCAGCTCGATGACGTCCCTCGAACTCCAATCCAGCCGAGCTTTGAGGGAGAGTTCCGTCAGCACGACGGCATGGTGACGATGATGATGTTCTACCGACGCAGGCTTCGGTTAGTACGCTTTTGGCGGACAGAACCTTTTGAATCACCGCACTCTTAAGAGTACGATGCTCGTCATCCATGGAAGCGCCTCGAAGCACTTCTACCAGACTATCCGGCACCGCTGGCGTGACGGAAGCCCTCGGCACGGACGGCTCACCCTCCCTAACGAGAGGCTGCCCGTCTAAATCCAGAACCGCCAATGGTTTGAGAACAGTGTTCGGTCGAGAGTCTGCCTTGCTGCGGCTCTCATCGACGCGATCCGCGGGGATCTTGAACACCGCGTGTCCGACATCTGGAACTCCGCCTTGGGGCGTCTCGGTCACTTCGCTGGGAACCTTCAGGACAACACCTCCGTGTCATCAGCAGGCTGAGGAGTGGTGGCCGTCGGGAGCGAGTTCATCTCTGAAGCGCTCAGAGACCCATCCGAAGACGACACCTCCGGATGAGCCCTGGCCGGACTGCAAATATGTTCGGCGTTTGTCGGTGTCAAAATCGGCGGATCTCGGGTAGGGGGTCCCGAACTGTGCGTCTAGGCGGATGGTAACAGGAGACAAGGGACACGATGTTTTTACCCAGGTTCGGGCCCTCTCGATGGAGGTAATACCCTACTCCTGCTTGATTAATATTGATGATAAAGGTAGTACAAGAGTAGATCTACCACGAGATCAAGGACGCTAAACCCTAGAAGCTAGCCTATGGTATGATTGTTGTTCGTCCTACGGACTAAAACCCTCCGGTTTATATAGACACCGGATAGGGTCAGGGTTACACAGAGACGGTTACAATGGTAGGAGATCTACATATCCGTATTGCCATGCTTGCCTTCCACGCCAAGGAAAGTTCCATCCGGACACGGGACAAAGTCTTCAATCTTGTATCTTCATAGTCTAGGAGTCCGCCAGATGATAGTTCGCTATCCGGACACCCCTAATCCAGACTCCTCAAGAGCCCTGAACCAGGCTTCAATGACGATGAGTCCGGCGCGCATATTGTCTTCGGCATTGCAAGGCGGGTTCCTCTTCCGAATACTTCATAGAAGATTTTGAACACAATGATAGTGTCCGGTTCTGCAAAACAGTTCCACATACTACCGTAGAGAGAATAACTTTTGCACAGATCTGCTGACGTATTCCGCGGCGTGACATCACACCACGGCCAGGCCTTTATACGAATCGTTTTCTACTGTTCCACCTTAGCGCGTTTAGCGAGGCGGTTTCCTTGGCACGTCTTTATCAAAGCGTAGATCGCGCCCCCTTCTTCCGGGATTCTCATCAAATACGGATGTGGGTAACCCAACCGTGCCCGTTGGCACGCCTCCTCTATCGAAGGCGAGTCCTAATCGACCACGGGGAGGGCTCTTGGTATTCAACCTCTTTATAATGAGACCAAGGCCCTCTTGTTTTTTCCACCCTCCATCGAGTTCGCCTCGCGCTTCGAGTTCTAACACCCAAAGCTTCAAATTTAGGCGCTTCGGACCTTCGACGATGTCCGGCGCTGGGAAGTACCCCAGCCGCACTATTTCCTCAAGGGGATCAGCCCTTCGGTGATCCGTAAGTAAAAAGAAGGGGCCTTGTAATAAAGAACATCCCTGTATTTATTTCCGAAGATAACCGAAATTGTACCTTGTAGTTCGGATCTCAGCCCTTCTCAGCAGAGCTCGTCTTCGGGGGATCTTCTTCCGGAGATGATGGAGAGTGAAACGCCTCCACTTGTCGAACCTTCATGCGAGGCGTACGACCCTGAGGTGTCGTCGCGGAGGGTTTCCCCGAGTCCGGCGGGGCCGGAAGGTCCGGCGCCAACTGGTGTGCGGTCAGAGGAGCTGAAGGATCTGCTCGGGCGAGCGGATATCTCAGAATATCACCGTGCGCTAATGGGTACGGTGATTGAAAGAATTGCATCCGCTGAGAGCGGATTGCATGAAGCCGTCAGAGGCTTGGTGACGGGGTTCGAGGTACGCAAAAATGATGTACCTTCTGACAGTTATGCATATAGAATGCGCCTCAGATATATAGTAGTTTCGAGACTCGGTATGTTGTCAAAATTGACAGCATGCCGAGGATCATAATCTCAGTTATAACATATCGCCGCTCCTAAATAGGTGGCGGGGCGTCCGGTGGCTAGCCGGACTGATGAATTTGCCGAACTAAATCGGCAACTTGACGAGGCGGATGCGGACATCACGCTAGTCAATAAACAGTTTGACGAGTCACAAGGTATGCGACTTCTCCGCGGACACCTGATAACGGAGCTTGACGCCCATGCCTTACTACTTGTATGCTTTTTGATGCAGACGGTGCTGCTGCTGTGGAGGAGCTGCGGGCGGAACTCGCCTGAGCGAAAGAGCAAGCCAGAAATAGGAATGCGGCCGCTTTAAAGGCGGCCAAAGAGCTAAAAGCCGAACGGGCTGCTCACTGCCGAAGCAAAGAGGAAATGGCCGATATGGCCGTAAAGTTGAAGAATACTACCGACCGCTCCGAGGTTCTTGAAAAGAACGCAAGCGAGCAAGAGGACCTGAAAAGGCCACCGCCGCCAAGGATGCCCGCTCCGCAATGAGAGCTGCAAAGGAGGAGCTGCGTCAGGCTGTGGATGTAGCTGCTGGAAAGCCTTTTCTGCTGCGAAGGAAGTTCACAGATCCGAAGTATGCTAAGTTGGACCGGTTGTGGAGTTCGGAGGATGCTTATCTGTATTTAGCGGCGAGTGCCGCGGATGCGATCGAGCACTTCCGAGGCCAGAAGGGGCACAGAAGGGAAGAATTGTTTTGGTCGCAGTTCCATAGTCTAGAGCGTCCTCTTCCGTTAGCCGATCGGTTGGCCGAATGCGCCGAGCTGAATAGGTTGTCCGGACTTGCCATGAAGCCTGTCGTGACTCATTTGTGGCCGAAAAGCCCCAAGCCGAAGAGTTATTTTGGCTTGATGCAACAGTTCCTTGGTGCGGTGCCGCATATCGATGCAATGAAGCGGTCAGCATGCATAGAGGGAGCGCGGATGGCTCTTGCCCGTGTCAAGACATACTGGGCGGAGATGAAGGCCACCGACATTGCATCCCAAGATTCGGACAGAAGCCGAGTACCTGCCGAGCACTATTTTGAGGAAGTCCTGCAGGGCGCTCGTTTAATAGAGACGCAGTGCTCGAAGGATATTATGTTTAAATGACATGTATGATTTGTGAAAACAATGTTTCAATATAATATAAGAGCTTTTTATACTTGTGCGTTCAAGTAGTAAACTACTCCCTGTGCGGCCGTTGATGTATATGTATATATAACCTGAAAGATGGCAGTCTTGACTTGCCCCCACGCACATAGTGCGGGGGTGTTTGCAAAGAAGGCGCTTTTTCACACTTAATCCAACGTCTTGGTCCTATTAAGGAGGTGGTAGCGTAGCAAACTAGGCAACCGGACTATAATGCTTTATCACTTTCACTTAGCCATAGGAGTTCGAGGGTGGGGCTACTATATAGCCCCTGGGGGCACCGCACTCTCCCGAATTCGGGGTGCGTATGTGCCTGACCAAAAAACGGTCCTTCGTTAATGCGGAGGAATTCTAAACATTCCGGTGAGTCATCGAGTGGTTGACCAGTCTCTCGCTATATCATGACAGTCAGTTTTCGGCTTTCTCTACTGAGGTGCTTGCCCGGTCGAACCGGGGCACAATCGCAGTAGTTCTCCTGGTGCCGCGTTTGCCGATAGAACGGAACGTAAGGCAGCAAAACAAAGGAAACGGGCAAACCCAACATTTGACCAAAGACATGATTCGGAGCTGATGCATATAAGGCCTAACTCGAGACGCCGAACACTCCCTAAGGTATTCGGTCTTTATAAAAACGGGCATAATAATGCCTAAGCCCCTGGTGTCCAGGTACGTGCAAAAATTCTGGTGCGGCCGATGCCAAAACACCAGCCTCCTCCTCGGTTATAGCTAGAAACCAAGGGATGTGTATCAACAAGAGACAGTAAAAAAGGTTTACGCAGGGTCTTAATCTGAAAAGAATCCTTGCAACGGGTCCCACTGCACGCCTCTGCCGTGGTGTCTCCGCGCAGCCGTATCCTGGACGGGTGTAGCACGTTGTTCATCTGTAAAAGAGAGGAACTTAGTTTGAAAAAGAAAAAATATCATGCGAGAAAAGATGTACTTTATATTAAATAAACAGAGTATGGTTCGAAAGGTGAATAAAATTGAGCTTTATTGTCTCTTGTTGTACGTGCGTGCAGCCCCTTGTACGGGGGTATGCCGCTAGTAGGCGCCGGACTCGTCTAGCCGTGTCTGGGGTTTGAATGACCTATTCGGGTGCTTTGATTAGCGGAGCCGGATTGGTGTGGGGCTGTCAATGGCAGTCTCACGTTCTTCCGTGCTCGAGTAACACTTAATACTCCCTTTTAACGAGATGATGCCGCGTGGACCGGGCATTTTAAGTGTAAGAGATGCATAATGCGGTATTGCGTTAAAGCGGGCGAAAGATTCGCGTCCCAGTAGTGCTTGATAGCTACTTTCGAATGGGGCGATGTGGAAGGTTAACTTTTTGTGGCGGAAGTTGTCGAATGAGCCGAACACAACTTCTTGCAGTAGGGAGCCCGTACAATGGGCATACAGGCCTGGCGTTACTCCTTTGAAGGAGGTGTTGCTATGGCGAATTTTGGTTGGGTCTATCCCCATGCTGCGGATTGTGTCATGATATATCAGGTTTATATCACTGCCGCCAGCCATGAGGACTTGTGTAAATTGGAATCCGTGAATTATAGGATCCAATATCAAGGCAGTCCATCCTGCGTTCCGGATACTTTCGGAATAGTCCTGATGGTCGAAGGTGATTGGTTTTGACAACCAGTGTTGGTACTCCGCTAGGGTAGTTTGTGCGGCGCGTATTTTAGTGGGCGCCGCTCTGTTTTTCCCTTTGATCACGTGAAGTGTGTTTACTGTTTTAACCTCTTGTGGGAAATTCTTTTGTTTTCCGGGCTCGCTTGTGGTGCTCGCCATCATCTTCACTTGGTGTGTCGAGCCCTTGTGTTCGGGCGTTGAGTCTGCCTGACTGCTTGAAGACCCAACAATCTCTGTGGGTATGGTTTGCAGGCTTCCCATATTTACAACTTTCAGAGAGATTTTGCAAATAAAGTCGAAATTCACATTTGCAAATTTTCCCAACAACTAGACCACATATCACATGGGAAACTTATTTTCTTTTATTTTTTGACATTTCCATCATTTTATTTTATTTTTTTAAATTGAAAAGGCGATCCACGGGGGCAGAGTTTGAAAATGGGACCTTTAGTACCGGTTCGTGGCACTAACCGGACTAAAGGTTCAACCATTAGTCCCGGTTCGTGCCTCAAACCGACTAAAGGTTCACTCTTTAGTCCCGGTTTGAGGTATGAACCGACTATCGGTATCAAGATTTTAGTCCCGGTTTGAGGCACAAACCGACTAAAGGGCACAGTGAACCGGACTAATGCCTTAGCCGCATCTAACCGGGATAATGCTCACATTAGTCCCGGTTCGGATTGAACCGACTAATGGGCTAAACCGGGTGGACGATAGCCCCTTTTTCTACTAGTGGTTGAAACGGTACGCAACGACGACAAGTGTTTTTTGTTATTTTTTGCACGACTTCTCTGCTTCTTCAATGTGTAATTTCCGTCTTTTACAATTCGACTAGCTTATCACATGTCATGCAAGACGCTATGTCTTGGAGAAGATGGGTTTTGAAGATCATGAAAGAATGAAGACAAAGATAATTCAACTAAGGACCCATCATGGTTATGATTTTGCTATAAATCTATACAATTCTGTGAACTCATCCAATTTTGGTTGCCTGAATTGGGAAGCCCTTTGCAAGGCGTATGATTTTCATGAGGGTATGCTTCTCACCTTCGATCTTGGTGATCCTCACATCGATGAAAATGATATGACCATTTGGGTCCTTGTTGACACGCTTCCAGTTCTACCGCTGTGTGAGTTTCTTAAACATATTTACTAAGTAATTTATATTGTTTATTTCAAAATATTTGACAGCTTATTTCCATTGACGGCTTATTTTCATTCTTCAAAAAATGTACCGAAAATGGTAGACAGAACCTAATACTACAATGATGAAGCACAATTAACTTATAAGGAGCAAGATGGTCTTATTGCATTTTTTACTGATATTGAGAATTACAATAGCTATTATCAAACTCCTCCAAATTATGGTCAATACGTGCCACTAGTGAACGTGTTGAACTACGGTAACATAAATGGTGATATCATGGTAAGATTTTTCTACTATTACGACATTCGTGCATCTTTTGCATAAATTCTTCTAAAGCTAAACTATATTGCTAACTACAAAGTTATTACTATGTTTTTGAACAGAAAATCCCGATGGATTGTCTGCCTCATCTGATGTTGATGAGAGGTCGCGTTAATGTTATGAGCTTACGACCACCACGGCCAGGTCAGCCGCAGTATCCACATCACTCTTGTCCATACCGGATTTCTAAAAGCGAGGAAGCCATGATAATAGATGATTTCAAAAAATGTCTGAACCATTGTAGAGAGCTACTTGGAAGCAACATTGTGCGTAGGCCAAGACTTGGAGACAGGATGATCTCCGTTCTTTATTATGGAGAGTCAATTTTCCTTAATGCAGCGTCAATGCCTATCTTGTTTTATGATATTTTACCTAAGAGAGGGTAGAGTAGGTACTATGAGAGGAGTAGGTCGTGGCTAGAATGTGTTATTATGTGCTACAATGTGTTCGAGTTGATGATGAGGAGGAGGAGTTGTGATCTTGTCTAGTGACCAACTTGTTATATGATGTCTCATTGACGAACATTGTCTGATGGTGATGACAAGTGGTAATGAATATGCCATTTAAACAGACTAGTTCATGATGAGTTGTTATTGTATAAAATATATATCTGTTTAAACATGTACAATGCCAAAATGCTAAAAAAACATAAATGTGAGCAGTAGAGCGGGCCTGAAAACGCGCTACTAGTATTTGAACTTACCAGTAGCGCTGGCCTAAAAACGCGCTACTGCTACAAAATAGTTGTAGCGCCGTAGCAGTAGCGTTCGTGCCCGCGCTACTGGTAGCTCAAAAACCAGCGCTGCTAGTAAGCATTTTGCTAGTACTGACTACCCATATCTTCAATATTAATCAAGCAGGAAGTAGGATTTTACCTCCATCGAGAGGGCCCGAACCTGGGTAAACATTTGTGTCCCTTGCTTCCTGTTACCATCAGCCTAATACACCGATAGGGACCCCCTACCCGAGATTCGCCAGTTTTGACACCGACAGGCCCCCTGGAGCTCCTCCGACCTCAACTCCAACTCTATATATTTGCTATCGGGGAGAAAAAAAATAAGAAAGAAGGATTCATCGCGTTTTACGATACGGAGATGCCGCCAAGCCCTAAAACCTCTCCGGAGGGCTGATCTAGAGTCCGTTCGGGGCTCCGGAGAGGGGATTCGTCGCCATCGTCATCATCAACCATTCTCCATCACCAATTTCATGATGCTCACCGCCGTGCGTTAGTAATTCCATCGTAGGTGTCACGACCGGTTTTTTCAATAAAATATTTATTGAGAAACCGACCTATAAATTCCAGTGTGAGGAAAATCCTCCTCACTGGAGACAAAACTTTGATACAATAAGCCAGTAGCATTAAAATATTACAGGTCGAGCTGAAGATGCCCAACCAATTATTACAAACACGCCAATAATTATACATAATGGCGGATATGACACAATGGTGTGGGGTGGCAATACTACTGACTCGAGATATAAGTGATTGGTGGAATAACACAGTGGGGTGGATAATAAGACTACTACACTCGCGGCTCATCGAGCGTCGAGGTGAGGCTCGATGAATTTATTTGGGTAGCGGAAACGGATATATCACAGTGACTAATCCAGGGGTCGCACGAGACTGACTGGGATTCCTCTAGGCGTCGGACTCGCTATCGAACTCTTCATCCATGAGATCGCCTTCACAAGATCCGCCAAATCAACAAGCCAGGTGAGTACTTTGAAAGTACTCGCAAGACAGTTCGGACATAAGATATAACAAATGTATGCATGAATGTTACATGATTAGTTTTTAACAATGTGCAATCAAATCAGTATAACAAAGTAAGTAAAAAGGGAATCGGCGGTAGTCCGCTCGAAAACCCAAAGAAGATAAACTCAAAACCGATCGGGTGTCTGAAGCGACGCCTCGAAGGGTGAACAAATAAGTAAAACATGCCACAGTCGGGCGTCTAAGTGACACCTCATAAAGGGCTTATATTGAAAGAAAAGACATGCGTGCCGCAGTCGGACGTCGGAGCGACATCACAGAAAGGGCTTATAACAAAAGTAAATAATAACAATGCCGCAGTCGGACGTCTGAGCGACATCGCAGAAAGGGCTTATAACAAAAGTAAATAATAACAATGTCGCAGCCGAACGTCTGAGCAACATCACAGAAAGGTCTTATAACAATAGTAAATAATAACAATGCCGCAGTTGGACGTCTGAGCGGCATCGCAGAAAGGGCTTATAATTCATTATTCATAACTGACAAGAAATGGTGCTCACAGAAAAATATTCCTCACAAGGCAATAAGCGGGTTAGTCCATTTACAGGAAATAAACATTTAACACTCATATGGTTCTCAGGAGTTTCTGTCACCGAGACTGACACTTGACAAGATAAGATGAACACAGTACTTGGACATGGATAAGATGAAATTCAAGAATTTTGACTCTGCAGAGTTTGTACTAAAATTATCCACAGCCAACGGATTTTCGTAGTCGCGAAGGACTAGTTCCGTTTACGGTATTTCGGAGGAAACACAGCTAACCAGTACACACCCATCCTACCTCACGTTGCCAGGAATCACCCTAGACAGCGTTCAAGAAAAACTTTGAGACGGGGAGATCACAATCTCGAATAGCATGTTATCAAATTTATATACGCGCGCTCTAAGGGGTGCCCCCCTCTCGGTCCCAACCGGAAACACCCATGCCCCCTGACCGGATGAAAGGCTTTAATCCAGGGCCATGGAACCCTCATCCCGGCCTCTCGATTCGGTGTGTACCAGGAAGTGGTTTGCAACTTACTAAGCCGTATCCCTTGCGGAAAACATGTGGTAGTACTAAAGGGAAGACGGACGGGAATTTGACTGATTTATGTTGACACTGGGTCAACGATCTGGCATAAGACTGGCATGCTACAACACTGCCATCTTACCCATTCACATGCCAACTCATGGCCATGCAACATGTTTCCAACAACTCATGGATTTCCCGAAACTCACTTGCCTCAACTCTTACGAGATAAACTTTCATCGAGATGCTCATGAACATGCCATGATACTCAAATAATGCAAATATGCCCAAACAACAATCATATCAAAAGTTCAAACATGCTTGCCTGGTTCGGGGTAGTCGGGGTCTAGCTCGGTGAAGTTCGCGGTTCCGTCACCTCCTTCGGTATCTACGGTAGACAAAACACACACGCTAACGACAATACCGTGGGGTACAGAAAAGTAACCCAAATATTTTTCAAATAAATATGATAAAAAACTAGACCAAATTTTGAAGAGGACAGAAAAAGAATCCCTCAAAAATCCCTTTCTGTTAAAAATTTATAAGAGTTTTGGTCCAAGGACCCATCTGTAATGAAACAGAAAACCCTCAGGGGCCTAAGCAGAAAAGTGCAGAAAAACGGTTCAGATTAGAAAGCGTATTTGCCAGAGTACGTTTTCAGAAAATGGTTCAAAAAAACAACAGAGAGGCTAACGGGCGGGTCCCACCCGTCAGGTTGGAATATTTGAAAGAGGCGGCAGAGCACGACGGTGCCCGGGAGCCGCGGTGGTCGCCGGCGGCGATCCACGGCGAGGCAGGGAGATCGGAAGGTATCTCCGTGCTCAGTGGGTTATTCTGCGTCGGTTGGTGGTGGTGGTGGTCGCCGGTGAGCACCACATCTACGGCGGCTCTTGCTCCGGCGGACGGCGGTTCGGGTGGTTGTGGGCCTCGTCGGAGAGTGCTGCGAAGGTTAGATTGAGGAGGGGGTTAGACTCCTGGTAGTTTGAGGGGATAGCTGACGAGAGTAGGACGCCGGGGACGGCCTCACCGGAGTGAAATGAGGTGGAGGCCGCGGCGGAACGAGGCGGCCGGAATCAAGGAAGAAGAGACCCTCGAGGCCCTTCTAGTGGCTGGGCGAGGACTAGTGAGGTGGTGGAGGTGTGCGGGGGCGAGAGCGAGCTCGGGGGTGCTATTTATAGCCGGCCCGAGGCGGTTGCCATGAACGGATAAGTCCGGCGAGTGTTACGGCGGCGCAGGGCACTGGTCGGGGTGGTGTTAGGGTTGAGCGTCATTGTGGAGGTCCACTGAATCCATTTGGATGCTAAACTAGTCGGGATTGAGTGCTTTGGGTATGGTCGACGGAACAGAGCGGCGCGGGCCCGTCGGCGGCAGGGAGCATGTTCTGTGCTCGCCGGGCCACAGCAACGGTGCCGCGGGCGTGCGCTGGCATGCACGAGACATGCGGAGCGCTAGGGAGAGCTGGGCGGTGCAGAACGGCGTTGTGCCGGGGGGGTGCCTTCTGTCGACCGGCACGGGAGGTCCCGACGCCGCAGAAGACGCCGACGAGGTTGGGCCAGGGTGCCATCGACGCTAGGAATCGGCCAAGCGTGCGTGCGGGGGTCTGGCCAGGGGGAAGAGGCCGTGTGCAACGTGCCAGGGCCCACTGTCGACGCGTGACTGAACACTGACGAAGGGAAACGACACTGAACTCTGAAACTTCTGAATATTTCTGAAACTGCAAGAAAACAATGCCGGCCAGGTGTTCGACAGAATGATTTTGGCAAGTGGGAGTTTCTCCTTGAGCTGATTTTTTGTGGAGTGGCTTCTCATTGCATCTGGGGGTACCCTGAATTTTTGTGGAATTTTTGGAGCAGAGAAGATATGAATTTCACTAAATTTGACAAATCTGGTCCAAACTTGCAGAGACTGTAATTTGAAATTTTTGAAAAGAAGAAGAGTGGATCTTGATTGTTCTAGGTTGTGGGTACCAAGGACTATCCAGGGGAGTTGGTTTGGGGTCAACACTCAAATGCATTTAGGTACTTGCTTTGCAAAATACCTAGGCTCAAAATAATTGGCAGAAAAGATTTGGGGAGAGAAATAAATGAAATAAAATTCAGAAATGGATTGAACTTGTTGAGACAGAAAGTTTGGATTGCCCCAAAGTGGAAGGAGAGATTTTAGGAAGATTTTACCATGTGGTGCATGGTAAAATCATGAGTGGTTTCAATATTGGAGAAGATGCAAAACTCCTAGGGTTTTCTTTTTAAAAGAAAATAGAACCCAATTTTTTTAAAAAATTTTGAGAAGAGGGCAAACAAAAGAAAAGTTTTTAAAAACAAAACACCAGAGTTGAAGAAGGTGCCAAAAAAAAATCTTTTGCCCAGGAAAAAAAATCTTGAGAGAAGGAGATTTTTGGAAGGGTTCAAATGACCTCCTTCAAAACCAACAAAGTTTTTGCTGAAAACCAAAAAAAAATTTTGGAGTGTCACAGTAGGCTTGCTGGACGGTGATAGGTTGGATGAGATCTATCATGTAATCGAGTTAGTTTTGCTAGGGTTTGATCCCTAGTATCAACTATGTTCTGAGATTGATGTTGCTATGACTTTGCTATGTTTAATGCTTGTCAGTAGGGCCCGAGTGCCATGATTTCAGATCTGAACCTATTATTTTTTCATGCATATATATGAGTTATTGATCCTATATTGCAAGTCTATAGTCACCTACTATGTGTTATGATCCGGCAACCCCGAACTGACAATAATCGGGACCACTCCCGATGATGACCATAGTTTGAGAAGTTCATGTATTCACTATGTGCTAATGCTTTGTTCCGGTACTCTATTAAAAGGAGGCCTTAATATCCCTTAGTTTCTATTAGGACCCCGCTGCCACGGGAGGGTGGACAAAAGATGTCATGCAAGTTATTTTCCATAAGCACGTATGACTATATTCGGAATACATGCGTACATTACATTGATGAATTGGAGCTAGTTCTGTGTCACCCTATGTTATGATTGTTACATGATGAACCGCATCCGGCATAATTCTCCATCACCGATCAAATGCCTACGAGCTTTTCACATATTGTTCTTCGCTTATTTACTTTTCCGTTGCTACTGTTACAATCACTACAAAACACCAAAAATAGTACTTTTGCTACCGTTACTTTTTTTTCCGTTACCGCTACTATCATATTACTTTGCTACTAAATACTTTGCTGCAGATACTAAGTTATCCAGGTGTGGTTGAATTGACAACTCAACTGCTAATACATGAGAATATTCTTTGGCTCCCCTTGTGTCGAATCAATAAATTTGGGTTGAATACTCTACCCTCGAAAAATGTTGCGATCACCTATACTTGTGGGTTATCAAGACTATTTTCTGGCACCGTTGTCTAGGAGCATAGCTCTATTCTTTGAGTCAATTTGGATTTATATCTGGCTTTCACTATGAAGAACTTGAAAGACGCTAAGACAACAATTTTCCCTCAACTACTAGGGGAGGTAAGGAACTGCCATCTTGCTCTGCACTTGATTCACCTTCTGTTTTGAATAAGCTTGCGACACCTAAACCTGCTTCTGCTATTCGTTCTGATATGTCGCATGTTATTGATGATGCCACTTCTGCTATGCACGATACTTATGATGAAACTACTTCTATACTTGATACTACTTTGCCACTTGGTGAATTCTTCGTTGAACAAATTGCTAGAGCTAGAGAGAAATAAATTATTGAAATTGATTATATAGATGAAAGTGATGATGAAGACTTGCCTGTTATTCCTGAGGGTTATGTTTTTGATAAATAAGCTTCTTTAGCTATTTTAGCTTGCAAAGATAGATACGAGCTCAAAAGGTTATTAGCTAAATGGAAGAAGCAATCTCTTAATGCTAGAATGAAACCTGACCCTGCTTTTGCTACTTCACCTATATGTGTTACTAATAAGGATTATGAATTCGCTTTTGATCCTGATATAATTACTTTGGTTGAATCTGATCCTTTTCATGCCTATGAATCTGAAACTGTTGTGGCACATCTTACTAAATTAAATGATATAGCCACCCTATTCACTAATGATGAGAAATCTCGCTATCTTTATATCCTTAAAATATTTCCGTTCGAATTAAAGAGTGATGCTAAGATATGGTTTAATTCTCTTGATCCTGGTTGTGTGCGTAGTCCCCAGGATATGATTTATTACTTCTCTGCTAAATATTTCCCTGCTCATAAGAAACAAGCTGCTTTGAGGGATATATATAATTTTGTGCAAATTGAAGAAGAGAGTCTCCCACAAGCTTGGGGGAGGCTTCTCCAATTACTTAATGCTTTGCCTGATCATCCTCTTAAGAAAAATTAAATACTTGATATCTTTTATAATGGACTAACCGATGCTTCCAGAGGTCACCTGGATAGTTGTGCTGGTTCTGTTTTCAGGGAAAGAACACTGGATGAAGCTGAAATTCTATTGAATAATATGTTGAAAAATGAAAATAATTGGACAATTCCTGAGTCTATTCCTAAACCAACTCCTAAGAAGAGAGGTGTCCTATTTCTCAGTCCTGAAGATATGCAAGAGGCAAATAAATCTATGAAAGAAAAGGGTATAAAAGCTGAAGATGTTAAGAATTTACCTCCTATTGAAGAAATACATGGTCTTAATCTGTCGCCTATTGAAGAAACATATGATCTTAATCCATTACCTATTGAAGAACCTCATGGTCTTGATAACCCGACACAGGTAGTAAAGGTAAATTCTCTCTATAGATATGATAAAGCTGACATCCCTCCTACTAAAATTGCTAGCCAATGCTTGGATGAGTTTGATAATTTTATAGTTAAGCAAGAAGATTTCAATGCTTATTTTGGTAGACAATTAAAACAAAATGCTTATATGATTGAACACTTGAGTAATTACATGGCTAATGTTAAAGGTGAACTTAAACTCATTAGTAAACATGCTTCTATGGGTACCACTCAAGTAGAACAAGTACTTAAAGCTCAAAATGATTTGCTGAATGAAATGAATAGTAAGAAAAATAATTATGTTGTTATAGTGGCTACTAGAACTGGTAAGATGACTCAGGAACCTTTTTATTCTGAAGGCCACCCTAAGAGAATTGAACAAGATTCTCAGAGAAATAATATTGGTGCACCTAATTCTTATAAAAAGAAGAAAAAGAAAAACGATAGGACTTTGCATGCTTCTAGTGAACCTATTGCTGAACCACCTGAGAATCCAAATGATATCTCTATTTCTGATGCTGAAACACAATCTGGTAATGAACATGAACCTAGTGAATATATCAATGATGTTGTTCATGATGATGCTCAACATAGTAATGATAATGATGTAGAAATTGAACCTGCTGTTGATCCTGATAACCCACAATCAAAGAATCAATGTTATGATAAAAGAGACTTTGTTGCTAGGAAACATGGTAAAGAAAGAGAACCATGGGTTCAGAAACCCATGCCTTTTCCTCCCAAACCATCCAAGAAAAAGGATGCTGAGGATTTTGAGCGCTTTGCTGAAATGATTAGACCTATCTTTTTGCGTATGCGATTGACTGATATGCTCAAAATGAATCCTTATGCTAAGTATATGAAGGATATTGTCACAAATAAGAGAAAGATACCGGAAGCTGAGATTTCCACCATGCTTGCTAATTATACTTTTAAGGATGGAATACCTAAGAAACTTGGAGATCCAGGAGTACCAACTATACCATGCTCCATTAAAACAAACTATGTTAAAACTGCTTTATGTGATCTTGGAGCTGGTGTTAGTCTTATGCCTCTGTCTATATATCGTAGACTTGATTTGAATAAGTTGACACATACTAAAATATCTTTGAAAATGGCTGATTAATAAACTGCTATACCTGTCGGTATTTGCGACGATGTGCCTGTTGTGGTTGCAAATGTTACTATTTTAACGGACTTCGTTATTCTTGATATTCCCGAGGACAATAGTATGTCTATTATTCTTGGAAGACCTTTTTCTAATACTGCAGGGGCTGTTATTGATTGCAACAAAGGCAATGTCACTTTTCATGTTAATGGTAATGAGCATACGGTACACTTTCTGAGGAAACAACCTCAAGTCCACAGTATCAATTCTATTGGAAAAATTCCATCGATTATATTTGGAGGTTTTGAATTTCCTCTTCCTACTGTCAAAAAGAAATATGATATTCTTATTATTGGGGATGTGCATATCCCCGTTGAGGTAACATAGTGTTATTCGAAATTTCTCCGGTTCCATGTTATTCGGAATGAGTTTGTTAACAAGACTTGATCAACCTTGTTAGTGGATTCTTTTTGATGAGCATGAGATGGATGAAACTAGAAGGCACAACCTTCTGTACCCTCCTTTTACTTTATGTTATTTAGTTGAAATAAAGTAAAAATAGTAATTTTCTGTATGTTTTCTGATTTATCCGTGCAATATAAAAATACCCTGAAAATAAAAGTTCTCCAAATGCCCTGAAAATAGAATATGATTTTTTCTAGAATTTTTTAGAATATCTGGCACTGAGAACACAGCAGGAGGGGCAAGCACCTGGCCACGAGGGTGGAGGGCGCGCCCTACCCCTCCTGGGCACGCCCCCTGCCTCGTGGGCCCATGGTGGCTCCCCTCCCCTTATTCCTACACCCACACACTTCTTCTTCCTCCCAAAAAAATCACCATCCAGCTCAAGCACGAGTTCTATCTCATTTTGCTGCGATTTTCGATCTGCTTGCTCAAAGCACCTCTCAAAAAAAGCTTGGGGAGATTGTTCCTTGGTATGTGACTCCTTCATTGGTCCAATTAGTTTTTGCTCTAGTGCTTTATTCTTGCAAATTTGTCCTGCCTAGGTGACCATGTTCTTGAGCTTGCATGTCAAATTTATATGGTTCCAAGTAGTTCTAATGCTTGATATAGGCTCTAGGCACTTGTAGGAGTAGTTTCTATCAATTTTATTGAGCTTGGTTCACTTTTACTTGAAGTTACTAAAAACTCAGAAATTTTTTCAGAGGAAAGAATATGCTTAGGAAAATGTTCCAAGGTGGTTCTTCAAGGAAGTTAGGACCCAGGCTTGCAATGCGTGATGTTGCCAATGAGCCACCAAGGAACGCTCCAGTGGGGCCATGTGAATGGCCTTCAGAGGACTTTATGGATCGAGCGGGAATCAAGGAAGAATTTAATGCATATTTGTGTAACGCTGAACTTGTGAGCTTCGAGGAGGAAAAGTGCCATCAGTACCACTATCTCACTAGTTCATTTGTTAGGAGGCAAAAGGAAGACATTTTATTACCAGAGAGGAGGCAGATGAGTACGAGAGGAGGGCGGAGGCAGCTCGCCGCCACGCTGCAGCTCAGGAGGCGATAGCCGCTGCATCTCAGTACGACCCCAACTGCAACTTTGGATATCCTCCAGGCCATCCGTGGCAATAAACCAACTTAGGCCAAAAGCCTAAGCTTGGGGGAGTACGTATTTCCCACCGACATTACATTTATGTGCACACACTCATTGCTAGATGTCGATGCTCATACTTTTTCATTTTAATATCCATGCTAGTTTATTTTATTTTTCTTGCTTTCTTCTTGTGTGTTTGTTAAATCTTAAGAAAAATTAAAAAAAATTAGTTGCAGCTTTTAGCTAGTTTATTTTCTTGCTGTAGTAGAAATAATTAAAAAGAAACCCCAAAAAGATTTCATGTTCTTCTTTTTGCTTGTTGGCAGCTTTCCCGTGTAAATAGTTTTATTTCTTTTCTTTTCTTTGGGGGTCGATAGGAGAAGACCATAACTAAATTGTTGAAGTGGCGCTTATATGCATTATTGTTGACTTAACCAAGAGCCCATATTGCCTTGTCTTCTCATGTTTATTGAATGCTCACAGATTCCAGCTTAGTCCAATGCACATGCAGTCTTATTATTATTCACTTCGTTCGGTCATGCAAGTGAAAGGCAATTATGACGATATATGATGGACCGACTGAGATGAGAAAAGCTTCTATGAACTCGACCTCTCTTGTTTTTGTAAATTGATTAGTTCATTGTTCCTGATTCAGCCTATTATGAATAAACATGTTTGCAATGACAATTAGAGATCATAGTTGCTTGTGCCATGCTTGATTAGCTAAGAGTTATAATGGATTACCTTGCGTGCCAACATGCTATTAAGATGGTTGTGATGTGGTATAGTGGGGTGGTATCCTCCTTTGAATGATTTAAGTGACTCGACTTGGCACATGTTCACACATGTAGTTGATGAAACAAGTCAACATAGCCTTCACGATATTTATGTTCATGGTCGATTATATCCTACTCATGCTTGCATCCAATGTTTATTAATTTTAATGCATGTTCATGACTGTTGTCGCTCTCTAGTTGGTCGCTTCCCAGTCTTTTGCTAGCCTTCACTTGTACTAAGCGGGAATACTGCTCGTGCATCCAATCCCTTTAAACCCATAGTTATTCCATATGAGTCCACTATACATTCCTATATGCGGTATCTACCTGCCGTTCCAAGTAAAATTGTATGTGCCAAACTCCAAACCTTCAAATGAAATTCTGTTTTGTATGCTCGAATAGCTCATGTATCAACTAGGGATGTACGTATCTTCCATGCTAGGCGGGTTATTCGCAAGAGGAGTGGACTCCGCTCCTCATTCACGAGAAAATGCCTGGTCACCGGGATGCCTAGTCTCATGCTTTATGCAAACTAAATCAAAATAATTGCAAACAAAACTCCCCCTGGGACTGTTGCTAGTTGGAGGCACTCGTTGTTTCGAGCAAGCCATGGATTTATGCTTGTTGGTGGAGGGGGAGTATAAACTTTACCATTCTGTTTGGGAACCGCCTATAATGTGTGTAGCATGGAAGATATCGCCATCTCTTGGTTGTTATGTTGACAAGAAAGTATGCCGCTCAAAATATTATTTATCTCTATTTCAAAATAGAGCTCTGGCACCTCTACAAATCCATGCTTCCCTCTGCGAAGGGCCTATCTATTTACTTTTATGTTGAGTCACCACCCTCTTATTAAAAAGCACTAGCTAGAGAGCGGAGCTGTCATTTGCATCCATTACTATTAATTTATATTAGGTATGACTATGATTGGATCTCTTTTACCATGAATAACAATGTCTAGTCAGTCCTTGATCTTTAAAGGCGCTCTACATTTATGTTTTGCGGTCTCAGAAAGGGCTAGCGAGATACCATCTTATTATATCATATCATGATTGTTTTGAGAAAGTGTTATCATCCGAGATTTATTATTATTGCTCGCTAGTTGATTATGCGATTGATATGAGTAAACATGAGACCTAAGAGTTATTGTGAATGTGGTTAGTCATAATCTTTGCTGAAAACTTGAATGCTGACTTTACGTATTTACAACAACAAGAGCAAACAGAGTTTGTAAAAGTTTTTCTTTATTACTTTAGGTTTATCAACTGAATTGCTTGAGGACAAGCAAAGGTTTAAGCTTGGGGAGTTGATATGTCTCCCTCGTATCTACTTTTCCAAACACTTTTGCCCTTGTTTTGGACTCTAACTTGCATGATTTGAATGGAACTAACCCGGACTGACGTTGTTTTCAGCAGACTTTCCATGGTGTTATTTATGTGCAGAAACAAAAGTTCTCGGAATGACCTGAAACTCCACGGAACGTCTATTTGGAAATAATAAAAAATCTTTGCAAAAGATGAAGACCAGGGGGCCCACACCCTGTCCACGAGGATGGAGGGCGCGCCCCCTACCTCATGGGCCCCCTGGAGCTCCTCCGACCTCAACTCCAACTCTATATATTTTCTTTCAGGGAGAAAAAAATAAGAAAGAAGGATTCATCGCGTTTAACGATACGAAGCCGCCGCCAAGCCCGAAACTCTCTCGGGAGGGCTGGTCTGGAGTCCGTTCGCGGCTCCGGAGAGGGGAATCCGTCACCATCGTCATCATCAACCATCCTCCATCACCAATTTCATGTTGCTCACCGCCATGCGTGAGTAATTCCATCGTAGGCTTGCTGGACGGTGATGGGTTGGATGAGATTTACCATGTAATCGAGTTAGTTTTGTTAGGGTTTGATCCCTAGTATCCACTATGTTTTGAGATTGATGTTGCTATGACTTTGCTATGCTTAATGCTTGTCACTAGGGCCCGAGTGCCATGATTTCAGATATGAACCTATTATGTTTTCATGAATATATATGAGTTCTTGATCCTATCTTGCAAGTCTATAGTCACCTATTATGTGTTATGATCCGTTAACCCTAAAGTGACAATAATCGGGACCACTCCAGGTGATGACCGTAGTTTGAGGAGTTCATGTATTCACTAAGTGTTAATGCTTTGGTCCGGTACTCTATTAAAAGGAGGCCTTAATATCCCTTAGTTTCCATTAGGACCCCGATGCCACGGGAGGGTAGGACAAAAGATGTCATGCAAGTTCTTTTCCATAAGCACGTATGACTATATTCGGAATACATGCCTACATTACATTGATGAATTGGAGCTAGTTATGTGTCACCCTAAGTTATGATTGTTACATGATGAACCGCATCTGGCATAATTCTCCATCACCGATCCAATGCCTACGAGCTTTTCACATATTGTTCTTCGCTTATTTACTTTTCCGTTGCTATTGTTACAATCACTACAAAACACCAAAAATATTACTTTTGCTACCGTTACTTTTGTTACCGTTACCACTACTATCATATTACTTTGCTACTAAATAATTTGCTGCAGATACTAAGTTATCCAGGTGTGGTTGAATTGACAACTCAACTGCTAATACTTGAGAATATTCTTTGGCTCCCCTTGTGTCGAGTCAATAAATTTGGGTTGAATACTCTACCCTCGAAAACTTTTGCGATCCCCTATACTTGTGGGTTATCACTGCTTACGACGCCAGTTCAGCACTTCAGATCAACGTCCAGGTTAGTTGATCACCGACTGACCCTTCAACTTGCCGCTTGTTCTGTTAGGATATGGCACCTAAAAACTTTCTTAGAGGAATCTTTCCGTCGGTCTGTGTTTTGCATTTGTACACCCACTGGGTGTTTTGACTTGTCACTAAGTAAACTTGCACTTTGAGCTGACTATGTCGTTATGGATTGATTCTTTGAACCAGTGGGGGCACGCTGAGTGCACCCACTGGGTGTAGTCCCCGAGACCATAGTTGACTGCGGGCAGTCGACTGTGGTCTGATAATCAGAATTTCCTCACTTGGCCTAGACGGACCATGACGAGTGGAACCTGAACCAGTGGGGGAACGCTAAGTGTACAGACTGGGTGTAATCCCCGAGACCGTGGTTGACTACTGGCAGTCGACAATGGTCTGAGAATGACTTTTTTTTACACTCAACCTGGACAGCCCATGTCGAGTGGAAACTGGACCAGTGGGGGCACGCTAAGTGCACCCACTGGGTGTAGTCCTCGAGACTACTGTTGGATGTTTGATTCGGCAGTAGTCTTAGAACTTGTTGAATTTATCAAATCATTGTTGTCGATTGACTGTCTTTCGTTTACAGAAATCTTGTGAACTTGGAGCTTATTTTGCTGACCTCGAGAGGCAGCAGATTCAACTCAACCTTGATCTGGAGCTGGCCAAGACAAATCTGCAGAAAGCCCCGGATGAAGCCACTGCTAAGAAAGACTTGTCGACTGATTTATCTCTGAACCGGATTTCACTCTGCTTTTTCTGAACCAAGCATTGTTTCTTTCAGAGAAACTGAACCAAGCTATGGCGAAAAAGGACCAAGATCTAGCAGCCGCACAGAAAACAGCTGAGGAGAAAACTGCACTCGCTGAACAGAAGCTAGTTTCAGTCGGCAAACTGGAGGAAGAAAATGCCAAGCTAAAAACTGCCCTTGACGAAGCCAATAAGGAAGCAACTCGCCTGAAGAAGGACAAGAACCATCTGAACGAGAAGATGGAAGGCATTGCTCGCAAGAGGGACAATCTGGAGAACTATCTGGGTGGTCTTGCTAAGAAGCAGTTCATCATGCTTGAAGGTATTTTCTTTGACCCGGCTGACTTGTTACTGTTGAGTCGACAAACAACCACTGACTCATCCTTGAATGGCGCATGCAGAATTTTGCCGGAACTTTGAGGAAGAGACCGGGCGAGTGGAAACAAGCTTGAACCCCATCTACTCTCCAGCGAAGGATGATGCTGCCATGAACGTACTCTGACTAGAATCTCGCGTTGCTGGTGTTGTTGACTATCTTGCTCGACTGAAGGTTGCGGTTTCGTGGATCGAAACAGTACTCTGGCCAGGGGCGACACTCTACGATGACCTCGAGTCTCTAATGACTCGACTTAATGAGGTTCCCGGTCGAGTGAAGGAATGGAAGAAGTCTTCTGCTCGGTGCGGTGCCGATGTGGCTCTGTCCTTGGTTCGTGTCCACTGCAAGGAAGCGCGAGAAGAGAAGCTAGCAGCGATTAAGGTTGCCAATACCAAGAGGCTCGACTTCCAATCTTTCATGGAAACCTTTATTGCTGCTGCCACTCGGATTGCTGACGAAATCGACCTGGACGATTTCGTCGAGCCTGCTAGCCCTCCTCCTGCGGAGTGAACAAACTTTTATGCCTCGCCTTAAATTTGCCTCGGAATGCCGAGTGATTTTGTAACCGTTAAACTCCTCCAGGCCGGATGCCCGAGTACTGTAATTCATTGTCTGAACTTGGTTTACCTTGAATGGGTTTTGTTCTTCACTCGGAATAATCTTTGTACTTGAGATGCAGCTCTGAGGAGGAGATTCCAGTCGACCTGCACCTTGTCTTCCTTGCAGATGAGGATGGAGCATACGTTGTACTTGTGGTGTAGCTCCAAGGAGAAAGTTGCAGTTGACCTGGCCCTCGTCGTCCTTACGGATAGGGATGGACCATACATCGTACTTGTACGACAGCTCTAAGGAGTAGGGGGCAGTCGACCTACACCTCGTCGTCCCTGCGGATAGGGATGGAGCGCACGTTATACTTGTGCCGAAGATCCGAAGAGGAGGTAGCAGTCGATCTGCGCCTCATCGTCCTTGCAGATTGGGATGTGTTTCAATCCTAAGCGAGCACTGGACTGCAGCTAAGCCCCCGAGTGGGAGGGTTGCTCTCCACTCGGTGGGATTTTTTAAACTTAGGCGAGTAGTAGACTGCAGCTAAGCCCCCGAGTGGGAGGATTGCTCACCATTCGGTAGTATTTTTCAAACTTAGGCGAGTACTGGTCTGCAGCTAAGCCTCCGAGTGGGAGGATTGCTCACCATCAGTAGGATTTTTCAAACTTAAGCGAGTACTGGACTGCAGCTAAGCCTCGGAGTGGGAGGGTTGCTCAACACTCGGTAGGATTTTTCAAACTTAGGCGAGTACTGGACTGTAGCTAAGCCCCCAAGTGAGAGGCTTGCAAACCATTCGGTAGGATTTTTCAAACTTAGGTGAGTACTGGACTACAGCTAAGCCCCCGAGTGAGAAGCTTGCTCACCATTCGGTAGGATTTTTCAAACTTAGGCGAATACTGGATTGCAGCTAAGCCCCCGAGTGAGAGGCTTGCTCACCACTCGGTAGGATTTTTCAAACTTAGGCGAGTACTGGACTGCAGCTAAGCCCCCGAGTGAGAGGTTTGCTCACCACTCGGTAGGATTTTTCAAACTTAGGCGATTACTCGACTGCAGCTAAGCCCCCGAGTGAGAGGCTTGCTCACCACTCGGTAGGAATTTTCAAACTTAGGCAAGTACTGGACTGCAGCTAAGCTCCCGAGTGAGAGGTTTGCTCACCACCTAGTAGGATTTTTCAAACTTAGGCGAGTACTATACGGCAGCTAAGCTCCCGAGTGAGAGGCTTGCTCACCACTCGGTAGGATTTTTCAAACTTTGGCGAGTACTGGACCGTAGCTAAGCCCCCGAGTGACAGGGTCGCTCACCACTCGATAGGATTTTTAAAACTTAGGCGAGTACTGGACTGCAGTTAAGCCCCTGAGTGAGAGGGTCGCTCACCACTCGGTAGGATTTTTCAAACATAGGCGAGTACTGGACGGCAGCTAAGCCCCCGAGTGGGAGGGTTGCTGAACTCTGTAGGATTTTTCAAACTTAGGCGAGTGCTGGACTGTAGCTAAGCCCTCGAGTGAGAGGCTTGCTCACCACTCGGTAGGATTTTTCAAACTTAGGCGAGTACTGGACCGCAGATAAGCCCCCGAGTGAGAGGGTCTCTCACCACTCGGTAGGATTTTTCAAACTTAGGCGAGTACTGGACTGCAGCTAAGCCCCCGAGTGATCGTGTCGCTAACCACTCGGTAGGATATTTCAAACATAGTGGAGTACTGGACTGCAGCTAAGCCCCCGAGTGGGAGGGTTGCTCACCACTCGGTAGGATTTTTCAAACTTAGGCGAGTACTGAACTGCAGCTAAGCCCCCGAGTGAGAGGCTTGCTCACCACTCGGTAGGATTTTTCAAATTTAGGCGAGTACTGGACTGCAGCTAAGCCCCCGAGTGAGAGGCTTGCTAACCACTCGGTAGGATTTTTCAAACTTAGGCGAGTACTGGACTGCTGCTAAGCCCCCGAGTGAGAGGCTTGCTCACCACTCGGTAGGATTTTATAAACTTAGGCGAAACGGATTCGCGGCTAAGTCTCCGAGTGAGAGGCTTGCTCACCACTCGGTAGGATTTTTCAAACTTAGGCGAAACGGATTCGCGGCTAAGTCACCGACTTGGGGATTTCAGACAGAAATATAAGCAACGACAATCATTTTAGAAGACTGTAAAACTCTTGTCTTTGATAAACAAACTACAAAGGTATTTCTTATTACGTCTAAACAAACTGAGTGCTCAAGTATAAAAGGGGCGGAGCAGTTCCGCATTCCAAGCGGGCGGCTCATCTTTTTTGTGCTCGATATTATAAAGGTGGTACGCTCCATTGTGGAGTAC
Organism: Aegilops longissima; assembly: GCA_021605205.1. Taxonomy (NCBI): domain Eukaryota; kingdom Viridiplantae; phylum Streptophyta; class Magnoliopsida; order Poales; family Poaceae; genus Aegilops; species Aegilops longissima. The sequence continues at coordinate 18,969,638 of CM038676.1, read as the reverse complement.
TCTCGTGACAATGAAGGGGCCTTCCCAGGCAGCAGCAAGCTTGTGTGGTTTCTGCTGATCCACTCGGAGAACCAAGTCTCCCTCCTAAAATGCCCGACCCCTCACGTTTCTGGCATGGAATTGACGCAGGTCTAGCTGATAGATGGTCGACTGGATCAGGGCCATCTCCCTTTCCTCTTCCAGGAGATCGACTGCATCTTGTCGTGCCTGTTCTGCTTCATCTTCTGAGAAAAGCTCGACTAGGGGTGCATTGTGGAGCAAGTCACTCGGACGTACAACTTCAACTCCATAAACTAAGAAGAATGCAGTTCGGCCAGTCGACCGATTGGGAGTTGTCCTTTGCCCCCACAACACTGACGGAAGTTCATCGACCCAGGCTCCTGTTGCGTGTTTGAGATCACGCATCAGTCGGGGTTTCAGCCCTTTGAGAATCAATCAGTTTGCTCTTTCAGCTTTTCCATTCGACTGGGGGTGGGAGACTGAAGCATAGTCGACTCGAGTACCTTGGGAAGCATAGAAGGCTCTGAACTCATCAGAATCGAAGTTTGACCCATTTTCAGTGATGATGCTGTGTGGAACACCATATCTGAATGTTAACTCTCTGACAAAGCTGACAGCAGTACTGGCTTTAAGGTTTTTGATAGGCTTGGCTTCAATTCATTTGGTGAACTTGTCGACTGCCGCGAGCACGTGAGTGAAGCCGCTCCTACCAGTCCTTAGAGGTCCAACCATATCCAAACCCCAAACAGCAAAGGGCCAGACGAGTGGAATGGTCTTCAGGGCTGATGCAGGCTTGTGACACATGTTGGAGTAAAACTGGCAACCTTCACATTTGTTGACTATTTATTTCGCCATTTCATTTGCTTGTGGCCAGTAATATCCCTCTCAGTATGCTTTGGCCACAATGGTCCGAGAGGATGCATGGTGGCCACAGGTCCACGAGTGGATGTCGTTGAGGATCACTCGACCTTCTTCTGGTGATATGCATTTCTGACTGACTCTAGTTACACTTTCTCTGAACAGCTGCCCTCTTATCACAGTAAAGGCTTTGGATCGACGGACGATCTGTCGAGCCTCCTCTTCATCCTCTAGGAGTTCCCTCCTAAGGATGTACGCAATGTATGGCACTGTCCAGTCGGGAGTGATGACCAAAACTTCCATGATCAAATCGATCACGGCTGGAACGTCGGATTTGTGGCACTCTTAGGCTGCGGGGGCTCTTCAGTGAAAGGATCTTCTTGAACTGAAGGTGTATGAATGTGTTCCAAAAACACGTTGCTGGGAATGGCCTCCCTCTTGGAACCTATCTTTGCCAAATCATCAGCTGCTTGATTTTTTCAGTCAGGGTATATGATGGAGCTCTAACCCTTCAAACTTCTTTTCCAACTTTCTCATTGCATTACAGTAACCAGTCATAGCTGGGCTTCTAACGTCCCACTCCTTCATCACTGGATTAACCACCAAATCTGAGTCGCCGTAGACCATGAGGCGACGGACGCTGAGTGAAATGGCCGTACGCAACCCATACAGGAGTGCTTCATATTCAGCTTCGTTGTTGGAGGAATCAAAGTGAATCTGGAGGACATATCTGAGTGTGTCTCCTTGGGGGGATACCAATACCACCCCAGCACCGGAACCATTCAGCACCTTGGATCCGTCAAAGAACATGGTCCAATGCTCCGAGTGAACTTGAGTCAGTAGTTGCTGTTCGATCCACTCGGCGAGGAAATCTGCTATTGCTTGGGACTTGATAGCTTTGTTTGCCTCAAACTTGATATCCAAGGGAAGGAGTTCAATCGCCCCCTTTGCCACTCGACCAGTTGCATCTCTGTTGTTCAGGATTTCCCATAATGGGGTGTCGCTGACGACTATAATGGAGTGGTCAGAGAAATAGTGTGCAACCTTCTTTGTGGTCATGTAAATTCCATAGACAAGCTTCTCATAATGCGGATATCTTTGCTTGGATGGAGTGAGGACTTCAGAAACATAGTACACTGGGCGCTGAACTTTATAGACTTTTCCTTCTTCTTCCCGCTCGACCGTGAGTACTGTACTAACAGTCCAGTGGCTGCAATATAAAACAGTAAAGGTTCTTTGCTGATTTGGGGCAGTGAGCACCGGCTGGGTGGAAAGCAGGGCTTTGAGCTCTGCAAATAGGGCGTCAGCTTCAGGTGTCCACTCGAACTTGTCAGACTTTTTCATCAGTTGGTAAAGAGGCAATGCCTTTTCACCGAGGCGAGAGATGAATCAACTCAAGGCGGCCAAACAACCAGTAAGCTTCTGGACATCATGCACACGCACAGGGCGTTTCATTCGGAGGATGGCACCAACTTTCTCCGGGTTTGCGTCGATCCCCCGCTCGGAAACGAGAAAACCGAGTAACTTTCCACCTGGGACTCCGAATGTGCACTTTGATGGATTCAGCTTGATATCATACCTTCTGAGGTTGGCAAAGGTTTCAGCAAGGTTAGCCAGCAGGTCGGAACCTTTACGCGACTTGACCACAATATCATCCATATAAGCTTCCACATTCCGATTGATTTGAGTGAGCAAACACTTCTGAATCATTCTCATGAATGTGGCTCCGGCGTTCTTGAGGCCGAATGGCATGGTGACATAACAGAAGCACCCAAATGGAGTGATGAAAGCTGTTTTTATCTCATCGGGTCCATATAGTCGGATCTGATGATACCCGGAATAGGCGTCCAAGAAGGACAAGCGCTCACACCCTGCAGTCGAGTCGACTATCTGGTCGATGCGGGGGAGAGGAAAATGATCTTTCGGGTAGGCCCGATTGATATGCTTGTAGTCAATGCACATGCGAAGTGAGTCGTCCATCTTGGTGACCATGACAACATTGGCGAGCCACTCAGAGTGGTAAATCTCTCGAATGAACTCAGCTGCCAGGAGCCGAGCCACTACCTCACCAATTGCTTTTCTCTTCTGTACGACAGACCGTCGAAGATGTTCCTTGACTGGTTTTACTTTCGGGTCGACTCGCAAACAGTGCTCAGCCAGTCCCCTGGGAACACCAGGCATGTCAGAAGGTTTCCATGCAAAGATGTTCCAGTTCTCACGGAGGAACTAGATGAGCGCTTCTTCCTATTTGTTGTCGAGTGTTGTTGAGATGTGAGTCGGAGCAGCATTGGGATCGGTCGGGTGAATATGAATCGGCTTCGTTTCACCGGACGACTGATATGCAGAGTCTGTGGCAGGCTTCTTGGCTCGCAACAAATCACTGGGATCTGCATTTTTCTGATACTCTTGCAATTCTACTACTGCCATTTGTGCATCGGCGATCTTTGAGCCCTTCTGGAAGCACTCTTCTGCCTTATGCCCATTGCCAGTGATAGTGATCAATCCTCTGGGACCAGGCATCTTCAATTTGAGGTACACGTAACATGGTCGAGCCATAAAACGTGCATAAGCAGGCCTACCCAGAATAGCATGATAAGCACTCTGGAAATCCACGACTCCAAATGTCAACTTTTCGTTGCGGTAATTCTTGGAATCACCGAAAACCACATGAAAACTCATATTGCTTTCACTAAGTTTGGACATCGGAATGCCCATCCCTTTCAAGGCTTCAGCATAAAGGATATTCAGGCCAATGCCACCATCCATCAGCACCTTAGTCAGCCGAGTGCCTTCCACAACTAGGTCGACCACCAACGCTTGCCTCCCAGGGGTGGCTATGCGTGCTGGGTGATCAGACTGGTCGGATGTAATGGCAGTCCGAGACCACTTCAAATAACTGGGTGTCGCTGGAGCGACCATGTTCACTTCTCTGTTAATGACTTTTAGTTGACTTTTGCTCTCAACATCAGCAAAAATCATCAGAGTGGAATTGACGTTGGGGAAACCATCATCTTCTTCTTTATCCTCACCCTTGTCCGACTCCTTTTCCTTCTCCTTGGGTTGTTTCTCTCGGAACTGCTGGATCAGGAGCCGACACTGTCGAGTGGTGTGTTTAGGGTAAATGAGATTACCCTCTTCTGTTGGGGAACGTAGTAATTTCAAAAAATTTCCTACGCACACGCAAGACTATGGTGATGGCATAGCAACGAGAGGGAGAGTGTCGTCCACGCACCCTCGTGAGACCGAAGCGGTAGCGTTATAACAACGCTGTTGATGTAGTCGACGCGTCTTCACGATCCGACCGATCTAAGCACCGAACGACGGCACCTCCGAGTTCTGCACACGCTCAGCTTGATGACGATCCCGGACTCGATCCAGCAAAGTGTCGGGATGAGTTCCGCCAGACGACGGCGTGGTGATGATGATGATGCTCCACCGACGCAGGGCTTCGCCTAAGCTCCGACGATATGACTTCACGGCGAGGGGCTTCGCTTAAGCTCATGACGATATGACCGAAGTGGAATATGGTGGAGGGGGCACCGCACACAGCTAAGGAACGATCCGTAGATCAACTTCGTGTTGCTGGGTGCCCCCTGCCCCGTATATAAAGGAGCAAGGGGTGCGGCCAGCCCAAGGGCGCTGAGGAGTCCTACTCCCACCGAGTAGGACTCCCCCTTCCTAGTTGGAATAGGATTGGGAGGGGAAGAGGGAAGGCGCGCCCCTCTCCTTGTCCTATTCGGACTAGAGGGGAGGGGCGCGCCTGCCCTGGCCGGCCCTTCCTCTTCTCCCTATGGCCCATTAAGGCCCATTGACCCCGGGGTTCCGTAACCCCGGTGTTCCGTAACTTCCTGTTTCATCCGGAACCTTCCAAGTCAAACATAGGCTTCCAATATATCAATCTTTATGTCTCGACCATTTCGAGACTCCTCGTCATGTCCGTGATCACATCCGGACTTCAACAACCTTCGGTACATCAAAACTTATAAACTCATAATGAACTGTCATCGAAACCTTAAGCGTGCGGACCCTACGGGTTCGAGAACTATGTAGACATGACCTAGAATTATTCTCGGTCAATAACCAATAGCGGAACCTGGATGCCCATATTGGTTCCTACATATTCTACGAAGATCTTTATCGGTCAAACCGCATAACGATATACGTTGTTCCTTTTGTCATCGGTATGTTACTTACCCGAGATTCGATCGTCGGTATCCAATACCTAGTTCAATCTCGTTACTGGTAAGTCTCTTTACTCGTTCCGTAATACATCATCTCGCAACTAACTTATTAGTTGCAATGCTTGCAAGGCTTATATGATGTGTATTACCGAGAAGGCCCAGAGATACCTCTCCGATAATCGGAGTGACAAAACCTAATCTCAAATACGCCAACCCAACATGTACCTTTGGAGACACCTGTAGTACTCCTTTATAATCACCCGATTACGTTGTGACGTTTGGTAGTACCAAAGTGTTCCTCCGTAAACGGGAGTTGCATAATCTCATAGTTACAGGAACATGTATAAGTCATGAAGAAAGCAATAGCAACATACTAAGCGATCAAGTGCTAGGCTAACGGAATGGGTCATGTCAATCAGATCATTCTCCTAATGATGTGATCCCGTTAATCAAATGACAACTCATGTCTATGGTTAGGAAACATAACCATCTTCGATTAACGAGCTAGTCAAGTAGAGGCATACTAGTGACACTCTGCTTGTGTATGTATTCACACATGTATTATGTTTCCGGTTAATACAATTCTAGCATGAATAATAAACATTTATCATGATATAAGGAAATAAATAATAACTTTATTATTGCCTCTAGGGCATATTTCCTTCAGATCCCACTTGCACTAGAGTCAATAATCTAGTTCACATCGCCATGTGATTTAACATCAATAGTTCACATCTATATGTGGTTAACACCCATAGTTCACATCGACATGTGACCAACACCCAAAGGGTTTACTAGAGTCAGTAATCTAGTTCACATCGCTATGTGATTAACACCCAAAGAGTACTAAGGTGTGATCATGTTTTGCTTGTGAGATAATTTTAGTCAACGGTCTGTCACATTCAGAGCCGTAAGTATTTTGCAAATTTCTATATCTACAATGCTCGCACGCAGAGCTACTCTAGCTAATTGCTCCCACTTTCAATATGTATCCAGATTGAGACTCGAGTCATCTAGATTAGTGTTAAAACTTGCATCGACGTAACCCTTTACGGCGAACCTTTTTTCACTTCCATAATCGAGAAACATATCCTTATTCTACTAAGGATAATTTTGACCGATGTCCATTGATCTACTCCTAGATCACTATTGCACTCCATGCCAAGCTTAGTGGTAGGGTTTGCAATAGATCAGTACACAACATGACATACTTTATAGAACCTATGGCTGATGCATAGGGAATGACTTTCATTCTCTTTCTATCTTCTGCCGTGGTCGGGTTTTGAGTCTTACTCAATCTCACACCTTGTAACACAGGCAAGAACTCTTTCTTTGACTGTTCCATTTTGAAATACTTCAAAATCTTGTCAAGGTATGTATTCATTGAAAACTTATCAAGCGTCTTGATCTATCTCTATAGATCTTGATGCTCAATATGTAAGCAGCTTCACAGAGGTCTTTCTTTGAAAAAACTCCTTTCAAACACTCCTTTATGCTTTTCAGAATAATTCTACATTATTTCCGATCAACAATATGTCATTCACATATACTTATCAGAAAGGCTGTAGTGCTCCCACTCACTTTCTTGTAAATACAGGCTTCTCCAAAAGTCTGTATAAAACCATATGCTTTGATCACACTACCAAAGCGTTTATTCCAACTCCGAGATGCTTGCACCAGTCCATAGATGGATCGCTGAAGCTTGCTCATTTTCTTAGCTCCTTTAGGATTGAAAAACCTTCTGGTTGCATCATATACAACTCTTCTTTAATAAATCCATTAAAGAATGTAGTTTTGACATCCATTTGCCAGATTTCATCAAATGTGGCAATTGCTAACATGATTCGGACAGACTTAAGCATCGCTACAGTTGAGAAAATCTCATTGTAGTAAACACTTTGAATTTGTCGAAAACCCTTTTGCGACAAGTCGAGCTTGGTAGATAGTAACACTACTATCAGCATCTGTCTTCCTCTTGAAGATCCATTTATTTAACTTGACTTACTGATCATCGAGCAAGTCAATCAAAGTCCATACTTTGTTCTCATACATGGATCCTATCTCAGATTTCATGGCCTAAAGCCATTTCGCGGAATCTGGGCTCATCATCGCTTCCTCATAGTTCGTAGGTTCATCATGGTCTAGTAACATGACTTCCAGAACATGATTACCGTACCACTCTGGTGCGGATTTTACTCTGGAAGACCTACGAGGTTTGGTAGCCACTTGATCTGAAGTTTTATGACCATCATTATTAACTTCCTCACTAATTGGTGTAGGAATCACTGGAACTGATTTCTGTGATGAACTACTTTCCAGTAAGGGAGAAGGTACAATTACCTCATCAAGTTCTACTTTCCTCCCACTCACTTCTTTCGAGAGAAACTTCTTCTCTAGAAAGGATCCATTTTAGCAACGAAAAACTTGCCTTCGGATCTGTGATAGAAGGTGTACCCAATAGTTACCTTTGGGTATTCTATGAAGACGCACTTCTCCGATTTGGGTTCGTGCTTATCAGGTGAAAACTTTTTCACAAAAGCATCACAACTCCAAATTTTAAGAAACGACAGCTTAGGTTTACTGTTAAACCATAGTTCATACGGTGTCATCTCAACGGATTTAGATGGTGCCCTATTAAACGTGAATGCAGTTTTCTCTAATGCATAACCCCAAAACGATAGTGGTAAACCGATAAGAGACATCATAGATCGCACCATATCCAATAAAGTGCGGTTATGACTTTCGGACACACCATTATGTTGTGGTGTTCCATATGGCGTGAGTTGCGAAACTATTTCACATTGTTTCAAATGAAGACCAAACTCGTAACTCAAATATTCATCTCCATGATCAGATCGCAGAAACTTTATTTTCTTGTTACGATGATTTTCCACTTCACTCTGAAATTCTTTGAACTTTTCAATTATTTCAGACTTATGTTTCATCAAGTAGATATACCCATATCTGCTCAAATCATCTTGTGAAGGTCAGAAAATAACGATACTTGCCACGAGCATCAACACTCATTGGATCGCATACATCGGTATATATGTGTTATTTCCAACAAGTCAGTAGCTTGTTCCATTGTTCTGGAGAACGGAGTTTTAGTCATCTTGCCCAAAAGGCACGGTTCGCAAGCATCAAATGATTCATAACCAAGTGATTCCAAAAATCCATCTTTATGGAGTTTCTTCATGCGCTTTATACCGATATGACCCAAACGGCAGTGCCTCAAATAAGTTGCACTATCATTACTAACTTTGCATCTTTTGGCATCAATATTATGAATATGTGTATCACTACGATCGAGATCCAACAAACTATTTTTATTGGGTGTATGACCATTGAAGGTTTTATTCATTTAAACAGAACAACAATTATTCTTTGACTTTAAATGAATAACCGTTTTGAAAACTATTTTCATTGGGTGTATGACCATCGAAGGTTTTATTCATTTAAACAGAACAACAATTATTCTTTGACTTTAAATGAATAACCGTTTTGCAATAAACATGATCAAATCATATTCATGCTCAACGCAAACACCAAATAACATTTATTTAGGTTTAACACTAATCCCGAAAGTATAGGGAGTGTGCGATGATGATCATATCAATCTTGGAACTACTTCCAACACTCATCGTCACTTCCCCTTCAACTAGTCTCTGTTTATTCTGTAACTCCTGTTTCGAGTTACTAATCTCAACAACCGAACAAGTATCAAATACTGTGGGCTACTATAAACACTAGTAAGGCACACATCAATAACCTGTATATCAAATATACTCTTGTTCAATTTGCCATCCTTCTTATCCGCCAAATACTTGGGGTAGTTCCGCTTCCAGTGACCAGCAAAAGCACTTAGTCTCAGGCTTAGGTCCAGACTTGGGCTTCTTCACTCGAACAGCAACTTGCTTGCCGTTCTTCTTGAAGTTCCCCTTCTTCCCTTTGCCCTTTTCCTTGAAACTAGTGGTCTTGTCAATCATCAACACTTGATGCTCTTTTCTTGATTTCTACCTTCGTCGATTTCAGCATCACGAAGAGCTTGGGAATTACTTTTGTCATCCCTTGCATATTATAGTTCATTACGAAGTTCTACTAACTTGGTGATGGTGACTAGAATTCTGTCAATCACTATCTTATCTGGAAGATTAACTCCCACTTGATTCAAGCGATTGAAGTACCCAGACAATCTGAGCACATGCTCACTAGTTGAGCGATTCTCCTCCATCTTTTAGCTATAGAACTTGTTGGAGACTTCATATCTCTCAACTCAGGTATTTGCTTGAAATATTAACTTCAATTCCTGGAACATCTCATATGGTCCATGACGTTCAAAACGTCTTTGAAGTCCCGATTCTAAGCCGTTAAGTATGGTGCACTAAACTATCAAGTAGTCATCATATTGAGCTAGCCAAACGTTCATAACGTCTGCATTTGCTCCTGCAATAGGTCTGTCACCTAGCGGTGCATTAAGGACATAATTCTTCTGTGCAGCAATGAGGATAAACCTCAGATCACGGATCCAATCCGCATCATTGCTACTAACATTTTTCAATACAATTTTCTCTAGGAACACATATAAAAACATAGGGAAGCAACAACGCGAGCTTATTGATCTACAACATAATTTGCAAAATACTACCAGGACTAAGTTCATGATAAATTAAAGTTCAATTAATCATATTACTTAAGAACTCCCACTTAGATAGACATCTCTCTAGTCATCTAAGTGATTACGTGATCCAAATCAACTAAACCATGTCCGATCATCACGTGAGATCGAGTAGTTTCAATGGTGAACATCACTATGTTGATCATATCTACTATATGATTCACGTTCGACCTTTCGGTCTCCGTGTTCGAGGCCATATCTGTTATATGCTAGGCTCGTCAAGTTTAACCTGAGTATTCGCGTGCGCAACTGTTTTGCACCGTTGTATTTGAGCGTAGAGCCTATCACACCCGATCATCACGTGGTGTCTCAAAGACGAAGAACTTTCACAATGGTGCATACTCAGGGAGAACACTTCTTGATAATTTTAGTGAGAGATCATCTTATAAGGCTACCATCAAACAAAGCAAGATAAGATGCATAAAGGATAAACATCACATGCAATCAATATAAGTGATATGATATGGTCATCATCATCTTGTGCTTGTGATCTCCATCGCCAAAGCACCGTCATGATCACCATCGTCACCGGTGCGACACCTTGATCTCCATCGTAGCATCGTTGTCGTCTCGCCAACTATTGCTTCTACGACTATCGCTACTGCTTAGTGATAAAGTAAAGCAATTACATGGCTTTTGCATTTCATACAATAAAGCGACAACCATATGGCTCCTGCCGCCATTGCGATAACTCGGTTACAAAACATGATCATCTCATACAATAAAATATAGCATCACGTCTTGACCACATCACATCACAACATGCCCTGCAAAAACAAGTTAGACGTCCTCTACTTTGTTGTTGCAAGTTTTACGTGGCTGCTACGGGCTGAGCAAGAACCGTTCTTACCTACGCATCAAAACCACAACGATAGTTTGTCAAGTTGGTGCTGTTTTAACCTTCGCAAGGCCCGGGCGGAGCCACACTCAGTTCAACTAAAGTGAGAGAAATGCAGACACCGCGGTCACCTTTAAGCAACTAGTGCTCGGCGGTGAAACCAGTCTCGCGTAAGCGTCTGGCGTAATGTCGGTCCGGCCGCTTCATCTCACAATACCGCCAACCAAAGTATGACATGCTGGTAAGCAAGTATGACTTATATCGCCCACAACTCACTTGTGTTCTACTCGTGCATATGACATCAACGCATAAAACCAGGCTCGGATGCCATCATTGGGGAACGTAGTAATTTCAAAAAATTCCCTCGCACACGCAAGACTATGGTGATGGCATAGCAACGAGAGGAGAGTGTCTTCACGCACCCTCGTGAGACCGAAAGCGAAGCGTTATAACAACGCTGTTGATGTAGTCGTGCGTCTTCATGATCCGACCGATCCAAGCACCGAACGTCGGCACCTCCGAGTTCTGCACACGTTCAGCTTGATGACGATCCCCGGACTCCGATCCAGCAAAGTGTCGGGGATGAGTTCCGTCAGCACGACGGCGTGGTGACGATGATGATGCTCCACCGACGCGAGGCTTCGCCTAAGCTCCGCGACGATATGACTTCACCGCGCGCGGGCTTCGCCTAAGCTCCGCGACGATATGACCGGTGGAATATGGTGGAGGGGGCACCGCACACGGATAAGGAACGATCCGTAGATCAACTTCTGTTGCTGGGTGCCCCCTGCCCTCAGATATAAAGGAGCAAGGGGGGTGCGGCCAGCCCAAGGCGTGCCTGGAGGAGTCCTACTCCCACCGGGAGTAGGACTCCCCCCCTTTCCTAGTTGGAATAGGATTGGGGACGGGGAAGAGGGAAGGGGGGCGCCGCCCCCCCTCTCCTTGTCCTATTCGGACTAGAGGGGGAGGGGGGCGCGCGGCCTGCCCTGGCCGGCCCTTCCTCTTCTCCCTATGGCCCATTAAGGCCCATTGACCCCCCGGGGGGTTCCGGTAACCCCCCGATGTTCCGGTAACTTCCTGTTTTCATCCGGAACCTTTCCGAAGTCCAAACATAGGCTTCCAATATATCAATCTTTATGTCTCGACCATTTCGAGACTCCTCGTCATGTCCGTGATCACATCCGGGACTTCGAACAACCTTCGGTACATCAAAACTTATAAACTCATAATGAACTGTCATCGAAACCTTAAGCGTGCGGACCCTACGGGTTCGAGAACTATGTAGACATGACCTAGAACTATTCTCGGTCAATAACCAATAGCGGAACCTGGATGCCCATATTGGTTCCTACATATTCTACGAAGATCTTTATCGGTCAAACCGCATAACGATATACGTTGTTCCTTTTGTCATCGGTATGTTACTTACCCGAGATTCGATCGTCGGTATCCAATACCTAGTTCAATCTCGTTACTGGTAAGTCTCTTTATTCGTTCCGTAATACATCATCTCGCAACTAACTTATTAGTTGCAATGCTTGCAAGGCTTATATGATGTGTATTACCGAGAAGGCCCAGAGATACCTCTCCGACAATTGGAGTGACAAAACCTAATCTCAAATCGCCAACCCAACAGTACCTTTGGAGACACCTGTAGTACTCCTTTATAATCACCCGATTACGTTGTGACGCTTTGGTAGTACCAAAGTGTTCCTCCGTAAACGGAGTTGCATAATCTCATAGTTACGAGGAACATGTATAAGTCATGAAGAAAGCAATAGCAACATACTAAGCGATCAAGTGCTAGGCTAACGGAATGGGTCATGTCAATCAGATCATTCTCCTAATGATGTGATCCCATTAATCAAATGACAACTCATGTCTATAGTTAGGAAACATAACCATCTTCGATTAACGAGATAGTCAATTAGAGGCATACTAGTGACACTCTGTTTGTCTATGTATTCACACATGTATTATGTTTCCGGTTAATACAATTCTAGCATGAATAATAAACATTTATCATGATATAAGGAAATAAATAATAACTTTATTATTGCCTCTAGGGCATATTTCCTTCATCTTCATCACTACAAAAAAAAGACACATCCGTGACATTTTGGGCCGAACGAATTTTTTTCTGTCATACATATGACACTTCTATGACGATAATTGTGACAAAACCCGGTATCATCATAGATGTGGTGGGCTCCTACTTCTATGACAAAAAATCATGACAGAAAATGGGCTTTTCGCCTTTGACGGGCCGGAGACGCAGCTGCATGACATTCTTTGGGCCGTCCATGACGGGAAAAACCGTGGTAAAACGGTGGGAGGTTGGGGGCTGAGCGATGCGCGTTTCTCTCGTACGTACGCGCGTGTGTGCGAGGCGTTGGCTCTAACTGAACCCGAGCGAGGCGTTGGGCTCTAACTAAACCCGAGCGATTGCACTGCAGGCTACGCGTTATTGAACCCGAGCGATCGATCCATGGCTGTTAACTGAACCCGATGGAGTGATTCCTTCGCTGCTGCTGCTAACTGAAGCCGATCGATTGGATGAAAAGTGAGCGTTGCGGGGGGGGGGGGGGGTGGCTGAACAGTGAGCGGTAGCCCGTGGAGGCTGGAGGAGGTCGACGGTGGAGATGAACAGTATCTCGTGGAGTCCCGTTTTGCGGTACACCACACCCCTCCCGATGAACAGGACCCCCGTTTCGACCGTAGGAGGTCTGTTTCGTCCGTTTTGCGGTACGCCACACCCCTCCCGATCAACAGGACCACCATTTCGACCTAGGAGGTCTGTTTCCTCCGTTTTCCGATACGCCACACCCCTCCCGATCAACAGGACCCCCGTTTCGACCGTAGGAGGTCTGCTTCCTCCGTTTTGCGGTACGCCACACCCCTCCCGATCAACAGGACCCCATTCCGAAGGTAGGAGGTCCGTTTCCTCCGTTGTGCAGTACGCCAGGCCTCGCTTCCATCGCATGTTCCGTCCAAGCCCTCCCGATGAACACGACCACGCATTCCGTTCCGACCCAGCCAGTTTGGCTCCCCATGAACACGACAACGGCGCTGTTTCTCCGTTTCGACCCAGCCATGTACACGAGCCCTCGCCCGTGCGTGTCTTGCCGAGTAGGCGTCGAGACCCGCCCATATGTACACATACGTGGCGTATTTTCTTTCTTGCACCCTGGCGTTGTACGTGCGTGTACATGCTACGTGCGCCTCTACAACGACCAAGTATGTACGCATACGTTCACGACCAGAATGACAACGCTACGTACGCTTCGACCAGGTGGGTCCCGACTGTTAGACACTTCCTCGCCTGCGAAGATGTAGCTGGTGGGTCCCAGCAGTCAGGGGGGCGAATCATTTTTGGTTTTTTCTGCCCGGACGCACTTCCTTGCGTGCGAAGATGTAGCTGGTGGGTCCCAGCAGTCAGGGGGGTGAATCGTTTTTTTGGACGCACTTCCTTGCGTACGAAGATGTAGCTGGTGGGTCCCAGCAGACAGGGGGAAACGTTTTTTTCGTGAAATACGGTGGCCCGTCCGGTGGGTCCCCGCTGTCAGGTGGAGGAATAATTATTTTGCACGTAATAAGGAGGCACTTCCATGCTGCGGCCATGGACCCAGCTATCAGCCTCTCCAGGTACAGTCCATGTCCGATGGAAGCCATTCCTTGACCACCTTGACCACACCGCGCCGAGAGCACCAGGGCGGTGGACGACGGAGAGGCCTAGGAAGGGGACGACGCGGAGCTGGGGAAGACGCGGCAGTGGATACCCACGCGTAGAGGAGTATGAGGGTTCACTCGTTCGTCTGCGGTGTGAGGTTGCCGTCGCTGCAGAATAACAGGGGGTGTGGGTGCGTAGAGGGATAGCCTGGCCAGCGGTGGGACTAGTTGGGGGCGGTGAGGTCTCCGCGGCATCACAGCCGGCCACGGGCGACAGGAGCAGGCGGCACGACCGGCGTTGCCTTGGGCGGCTCGAGCAAGAAGACCAGAGGTTGAAGAAGCACTACGGCCATTGGATGGACATCGTACGGTCACTAGAGCTAGAATCGTTCATATATTGACTAAAGTTCACAAAGGCCTCCGTCCCAGTCAACTTAGTAGGCCCACAAGTCAGCCTCCCACCAAGGTTGGTCCCAGCTAGCAGGGGGTATTCATTTTTTTGTGCATAATAAGTAGGCACTTCCGGTGGGTCCGAGCTGACAGCGGGGGAATTTTTTTTTTGCGAAATACAGTGGCCCGACCTATGGGACCCAGCAGTCAGGGGGAAACGTCTTTTCTTGCGAAATACTAGTGGCCCGTCTAGTGGGTCCTAGCTAACAGGTCGACGAATAATTATTTTTCGCGTAATTAGGAGGCACTTCCTTGCGGCTGCCGTGGACCCAGTTGTCAGCCTCTCCACGTACAGTACTCTTCCGATGGAAGTCGGTCATTGACCACATTGACCACGCCGCGCCGAGAGCACCACGGCTGTGGACGACGGCGAGGCCTAGGAAGGGGATGACGCGGAGCCGGGGAAGACGCGGCAGTGGAAGCCCGCGCGGAGAGGAGTACGAGGGTTCGCCGGTTCGGCTGTTGTGTGAGGCTGCCGTCGCCGCAGAATAACAGGGGCTGTGGGTGAGTTGAGGGATGCCCTGGCCAGCGGTGGGAGTAGTAGGGGCGCCGAGGCTCATGCGGCAAACACAACCGCCACGGAGGCGGAGCGGCGGTCCCTTGGCGCTGCTTTGGCGGCTGGAGCAAGAAGATCAGAGATTAAAGAAACACGACGGCCGTTGGATTGACATCAAACGGTTACGTCTGCTAGAATCGTTTGTTGACGTAGTATATAATAACTAAAAAAATCTTGCATACGCGTCAACTAAACAGGCCCACAAGTCAGCCACTCCATCTTTTTTTAATAATTTATATATAGCTCATGGCAACTTCTTATGCAATTTATTGCAGTCGTTTTTTTGGTTGGCAGGGCCAATTACGCATATTTCTGTGGGTTCCAAACTATTTTTAATACCGAAATGTTGAGCCCGATTTAAAGTACTTTGAAGATATATTTGAAGTAGGTTAATGCCCAGTGAAATAGGAATCTAAAAATGTGAAAAAAAATCAGAAATTATAAAGTAATTGCCAATTTGTCATCTGTTTTTATATTTACAACCCATTTCATATTACTTTCAAGATTTGCTGGCGTCTTGAAAGATTTGCAGCCCATCAGGGCGTAGAAAAATAAGTAGGCCTTGATTGGGTATTCTTCAGAAAAAATAAACTGGCTCATTTTCACAAAGAAAAAATAGCTGGGCTGGTCACATGGTGAACATAAAATATAAGCCTGGGCTAGATGGGCCACAACCCAGTTCAAACCCTGCTCCGTCTCAACAATACCAAACCAAAAAATACTGCTCGAGTAGCTACGTCCCAGGTGTCAGCCAATCTTGTGCTGTTCTCTTGTCTATTGACTATATACGCTCACAATGTCGTGGGTCCCAGATGTCAGGAAAACACTAGGAGGAAGCATTTTATTTTTCCATACGCTGACGTGGTGGCCCCTACTGCCATGCTCTCCACATACTTCTGCCGATTCCTGTTGTTTGTTGACCATGTTGACAACATGAGAGGCGGCGCCACTGTGCGGCGCACTCAAAGCGCGCTGGAGGGCGTCGGCGTTAACGATTTAGGAGATGGTGGGCGGCGATCGTCTTGTTGTGCAGCCAGCCATGGGAGGCGGAAGCAGGCGGCCCCGCCAGCACTGGTTTGGTTTTTGCGGCTGGAGGAAGTCAGGACTGAAGAAACACGACAGACTGTAAAAGCAGCAGCAGTACTTAACAACCTTAACTGAAACTAGCAGGGGCACTTAACTACCAAAGCTGAAAGCAGTATGAGTACTTATACAGGTTCAACCGTACAAAGCACGCCTCGAACAGTGCTACTTTGCCTACAGTTAACCAAGAGTGAAGCCGCCAAGGCCCAGGCGCCACCCCGCGCATCCACAACCTTCTGAAAGCGGCTTCATCTCGCAACGTGGTCAATAAACAGGATATTCGCTTTAGAGCCATGGAAAAGCATGAACATTGTCTTCTGTCCTATTCCCTAAGATGGACGGGCCTTCATTATCTGAGACCAACCACGAATAAGTATCTTTTCACCTCCAAAGGGAATTGAGTAGGTCGACATAAACATCATGTTGTGACCAAGCGCAAGTCTGACCCAACCATGGTCAGGCATCTGTATAGCAACAATAGAACTCGGCAGTTCATGTTTCAAGAAGGTCACAGCTGTAAAACTGTGTATAAGCAATAGTTTCTGAACAACATATATAAAAGAAAACAGCTCGTACCATAAGTTTCTCGACACAGTTGGACCTGTTCAACGAGTGCAGCAGTGGCACACATATCCCACGTGCCCTTCCACCATTGAAACGCCCCACAAGGACCTCAAGACGATCAATAATGTGTAGGAACTTGTGGATGTCAATCCAGTCTACTTCAGTGCCATTAGTAACAGCCGAGTTATTACAGAGTAACAAACGAGCAGACTGCTTAACTCTGAAAAAACCTACACGTGTCACCAATTGTAAGAAAATATTAGTTAGAAGTAGCATCTTCGTGAGAGATTTGTTGCTACTTCTAAAGTTAAATTGTGATTAGTTAGACAGAATAGGTGGATTAAGAAGTAATCGAGGCAACAAGCAAGAACCAGATACAAAACTAACATGGATGTACAATTGGAACGACGTCGGGGTGGAAGATCGCAGTGAAGATGAGAGCAGGTTCTGCTATTTCCATCAACATTCATGCGCCAACTTTCAGTCCGGAACACTTGAGAAAGTTTATCCAAGTTCGGCCATAAAAAAAGCAGCGATCTTCTTGGTTCATGAACCCAACTCGGAAGTAATATCCATGGCTTGTCTTCACTGTAACCATTAAACTAGTGTATTCAGTTAAGGCAAGGCCAAGCATCTTGAGTACATGTGTTCTGGTAGAGCAAATAATACACTGCAGGAAAAATAATATGACAACACAGCAAGTTCAAAAAAACCCCACCCTCCCGGATAGAGAAGATGATTCTAGGAACATACTGTGCGCTTTTCAAAATGTTGTGGTAGGATGAGAAGGAACAAGTGTGGCGTCTCGCCGAGGGCGCAGAAATCTGTAGGGTACTCGCACTTTGGGCACTGCAACTGAAATACACTAGATTCAGTACGAAGAAAAATGCATCAACGGTGGCGGCTGCCATCCTAGGATTACCTGCGACCAAGGGACTTGGATTTATTGGGATGGATGAAGAATTCGTACCTGGTTCTCCATGAGAAAACCCAATGCAATCACCGAGAGGGGGTTTTCTCTGAACAAGCAGACGAGGGAGAAGGGGATTCAGGCCCAGTGAAATATTGCCGCTTCGTCCGTCCAGCTTACTGCTAAAGCTGGAAAGGGTGGGGGATGTGATTTGACGGCTTATTGGGCATTACGGCGGCGCTACGACCGGGGTGTGTCTACCATGAAGTTGTGCACTCTAATTTGTGCATATGGCATGTGGACCCCATTGCCGGTTGCCCCACATATTAGCGAAAGGAAGTAGAAAGACAGGAGTAACTAGTTACACATAAATATATTTTTTGACAGAGAGATACTCCCTCTGTAAAGAAATATACAAATCTTTTATATCACAGGCTCACCTTGCCGAGAAATATACTCCCTCTGCAACGCACGGGCATTATGGGGGTTCAGCTTTTTTTTATGGGGGTTCAGCTGAGAATATAATACTTAGATAGGCTCACGGTTATGGACTTCGGGCCGCAGGCCGACCCTGCATGTTTGGGGGCCCATGTGTTCTACCTCAGCGCTTTTCATATTGCAAGCGATCGGTACTGCGCTGGTTTTAGATGCTGTCGCAAGGCGAATACACAAAATTGAACGACAGGTCCTAACCAGCAATCAGAGTTGCAATTCTATCAATGATATACCATGTGATAAATAATACTGTCATACTACTTATACACACATGACACTTGTTTCACCATGCCAGATTATTACATCAAAATCTCTCGGAGGATAAATCAGTTCGGCAGTTGCGTGCTGCTACTGAAAAATTTCAAAGTTGATTTGGACCAGCTCTCCTTGCCGAGAAAGTTCAATTTTGACATCATCCCCTACCGCAAGATATGATTTAGATTTGAACCTTGACCATCCTTTAGCATCAATCATCATGCGACCATCCTTTGTACTTACAGTATATTGAGCAGTTTCATTCACACCAAGGCTGCGCATGGTAAGAGAAACTTGGCCGCGGTCGCCCGGATAGTTGAAAGACTCCCTCGTTGCTCTAAGAATTCTCTGTTTGCAAACAAGAAGACATACCCAAACAGTTAGATCAACACAGTGAATCATGTGAAACAACATGGAAAGAAAAAAGAACGAAGCACTTGGGCGGCCAATGCTTACCAAGAATGTGGACATGTTGGTTTGTGTAAGGACTTTGGTATATGAAGTGCGAACTGCAGCCCAGTCTGTTGCAGGTGCAACTGCATGGGCCGGACCAAATGGAAGTGCAAGTGTTGGTGCAAGTGACGAAGCCGCTCCTGCTGCCGGAGAGGGAGCTCCTTGTAGAGCTGGTGCCGGTGTCAATGCCCGATCCTCCGCTAGATCAGACTGATCCGCTGACGCGGTCGGTGCCCAATCCTCAGCTGGATCAGACTGAGTTGCTGCCGCTGTCAGTGCTAGAGCAACTGCCGGTGCTCAATCTGTGCGAGATAGCGGCGATCGTGTCTGGTCTGCTATGATCAGCTTTCTAACTTGACTAGGATCCATGACCGTGATCCATTTTTTTCTTCATGTCTTTTAAATGCGAGAAGGACTAATTGTGGCGTTTTTGTTAAACCAAACTGCAGTTCATCATAGGGATTCAGCTTGTACTCGGATAACAGACTGGTCCAATTTATTCCAGTAATATAAGTGATGGACAGTGCCTTCGTTACTGACACGACATAAGAAGTGAAACCTGCAAAAATAGCCATCGTAGAGCAAACCAAACGGTTTATTCTGTGATGAATGTCACATGGCAAAACCTGCATCGTAAAATTGCAGGAAAAGAAAGAAAACATGACATTAAATCAATAAGATTTAGACAGTAAATCAATAAGATTTACTTGATATGACACGAGTGAATCCTTACCAGGAAATCATTATGTTGAAGTACTAAACAGAAGATTGATCGTCCAACTACGCGTGGCATGCAGGGGCCCTGCCTACTCCCACAAGAAGGATAGTCCAGAGATCGTGACAAATCGTATGGACCGAACATCCATGGGACTGGAAATCCTGGTGGGTGCGATAAACCCTGCAATGCATACAGATATTGGAGTGTAACCATAATTGATAAATCATCCTCACAAAAAATATGATCTGGATACTTCAAAATGTACAGACTGAATTTAGTGGACAGGTATTAACATAGACCATTCTCAGGACTGACCACACACCAAAAGCGGCAGTACTAATAAACAATACAGGGTTCACAACCACAAATCAAGTACAGAACAATAGTTCTTACTACAGACAAGCAAAGTTGCACTAACTAAACTATGTAGACTATTTCTTGCCACCGACCTACGGGATGAACAACGCATAACTGACTAGGCCATGGACTTTGTGTGAGATGTCTCCATGCACCATCACCATCTTGTCAACCTTGGAGAACCTAACAGAGTGGGCTTTCCACTCATAAACATGATGATGAAGAGAGGCCGCATCATATTTGTTGGGAAGCTTTACAAGAACCACACCCTTCGTAATCGAAGGCACATCCAGGAAATTGTTGTGGTCAAGCACAGCCTCGAGAACACGCCTGACAACAATGCTACAGGAAAATACTAGTTCAGGACACGTGGCGACAAGGACATAGCAGCTGGATAGTTCAGCAGTAGAACTCATCATCAGGTATTCCAGTGCACATGGCATGACTTTGAAAACTTCATCTCCACCGCGGACCTGGTTCTAATTCAAACAGAAACCATATTTCATTACTACCTCCGTTCAGAAATATAAGATGATTTTCGATATTATACTCCATAGACTCTAGAACATGTCTTCAAAGGCATGAGAGCAGAGGGATTACATGCAATATCCATAACACAAGTTACTGAGGCAAATATACCCTCTTAAAAGGTAGCATTGATGTTCATAAAGTACTCCCTCCGTCCCAAAATTCTTGTCTTAGATTTGTCTAGATACGGATGTATCAAGTCACATTTTAGTATTAGATACATCCGTATCTAGACAAATCTAAGATAAGAAATTTTGGACAGAGGGAGTAGTTGAAAGTAATCTATAAGAAATCAGTGTCAACCTCTCGCATGTTTTGGTCAAAAGAGGAATTTAGAACCATCATTTGGCACACAAAAATCACATGCAAGATCACCCAGAAAGTTGTACTACCAGTACTAGTACTGCGTGTTAGATGAAAAAACACAATCAAGATCGAGAAAAAGATCGTCAACAAGAGACATTACCTGGACTTGCTTAATGAGGGATCCCAGAGAGGGTGGCTTGGATAGGGCGATGGTTTTGAGCTTGTCTGTGGTAGTCTCGGCGGGGTGCTTGTGCTTCTTCGTACCATGAGCCTCGACGGTTTTGGCCAGAGCCATAGACATCACGTCGACCGGTGCTCTGGCGTCCATCCAAGAGAGGAAGCTGAGAGAAAAGAGTGAAAGGAGGAACGAGATGAGGGAGAAGCGAAGCGAGTGGGGGTTTTCTTCAAGAGAGGAAGCTGAGAGAGAAGAGTGAAATGATGGTTGCTTCATCCGTCCAACTTACTGCTGGAAAGGAGGGGGTTTTGTGATTTGATGGCTCATTGGGCATTACTGCGGCGGTTCGATCGGTGTAGTCTACCGTCACTCTACTCTAGAGTAATTTAGTGCATGGCTGGTGGACCCAGGTGTTGGCTGTACCACACGTCAGTGAAAGTGAGTAATTTAGTGCATGGCTGGAGGAGGATCCGCATGGTAGAGCGTGTCCACTGTTTTTCATTCTGAAGAAAAAAATGATTACAGCAAGCGTTTCCACTCTTACGACGGAGGAGTGCGAAACACGGCAGCCACTTGAACGTTCACAGTGCTCCTCACTACTAGGAAAAGGGCTACTAATGGCGCACCAGTTTTGCCTACTAATGGCGCATCACTGGTATACTAATGGCGCACCAAGCAGTGCGCCATTAGTTTTCCCCACTGTGCGCCACTAGTGTCTGCTATACTAATGGCGCACCACACTGTAATGCGCCATTAGTAACAATTTTTTTAATTTTTTTTCTTAATCTCAGGTCACTATTTCACCTATGAGATACCGAACACATATATATACAACAAGCATCCATATAACAATCATAGCCAACACACAAGTTCCACCATATATACATACATAGCCAACACACAAGTTCCATCATATATACATACATAGCCAACACACAAGTTCCATCGTTACATATTACAAAAGTTTCACATTGTTCATCCAACACCGTTATCCATCAATTCACAAAACTTTCACATTGATACAAAATAAAAACACAAATGGAAAAGAAGCACTCCATCCATGCAAGCTTCCGTGAATTAAATCAAATCTGCAAAATGATAAACAAGAAGTTAGAAGAAGAAAAGAAGAAGACTAGAAGAATACTAGAAGAAGAAGAACACTAGAAGAAGAATAAGAAGAATTTTGGAAAAGAAATAAGAAGAAGACTATAAGCTTATTATGTAAACTTGATCATTTTGTGCTAACATAAGTTATTTTGGAGCTAACCTATAGGAAACTAAGCATATAAGCTCTAAGTTAGTATATTAGAGCCAACTTAGGTAAAATGAAGCTAACCTATGTCATTTTGGAAAAGAAGAAGAATAAGAAAAAGACTACAAGCTTATTTTGTAAACTTGATCATTTTGTGCTAACATAAGTTATTTTGGAGCTAACCTATAGGAAACTAAGAATATAAGCTCTAAGTTAGCATATTAGAGCCAACTTAGGTTAAATGAAGCTAACCTATAGGAAACTAAGCATATTAGAGATAACATAGGTAACTAAGTATATATATATCATTTTGGAGATCTGACATACCTGACAAAGTTCAGTTCTAATGCATTGTTCTTCTCCTTCTCCTTCCTCGATCGATCGCCAAGAGTGGCGGGCGGTGGAGGCAGGGGGATGTAGTCTTCTACCTCAATTGGCGTGGTCATGTCGCCCAGGTGTGGGATCGCCGGCGCCACCACGGTGCTTGGTCATTGTCGGGCACCACCACCATCATGAGGCCACCTTGAGCACGACCATCACTAGGTCATCCTCAGCCACCTCCATCTCTTGCCCATGGTCAGCCACCACCATCTCTTGCCCATGGTCAGCCACCACCATCTCTTGCCCTTGGTCAGCCACCACCAGTGCTAGGTCATCCTCAGCCTGATGCCCATCGTCATCCTGCAGCTCCTCATCCCCACTCTGCTCCTCTTCTCCCGCACTCCAGTCCGGATCATCCTTCTTGTTGCCTATGCTGCTGCCGAATCGCTGCTGCTTCGCTACAGCCAGAATCGCTGCTACTTCGCTACAGCCATAGTCGCTTTGCTTCGCTTCTGACCATGGTCGCCGCTGCTTTGGCTGTAGCCATTGTCGCTTCTGCTGCTCCCATTACCTGTCCAAATGCAACAATGATCGTTAACAATCGATGTGAGACAAAGGCAAATGTAGAGGAATAAGAAGAGGCGAGCGTCTCGGCATCATAATCTTCAGCGTGGCGCATCACACATAGTCGCGTTGAACACCTTCACGATGAGCATGGTGGCGTGCTGTAAATGCGTGAAGAGAAGGAAGTACCCCACCCGCGGGTCGTGAGCGCGGTATAACTTCTCCCACCCACGAGACAAGTACATGTGGCCCTCCTTGATCACCAACTCCACATCCCACAGCCTGCGAAACCGCTGCCCGCCTGTCGCACCTTCACATTATTTGGCGGATCTTCACCCATCAGCATGTTCTTAAAACTGTCGGGCAGCCTCTGCGGTTTGGGACAATGAGTGATGTAGGCAAACAACAGATATCATAATGAGATGGGTGAAGCTAGGGGAGATCTCTCATTTTATATACCTGCGTCATGGATGATACTGAAGTCCCAAGTATGATAGTGAAGAACTCGGAAGCATCCAACTCGTATTGCGGTGTCACAGAGCGGCGGTGACTGCTTCCCGCCATCTCTGATAATTAAGCAGCAGAAGAGACCAATTAGTACCCTTACAACAGATCATAAAACATGCATGATAACATGCATTAGTCGCAAGTACCCCATATGTCCTATTTTTAGCAAAGTAATGCTAAAATTCACGGAAAATTTCAGCATTACCTTTGCTGAAAATAGGAAATATGGAGTACCCGAATTTGCCGGAACGGAAGTTAATCGACATTCCAGCAAACTCAAGGGCCTCTCGGGTACCTACAACATCATCACAAGTACAGCAGTAGCAGCAGTGAATACAGGCATAACGGTAGCAAAACTATATATTTTTATGCAGTAAACAAACGAACACTAAGAGTAGAATGTTCTTGCAACAAACATTATTGTGTGACATCGAAAGGCATCACTCTTCTTAAAGGGAAGGATGACTTAAGTGGCAGATGTATATGATTGCACCACTTGACCTGCACTTCTCTATATTATATGATGTACTGAAGAACTTGAGCAAAAAAATATAAATAGGAACATATTTCTCACCTTGGAGGTGTTCTTTGCTTCTTTGCCTTTATCGAACTTCACTTCCTTTACCTCCTCGGAAACCTAAAATATGCAGATGTTAGAAAGGTTAATGAACCAACAGATGCCCTAATGGAAGTAATAACAACATGACAGCAAACAACCAACAAACATGATGGGCTTAAGATTAATGAACCAACATCGAAAAAAGGTAGGCCAAATATTCATGTCACTTCCATTAGGGCATCATCTTCCTACAACTACTCATCTTCAGCAGCACATGATACTACTATTGTATCTAATACAACAACATGACACTTGTTACTGTATCTAATGTTCCTACAACTACAACTACTACAACAACATAAAACTACTATGCATCATCTTCCTACTATAATTGCTACTCATCTTTAGAACCAAACACCAGCAAAAACAGAACCAAACTACTATAATTTGTACTTAATTTCACTATAATTTATAGTTCCCAAGCTATGCATGCAAATCAAAATACTAACATATCCAAACCTGATGAGCATCTAATAATGCTTATCTTAGTAACAACAGATACCAGTGACGATGCAAAAGCTTGTATGATCCCACAGGCAATACATGATTGAGAAAACTACATAAACTAGAAGGAAGCACAGTTGGAGACTGAAAGTCAGATTGTGTCCTCAAATTAACAACCCATTAACTTTCTAGAGGCGCACATTGGTCATTGCTGGCCTTTGGTGGCCCATTGACATGATTCACAATAAATATGAGGGAAATATATCGTATGTATATGTATATCAATCTATCTAGTGCATGGATGCATGATGATCCATTGACGTGATTCACAACAAATCGGCCATTGGTGGCCCATTGACATGATTCACAACAAATCGTTGGGCCTCCAAGTGACTTTGGCTCAAATAAATACGTTTGAAAAAGCAGAAGAGAAACACTGTTGGCCTACTACTTGTCCTTGCAATTATGTTCTCCTACAATGTCTTGGAGGCGTTGCACACCGAGGCAAGTTCTATTCTCTCATGAAGTGATTAATGCAGAGCGAAGGCATCCTTTAGTGGGATGAATTCATCCCTTGGCGGGCATGTTTCAGTGCGACCAATGCAGGATGTGTGAGAAATAGTGCTGAAATAGCAAATGTTGAAACTACCACTACCATAGAGTCCCACCGTGATGTCTCCGTGGGAGATTTTCGTGGTATTAATCACAAACCACCAACTTACAACAGGCCATAATGATGAAACTAAGACAAAAGGACCATGGGCACCAAATCGATATCCGTGGATGAACTAATTATCAAGTTGGCGATTTCTGAATTAAAGATGTAGTTCTTCATTATATGCGTGTGTATTGTAACTGCTTGTAAGACCTGGATGGTGTGCTGGAGTGTTATGCTATTTACTGATGTACTACTATTAATATTGTACAAGGTAGTATTATACAACACTGCAGAATAAAATGCCTGTGGTCCATGGTATTTATATGTTCCATGCTATTCTTTGTTGTTCTACAAATAGACAAACTTAGACTATAAAGAGGTAGCAAGGAAAATGATTTTAGCCCACCTCTGATGCGAACAATACGAAACCAGAAAAGTCCCATCTTAGACTATATGTTTTAGTGAACCACTCTGATAATCGACATCAGGTACGGTTGAGCTAAATATGGCGTCTTTATACAATGACACAGTTTTACACAGTATATCTTCACCATATAAGAAAATAGCATCATCATCTTAGCTTCACAACACAGTTTTACCTGGCTGTTTACTGCTGCTGCTGCGCTGCAGGGGCGGAGGAAGGGGCGCTGCCGGTGGAGAGGGCGAGGCCGAGGACAGCGTGGGGCTTGAGGGCCTGCGGCCTGGTGAGGCCGGCGAGGTGGTCGTCCCCGACGCCGGCAGAGCTAGGGTTCGGGGAGATGGCGGGCGGCGCTGAGGGGACGGGCGGTGGAGAGGGGTAGGGGAGGTCAGCGGGAGAAGAGAGGAGGAGGTGGACGGGCGCAGCTGGGCTGGAGGGGCCTGTCTGGGGCGGGCAGCGGAGGGTTCGTCGGGCTGGGCGCGCCAGCAGCCGCGGGCCGGCAGCGTGGTGGCGGCGGGCGTGGGGGCGGGGGGTGGGGGGTCAGGCGGCGCCGAGGACGGAGGGGCGGGGCGGGCGGCGTGGGTTGGGGCGGGGGCGTACTGAGTGGGGAGGAAGGGAGGGAGGGAATAAGTTTTTTTGCCAAAAAGTAAAAAAAAAATTACTGGCGCACTTTGTCTCCAATGCGCCATTAGTAGTTCTAACTACTAATGGCGCACTTTGCCCGGATGCGCCATTAGAATGTTTGAAAAAATGAAAAAAAATTGTTTTACTAGTGGCGCACCTTCTGCCTGGTGCGCCATTAGTGTATTCCACACTAATGGCGTATCTCCACTAGGTGCGCCATTAGTATATAGTAGTGGCGCACCACTTCTCTGGTGCGCCATTAGTGTCAATCCTATCTTTAACCCTTTTCCTAGTAGTGCCTACTACTAGGCATGTGCAGTGGTTCATAATTCAGTAGTGCTACACAATCTTGTTGCTAGTGTAGTAAGATATGACGATAACAAATGATGTTGTGCGCATGTCAACAACTCCTATATGTAACATAGTACCGCTTTTTCGACTGTCTGGTCGAGAATGAACGGTGAGATCAATGTTAAAAGAACTAGGTCCACAGCGCACGGAGAGTATGGTGCTACAGTACTCCACGTAACATGAACCATATGAAGCACATCCTATAGTGTTAGAAAGGGTGTATGAAGGGTGCACGGGATGGGAGCAAAAGTTCCCTTCTCGACCCACTTTTGGGTGTTTGGCAGAGTGCATGAAGGGTGCATGAGTCCACACTAGTAGGTTGACAAAAATAGACGAAGAGGAAACAACAATATTGAGATGAGAATGCAACCAAACACACCCACACGCTTTGTGCTACAGTGACTGATCTGCACCGTCTGACTTTGATCCAACGGTCATGTTGCGCCGAGACATGGACATGCCCATGCAGAGGGCGCCTAAACACCACCGAAGTCCCTCTGCTTCTCAAGGCGCACGACGTTGGTGATGCAGGGTGCAACCGCCCGCAGAGCCTGCTCCCGGTCGACGGGAGCCAGCTCGTCAAAAACGGCGTCCAATAGCACGAATGGATTCCGGTGATGGAGCCCAGAAAGGATTCGGCCGACAACGGCGACGGCAGCGCACAACCCCTCCTTGTCCAGCTCAGCCCCCACCATCGCGCGGAGACGGCTCAGCTCCTTGGAGATATAGGTGAAGAAGGAGACCAGGTCAGGAAGCCGCAGCTCGTTGAAGTCGACCGGGTGGTCGAACGGGTTTAGCCCGACGGCCGGCATCGTCGCGCTGGCACGACGGTAGGCATCGCGCAGCCGCAACACGTGCGTGGCAACTTTGTTCACCAAGTGGCTGAGGCGATCCTGGACCTCGTCACGATCGGCCCGCTCGCGCTCCAGCCGGCTCCCCTGACGGCCTATCATATCTCCCGCTTTCTGCAGCAACACCGCCGACGCCTCGAGCATCTTTGTAGCGGACACTTGCCGCTTTTGAAGCTCCGTGAACTCCCGCACATAACGGAGGAGCATGGCACTCCTCTCCTCCTTGAGCTCACGGAGCTCCTCGTGCTTGGCCCTGAGCTCCGCATCCTTGGCATGGAGCTCCTGTGTCAGGCGCCTCACCTCGGACTCCGTGATCTGCTGCGCCGCCATGGCACCAGGTAGAAGCAATGGGGAGAGGAAGCAAAGGGGGCGAAACAGCTGAAAGGCAATGCAATCTACGGGAAGGCGGAGGGAGCCAGCCGAGGAGAGGGGAATCTTTTGGTTTTCACCATGTCAAAACACCAGTCGACGACTTCTCACATCATGGAGAAGTGGGTTTTTACAGGTGGAGTCATCGTGACTAATTGCTACCGCGCCTGCTCCCGTCAATCAAAAAATTAAAAATCCTGCCGCGCCTGCTCCCGTCAATCAAAAAATTAAAAATCCTGTCGCACCCAAACACCAGAGCAACGCCGCGGTGGATATTTAAATTCACCTGCCGGCAAGTAGATTAAAAAAGGGGTGAAAAAACAAATGTGGTGGCGGCCGAGCTAATCGGTCGAACCAGCCCAACTAGCTAGCCACCGTGCTTCACTGATGTACTCGGCGAGAAAGGTGGTCTTTCGTGATATGACGACTCATTTACTTGCTTCGGCGGTACGACCGACGAGGACACAGAAAACGCGCGGTAGGGCGTCCCACGTCAGGAAGAATATATGCGTGCACCACCCGGGAGGACCCCGAAACTGCGTGGTAGGGTGTGCCACGTCTCGGCACGGAGGAAAAATGTGCGTGTAAAAATATACTGTATCAGACGTAGTACCTACGGTTCGACCTCGGGACCCAGCCAGTCGGTCGAAAATACCCCACTAGCCACACAGCTTTATCATGCAAACGTGGCACGGTTAGGTCCGTCTCGACCAGCCACAACGTCTCTTGTTCTAGGCGATTCTTCTATTTTCCAAGCTTTTTTTTAGTTGTAATAAAACCACGGCAAGCTAGCGCCGCTCTTCGTGTGTGCCCGTGCAAAGGTTAGACGATGGAGAGAAGAGAGATTGAGATCGCAGACCTGGGACCCACCCGTAAGTGAGACAACGGTCATGCACTCCCTCTACTCTACGCAACGCAAGTACTGTATAAAATCAAGTTATGGGACGAAGCCAACAACCGTTCATTTTTTCAGGCTATCAACTTACGCTTTCACTAGTAGAAAACAGGGCTATGGTTCCGGGCCAATATCCACATTAGTCCCGGTTCAATCACGAACCGGGACTAATGTGAGCATTGGTCCCGGTTCGTGCGGCTAAGGCATTAGTCCTGGTTCACCTGTGCCCTTTAGTCGGTTTGTGCCTCAAACCGGGACTAAAATCGATGTGCTAGTCGGTTCGTGCCTCAAACCGGGACTAAAGATTAGACTTTAGTCGGTTTGAGACACGAACCGGTGCTAATGGTTGAGACCTTTAGTCGGTTAGTAGCACGAACCGGACTAAAGGTCCCATTCAAACTCTACCCCCTCTGTGGATCGCCTTTTCAGTTTTAAAAGAATAAATGAAAGTGATGGAAATGTAAAAAAATTAAAGAAAATAAGTTTCGCATGTGATATGTGGTCTAGTTGTTGGGAAAATTTGCAAATGTGAATTTCGACTTTATTTGCAAAATCTCTCTGGAATTTGTAAAAATGGGCATAACTTTTGCATACTAACTCGGATGAAAAAGTTTTTTACATGAAAAATCATCTACTCAAAAAGTTACATCCAAATTTAACGGGGGGAACCCCGTTAAACATTTTCAAAATCCTCAAAAACCTAATAGAAAAAAAGTTACGGGGCTTTTAAGATCTAGAGTGGAAAAAACCGAAAAAATTTCAAACTGTGGTCAAACAATGGTCAAACCAATTATTCTACAATACTAGTGTTACTAAATAATTATTTCAGTTATTTTGAATTTTGGTCAAATCTGGTCAAACTGTGGTCAAATTGTGGTCAAACAATGGTCAAATTGTGGTCAAACAATGGTCAAACTAATTATTCTATAATATTAGTGTTACTAAATAATTATTTCAGTTATTTTGAATGTTGGTCAAATCTGGTCAAACTATGGTCAAACTGTGGTCAAACAATGGTCAAACAATGGTCAAACTAATTATTCAAAATAACTATTTTTTTCTAAATAATTATTGTTTTTTAAAACAATAGTTTCAAACTCAAATAGTGAAATGTGTCACTTCATTCTAAAGCAAAATTCCTGAGGGTTAATAGGATTGACATCTTACTATTGTCAGGAAAACAACAAGTGCAGGCTTGGAAACGAGGGAGAATAGAACCCGGAAGTTAAGCGTGATCAGGCTGGGGGAGTGGGAGGATGGGTGACCGTTCGGGAAGTTAGATGATTTGGAATGATGAGGGGTGATTAGAGATTAGAGAATAAATTGAGCTGTGATGAGGGGTGCAGAGATTAGAGGTTAAAATGATTCAGAAATTTGAAAATAAAAAATTTCAAAAAAAAATTTCAAAAAAAAATCACAAAATTTCCTTTAGTCCCGGTTGGTGTTACCAACCGGGACTAAAGGTGGAGCTCCACGTGGCCGCTGCCTTTAGTCCCGGTTCTGGATTGAACCAGGACTAATGGGGGGAGGCATTAGTACCGACCCTTTAGTCCCGGTTCACCAACCGGGACTAAACGCCCTTACCAACTGGGACAATAGGCCCTTTTTCTACTAGTGTTTGTAGTCCAGGTTACCAGTTCGAATCTCGTCTTTCAGATTTGTTAGTTTTAGGTCCAAATTTGATTAATGACAAGTGTGACCCCCGTTTGTTGTTCCGATATTTCAGTGTAGGATGGTTTTTTTGAACAAACACTTTGCGCGGTTAGACAAGTAAAGGCATGAGTTACACGTATTTTGCAAGTTTACGAACAAAAATGACAGCGGCATAGAATATCACATCCACCCCGCAGCTTAGATACTATGGTGATACGAGTTTTTACACCGTTGGAATTGAGATCCAATGGCTTGGGAGTAGTCTTTGTAATTATGCGCAATTTCCAAACTCTCCAAAGATTTTTTTGCAAATAAAACATTCATGCCTCGTGTGTGCCGCTGCATCTTCGATCCAACGGCTCCCCGGTGCTCATATTAGGTGCTCCCCGCAGCTTAATTACCCGCTACGGTGCTATGAGCATCTAGGTCGTATGATCAGTGATCAGATGGCACATGCGTAGTACTTGTACTTTCTGCGCATTTCCCAAACTCTCTCAGCCGTATATTGCAAAAACATTCAAACCTCCTATTGTGGGCCGTTAGATCTCAGTGAACTCGTATCACCATAGAATCTATGGTGCGGGAGCACCTCATACTCTCCCGTGCGAGAAAACATAAGGTGCTATTGCAGCTTGGATGCTACGGTGATACGAGCTTGGAGGTCGTTTGATCTAAGATCCAATGGCATCTGAGCAGTCTTTGTTCTTGTAAGTAGTGGCCGAACACTTTTGGGGCTTTTCTGCAAAAAACCATTCGAACCACCTAGGAGGTGTTGGGTCACATATCCAACACCTCTGAAGCGCTTGTATCACCAAAGCATCTAAGGTGTGGTAGCACATGATATTCTTACATACAGGAGAATATGATGTCCTCCTTCATCTTAGATGCTACGGTGATACGAGCTTCGAGGTCATTGGATATGGGATCAAAGGGCATCTAAGTAGTTTTTGTACAAATTGTGTGCAATTCTCTAACTCATCAAGGTTTCCTGCAAAAAAATTAAGACACATCATGTGAGCTGCTATATCTCAGATCTACAAGCTACAAGCAACTCGTATCGACATATAGCATCTAAGGTATGTGGGCGCATGATATTCTCCCGGGGAGGAGGGGTGGGGGTGCACAACCAATCGGTGGTTGGGACGGTGGGGACAAATATAATCTAAACAACCCTAAACAGAGCTCCACAATTTTATCTAAGGTCGAGGGGTTGACCCCCGACAATCATAGCTCCGCCTAAACACAACATTTGCATGTACAATAGTACTAGACTTAATATTCATGTTTTAGTTTCATGTTCATTTTAAATATTGAACTGAGGACCATGGATGTCTTACATTTTACTCCCTTCGTTCCTAAATATTAGTCTTTTTAGAGGTTTAAATGGACTGGCACATACGGATGTATATAGACATATTTTAGAGTCTAGATTCACTCATTTTGCTCTGTATGTAGTCACTTGTTGAACTCTCTAAAAGAATAATATTTAGGAATAGAAGGAGTATTTTTGAACTCGTGTCATACATGCATGGGTTGGAAAAATAGATGCACTATACTTATTGGATTGTTGTTGTGTTCGTGCGTGTGTGTGTGTGTGTGTGTGTGTGTGTGTGTGTGTGTGTGTGTGTGGTCATATGCTTGATACATACAAAGTTTTCTCACCTCCATATTGTTCATCTTTTAAATTTGAATTTGCATTGGAAAACTTACTAGGGATACCATGAAATGTGAAATCCACGTTGAGATCACTATATCACAAATTCACTCTAATTCAACAACTCGTCATAAATCAATTACCACGTTGAGATTAGTATTTGCAAGGAAAATATGAGTATTGTAATACACATAGATTCGTTCGGCAATTTAAAAGGTTCCCTTCGTATTCTCAAATGGTAGGACCCAACGGCGTACCAGCCAGACCTTGGCTCGTGTTGATCCTAAACAACGGGCTCGTGTCCTTCGGTTGCGTGCGTGGTACACACATTAGGCAACCCCAACCAGTCGAGCCTCAGCGTTTCAAGTCGAAATATCTGGCGGCCAGAATTCTAGACCTAGGAAATTCCCCTCATGTCCCCGGTCCATAATGACTACCGATGAACAACGGAGGGATGCTTTAGCAACTAGACAACGTTACCTACTGTGCCAAGAACGGTTCAATTCCCTCCGTCGCCGCTCGTCAAGGTCACCCGTCAACTGCATTGCGTAGTACTACTACTACTACTACACCAGGATGAGCACAGAATTGAGCCCGTTTGTTCGTGCCTAGTACTTGAGTTAATATATCAGGCAATGCACTGGTACGGAGGGATTACCCTTTTACTCCCTCCTTTCCGGTTTATAGGGCTTATCTCAAAATTTTAGTTTTCCCATTTTATAAGTCTCAATTTGGTTGTTCCCCATCACATGTTCAGATTTCAAGGTGCAATAAATCATTACATGCAAGTATTAAGAGAAAATTGACCAATGCATGTACTTTATGCATGCATGCATTGCAATTAATGCATTCGTAAACACAATTTTTGAGGAAAACAAGCGCATTAATTGAGTGGTTTTGCAAACTACAACAATTGTTCCACCACTCACCATCGACCTTGGTTGGTGAGATTTTTGAATTGAGCCCTATAAACCGGAAAGGAGGTTTAACTAAGCAAAATGTTTGACCAAATCCTTTCTTAAGAAATACAACAGGGCAGATGTACGGCTTGAAAATTTATTGCATGATGCAGGTTATGATATTGTTTCGAATCCAGCATCTTAAATTTCAAAAAATCCAAAAGTGAGCATAAATTCTTGAAACTGAGCATGGTCACGTGATATGGCACAAATATTACTTCGTAAGTTTTTTCTTCAATTCGAGACAAGCTGCTTATGACAAATTGCACAAATGAAGAGCCAAGGTATTTTGGAACAATGACCTGTCACGTTAAGGCGAACGCTTTCACTATTAAAACTGTGGGCGTTTACGTGCCGCCACGAGTCCCCGCTTCTCATCGGCATGTGTCGTCCCAGCAAGCGTGTGAGTTGATGGGAGGCGTGCGAGCAGATCGCTGCGGCGGCTGTCAGGGAGGTGTGCGAGCAGACCGCTGTGCAGAATCACCGGGAGGCGAGCCCTTTGACCAGGCTCCGCCGCCCACCGTCGTCCCAACTGCTCCCACTTTTAATGTCGCCGGCGCCGCAGTTTAAAATCAACCCCGCACTACCAGGTATCGCTACAATCCTCTCTCTTCCTCTCCGATTCTCCTATCGTCTACCTCCAACTAGCCTGACCTAAACGTACGCCATGCCGCATCACGATGGTCCGCCCTTAGTGTTCCAGTTTCATGAGGAAGACACCCAGCCGGAGTCTCAAGAACATAAGGTACTTTGGGACGAGCTTGAACTGCCCTTGCAGGAAGACGTCGCGCCTGTCCCCGCTCCCGTCGGCCCGACTGCGCCAGCGCCAATCCCCGTGGCATTGATGGGCTAGGATCCGCACATTGTCGCCGAGCTAGATGCCACGGGGTTCCACGAGATCCCCGCCGACTTTCACGCACCTGTGCACCTGCTAGCGCATGCACCTGCACCTGCACTGACGCGCACGCCCGTGCTGGTGCCCGTGCACCTGCCAGTGCATGCGCCTGCGCATGCACTGACATGCGCGCCCGTGCCGGTGCCCATGCACACGAATGTCTCCGTCGCGCCGTTGACAGCGCCTGTCCCCGCGCGGGTGCGAGTGCCCCCCTCAGCGGCATGGATGGCCGCCGTTGACCGCTTCCTTGCACCAACGCCAGTTGCCTCCTCCCGCCTGTTGAGTCGCTCTGAAGTCCAGAACATTTTGGCCTTCCTTGAAGCTAGGACAACGTCCAGGAGTACGCCAACAACGGCGCAAGACGCCGCCGTCGTCGTTGGTCAGTGGCCCGACGACACACAGAGCACGGCAGAGGAGCCGCTTCCCACCGCGAGACGCCCCCGCCGCCGCCGCGTAATCTAAATTTGCCATAAAAAACGTTCGGATTGCCATGATTAAAATCCGAACATTTATCATTTCCGTTTATTTTATATCGATGGTCGTATAATTTAAAGTCGGAGTCAGACTGAACGAAATGTATGGTTTGATCGATTGAATGTTCTGCTAGAGCCGTATCAAATTGAATATAAAATGTCATCAAGCCACATGTACTCCTTGTCATCCAACGACCTAGACTGCTTCGATGTTGAGCGCTCAACACGTTTAGCGTGCAGTTAATTTCACGCCAAAAATAGTGCTAATCACATGACAACATGCAAATAATATCCTAGTAGTTAATATCCGCATGCATTTAATATACTTCCAAATTAACGTGCATTGCACATACACACTGACTAGTGCTGCTAGTACGAGAAACTGGTGCCGTGACTTGTGAACGCGTCCAGATATGGTCAACGGCAACATCGCCCGCGAGTTCTTCCTGTTTGCCCATGCGTCTAAACGCAGAAGGGGACGCGAGAGAGACATGGAACCCACCAGTATGTGAAGGCAAATAGTACTAAAAATAATATTACATATTATTCATTAATTAGGCTATGGTAATATAAAAACATTATGTGAACAAAAGGGGTACAACAAACATTGCTATTCTACGTATGTTGCCTATGGACGTGCGGCTTGAAGGCCCGGTCGCATGTTCGATCCTCGTCCTTTATTTTTAATTTGTATATGGGTCCAAATTTGTTTCATGACATGTGGGCCCCTCGTGTGTAGTTTGTAGCACTTTAATTTGTGGGTCAAATTTGTTCCATTCAAGTGGACTATCGGTGTGTAGTTTTGTAGCTTATTTATAATAATTAAAGAGAACAACATAGTTTTTTCAATAATACCATGGTGCGAGGTTGAATGTGAGAAAGGATGTGCGAGAGAGCGATGACCGAGCCAGAGGGAAATCAACTAGGGGAGTTGCGTGGGTTGCAACGGCGTTTGGAGTACTTGTGGGCCGAATGCTACGAAAATATAATCTAAACTAACCGGAATAAATGCCTACACAAATTAATCCAAGGTTGGAGTGCCCCTCGCAATGTAAATAGCCCCGGCTTTGCGAGGGATGGAGAGGTAGTAGCTTCAACGCGTGGAAGATACGGTATGAGAAAGCGAGGTCAATCGAGAGACATATAGATAGAGATACAAAGTGAGTGTGGTATATGCTCCAGAGAGATATTGTCCGATTGAGATTTTGGTAAGGGTGAGGGATGTAAGATAGAGCTTGAGAGATGATCCAGTCACAGACGTGTAGATATATTTTGTGTGTGGGAGGAAGCAAGGTCAACCGATCACATATGGTCGCCGTGAGATCGAAAGAGTGAGACGGGTTGGAGAGAGTGACCTAGATAGACGATGTGCGTGAGAGAGTATACAATGTGAATAAGTCGAATTGGGCTCAAACATGGTGATATATCGTTTTTGTCCAAGAAAGAGCAAGGTAAATCGAGACATACAGAGAGAGAGAGATAGAGATAGATAGAGAGAGAGAGAGAGATTGAGTGAGCGTGGCCCACCATGAGGTCGAATCGAGACAATCTGCGTGAGAGAGTATAGAGTGTGACGATCGAGGCCCGAACAGGGAGATATATCATTTGTGTGTGAAAGAAGACGAGGTTAAACGAGACTCGGATAAAGAGAGCTAGATTGAGCGAGTGTGGCCTGCCGTGCGGAAGAAAGAGTGAGACAGTCTCGATGGAGTGACCTAGATATACAACGTGCATTCATGCGCACGAGAGGTTGGGGGGGCTAGATAGGCAATGCATGTATTTAGCGCGAGAGGGTGAGAGGGAGAGGGGGGAGAGAGAGAGAGAGAGAGCTCGGCATGGGGTGCAATGGCGGGTATGTGAGGTAAATACATTTGGTCACAGGAGTGTAAAAAGGGGTTGTGTAGTTGAGAGACTTATAAATCGAAACATGGAGAGAAAGAATGAACGTGTGTTGGAAACCGATAGCTTGCTAAGGTGGTTAGGAGAGGAAGATTGACCGATCAGAGGAAGTATGTAGCGTTTGTGCTGGGGGGGAGAAAAACAACATTTGAATGTACATAGTACGAGACTTAATATCGATGCTTCAATTCGGTGTACATTGTAAGATTTGAACCGAGGACCAGGCATACGGGTAATTATTTCGAATTCGTGCCATAGTAAGTTTCGAAAAGTTGACATTGGCTCAATTTGTTTTGCTATTTTGTGGGTCATATGTTCGAATCCATCCAAAAGTTTTCTCACTACCATGGTGTTCATCATATACATATGAATTTGTATTAAAAAAGTAGCGTGGATACAGTGAAATGTGAAATCCACGTTAGAATTGGAGATCGCTACGTGACACACACTCTAATTCAAATAACTAACTATGTGACACACACTCTAATTCAAATAACTAATTATGTGACACACTCTAATCCACGTTAGCGTGGGTACCGTTTCGATTTTTTTAAATAACTCCTCATTAATTAATTTATAGTACTCCCTCTGCTCACTTTTATAAGACCTTGAAGACATTTCAGACAATGTGCAAAACAGTTCATTTTAAGTTGTCTGAAACGACTTACAAAAGTGAACGGATGGAGTATCTCATTTCGAATGACTAACTAATGCAAGGAAAACAAGGGCATGGTAATACATACAAATTCGTTTTCAAATGAAAGAAGATTCGTTTGCATTCTCAAATGTAGGCGCACTAGGCAGACCAATGTCGTGTCGGGTGGACGCTGCTTCTGTACCTTAAAGGCAACTGCCCTTGGGTGACTGACATGTGGGCCAGCCACCTGTTGGGCCCACATGTCATGGACACAAAGGCAGGTGCCTTAAGGCACCGAAGCATAGTCCTGTCGGGGTGGTCGCGTGTGTCGGACGGACGCATAGCACCCAGCCACCCACCCCCCTCCCCAAAAAAAGAACGACGACAATATAAGTTCGCGCTTCCATGTTTCGGATTGAAATATCTGGCGGCCCCAATTCCAGCCCTGCAAAATCTCTCTTCTCCACCGTCCCCTTCCGCGTCCAGATTGCTCAAATCCCTAATTCACCGCCATCCCTCGAATCGCCCCTCGTCTCGTCTCTTTCCCCACCGTTCCCCACCTCTGTGCCGGACGACGACGACGAAGATGACGGTCGCGCTTCACCACCACACCGGAGCTACCTCATCTACGCCCTCGTCCACCGCACTGGGTGGTCCACCGACAACGTCGGCCGCCGCAATCGACATGCCTCACAGACACTGAGTTCCACCGCACCAGGGGCGCTTCACCGACGCCATCTCTCAGCTCACCGGGGCTACTTCACCGAGCACATCGTTGCACCTGCGCCCCCCGCGGCCGTTGGGGCTTCACCAACGGTCTTGTCCACCGCATCGTAGCGCTCCGCTGCCACTCAAGATCTGCATCCGTGCGCGGCCAGCCAACGCCAGCGCATCACCCTCAACAGCTCTGAAGTGACCCGCACTCTAGCTAGGCGAGCATGCCCAAACGCCGACCCGAGCTAGGTATCCACACATCACTCCCTTGTGCACTCTTCCGACGATGTTTGGATATCCTATCACTGCTCTCTTAGCTTACACGCCTATGCAACTCTGACTTTAACTCTTATTTCTTCTGGAGATATCATCTGAAACAAGCAAATCCATTTTTTAGCGATGCGTGATGGGGCTACGGGATCTGGTACACAACCTGCACACCCGTATAACCTTGTAAGTATCTGTCCTCCGGTACAAATCAAGGTCGATTCCTCTTATCTGATCAACCATTCGCTGTGTCAAAAATGCAGAGGGGGATGCAAGGAGCACAAGTCCTGCACATCCAAGCAAGTGGTAACATGGACTTGTACATGGAACATCCCAAGTGCAAGCAGAGCTGCAGTGAGCCTGTACAACGAGCTAGCGTAAGTCCCTGTATTTCATTTAATTCGTACTGGCATTCGTGTATGATTTGTGTGCAATGGCTGATCCACGAATTCAATTTACTAGGGGCAAACATTTAACTTAAAAAATACGAAGGCACTTGCACTCCGGAAATCAACATAACTTGAGAAATGTGAAGCTACATGCACTTTGAAAACCAGCTAATGATCCAAAGTAGTTCAGATTATAAACACTAAATGATGCAAGCACCAAAAGACACAAAATGCAACATGGTGTACAAGGACTACAAACATGGTCTGTACCTGCTTGAATTATTCGTTCTCTGGCTGAAAATATCAAAGTGTAATTGCACATATAACCAGTGCGCAAACTGCATATCAATATATCTATCCTGCACAAGTATGCCAATAATTTCAAACAACAGATTAGAAAAGTATTTATGCTATGTTGTCATGATATGGGGACTTTCTGGTAGATGGCCTCGACGTTTCCTCAAGCTATGAAAATGCACTATAATTTACTTGTCATCAATGCCTGCAAATCTCTGTCTCTCTCAACATAGTAGATCATCATTAGACACTAAATCCTTCAATGAGCTTGCAAAATGCTTGCATTAGATCCCTCATTAGACACTATATGTTCATCACCAGGAGCATGTAAAATGTTTGCATCAAATCGTTCATTAGCAGTCTGTTCATTAGACACTTCAGGCTCAAGAACAACATGAGCTTATATGTTTGCACCGGAAACTTGATTAGATACATCAGATTCAGTCAGTTCAGTATCGATTGGGGGAGTTATAAAATAAGTAGAAATTGGTTTCATTTACTCATAGATTCCCTACATACAAGCAGTTTTACAACACCGTCAGGTTTAACTATTGGCCAGAAATTGAAGAGTCGAATTAGATATAATCAGGGATGTGATGTACCTGCTCGTTGCGCATGCTACTCTTGCAAGCTGCAACTATCTGTTTGTGCAAGCTCGATGCCATGCCCGTGGTGCCGCCGCTGCCTCCCACGCAGGCTACACCCAGGGTTGGATCTTCATCTTCTTGTCCTTCCGTTCGCTTGAAGCCCGGCGACCGCCCTCCAACGAGGGCGCGAGGAAGTGCTGTGTCGGTCTGTCCAGCGGCGGCTAGGTTAGGAGCGAACCAGACTGGAGGCTGGAGCGGATGAATTGGGATTTTTCCTGCTGTCGATCGATATGGGAGGCGCTCGTTTGGGCCGCGAGCCTGCTATGGGGCCTGCCTTGCACTTATGTTATTGGCCCATCCAAATTGAAACATTTTTCTTAATTTTTTACATTGCCTGCTCGTGCGTTGGAACGAACAAAACCAGCGTGGGCCAACCTGGACGACTCAAACTAGGT
This sequence comes from Aegilops longissima, assembly GCA_021605205.1. Taxonomy (NCBI): domain Eukaryota; kingdom Viridiplantae; phylum Streptophyta; class Magnoliopsida; order Poales; family Poaceae; genus Aegilops; species Aegilops longissima. The sequence goes on along the minus strand of CM038676.1, from coordinate 18,929,815 downwards.
GCACACTTTCCAGCCAACTGAGGCGGCCGCCCATACCAACCCCTATGGTGGCGTCGCCCCTTTTTGCGTGTATGATTGGATAGTGAAAAATATTCTAGGGCGCTTTTGATTTACCCACAGAATGGTTGAATTGCTTGTTTATATGAACTGAGTTCGCCAATAATGTGAAGGATGCCAGTCTTTTCATCCTATTGTAGATTGCTTAGATCTCGATATGCCAAAAGTAATCGCATGAAATATACAGTAAAAGCCAGTGTGATGTGTTTGGCTACAACTAGTCTGACTACACGTCCTCATATAACATATCAAGGACGCACCATCTTAACAGATTAACAATTCGTCTTACCCATGCAGTGTGGGAAGGAAGAAGTATTGGTACTGCGTATCCAAGCAATTGATGCCATGGACTCCTTTGTAAAACCTTCTAAGCGAAAAAGAAGTTGCAGTGTGCCTGTACAAAGAACTAGCGTAAGTTCAGTTACCTTCTTCTCGGAATTTTAGTTAGCCACTTATTGCAAATTTGTTCAATTGCATTGCTTGGCTTAATTTAGTTTGCTACTGATTACATAATGGCACAGCCTGTTAATCATAGTGTAGACTGCGCCTATCTACGTGTTTGATACTTACTGTTAAGAATTACCTGTTTTCCTTAACTTAAATATCTACTTGTTTGTTTAACTGCTTTGCTGCTGCAACAGCGGGTTACAATTATGTTAATAACTAGTACTTTTCAGCATCCAATTGAAACTCTTTAATTCCTTGTTTGTTTAACTGGTTTGCTGTTATAACTCCCAGTTGAGATGTTTTGCTAACTTCAAATTTTCTGAATCCAATCGGAACTTTAATGGCAAAACAGGTTAGCCCAAGATCAAAGAGCGAGGTCCCCATGGACGTTGCATCATGCCACAGCAGTGGCACCGACTCAATCGTGCATCATGAATTGCCAACTGCTAATGCTCTAGACGCTAAACTAGTGGTAGAAAGAGATTCTGCTTCTACACCTAGAGATGAAGTTGACATGTTGAGGAAGCAAACAGCACAATCACAAGCAGTACTCAGGACAACTATTACATATTTGGTGGATTTCAAAACGAAGCAAGCTAAGACTGATCAGATTGTTAAGGTCCTGAAGGAAAAAAAAGGAAACTAAATTCCTACTTGGTAAATCATAGGTGAAATGTTCTTTCCATAGTTGAATAACCTTTGTGTTGTGTGTTCATGTAATCAATCAAACCATTTGTTTTAGAGCTCATGTAATAATTTTTTTTTTTGGTTTGTAATTTTATTTGAGCACAAGTCTGTATTAATTGATAAGACTCGGAGACATTTCATTTGGATTGATGTGCCACACCTACAAATATGCCAATCAGGAAAATGTGCATTCAGCAATAGTAGTAGTATAGATGGACCATAAGTGGCAAGCATCGGAAAGGGCCAAGATGCTTGCTAAAAAAGGATGCTATTGTAGCCAAAAAAGTACAGCGGCCTGGCTTATGTATGTTAGTTGATATTATTGATCCATATACTCTATAAGTGTTTATATGTCTGTTAGTTCTGTACATTCTTGGTTGATTGACACAGTATTTGAATCTTGATACATCGCTTGTGTACATATCTAAATGGGAGTACACATTATGCTGCGTGTGACATTTGAGTTGGACATGAAGTGTTCCAAATATTTGAATCACCTTAAACTAGATACTAGTTTCTGAATTTTAGTATCGACATTTGTAACCCATATTCATATATGACAGTGGAATACATCTTTGTCGTCCTTTTGAAGATATATAAAAACACATAGAATGATTTATAAAGATTCATATAGGAATACAAAATGGATTCGAATTTAGTTGCCAGGGTAAACGTGGATGCTTATTGTCCCAAAATTTGAAAGAAGCAGCAAAATGTCCACTCCCACGTAGGCTGCCCGAAGCCAAATGTTTGGGAGATGGAAATTAATGTCTACCCATTACACTGACAATCCATTTGGCCCGATTTCCACTGCTTTAAATAGAGGTAGGTTAGTAACTTCAATTAGACGTGACACGACCGCCTCTGAGCCCATTCCGACACGGTGGGCGTCAAACATGGGTGGCAAAACACATTTGATTCAAGCTCGTCCGAAAGACCTCTGTTTCTCCTTCCATTCCCCATTCATACACGGTGGGCAGCAAAACAAACTCGACTCGGCCGAAATCGATGTAGGCAAATATTCTCAATAGGGGCAGGTTTGTAACTTCACTCAGACGTGACACAACCGCCCTACCTGTCAGCCCCGTTCATACACCGTGGGCTCCAACCAAGGGCGCCAAACACCCTCTCTTCGCCCAAAATAGCTCTGGGCAAATATTGGCGAGATGCAAGATTACCGTCCTATCCCCAACCGATGAGATGTCCAAATTTTAAACGGGGGCTAAGTTCATAACTTTCCCATATTTCAGACAGGCGCGTCCCAAAAACATGGTTCCCCGTACCTCTCCCTCCATTTTCCCATTCATAGACCGTCCGCGCTAGAACACACCATCCCCACACCAGCCTTCGTCCGCCACCCCATCCATCGCCGCCGTCCTCCACCACATCCATCGCCACCGTCCTCCACCATGCCGGAGCGCCTACCGAGACCGTGTCGTCCACTACTAGAGATGGATGTTTCTCATCCACGGCGACGGACCAATAGCCTTGCATCGCGTCCTCTCGCTTCATCGATGCCATCGTCCTCTTTGCCGGGGCCGCTCACACGACCTTCTCTTCCAGCGCAACTGGACTTATCCCCCGATGCACCCGGCTACCGTCGCAGATCTGCTTCAATGCCACAGACAGCCATCGCACCCCGATGCCTACACGGCGCCGCAAGAGAGGTGGTACTTCATATCTCCTCAACTTTTTGATCTCAACCAGAAAATAGATCTTAACTTGGTTACTCTACTTTCTTTTCAGCTCTTAGAATTTAGTTCTTAGTTCGAAGCAAACAACGGATGCTAAATATCATTTCTCCGGTTTGCAGCTTCAAATCTGCCATGGCACAGCCATAATATGGTTTAACTGATCATGCTTAGGGTTTAATTGATCATGTTGGTTCCGTGGTGATTTCTTTAATAGAAATCGGAGGGGAAACCCTCTTTTGCTAAAAAAATATGCTTAGAGTTTCCCCCTTTTATGATCACTATCTGATCGAATCGTGCTTCGTGTCATAATAACACTGCTCCACGCATCAAGCTAAACAAGCTTAGATGTTCAAATACGAATCTGATATTATTAAAATAGAGTTGTTTAATTGGTCAGCTAAATGTTCCTAAATTAGTTTCGAAAATGCATGTTCGCCGCTCGGTGTGTATCTCTACAGGGTGCCCACGGTGGGCCGCCCCACCCTGGGATTTTGGGTCGTCCCAGGCCCCGATTGCCCTCTGTTCTGCTTCGTGCTTCCGATCTCTACTCGCCCCCAGCCGCCTGCCTCGCCGGCGACTTGCCGTCCCCGGACGGCGTGACTCTAGGAGGAGACGCCGGACTAACAGGAGGCCAGGAGCCGCTCGCCCAACAGCGTCACCGCTGCCCGGGCGCGCCGCCGTGCCTACCTTCCCAGTCCGTTCAGGGCTCAGGCGTGCAGCACCCACCAAGCCAACCCGATTTATCCTGAGATACGTCCTCAACACTCAGCAGCCACTCCTCATCACCCATTTTCTAATTGATTCATTACTCATTGGGCAGGACTGTCATTAGGGTTTGTTGTGTGCTCAGTGCTACCTACACTTAATGGTTCAGATGTATTAGGCACTACCAACACTCCACCCTTGAAGCTAAACATTACGCCACTCATAATTGCTTAGTTTATTTGTTCAAATACGAATTTCATATGATTCTAGTGTTCCTACTTCAGTTTTGAAATGTGTGCCTGCCTGTTATAGAGACATAAGGGGTTTGCATTTCTGTGTGTGGTCTGGTCAGCACGGTTGGGGAGGTGAACTATGCATATGTAGGGGTTTATAGGGAGACACTCTCCGAGTTGAATCCGTAGTGCATTCCATAGATAATCTGACTACTTTTTATGTTTTCGTGAATCTCATATTCTGAACAGCATCATAATGATTATGAGCTTGCGCGCATGAAAAGAATAAAGCAGAACAATTCCATGGCTGTCAAACATGGCATTAAGGGACTGAAATCAAGTATGGATGCAATGCAATGCAAACGCTCTCCACCTACAGATTCATGCTCAGAATATGATCCTAAAAGTGATTCTAAGCTAGAGGGAGACCTAAGTCAATGTAGCTCCCTAGTGGAGGAATCAGAGGAAGATGCCCTATCTTATTCACCCATGAAGGTACTTGCTCTAACTTTCCAAGGTTACATTGCTCGCACATATCTTGCAACTGATGCTTTGCATTGCTTCTACTTTGTTGAACTGCCATTAGCTTAGTTTACACATCGTGTATGTCAATATGCCCTGCCTATTCATTTTCAGTACATATTCCATCTGTCATCATAACATATTTATCCATTCAAATGATGTTCTTGTGTATCAGACATTCAAAAGTAAGAGGGCGATTGCTGATCGTGGAGGAGCACAAACAAAGTATTTGGAAAAGGTAGTTGCACCTGATAAATCAAATAGCCCATTAGGTGTAGTTGCAATATCACCTGATCCACAAAATACCCCAACTCTAGCAGACTCTAGCCCTACTACATTGGTCATTTCTGATGCCCCAACTCAGCAGACCCCAACTGCAGCAAACAGTATGATTATGCCAATTGACATAGCACCAGCAGTACGATGCAAAACCCCCATTCCAGCAAAGAGTACACCAAATGCAGTTGCCAAATCCCTTTTCAAACCAAAGAGATCCCCAATTGCAGCAAATAGGACCTGTCGGTGTCAAAACCGGCGGATCTCGGATAGGGGGTCCCGAACTGTGCGTCTAGGCAGATGGTAATAGGAGACAAGGGACACGATGTTTTTACCCAGGTTCGGGCCCTCTCGATGGAGGTAAAACCCTACTCCTGCTTGATTAATATTGATGATATGGGTAGTACAAGAGTGGATCTACCACGAGATCAGAGAGGCAAAACCCTAGAAGCTAGCCTATGGTATGATTGTTGTTAGTCCCACGGACTAAAACCCTCCGGTTTATATAGACACGGATAGGGTTAGGGTTACAGAGTCGGTTACAACGGTAGGAGATCTACATATCCGTATCGCCAAGCTTGCCTTCCACGCCAAGGAAAGTCCCATCCGGACACGGGACGAAGTCTTCAATCTTGTATCTTCATAGTCCAGGAGTCCGGCCAACGGTGATAGTTCGGCTATCCGGACACCCCCTAATCTAGGACTCCCTCAGTAGCCCCCAAACCAGGCTTCAATGGCGATGAGTCCGACGCGTAGATTGTCTTCGGCATTGCGAGGCGGGTTCTTCTCCAAATTCCATATACTTGTCGAATAGTGTCCGCCTTCTGATAAATGCTGTGCTCCTTGGCTTCCACGCCCAATAATGGCCATCTTCCACGTTTTGAATGAATGCAAAAAAGCCAGGGTATTTTTACACTTATCCCCCTAGCTGCGCAAATGAGCCGTCTATAAAAGGGACGAGGATCTAGATCCGAGTTACACCATCCTCCCTCCGTGAGCTTTCATTGGAGCGCCTCTGATAAAAATCCATTCCATCATGGACAATCGTGGCTGGCTCCTCCTCTCGCGCCCCCAGCCCTCAGCCTGGAAATTGGGAGAGATGCTCAGTCCCGATAGCGAGCTAGTGACACTCAAACAAAGGGATTTCTTCCCCGGCCTTCATGGTTCCGGTTCGAGCCGGACTCGCCACCTATAAGGGCGGAAAGCAAGCGGAGAGTGTCCCCGATCCCTCCAAAAGAGAGCGGGTATGCTTTGTCTCTTATCTAGTAAGGGGACTCGGATTTCCAATTCATCTGTTTCTCCGGGGGCTCTTGGAGCTCTACGGCCTCCAGTTGCACCACCTTACGCCTGCCTCCATTTTGCACATCGCGGGCTTCGTTGCCCTTTGCGAACTGTTCTTGGGCGTCGAGGCCCATTTTGTGTTGTGGAAGAGATTATTCTGCCTTGTACCCCGTTCTCATGAGGGGTCAATATATCAAGTGGGAGGAGCCGAGCTGTGGCGCATCGCCGGGACCGGATATCTATCCGGAACCCCGAAGAAGGCGTCCGAAGACTGGCCTTCGGAATGGTTTCATATAGAAGACGTCCCGCTGCTGGATCCTGTTCGGATCGGTCTCCCGGAGTTCAGCAATGCTCCTTTGAAGAAACGCCTGAGTTGGCGCCCGCGGAGCCCCCAGAGGGAAGACGACAGGGACGTCCTTTACCTGATGAGCCAAATAAGATTGTTAGCTCATTCCGGACTGACCATGATCGGTGTCATGGCCACATGTATTATGCGGGGGGTGCAGCCGCTCCAGTATAGGGTAGGGATGGCAATGGGTCGGGTTTGGGGCGGGTGGAGCTGGTACAAATCCAACCCATGATCCATCTTCCTACCCTCTGCCCATCCACCAAATTATCCATGGGCATAACTTGTGCCCATGCCCAAACCCACTGGATACCCACATACCCATGGAGCTCCATGGGCATAGAAAAGTCAGCATGAAGCCTTCCCAAAGATCAAATTAACTCATCATCATTCACTCACAAATGACAACATAAGCTACATGCATAAGTAGGCAACAAGAAATACGATGAGTCCTTAAGTGTGACATACCAGAGGTTGATTCTGCAGCATATAGCTCATGGCACAAGTTGCACATTTCCTGCCATTTCACACAAGTTGCATATTTCCTGCCATTACCCATTGATTCGCTCTTTCTACTATCACTGGCATATGGCCCCACATATCATATGGGTATCCATTGGATATCCATGGAGCATAAACTATAACCATGCCCAACCCGGCTGTTCGTGGGTATCCATATCCACGGACCCATGGGCGAAAATGTGCTCCATACCCTTGCCCAACCGGGTCGGGTATCCATGGGTATCCATATCCATGGATAAAATTGCCATCCCTAGTATAGGGGCCACCCCATGTGGGATTTCAACGGGGAGGACGATGCCACCCGTCATGGCCGTAAGTGGCCGGGATCGGTCACCGATCTGGTGAAGATCTTGTCCGCGCAGTACAAGGGAGAAGAGGAGGATTTTCTCCGCGTCAGTCCATTGAACGGATTTTCTATGAACAATCCTCGAAGCTGGGTAAGCGGGCATTTCTTTTTTGCACATCCGAACAGTATTCCCATGGTTAGGTATCTCATTTTGCGATTTTGACACAGGAACTGCGCCAGGCCGTAAAAGACATAAACAACCCGCCTCCACAACCCGAGGATCCGGAAGGGCTCCTCGATCCGGCCTCCCAAGAGGAAACGGACATATTGGTGGAGCTGATTGATGGGGTATTTCACCAACTGAGCATCGATAATGCCTTGGTTGCCATTAGGGCCGATTACCCCGGAATACTTCCAGTCTCACAGGTAACTGAGACTGAGGTCCCAATACTCTGATAATGACCCATTCGTGCTTATTTTTTATCACCGTATACCAATGGTGTTTCACAGGGGGTGCCTTTGAGGCAGGAGGCCGAGCCCGCGACGGCTAGCCAACAAGGGGCAGCACGGCCCCGCAGGCTAAAAAGAAGTGCGGCCCAGATCGAAATGCCGCCGCAATGGTATGGCGCGTCACCATATTCCCAGGATTGATTCCTGGAAGGTTTACTAATGCTGGTGCTCTTTTCAGGAAAAAGAGCGCTCGTCGGACTGTGTCCGGAGAGGTTGCCAATCGAGCCTCCGCCAGCCAGGCTCCAAAGCCGGGTCCAGAAGTGGAGGCGAGCACGAGGCATGCGTCGGATGCTCCTCCGACAGAGGATGCCGACAGATTGTCCGCCACCAACTCTGAGGTGGAGAGTGCCATGAATCACAAAGCCGCGGACAGTTCTTCGTGGCGATGTTTCTCCCAAGAGGCATTGAATGCCTTCAATTGGAGATCGCACCTCCGTGCCGCTCAAGATGGTCTAGCGAGCCACGGAGCATTATGTAAAGGACATCTGGTGAGGAAATTTGGCGGTTATATATGCCAAGAGCCCCGAGACTTAAAATAGTTAGAATAACTGATTTAAGTATCATTTGTTATGCAGGATCTTACAAAAAAGAATACCCGACTATCCCAGGAGCTTGAAGAATGCAAGGCCCAACTTGAGGCCGCACTAGCCGCTACAGGGGGAGCCACAGAGACCCCCTCTAGTAATATATGCTTCAAAAGATAAGTAGTTTGTGAAGTGCGGCGTGTGTGTAAATCTGAAAATAATATTGTAGATGGCGCCGGAATAGATCCGGACAAGCAACAACTCTTGCACCTGTTGAAGGCCGGCGAGAATGTGCTTACAAGGGTGGGGCAAGAGAAAAATAATCTCCAAGATGCCAACACCCAGCTGGGTGAGGAACTAAAGGATGTTCATGCCCAGCTGTCTGACTCTTTGAAGGAGAATCGGCGACTTCGTCGCGGCATTTATAGTAAGTGCTTGAGCGAACTTTGAAAAAGAGTTCGGCGAGGAAGTCAACTAACAGAGTTATGCGGTAGGTATGCTCACGGGTCGTCCTGCAGAGGAAATGCCCGGTTCTTCGGGTGACCTTCTTCCCGAGATATTGCAACTGCACGAACGAGTTCGGCAGGTGATGAAAGGCGTCGCCCAGGCCTTGTGGCCTTCTATCTCCCTGCCCGAAGGCCTTGGAGAGCTTGTAGAGAAGCTTCAGGGAGTACGGCGGCGCTTCCGACTATGGAAGATATCGGCCTGTCGTCAAGGCGCCAGGGAGGCCTGGGCCACGGTGAAGACGCGGTACACGAAGGCGGACCCAAACCACATGGCCGAGGTCGGACCTGTGGGGCCCGACGGGAAGGAAATCCCTGTGAGCTTAGTGTACAACCAAGTAGAGTTGGCCGCAAAGTTTTCCCAGCAGGTCTGTAAACTATACAGCATATTAGATGGCATTGAAGAGGAATACAATCAGTCAATTTGACTATGTAATTTAAAATGACATGTAAAATGCCTTCTAGCCGGATTGTAGATCGTTTGTCGTAGCGGACCTTTTCGCTTCAACCTCGGGACCCAATAGTCCGGAGTGTGTCCGAATACCCTCGCGGTTATGTAAAAACCGGGGCATGCGTGGAGACCAGGCGTATGGGTCATGAGTGTTTTATCAGACAAGTGCCAACCTAGTTATGTTATATTACATGGTTAGTAAGAAACATCTTCCAGGGAGAATAGTTTCGTTAGGGGTTCCTTTCCCTGGGAGGCATGCCCTAAAGTGCATGTCCGGACTGCGAAAAAAGTAGAAAAGCATCTGTGGGCGGATAAATGAAAAATAAAAAATCTTCTTTTAGTTAACCGACCAAATATTCCCTTAAGAACACTAGCTTTCGGCTTCACCCGGTCTGAGGTACACGTCCGGCTGACCCGGCGGTAACAATCGCAGAGGTGCTCCCTTTACCACCTAGCCAAACAATCGAGAATGTAGGGGTAAGCACAGGAGCCAGGCAACCCAGCTTGGCAAAAACTTAAGTCATATCGAAGCATATAATGGTGAATAAAAGGTACATGTGGAAGTGTCACACATGTGTTGGGCATAAAGCCCGTATAAATAAGCTTCTGTTAAAGAAGCCCCCAGGTATAATGAGCGCGGATAGCGCGTCAAGTGTGTGCGAACAATGCACGAACGAGCCTTTAACGGCTTCGGAAAAAAGGAGGAAGAAGGAGGGAAATAAAAGACATCTTAAAGTATAAAATATAGACGGAGGAAAGAGACGAACTCAGAATCCGGCGGTAGGCGTAGAATCTTCGGAGATGGGTTTCGTTCCATGGGTTCAGCTCGAGTCGGTTATCCGATGCGTTTCGCAGACGGTACGCTCCGCCGGTCAGGACTTGGTCGATGATGAAGGGACCCTCCCATTGGGCTTGAGTTTGTCCTTTTTCTTGGCTGACAAGCATAGAACTAGTTCGCCAACATTGTAAGCTTTGGCCCGTACTTCCTTGCTTTGATATCTTTGAGCCTGCTGTTGATAGAATGCGGAACGAGCTTTTGCCACGTCGCACTCCTCCTCCAAGGCGTCCAAACTGCCCTGCCGATCGAGCTCGGCTTCTCTTTCTTCGTACATGCGCACACAAGGTGAGTCATGAATTATGTCGCTGGGCAAAACTGCCTCTGCGCCGTATACCATAAAAAAATGGTGTGAATCCGGTAGTGTGATTAGGCGTGGTTCGCAGAACCCAGAGTACGGATTCGAGCTCCTCAGCCCAGTGCGTGTTAGGTTCCTTGAGGGACCGCACTAGTCTGGGTTTAATGCCGCTCATGATTAGACTGTTTGCTCGCTCGACTTGACCGTTAGTTTGGGGGTGATAGACTGAAGCGTAGTCGAGCTTGATGCCCATGTTTTTGCACCAGAGTTTGACCTCGTCGGCCGTGAACTTCGTGCTGTTATCAGTGATGATGCTATGGGGGACGCCGAACGGTGTACTACCCCTGATATGAAGTCTATCACTGGTCCGGATTCGGCTGTCTTTACAGGCTTGGCCTCTATCCATTTGGTGAATTTATCCACCATGACCAATAGGTATTTTTGCTTGTGGGTTCTTCCTTTAAGGGATCCAACCATGTCAAGCCCCCAGACCGCGAAGGGCCAGGTAATGGGTATAGTTTTGAGGGCGGTGGGTGGCATGTGGCTTTGATTAGCAAAGAGCTGGCAACCGACGCATCGTTGGACTAAGTCATGAGCATCTGCCCGGGTTGTCGGCCAATAAAATCCTTTACGGAAGGCCTTGCCTACAAGGGCCCTGGCTGCGGCACCAGCCCACCGAGTCCGGCATGAATTTCAGCCAGGAGATTCCGCCCTTCCTCTTCGAAGATACACCTTTGAAGGACTCCGGTTGTGCTTTTCTTATAAATCTCTCCCTCATGGACCTTATAGGCTTTAGACCGCCGCACTATGCAGCGGGCCTCGTTTTGGTCCTCGGGAAGTTCCCGCCTAGTTAGGTAGGCTAGGAATGGTTCTGTCCACATGGCAATGACTGCCATTATTGTGTGGGCCGACGGTGTTATTTCGTTGGCGGAACCACCAACTATGTCGGAATATTCGGTGTGGGGCGGTGTGGTTGGGTCCGGGTTGTTATTTCCGGACTCTCCCTCCCGTAATACGGATGGCTCGAAAAGCCTCTCTAGGAAGATGTTGGGGGGGACGGCATCGCGCTTTGCGCCAATGCGTGCCAACACATCTGCTGTTTGGTTGTTATCCCGGGCTATATGGTGAAATTCGAGCCCCTCAAACCGAGCTGACATTTTTAGGACGACATTGCGATAAGCTGCCATTTTCGGATCCTTGGCATCAAAGTCCCCATTTATTTGGGATATCGCGAGGTTCGAATCCCCGCGCACCTCTAGGCGTTGAATGCCCATGGAGACTGCCATCCGGAGACCATGTAGAAGGGCCTCGTATGCGGCTGCATTGTTGGAGTCTGTGTACATTATTTGAAGTACGTATTGGACTGTATCTCCGGTTGGGGACGTCAGAACGATGCCAGCCCCTAGGCCGGCCAACATTTTGGAGCCGTCGTAGTGCATGATCCAGTTGGAATATGCGCCGTACTCTTTAGGGAGTTCGGCTTCAGTCCATTCGGCGACGAAGTCAGCCAAAACTTGCGAATTAATAGCTCACCGTGGCTTGTAGGTTATGTCGAACGGGAGGAGCTCAATGGCCCATTTAGCAATCCGGCCCGTTGCGTCGCCGTTGTTTATAATGTGATTAAGAGGTACTTCGGAGGCTACTGTTATCGAACACTCTTGAAAGTAGTGTTGCAGCTTCCGGGATGCCATGAACACCGCGTATGCTATCTTTTGATAATGCGGGTACCGTGACTTGCATGGAGTTAGGACAGTGGACACGTAGTAAACTGGTTTTTGGAGAGGGAACTTGTGTCCGTCCGTTTCTCGTTCGACAACGAGCCCGCGCTTACAACTTGATGGGTTGCTGCGATGTATAATAGCATTGGTTCGCCCATGTTGGGCACGGCCAGGACCGGATTTGTTGCCAATATGGCTTTGATTTTTTCGAGTCCGGCCGTGGCGGCATCCGTCCACTCGAAGTGTTCGGTGCGCCGGAGGAGGCGATAAAGGGGTAATGCCTTTTCTCCTAAGTGGGAGATAAAGCGGCTTAGAGCCGCCACGCATCTTGTCAATTTTTGTATTTTCTTGAGGTCTTTGGGGATATCCAATTGTGACAGAGCTCAAATCTTGGCTGGGTTTGCTTCAATTCCTCTACCGGATACAATGAAGCCCAAGAGCTTTCTGGCTGGTACGCCGAAAATGCCATTTTCCGGGTTGAGCTTGATGTCATATGTTCGGAGATTATCGAATGTGAGACTCAAGTCGTCGACTAGGGTTTCGACATGCTTGGATTTGACGACCACATCGTCTACGTATGCCTCCACTGTTTTGCCGATCTAGTTTGCCAGACATGTCTGAATCATGCGCTGATATGTTGCGCCGGCGTTTTTGAGCCCAAAGGGCATTGTGTTGAAGCAGAATGGGATGTATGGAGTGATGAATGCCGTTGCGGCTTAGTCTGGCTCTGCCATCTTGATTTGGTGGTAGCCGGAGTATGCATAGAGGAAACATAATGAATTGTGTACTGCGGTAGCGTCGATAATTTGATCGATGTGGGGGAGTGGGAAGGGATCCTTTGGGCAAGCCTTGTTAAGGTCCTTAAAATCGACACATAGGCGCCAGGATTTGTCCTTCTTTGGTACCATTACTGGGTTTGCTAGCCAGTCCGGATGTTTGATATCTCTGATGAATCCGGCCTCCAATAGTTTGGCAAGCTCCTCTCCCATGGCCTGTCTCTTGGGTTCGGAGAAACGCCGAAGAGCTTGTTTGACTGGCTTGAATCCTTTTAGGATATTTAGGCTGTGCTCGGCCAGCCGGCGTGGGATTCCTGGCATGTCTGAAGGGTGCGAGGCAAAAATGTCCCAATTCTCGCGTAGGAATTCTCGTAGAGCGGCGTCCACATCAGGGTTTAATTGTGCCCCGATGGAGGCCGTTTTTGTAGGGTCCGTTGGATGGACTTGGAATTTGAATATTTCGTCTGCCGGTTTAAAAGAGGTGGACTTGGATCTCTTATCGAGTATCACAACGTCCCTGTTCACCGTGGAGCGCAGCGCAGTGAGTTCCTCTGCCGCTAGGGCTTCGGATACTGCCTCAAGGGCAAGTGCGGCTGTTCTATTTTCGGTAGCGGGCGCTATGTCCGGTCACTAGCGAGAGTGATAATTCCGTTGGGTCCGGGCATTTTGAGCTTCATGTACCCGTAATGGGGTATAGCTTGAAAATTGTGAATGCCTCTCACCCTAATAGAGCGTGGTATCCGCTCTGAGCAGGGCCACTTGGAATGTGACCTCCTCGGACCTATAATTGTCCGGCGTGCGAACACCACATCGATGTGATCTTTCTGACAGCATGGTTCCCGGTCGGGATTATTCCTCTAAAGGTTGTGCTGCTGTGCTCAATGCGACTCAGTCTATTTCCATTTTTCGAAGGGTTTCCTCGTAGATGAGGTTTAATCAGCTGCCGCCGTCCATGAGTACCTTGGTATGGCGAAAGCCGTCCACTATTGGACTGAGGACCAATGCGGCTGGTGCTCGGGCTGTTCGGGATTTAGGTTAAATCACTTGGCGTTAAAGGTAATAGCCGTGTCCTCCATGGATTTATTGTTGCTATCTGGTAGACTTCGGCAAGGCTGCGGAGTGTTCGTTTCGCATATTATTTGATGCGAAAGTCTCAAGACTGTTGATACCGTCTTGGTATTGCTGGGCTGGTGCTCTGAGCTAAGAGCTCTTCGCCACTTTTGGCCACCTGCCGAGTATCCAACATGCTCTAAGGCTATAAGTTGGAGTGGCGCCCTCGTGCTATGAATTTTGCAGGTCCATGGAGCCATCCCTCGAAAGACGGTTCCATGCCCTTTGGGGGTTTTGCTTTTGGTATGTAACCCGGTGCTGGTGATGATGCACCCTTTTATTTCGGACTATGGTCGTATTCGGGGCCGGATTATCCCAAAATTTGATTTCGGTTTTCCAGGCGCTCTCCATCGCGCAGTACTTTCGTACTATGGACGCCAAGTCAGCGAAGCGTGTAATTTTCACGATGACTTATGGCTTTTAGGATTCCCTTGTCCGTGCAATTATTGCAGAAGAATGAGATTGCGTCCTCCTCCCGGCAATCCTTTATCCTGTCCATAACCAGGAGGAATTTGGCCCAGTAATGAAGTGATGTTTCACCGGGCTCTTGCCGGATTTGGGATAGATCGCTTATGTTTGGGTGGGCGGGTGGAATTAAATTCTGAACCCCGTCCGATCTAAGACTCAGGGGCCAAGAAGTTTCCGAACTTGGAAGCTTGCGTTCTCTGAGGTTGTCCAATGAATCTAGCCCGCTGCCTGACTTTAAGTTCAGGGCTTGAGTGGTGTCCTCCCCTCCGCGGGAATCCGGCATGGAGGGGTCAGGAATCCGGACATAGCTAGTCCTTAAGGTAGGAGAAGAGTCGCCGTATTGTTCCTCTACCACAGCAACGTGGTGGGTAGCCTGGGGAGAGTTGATCTCTCTTAGATCAGTTTTAGGCCCAATCTGATCATGTCTGTAGCGACTCCCAGGGCGGCGATGTGATCCAAGAGCTCATTTAAGGAAGAGAGCTCCATCGGATCTAACTGCTCGGCGAGTTCCGAGTTAATGTGAAGATTGCTTTCGATGACCCGAGAAGTCATCGTCGGCGCGGCGGCCGAACAAGCGGTCATAAGAAAACCGCCTAGCCAGAGATTTCGGCCAGTGGCCAAAGCTCCTTTAGCAATGGTGCCGTCTTTAAAGACGGGATGAGGCATCCTTCCTGACAGCGACGGCATAGAGGAACTCTCAATGAAAGCACCAATGTCGGTGTCAAAACCGGCGGATCTCTGGTAGGGGGTCCCAAACTGTGCGTCCAGGCGGATGGTAACAGGACACAAGGGACACGATGTTTTTACCCAGGTTCGGGCCCTCTCGATGGAGGTAAAACCCTACTCCTGCTTGATTAATATTGATGATATGGGTAGTACAAGAGTGGATCTACCACGAGATCAGAGAGGCTAAACCCTAGAAGCTAGCCTATGGTATGATTGTTGTTCGTCCTACGGACTAAAACCCTCCGGTTTATATAGACACCGGATAGGGTTAGGGTTACACAGAGTCGGTTACAACGGTAGGAGATCTACATATCCGTATCGCCAAGCTTGCCTTCCACGCCAAGGAAAGTCCCATCCAGACACGTGACGAAGTCTTCAATCTTGTATCTTCATAGTCCAAGAGTGCGTCCAACGGTGATAGCTCGGCTATCTGGACACCCCCTAATCCAGGACTCCCTCAGGACCCCTGTTCCATTTCTTCCCAGTTTAGAAGACGGAGCTTATGTTGTTGTCAGGAACTTTGTGCGCACCTTTCCTTCATGGAAAGATTATACTGCAGACACAGAACAATTTCCAGTCTTCCTCCGCAGCTTACGCGTAAGTAATGTACTAATGTTATTCATGGTCATTACTGCATATGTTTCTGCTGACAGAACACACAAGATTTCATTCTTTGAAATAGGCGAGGAGAAAACTGGATTGTGATGACGAGCAAGAGTTGGTTGCAAGATAGGATCAAGAACACACACACACACACACACACACACACACACACACACACACACACACACACACACATATATATATTCATGAAAACATAATAAGTTCAGATCTGAAATCATGGCACTCGGGCCCTAGTGACAAGCATTAAGCATGGCAAAGTCATAGCAACATCAATCTCAGAACATAGTGGATACTAGGGATCAAACCCTAACAGAACTAACTCGATTAGATGATAAATCTCATCCAACCCATCACCGTCCAGCAAGCCTACGATGGAATTACTCATGCACGGCGGTGCGCATCATGAAATTGGTGATGGAGGATGGTTGATGATGACGATGGCGAAGGATTCCCCTCTCTGGAGCCGCGAACGGACTCTAGATCAGCCCTCCCGAGAGAGATTAGGGCTTGGCGGCGGCTCCGTATCGTAAAACGCGATGAATCCTTCTCTCTGATTTTTTTCCCGAACATGAATATATAGAGTTGAAGTTGAGGTCGGTGGAGCTCTAGGGGACCCACGAGGCAGGGGGCGCGCCTAGGGGGCAGGCGCGTGATGACCCACAAGTATAGGGGATCTATCGTAGTCCTTTCGATAAGTAAGAGTGTCGAACCCAACGAGGAGCAGAAGGAAATTATACGCTGTTTTCAGCAAGGTATTCTCTGTAAGCACCGAAATAATAGGTAACAGATAGTTTTGTGATAAGATAATTGGTAACGAGCAACAAGTAACAAAAGTAAATAAAGTGCAGCAAGATGGCCCAATCCTTTTTGTAGCAAAGGAAAACCCTGGACAAACTCTTATATGGAGAAATGCGCTCCCGAGGACACATGGGAATTATCGTCAAGCTAGTTTTCATCACGTTCATATGATTCGCGGTCGGTACTTTGGTAATTTGATATGTGGGTGGACCGGTGCTTGGGTGTTGTTCTTACTTGAACAAGCATCCCAATTATGATTAACCTCTATTGCAAGCATCCGCAACTACAACAAAAGTATTAAGGTAAACCTAACCATAGCCTGAAACAATGGGTCCAAATCAGCCCCTTACGAAGCAACGCATAAACTACGGTTTAAGCTTCTGTCACTCTAGCAACCCATCATCTACTTATTACTTCCCAATGCCTTCCTCTAGGCCCAAATAATGGTGAAGTGTTATGTAGTCGACGTTCACATAACACCACTAGAGGATAGACAACATACATCTCATCAAAATATCGAACGAATACCAAATTCACATGACTACTAATAGCAAGACTTCTCCCATGTCCTCAGGAACAAACGTAACTACTCACAAAGCATATTCATGTTCATAATCAGAGGGGTATTAATATGCATATAGGATCTGAACATATGATCTTCCACCAAATAAACCAACTAGCATCAACTACAAGGAGTAATCAACACTACTAGCAACCCACTGGTACCAATCCCGGACTTAGGGACAAGAATTGGATACAAGAGATAAACTAGGGTTTGAGAGGAGATGGTGTTGGTGAAGATGTTGGTGGAGATTGCCCTCTCCCGATGAGAGGAGCGTTGGTGATGACGATGGCGATGATTTCCCCCTCCCGGAGGGAAGTGTCCCCGGCAGAACAGCTCTGCCGGAGCCCTAGATTGGTTCCGCCAAGGTTCCGCCTCGTGGCGGCGGAGTCTCGTCCCGAAAGGTTGCTTATGATTGTTTCCTCGACGAAAGACTTAATATAGTAGAAGATGGCCACCGGAGAGCCAACAGGGGGCCCACGAGGAAGGGGGGCGCGCCCCCACCCTAGTGGACAGGTGGTGGCTCCCCTGGCGTATTTCTTCCGCTCAGTATTTTTTATTATTTCCAAAAATAACTTTCGTGGAGTTTTAGGACTTTTGGAGTTGTGCAGAATAGGTCTCTAATATTTGCTCCATTTCCAGCCCAGAATTCCAGCTGCCGGCATTCTCCCACCTTATGTAAACCTTGTAAAACAAAAGAGAATAGGCATAAGTATTGTGATAATGTGTAATAACAGCCCATAATGCAATAAATATCGATATAAAAGCATGATGCAAAATGGACGTATCAGCGCGCCTCCCACCCTCGTGGACAGGGTGTGGGCCCCCTGGCCTTGATTCTTTTGCCAGTATTTTTTATATATTCCAAAATAATTCTCCGTTGATTTTCAGGTCATTCCGAGAATTTTTGTTTCTGCACAAAAATAACACTAATGGCAATTCTGCTGAAAATAGCGTCAATCCGGGTTAGTTCCATTCAAATCATGCAAGTTAGAGTTCAAAACAAGGGCAAAAGTGTTTGGAAATATAGATACGACGGAGACGTATCAGTCTACTAATCTTGGACGTGATGCCTATATAATGATCATTGCCTGGATATCGTCATAATTATTTGAAGTTCTATCAATTGCCCAACAGTAATTTGTTTACCCACCGTTTGCTATTTTTTTCGAGAGAAGCCACTAGTGGTACCTGCGGCCCCCGGTTCTTCTTCCTCCTATATTTTCCTTTGGGATCTACTTTTCTTTTGCATTTATTTTTAGATCTATTAAACCAAAAATACAAAAATACCTTGCTGCAATATATCTTTATTTATTTTATTTGGCGTTTAATCTATCAATCTACTACAAATTCATCTCACGTCCGTTTGCCTATCTTGAGCCGTCGTACCCCGAAAGGGATTGACAGCCCCTTTAACAGGTTGGGTTGCGAGGATTTGTTATCTATGTGCAGGTGTTGTTTAAGTTGTGTTGCTTGGTTCTCCTACTGGTTCAATAACCTTTGTTTCATATCTGAGAGAAATACCTACCGCCACTGTGCTGCATCATCCCTTCCTTTTTCGGGAAATACCGACGTAGCTTCAAGCGACGACATCAGGAGGGCGCGACAGGAGGAGGGAGGAGGGCGGTGGGAGGAGGAGGAGGAGGGGCGCCGCATACCGAGGAAGGAGAGGCGAGGGCGGCGGCGATAATGCAGCAGCGGGGGAGGGCCGGACGTCGGCGGCAGCGGCGGACGACGTGCGTGGGAGAGTGAGAGTGGGAGTGGAGAGGGGGAGAGTGAGGGTCGTTGGGGGAGAAGATAGGATGGGTTTAGCAGTAGCGCGTTTCAGGGGAACGCGGTACTACTACACTATGCCTGGCGGCAACGGTGTGGCAATATTAGTAGTAGCACCGTTCGTCCTTGCCACGCTGCTGCTATATCTGTAGCAGCAGCGCCTTATGTGGATACACACTGCTGCTAAGTACTAGCAGCGCTTTTTTTTAACCCGCGCTACTCCTAAGGTTCTGTGTATAAGGTTTTCCAGACTTGCCTAGCCAACTGCCTCAGAGGAATAGAGCCGAAAAAACTCATATAGGTGTGTCCTTAATTTTATCTTTTGCAGGAAGAACAATGAGGTTGCTGATCCTCTCGGTGACATCAGCATATATACAGTTAATCAGATACGTGTGAACCAACATGTTATTAGATGTTTAGGAGGAGATGATATTTCGACTCAATCTTTCGGAGATGGTCATATATAGCGGATCTAGGATGAAGGTATTTTTTTTAACTTTTCGTATACGTGTGTAGGAACAGAGCTTTATATTAGGAAAACGTTGGGCATATCTCTCTCCCCGTACAGAACTACATGACTCGCGCTGCAAGGAACTAATCCTTTTTACGTGGCTGGAAGGAATAAACTCCGAAACAAAAGAAGTACTGATACTAGTTAGAGTCGAACTCGTATATGTACAGTACCTAGGGTGCGCCAATATATACAAGGGAAAACTACCAGCCGTGACATATAGATAGATAGTTTCACGCCCTGCCTACAGCCAGCTACTTCTTGTCGTCGTCATGGAGAGCGCAACAGCAGCACCATCGGCCATCTCCACGGGGAGCGAATCGCTGCGGCCGTCTCCCGACCTGTTGACGGAAACCTTGACGGTCGCCATCGACGAGGCCATCAACGGTTTCTTTTTTCTGCGGGGGGCCGTCAACGGTTTCAGCCGCGCCAACAACGAATGCCTTGATAAGCTGCACGCGGTGGCTGCCGCATGCACGGGGCCGGACGCCGCCGGCTGCGCCAACGCGCGAGCGGCGCTGCTCGAGTGTGTATACGAGGAATCGGCCGCGACACCGAGGAGCAGCAGCCGGCCGGGAACTCGAGCTGATCCATTGTGATCCACGACGACGACGGCCTCATTAATTAGCCAGTTAGCTAACTCTATGCCTACTAGGAGTACTAGCTCCGTTTCGTTGTGTCTTACTTGGAGATTTTTTTTTGTTTGGATCTGGTACTTGTTTCCGACTAGTACATTTTTTTCCCGAGTCTTGTCTTTTTTAGTAGTACACAGTTCGCTGTTACAGTAGAATAATTGTAATCAGTATCTGGTTTATACTTATGCTACTTTGTTACTTATATATTGTGCACTCCTAGAACCAAAAACATAGTACCGTTCTTTGGAGAACTTAAGATCTTTTCATCTTCGATCATGGAATATAACACACACTAGAAATAATATAAACTACATCCAGATCCCTAGACCACTTATCAACGACTACAAACACTAAAGCGAGCTTAAGGCGTGCCGCCATTATCGCCCCTACCTCGTCTAAGTCAGGCAAAACTTTTGTATTAAACAGTCGGAAAGTCATCGTGCTAAGCCCCCATAGAACCAAGGCAATAGAACAACAACTGTCACCGAGGAAGAGATACATAGATCGGAAGGATCCAACCTGACGATACACTAATAGACCGAATCTGAGTTAGTCGAGCAAAGACCACCACCAACGGAATCCTGCGAGATTCGCTGGAGACACACCTTTACACGCCCTTGGAGACACACCTCCACACGTTGCTAGGAGCACCACCGGGACGAGGGCTAGGATGAGAGCACATTATTTCATCTTCAGGGAGCCGCTGCCGTTTTGTTTTTCTGAGCAGGACACGACCATAACAAAACTCAAAGATATGTCGAAAAACGAAGCCCACCTATCGACATAAGAGACGAGATAGATCGGCGACACCGTCGACGGAAGGCAGAAACCCTAGTTCATGTTTCCTTGGGAGAAGGAGAGGACAGGGTAAACTTTGAGGCTTCTAGATAAACTACTATAGGTAGTATAATTTCTCTTGCCTCGTCTGTGAAGGACTTGAAGAATCTTTATCCAGCATTGTCATCGTCGCCGCCGAAACAAAGACAATGAACAACCTAAAAACCTAAACTACGAGAGAGTAAAAGCGATCCACACGCGTGGATCCGGCGACCCTCCTCACCACCGACGACCGAGGTCGCCGGCGGAGGGGAACCGCCGGAGAGCGGTATTGGAAGATCGGCCTGCCCTGGTGGCGGCTAGGGTTCCAACCGCCAGGGACGTGAGAAAAACAGGACCTCGCATATTAGTTGCTGGTCAAAAACTATATGGAATTTTTTGTAAAAACGCCGCGACGGTGAACCCGACGGAAGCAATACATGCTTTATTAATAGGTAAAGATAAAGATAAAGATAAAGATAAAGATTCATAAAATATCAAATTCAAATTTGGAATGAAACGAGACAAATAAACCCTCCCTAAAATTCTTGAGAGATTTCAATAACAAGTGAAAGCTTCCGTGTACCGTAACAAGCGAGCATGTTGGTGAAACGACAAAGCCCACTGCAGCAGGCGTACCCTCCATCCGTTGATGACGCCGCTGCTGACAACTTCATGTCATTGTTACCTTGTTCTTTGTCTATGTCAGTAATCATCTTAATACCAATCAAGCAATGGAAAATGAAATCTTAAAAAAATTGTGATTATGCGGGCATGAAATATTCTAATGCATTGCTTGAGCAGACATCTGTGTAAACAAAGTAGAAAGCAATGGCAAATTATGAGATGAATATGTCGACACCATCACACTTATTTTAAAAGTATGAACCAGAACATAGCTAGAAAATGTTAATGTGTTGCCTGCCACTGCACATTGACCAATGGAATTGCAAGCCCTCTTTCATATTATCAATGGTTACTCTGCAAAGCATCAGGTCAACTGATCGGCAATTGGATCAGCACCGCTTGAATTCTTTGTTGCAGTTAAATGATAAGTATATAGAGGAAGTTACTTTTAATTCATGACCATCGAGCTTAAAGTGACACTGATAAAGCTGAGTATCCACACAGAGAAACAACTAATGAGTCATGTCCTAATTGATTGTCAACATAAAATAATACTTCTAACCAAATGACACATGTCAGTATAGTATCAGGAAAGTGAAGTACATTGAAATTTTGTAAGCTACTAAGGGCACCGGATAAGCTCACAATGTAATAGTAAGACTGTGGATTTCTTGAATGTCAACAAAGTAATTGGAGTTCTAAACGTACGAAGTCTTAGTTATTACACAGATTAGAGATAGACACGGCAAGCATGTAAAATTTTGATGTTGTTAGGTACCATGAGAATCTTTGTAGCTTTAAAGCATACATACAGATGAGAAGATCATAAGCAAGAAGCTTAGTGCCACTTGAAGGGGAAGTTGAGCTCTTTCGAGGATAACACCCACTACAAATCTTGACAAATAGAGCACTTAACAATGTTACAAAAAAATGTGAAAGTGATATTAGCCACACAAAACGAATCCATCAGTACTTATAAGCACAATCGCACACCAATCAAATTATGAAAGCACTCCAGAATAAAGCATCACAAATAGAAATCTCTTGGAAAGCGGTTTTCAATCTTTTGAGCGCCGCATTCCGCAGCGGAGCAGGACTCGGTGGGCGGCGGCGATACCCACCATTGATCGTCGTGTGGCGGAAAAGGAGACATGGTGCCTCCATCCTCCTAAGAATAATGTTAGCTAAAAATTGCAAGTATGCAAGTCAATACCTTGTTACACGACAAAATTGACAAGGGTAATCAAGGCTATAATTAAATAACCCCATCAAAACTCCATTTTGCTGGTTGAGTCCCCTGAATTGTATTCCCTAACATACATGATGGTTCTCCAGGAAGCTATGGGGGGAATAAATAAAATTTTGAAGGGAAGAATCACCTGCTTTGAATTTTTTGGTGATGATTCCATCCGGAAAAAACAAACCATAGACAAAGGTTGGTGAGCAACAGGAAACAACAATCTAAAAAATTGCACCGGTTTGTACTGATATCCAAAGGATGCTTCCAGGATTAGCTCTTTCCAAGATTTGTATATACGCAACAAACTGTTTGGAGGCAGCCACCGTCAAACTGGACACACAGACGACAACAGTTTAGTGGGAAAAGGCTGCTTGATCCCTCAATCGGTCAACTAAACAGCGTCCAAGATTCTTAAATAGAACATTCCATATTTCTTCTATAGTGCATATATCTAAGGCTTACATATGTCTTTGGCAGCAGAGTTAAAGTCCAAAAAAGGCATATAACATAGTAAGTGAAGCAACACTATACCATTGGCTAATTCCCATCAAATTTATGGAAGCAAAAAAAAATAGAAAATGAAATGCCACCGACTGTAAAACAAATAAAACGTGAATAGAAGATATATTTTTATTTATTTTTTTCCCATGATTAACTTATGACACATGTTTTCCAAAACATATTTCTGATAGAATAGGTCTCAGTGTTCTTGTCCACTGATGTTGTCACATGCATATAATACCTTTGTTTGAAATTTGCAACTAGAGCAATGATGGAGGTTCCTGGCCAATTAAAACATCACCATTGGTTATGACCGCCCACGCCAAATGATAATTTAGCACCAATAGCATGAATGCCATGTAAAAGTTTGAAAACTAAATTGAAGACTCATTTGTAAAAAAAGCATGTAAACATACTGAAAAGTCTTCAGAAGTTATATCTTACTATTATGTAAGTAAAATAAATCATTTGGTTGTACCTGTAATTTAATTAGCGTCGCACACTAAATTGGTAAGTTTAGTCATTCCGACTTTTATGTTATACTTACAGTGGAGAGAAGTTATATAGATAACACTCACCCTGTGATGACCAATCTAATAGGATGTCTTTCTATATTTGGATCAGAAGGATTGGAATGCATCCATTTATCTCTGCTTATCTTCGTGATGTACGCCGTTGCTTCTGTTCTTCTTCCTTCTGAGTTCATAGGGGTTTCCTTAGCGCCTATTTACAATTATGTCTTGAAGTACACATGCCAATATTTGGATTGTATACAGAAGAAAGAAACCATGTATCTAGTAAGCATTAACATGCACATTTCTGTTGCATTCCTTCTATTGGCGGATTAACAGATCAACTTAAGGCCGTTCATTTCCATTCCATTCACGAAACAACAACAGAGGATAGCAGAATACGAAAGCAGAGCAATGGGTAAGAATTATGAAATCATAACATAGTTTCCATAATCCTGCACTACCTCCAGAATTATGAAACCAGATAGAAACACTAGTGCAAAATTGGGCATTAGTCCTGGTTCGTATGAGCCGTTAGTCCCGGTTCACCAACCGGGACTAAAGGGTGGGGACTAAAGGCCACCCCCCTTTAGTCCCGGTTCGTCACGACCCGGGATCAAAGGCCCACCACGTGACACGAGCCCGCGCCGGGGGCTAGTGGTCCTTTAGTCCCGGTTGGTGATACCAACCAGGACTAAAAGGTTTAGGGGTTTATGGTTTATGGTTTATTTTTTCTTCTAATTTTGTGTTTTTCATTTAATTCTTTTCCATTTCAAACATATTTTACGCTACTACATATTGTACATATTATATATATACGGTAGCGCTAAAGTGAGCGGGAGGGCAAAACGTGTAATCCTGCCCTCCGGTCTCTAATCGCTCGGTCCACTAAGGGTGCTCGGCCACTCCTATAGCTATCGATCGTATAAACAGCTAGCATATATGGTAACGGATTAGATTCCATTACCGGCTGCCACGAGCCGCACCTCCGTTCCACAACGCTCGCCACTCTTTAGGCAACGAGGGTAAACATGCTAGGATTATATGGTAATGAGATTAAAACTTTACCAGATCATAGTGCATCCCGCCTTCACCCCGCCGGTCCTTGTTGGAAATAAACACGACAGTACCGTGTTCGTCCGGTGCACGTGTAGGTGCTGTATCCGTGTAGGTTTCTATACCTGATCACCGAATAGGACTAGAATAGTTTTAGCTAGTATATATAGTCCTGTATCCCTGGCTTGTAATCACCATGATTTGTGAAGTAATACAGGTCAACAACAGGCTCGATACGGGCCTATGGCAATCAGCCGGAGTCTCCTGTGCGTGCGTGCGTTTTAGTATCCAGCCAAAGGCTGTTGTGTACGTACGTGTTTAGGGTTGGAGATCATAGAGCTGAAGCCAGCTTTGCACTGCGGTGCACCGGTTGCGCACAGTGTCTCTCGACGTAAAGTATCTCGTCGGGTTCGGCTGCTTGGGGCAGGAACCAAGACTGTCCGCAAGTTCCGTTCTTCTTCGTCGTTCGTCGTCGGTCGTCGCCGTCGCCGGAAAGTACTCGGCGTCAGGTCTGAGCCAATAGTCCTATTCTTTCGGACGTAGTAAAACCGGTCCTATAATAATTTGGGACATGGTAGTGCTAATACTACTTGATGGTAATCCAGTTACGGCCACACGAAGCCAATTGCTATTTGCTCCTTTTGCGTATGTACTACATGGTAGTTGCATTATGATTTGGTTTGAGGAACAAGCTTTGCTCTGAATCAGCCAATTCCACAACTCCTTATGTCTGACAGTAACAAGCTTCTCCAAATATAGTAATAACCTGTAGGTACTTAGTAATGACGCCTAGCATGAGAAATAGATCGTAGATCTACTGAATACTAGTAAAGTTGCTGAATTCCCAGTATAACATTGCATGTGAGGTGTCACTTAACAATAAAATTGGTATTCACATGTAGTAAATGTAGTTGCATACTGTGTGTGCATGTGTGGTGTGACTTTCTGAACCAACCATCATTAGGGTCAAGTGTGAAGTTTTATAGTAACGATATATAGCTCATTACGATTAGCATGTTTTGTTGTACTAGCATATAGGTTTCTAGTTCATGGAATTGGAGTAGCAAACATGTTATCTTATGATAGTAAAAGTATTACCGTTGGAGCAGAGGTTCCTTTTCTCCAAAGAAATCGAGTGATGCACTGGGCATATATGTACTGTGATGTTTTCACTCTACTAGGTAAGTGCCCGTGCGTTGCACTGGTACACACATATTATGTTGGCTAAACACTAATTGTGGATAACATATACATGTAGGATCCTCATGCACATCAGATGAAATTGTTGCATTTTTACTGCTGCCATCAGATGATATTGTTGGTCTTTCTATTGCTAAAATCAGTGTTATTCTTCTTCCTCCTTCACCCACTATCTCTGTCGTAAAGATCTAGGTGTACGGGCTTTGTCAATGGTATATAGCCACCTCGCAATCTCCCTTTCACCCCACTGTACAGTTTTTATATTTCACATTGTGCTGGTCTTAAGTCCCTCTCCCTCTAATAAAAGTGCAAGTGTAACCATAGGAATAAATTTCCTTGCTCATCCTTGTTTGCAGGCAAAACCAAGAAGGCTAAAGAGGTTTAATAATATATAGAACATAACACAAGGGCAAGAAAATTCTTTGCCCAATAAGTCAGCTTAGGGGAAGAAGAGCGACACCACTGCAAATGTACAAAAACATTCATTTATTAGGACACTTTTTTCTTACAAATTACAAAGAAGAAACTACAGAAAACAGATGCAGCTAGCTCAAAAGTGAAACAAACATTTGATTTATGCATGTATACACAACATGATGAAGTAAACTGCAACCTATGATCTAGATCGTTTCATATGGGCCCTCTAGCCGGCAGTAACCAACCACCTAGCATAATTGCAGCTAAAATTTCAGAAAAATATAGGCACAAACCATATATCAAATTTAGTATAGTGTCATGCTAGTTGGGTAACACTAACAGTACGCACATATAGTTTAATCTATATAACAAAAGCTGCAACACTACAAGAATAGAGGCTAAGCTGCCATGAGATCAGCGGACATGTTACAGCCTACCGTAGAATAAAGGAGGACAGCTCGGGTGTAGTACTGCCATCCTCCAACGCCACCCAGCACAACGCGCCGTGGCGCTCACACAGGCCCTCGTCGTCGTCCTCGCAACAGCTGACACGTGATCTTCAGTCTACACCCAACCCATCGCCTCCAGTCTCCGTCACGTCTCCTGCGGTTGGTCTCTCCATGCCCACGTGCTGATGACGTTGATGTCCTTCAACTTCTGATGAACTTCTCGAGCTCTTCCCCTCCGACGATGTGTGGAGGCGGCGCCTCCACCCGCTCCATCTGCTTGCCGCGGAGAGGGAGCAGAGTGAAGCACACAATGGCGTTGACATATCTCTGCCCCTGCCGGCGTCTATGGTCGGAGGGGAAGAGTTAGTGACCAGGTAGATGAGGCCATTGGGTGATAAAAGCTGCACTACCGTTGAAGTTTCCGGTCAACTTCCACTTCCCCTTTCAGGCGACGGCTAGCATGCCCTTGAACGCCTCCGTCGGAATCTCTGACCATCATCGTAGGACGGCGTAGCCCTGCGGTTCTTCAGATCGGGCCCCTGACAACCACCCCATCATGATTTCTAGGAGTGATAGGAGAGGGGATGGGATGGGGTGGGGTGCCGGTCCGGGGAGACAGGAAACGGGGCGGCGACGCTCCACGGGAGAAGAGGAATAGAAGGTGGGGAGGAGGCATGGATAGACCACAAGAGGAAGGCAGCGTGCGGGGTCCTTGCTTGATTACCTACCGTGATTTCCCATGATTTATGCCTCCCCATGAATTTAGGGTTAATTATCCTTTTGCCCTCAGTGGTGTCCATGTGCTCAGTTTTGCCCTCGGATCACGGTGTCATCAGTTTTGCCCTAGTCCGAGCACAACAACTACGACGAGGCCAAACGGCCATATTTGAGTCCATTCCATCCGCCGCGTTAGTAGTTGTGGGTCCGGAGCTTACGTGGGACCGCGTGGGCGTGGGTCGGAGCTGACATGTAGGCCCGTGCAACTAAATCCCCAAATCATTCTAGCTCACACCCATCCGCCCGCCGGCTGTCCTGCGCCGCCGCCGCCACCCTACGCCGCCGCCAAGACCTGCCCGCCACCAGCTGCACGGCCTGCTCGCCGCTACCTCCCTGCGCCTCGCTCCACGGCTACCGTGGCGCCCACCACCTTCCTGCGGCGCCACGGGTGGGCGCCCGCCACCTGCTCGATTCGCGACGCCTCCTTCCGTCGCCCGGCGGGCGCTCAAGGTGGGGGCTGCTGGAGCTATTGAACTAGGAGGAAGAACCCTAGGGCGAAATGGTGAGCAGCGGCGACTCGGAGTATTTGGCGAGGCAGGCATTGGGCGGAGATCCGCCGCATCCACGATCGGGTTCCCGAGGGTAAGTCTCGCCTCTTGTTTAGATTGAGCTTAGTTGTGCATTTGAACACTCGATTCGAGTAGGTTTGCCCAATTAGTGTGCTGATTGCGTCTTTGTTTTTCGCCGGTTAGGATGGAGTTGCGGTTTGCTTTCATGGTGCACATTAGAAGGGACCGGTACATGTTCGATGCAAAGGATAAGAAGAAATACCAAGGAGGTTTTGATTATCGGTTGCCAATGGCTAGTAATTGGAGTTTCAGACAATTTGGGGAGGTAATTTGTAGCCAATATCCTTGGGGTTTGCTTGATGAAGTGGTATACAAATACTATGATGGGGAAAAGAATTGGGTGACAGTTAGTAATGATGAAGAGCTATCTACCATGTTTGTTAGGCATAAAGAGAAAGATAATTTTCATGTGAGGCTGCAAGTTGATGTGCTTGAGGCAATTGGACCTAGGATGGCGGGTGCAACATCTCGGGGAGAATCAAGTCGTCGTAATGGCATCTCTAGCCGAAACAGTTCAGTTGGTGCACGCGCGCGTGGTGGCTCGACAAGTGTGGGCAACAGCAGTAGGGTCCCCCTTGAAGTGGAGCCTGATGGCTACAATTCTGGGGTTGATGAAGAGAAGTTATATTCTGATGTTATTAGGAATTTACGACGGGCACCTCGGACTGAAAACCAAGATGAGGCTCACAATGCAGTCCGTGTGGATGATGACGCGATGGGTGAGGACGAAGACCTTGCAGCTGTTGAATGGGACCCTTTGAACCCTCAAATGGAAGAAGGTACAGTTTTTGCATCCATGAATGAGTGTAGAAATGCACTTGTGACATACTGCATCAAGGTAGAACGTACTTTCAAAGTTGACAAGAGCGATCAAGCACGTTCTGAGTGCACTGTCCGACCGAGGGTTGTCCATGGAGGCTGCTTGCATCTAAAATGCGGAATAGCACTAATGTTCAGGTCAAAGTAAACCCTTTTAAGCACACATGCCAGAATCAACCCTTAGGAAGGATACAATCAGTAGAGCCAAGTCAAGATGGGTGGCAGAAGAAGTAAAAAGTGGGTGAAAGAAAACCAGCAAGTGGGTCCAAAGGAATTGCAGAAGAACATCAAAGATAAGTTCAAGATAGATTTACCATACATGAGGTTGTTCAATGGTAAACAACATGCTATGGATTCTATTTATGGTAACTGGCAGGAAAGTTTTCAATTGTTGTATTCATTCAAAGGTGAAGTGGAGAGGACAAGCCCAGGTAGTATTGTAGATATTGATCACCACACCGTGGAGTACACATTCAGGGGAGTGACAAAGACCAAGGAATGCTTTAGAAGGGTTTTTGTGCCTTTGAGGCTTGTCGCGGGGTTTTTGGCAGGCTGCAGGCCTTATTTGGCTATTGATGCCACTTTTCTCACAGGGAGGTTTAAAGGACAGTTAGTAGCAGCTTGTGCAGTTGATGCACATAGTTTTGTATTTC